>JARKIA010000020.1:0-1200353 GCA_029289565.1 Mycena galericulata | reverse complement strand
ATACTTAATCTAAGCACTTTGCACGGTTGGCAAATTTCACGGCTTATCACCGGGTGTGAGAACGACGTAGGACAGATCCGGGGCAAAGGGGGATCGTATTGAGAGTAGTACTGGGTACAGAATATATAGTAAGTAGAAATAGGAGCCAAAATGGAAGGATACCGGGTCTAAGACAAAAAGGCTATACTAAATAAATTGGTGATCTCGGATGCAGATGCAGCGGGACGCGGAGCGCATCACCGTTTGCAATACTCATTGATTCACACGAATGGGCAGTTGGAAACATGTGCATTAGGCAAGAATACAACTATTGTTATATCCGTGCAGCCTCCCTCTGACGTCCGGCTAATTCCTGGCCATCATCTGCCCCCCTCCGGTACCTCCGGTACTGCCGGAGCTCCGGTCATTGACCGGAGCCTCCGGACGTCCGTGTATCATCGGGTTTTTACGCAATGAAGGATTACTGAGCGTTTCCCGTTTATCCGTCTTCTCATCTTCTTCCTTATTGTCTTAGGACTTATCATCACTTCCTCCAACACGCTCTATTGTTTAGAACCACCCTCCTTCCTATTATGGAATACAATTAGCTACTTAGTATATATATCACTTTAATACGTCTTGTACTTCAGATTGATAATTAACGTTGCTTGGCTCTAACTCCTTGCACTGAGTCGCCTTTGCACTCCTCGTCCTCCTCCGGTACCTCCGGTCGTCGTCCTCTATACCGGACTACCTGCCGGTCAAGGTAGTCGCTCACCCTTTACCCCCTGTGGTGTTGCGATCACTCGTATACAGCCCGGACCCTCCGTCGGACCTCCGGTACCTCCGGCCCTTGCCGGACCTCCGGCATCTCCGGCACTTCCGGTCCTTCATCTCCGGCTCGGTATATAACAGTATTATCAATCTCACTACTCTGACTGGCAATGTCTCGCATTCCTAATCCCAACCTCCCCAACACGGAACAAGTTGAACGTGTCGATCCTGGTCGGGCTGGACGGGAACCTCGTCGACAATCCCGCATGTTCGGTCAGATCGTTCAGCTGTCTCCTCCGGTCCAGGTTCTTGGACCGTCGACTTTTTCAGCACCCCCAATTTCCCCTACGCTTCGCTTTGCTCCGCAACACTCTCGGGCTTCTGCCGCCCCACCTTTACCCTTTCTGGCGAACGTTCCGGGGTTGGTTCTCAATCCCCGGACCCCCGAAAACCCGGTGAGGTATCCTGTCTCCCCTCATCCACGCCGCACTGCAGCACGTCCTCGCAGTGAATCCCCCATCGAGGATCCTCGTATTGTCGAGGTTCCTGAGGACATCGAAGAGGCTCCGGAGAATTCCGGACAAACCGGCCGTCAACGTGCCGGAAGCCTTCATTTATCTCATGATGATCCTTCCGCTCACTCCGAATCCACTCCCTCTCGTCATGAGGAAGAAGGAGCCGGAGGTGGTGCCGGCGGTGGAGGTGACGGTGGTGGTGATGGTGATGGTGGCGATCAACCGGCCCGTCAGTCCCCAGCTCCTGACCGTCCCGCAGACGACCGTCCCAGTGACCGTCCACAGGGAGGTGCTCCCGGTGGTCCACCTGGCCCCGGAGGCCCCGGTGGTGGCGGTCCCGGCGGTCCCGGCGGTCCCGGCGGTCCCGGTGGTCCCGGTGGTAGAGGACCGGGCGGCCCACGACGTGGTCAGCGCCGTCCCGCTACTCCGGACCCCCAAGAGGAACTTTTTGTGGACACCCTTCGGACCTTCCGCGATACACTTAATATTTTCGCGGCGCGTCCTCCGGCTCCCCCCGCTCGTTCCACCCGATCCAATCTCCGAAATCCGGATACTTTCGATGGTTCGGACCCGGCAAAACTTCAGTCCTTCCTCACCCAGTGCTATCTGCACTTCGCGGAGCGCCCCCAAGACTACCCGGATGATGATGATCGCATCCTGTACATCATCTCGTACCTCCGGGGTAGCGCTCAGCAGTGGTTTTCCCCCAACTTGTACGACCCGACTATCATCCCGGCTTGGGACGGCGACTTTGCCGCCTTCGTCCAGGAACTTACGCTTAACTTCGGGCCGCACGATCCGGTTGGGGATGCCGAGGACAAGATCCGCGATTGCCGAATGAAAACAGGCGACCGGATCACCACTTACATCATCGAGTTCGACTTCCTCTCCGTTTTGACCCGGTGGAGCGATAACGCCCTCCGGTATCAATTCTACGAGGGACTTCCCCGCCGGATCAAGGACGACATGGTCCATCACAACTATGTCAATACCCTCGACGGAGTGAAGATGGTCGCTCGTCTCATCGATGGCCGGTACTGGAAACGCGAAGCGGAGAAGCAACGCGATCGCGACCGGGAGAAACCTTCCGGTCCCGGTGGCGGTGGCCAATCCGGCAACCCCAAATCCGGCAACAAGGGCCCCGGCAAGAATCCCAAATCGTCCAACCCCGACTCCGGCAATCCCGGCAATGCCGGCAACAATGCCGGACGCACTGGCGGCAAAGACAAGGGCAAGGGGAAGGGCAAGTCGTCCGATCCGGCTCCTGCCTCTCGCCCCTACGCCGACAAGCTTGACGCCTCCGGGAAGATCAAGCAGGATGAACGGGAACGCCGCCGGAAGAACAACCTCTGCATGTACTGCGGAGGCAAAGGTCACACCGCCGACAACTGCCCGAAGCGTCCCGCGCGTGCCGACGCCAAGGCCGCGCAGGCTTCGACCTCCGGTAATGCCCCGGCGCCTCCGGTTGGCGAGTCAAAAAATTGATCAGCAACTCGGAACCCTCCGCACCTGGTCCGAGTTGCGTTGACTCCCGGGTGCTTACCGAGGTTCGTCTCAACGCTTCCGCCCTTTTACTTAATGCCCTTTACGTCTTTCTCGATATATCCCCGCTCCGGCCGGACATCTCCGAGCCGGAATTATGTTCAACCATTTCTCCGTCCCTCTTGTCTCGAGTAGTCGCGGGATTCAACTCCCGTGTGCGTGCGCTTATTGATTCCGGATCATCACATTGTTTTATATCTTTGGACATCTGCGAATCTAATGGCTTTTCTACGTATACGGTTGCACCGGTCCGACTCCGGTATCTCGACGGCTCCTCTACCATCATAAACCGGATGCTCCGGCTACTCCTCCGGTTTCCTTCTGGCGAAGTCCAATATTTGGACTTCTTCGTCACCCGTCTCGATTCTCCGTGCGACATGGTCTTGGGATATAATTGGCTCACCCGCATTAATCCGTTGATTAACTGGACTGAAGCCACTATCGCTTTCCGGCCCTGCCCTCCGGAGGAATCACTGTCGACAAACCCGGAACCTTCTCTGGGATCTGCTTCGGTTGTTCCGGCAACGGACGAGACGCCTCCGGTTCTTGATGTTCCGGTCACGGCGTCTATACCGACTCCGACGATTCCGCCAACTCCGTCTCCCTCCGAGGAGACTCCTGCTCCTTCTACGGAACTCCCTTCCCCTTTCGGGGAATTCCCTGAGGCCTCCGGGCCTCCTCCGGTCACTACCCGTCCGCTTGTGTCTCTCGTGTCTGCTGCGGCTTACCGCTCCATCATCCGAGACAAGAATTGTTGTCAATATACGCTGCGCGCCACTCCATCGGAAGAAGCCCGTGCCCGGTTTGCTTCCGCTTCGCCTCCGGACCTTTCCGGTTTACCTCCGGAGTACGAAGAGTTCGCTGACGTCTTCTCTGAGCAGGAAGCATACAATCTTCCTCCTCATAGAGAATTCGATCTCAAAATCGAGCTCATGGACGGCGAGGAGCCTCCGGTTGGTCACGTCTACTCCCTTTCGCCTACCGAGCTCGCTGCCCTCTGGGACTTCATTGATAAGAACTTAAAGTCGGGATTTATATACCCGACCCGTTCGAGTCATGGAGCGCCCATTCTCTTCGTTAAGAAGAAGGACGGTAGCCTCCGGTTGTGCGTCGACTACCGGGGACTTAATCGGATCACGAAGAAGGATCGCTATCCGCTTCCTCTCATCGCCGATCTTCTCGACGCTCCCGGGAAGGCTCGCATATACACAAAACTTGATCTCCGGCACGCCTATCACCTTCTCCGGATCGCTCCGGGTGACGAGCCGAAAACGGCTTTTCGTTCTCGCTATGGTTCCTTCGAGTTCCGGGTTGTCCCGGAAGGCCTTACCAACGCTCCGGCTGCTTTTCAGCGCTTCCTGAATAGCTTGTTCGCCGATCTGTTGGACGTGTACGTCATCATTTACTTGGATGACATATTGATCTATTCCGACGATCCGTCCCAACATTCCGAACACGTCCGGGAGGTTCTCCGGCGCCTTCGGAAGGCCGGCCTATACTGCAAACTCTCCAAATGCGAGTTCAGCGTCACCACCTGCGAATATCTCGGTTACATCCTGTCTCCGGACGGCTTCCGGATGTCTCCGGACAAGGTCGCCGCCATCGTCGATTGGCCGGCGCCCCGGAAGGTGAAGGACATCCAGTCCTTCTTAGGTTTTTGTAATTTCTATCGACGTTTTATATGGAACTACTCGGCGATTACAGTTCCCCTTACTCGCCTCACGCGTTCCAACGTCCGATGGGATTGGTCTCCGGTTTGCCAACTCGCATTCGACACCCTCAAGCACGCGTTTACGGAGGCTCCGGTGCTTTCGCATTGGATTCCGGACCGACAACTTACCGTCGAGACGGACGCCTCCGACTACGCAATCGCCGCCATTCTCTCGATTATCGGAGACGACGGCGAGATCCACCCCATTGCGTTCCGGTCCCGGACACTCGGTCCGGCCGAACTCAACTACGACACACACGACAAAGAACTCCTCGCTATCTTCGATGCCTTCAAGCACTGGCGGCACTATCTCGAAGGTCCGGCGTTCCCGGTCGATGTCGTAACCGACCACAAGAATCTGGAATACTTCGCGACGACCAAGGTCCTTACCCGTCGCCAAGTCCGGTGGTCCGAATACCTGTGCCATTTTAATATGGTTATCCGGTTCCGGCCGGGTAAGCTCGGAGCTAAACCTGACGCTTTGACTAGACGATGGGACGTCTACCCTAAAGAGGGGGATAGGGCTTTCAGCCAATTGAATCCTCAAAATTTTCGCCCCATTTTTACCCAAGATCAACTCACCGCGTCCCTCCGGGCCACTTTCCTCGAGGAAATTACCCTCCGTTCCTCCATCGTTATGGATGTTGAGAAGCTTTACTCCGACATTCGTGCCCACTACAACGATGATCCCGCCGCTGTCGCCGGACTTGCCTCCGCGACCTCCGGCACATCCCCGCGCTGGACCGTAGAACCCTCCGGTCTCCTCCGGTACGACGATCGCATTTATGTTCCACTGGTCTCCGGAGACGCTCCGGATCAGCTCCGCGTACGTGTTCTGCAGATTTTGCACGATCATGAGCTCGCTGGCCACTTTGGACAGAATCGCACTTTAGCCCTCGTCCGCCGAGAGTACACCTGGCCGGAGGTCCGGACATTCGTCCGGGACTACTGTCGGTCGTGCATTCTTTGCAAGCGCAACAAGAAGCCTCGGCACCGGCCTTACGGTTTGCTAAAGCCTCTTCCGGTTCCCCTCCGGCCATGGCATTCCATCTCCATGGACTTCATCGAGCAATTACCACTCTCCGGCGAGTTTGACTGCATTCTTGTGATCGTTGATCGGTCTTCGAAGCAGGTCATTCTCATTCCTTGCGATACCCACATCAACTCCCCGGAGCTCGCTCGCCTCTTCCTTATTCACGTCTTTTCCAAACACGGCGTTCCGGCACATGTTACATGCGACCGGGGCTCCGAATTCATCGCCTCCTTCTTCCGGTCGCTGGGCGAACTGCTCAATATGGAGATCCACTACACCTCCGGTTACCATCCGGAGGCTGACGGTCAAACCGAGCGTATGAATCAAACGGTTGAGCAATATATTCGCATCTACTGCTCTTACCAACAGGACGATTGGGACCGACTCCTTCCGCTCGCGGAATTCGCTCTCAACAACGCTCCGAACGCTTCGACCGGCATCTCCCCCTTCTTCGCCAACAAGGGTTACAATCCGGCAATCACGGTTCATCCGGAACGTGACGTGGCTAACATGTACGCCAAAGATTTCGTCGTTGATCTTCAGGAACTGCACCAGTTCCTCCGGGAGCAAATTACCTTTGCCCAGGAGCGTTACAAGGAAACCGGAGACCGGAAACGGTCCCGGGGACCTCCGCTGTCGATCGGTGATCAAGTTTTCATCCTGGCGAAGCATCTCCACACCAGCCGGCCGACTCCGAAATTCTCGGAGACGTATCTTGGCCCTTACGAAGTTATTGGCAAACCCAGTGCTGCTTCCTACACCATCCGGCTTCCGAAATCGTTGTCGCAAGTCCATCCGGTCTTCCATATTTCCCAACTCGAACCCCATGTTCCGAATCCATTCCCCGGTCGTGAGGAACCGCCTCCGGCTGCCGTGGAAATCATCGACGGCGAGTCACACTTCGAAATTAAACAAATTGTTGACTCCAAGATCGACCGGCGCTTCCGGACGAAGCTCCGGTACTACGTCGAATGGCTCGGATACGAGAACACGGACGATCAGTACGCTTGGGTTAGCGCGGACGACTTGGATGCGGCCGAACATATCGACAACTTCCACCGGCGCTTTCCGAACAAGCCCGGTCCGGATTTTTGACTTCACTCGGATGTTGAAACCAAGAAAATACGTCTGATTCAAATTTTACATCACAAATATTTACAACGTTCCTTTTATTTCGCCTAGGTCTCTTTGGACCCTCCTCCCTACCCTCCGGTCTCCTCCGGACTCTTCTCCAATACCTCCTAGTCATCGTCAATGACATACCTCCCGTCGTCGTCCTTGTGGAAGCCCTCCGGAGTCGAGTCGTTGATGACCAGTTGAACGGTCATCGCGGTCTCGATCGGCTCCCTCTTCACCCGCTCCGGCACCTCCGGTGCAGGAGTTAGGAAGCGGGGCGGCTCCGGAATGGGCTCCGGAACGGGCTCCGGGTCCACCTTGATGACTTCGAAGGTGGCGACTTGGGGGCCACTAGCGACTGCGACTGTGGAGGTCGCCGTGGGTTCTTTGTGCTCCTCCGGAACCTCCGGCACCTCCGTCTCCATCTCCACATCCTCCGGGTTCCTCGCAACCTCGAATCCCGCCGGCCACCCAGTCGAGGGCTCCCGCGGGGCCTCCGGTGCCTCCGGGACCTCCGGCGCTTCTTCTTCTTCCTCCTCCGACTCCGATGCGACCCGTTTCGCCACCTTGCGACGCTTGGTCGGGCGCTCCGGCGCATCCTCCACCTCCGAATCCCCTCCGCGCTTCCTCCTGGCCTCCGCAGGCCTCTGCGCCCCCTCCGTGAGGCGCTCCACCTCCTCCAATTCCTCCGCGGTCAACTCCGGGGCCCCCGACGCCAATCCCATCAATAACAGCATTCGGTGGGCAAAGGGCTGATTCGCCCCTTGACCCTCCGGAGCGGCGAGGGACTGGAGAATGAGCTCAACCGCTCGCGCGACGAGTCGGCTCTGCTCCCACTCCTCATGGTGGATGGCCACAAGCGTATCCATACGCTCCCGGAGCTCCCGGTACCTCCGGCCACCCCCGGTCGACTTCTTCCCCTTCTTCTCCTTCTTCTCCCTCCGTTCGCGCTCCGCCCTGGTGCTATCCCGCACCTCGCGCTCGCCCCGGCGGCTCCGGGTTTCCCGGACGCTCCGGCGCGCCCGCGAAGGCCCTGCGACAGGCCCCGAAACCGACTCGCGCGCCTCTTGCGCCTCGCGACGAGCGTTCGGGCGCACAGGACCTCCGGCATTGCTGCACAAGATGTGCTTCGCGCGGCAGCGCTCGCACGCGGAACGACCGTTCCGGACGAGGCACTGCGCACGGACCCTCTGGCAAGCAGCGCAAACTGTAAAAGGTTAGCTCCGGCACCTCCGGTCATGTTGCGACGCACCATTCTCGTTGTTCTCGATATCGCTATCGAGCTCGTCGTTCTCCTCGTCTCCGTCATCGTCCGCGCGTTCCGGGGTCTCCGTCCGGGCCCACTCGATAGGCTCCTCCTCGTCAAACTCCGGGTCCTCGGAATCGAGGTCCGCCAGGCGCTGCACGACCTGCGCTGCCCTCGCGGCCGCCTCCTGGAGCTCCGCCGCCTCCGCCTCATGCGCCGCGATAATTTCCGCCCGGCGCGCTTCACGCTGCTCGCGCCGCCTTCGCGCAACCTCCTCCCGCACCTCCGCCGACGACGCGCGGCCCTTTCCCTTGGCAGCGCCGCCGGAGCCGCCCCCGACGTCCCCGGGCGACTCCTCACGTCCGTCGTTGTTGTTCCCGTCGTCTTCCATTGCGATGTGAGTTGGATGTGCCGGGATGGTGGTGGTAGGAGAGAGAGAGTTGTTATGACTCGAAAACCAACAGCACGTGACTTTTTGATCTTGTTTATTTTCTCACGATTCTCCATTGTTCTTTCGTCTTGGTTCCTCATGGGAGAGGAACCTGAGAGGGGGATACTGTTATATCCGTGCAGCCTCCCTCTGACGTCCGGCTAATTCCTGGCCATCATCTGCCCCCCTCCGGTACCTCCGGTACTGCCGGAGCTCCGGTCATTGACCGGAGCCTCCGGACGTCCGTGTATCATCGGGTTTTTACGCAATGAAGGATTACTGAGCGTTTCCCGTTTATCCGTCTTCTCATCTTCTTCCTTATTGTCTTAGGACTTATCATCACTTCCTCCAACACGCTCTATTGTTTAGAACCACCCTCCTTCCTATTATGGAATACAATTAGCTACTTAGTATATATATCACTTTAATACGTCTTGTACTTCAGATTGCTAATTAACGTTGCTTGGCTCTAACTCCTTGCACTGAGTCGCCTTTGCACTCCTCGTCCTCCTCCGGTACCTCCGGTCGTCGTCCTCTATACCGGACTACCTGCCGGTCAAGGTAGTCGCTCACCCTTTACCCCCTGTGGTGTTGCGATCACTCGTATACAGCCCGGACCCTCCGTCGGACCTCCGGTACCTCCGGCCCTTGCCGGACCTCCGGCATCTCCGGCACTTCCGGTCCTTCATCTCCGGCTCGGTATATAACAACTATAGTAAAAGTATATACGGCTTGGAGTAATAAAGGACTGCGAGACAGTGCACCACCCGGACAGATCAGAGCCTACAGGTAAGTGGTAGAATATAGACAGGGTAGAGAATGTATGTACCTCTCGTCGCCGTCGCTGGCGGGTTCTGGGAGTTCTGGGAGCAGGCACGTCAGAACGGGAAGATGCCGAAGAAGCACGAGACGTACATGATGTTACTACATGAAAGGTTTGATGCGCAAATGAGTAAGTAAAGCCCGCGGACATTCATGGTCAGCGCACACACCTTGGGCGAGGGCGGGGGGATGGCGGGGGTGGTGGTGGAAGGAGAGAAAGAGAAGTGGGGTCGCGCTGTCATATCGTGGTGGTTTATATACCCGTGCTGACATCATCGCTCCATCGCTCCACATTGACTCCAAATGTCCCATCCGCCGTACCCCCCACGACTCGTCCTTCATAATGTATATCCCTCACCGTGCATCTTCCGAGTCCCATGTCTCCGACTCTGAACCCGAGCGCGAGGCTCAACGTCGCCAAGAAGCCCTCAGCCCATCACTGCCCGATTCGCCCCCACCGCACCACAAGCTAGTCTGTAGTTTACCGCGCGCCAGATGTAAGGAGATCGACCTTGTTACGTAAAGTGCGGAGTTTAAATTTCTGCTCGGCTCTTGCCCTCTTCTCTGGCTCTCAATCCACAAAGTTTGGAAGCCATTCGACATTTATTACTATTCTAAAGTCAACTGTATCCTCAGATTTTATTCTCTCGGCTCCCCTGAGGGTGGTAGAAATACTTCTCTAATCACGTGGTGCGCTAAGCGAAAATTCATCTAGTTGGTTTCGAACTCGTTGAGGAAATTTTGGCTGGAGATGACGTTTACTATGGGGCCCTTCACGACAATTCAACGTAAAAACGCGTAAACAGAGGTGGTATTGCTGCGAACGACATCCGAGAAAATTCAAGATTATGTAACAAGGTCGATCTCCGATCACGGATGGCGGGTAATCGACAGACTACAACATGCGAGGCACGAGCACCTCAACTGTTGTAGCGTCTGTTTATAAGAGACTAACCACAAGCCGGAACGGACTCCACTCTCCCTCATCTTGAATACCGTCCTGGGAACAGAGCACCACACGGGGAGGTCTTCGCTCGAGACCCGGTTGTCAAAGCTGGAGGCAGAGATGGCAGATATGAAGTGCGAACTGCACGATTTGAGGCGCCGCAGTGCGTCTTCGTTCTTCTCCAACACCGTACACACTAACAGTTTGCAGAACGAAACAGACCCTCAGCTTCGCCTCCATCCACCCCTCTCCCCAAGCGCCGCCGCACCATGCACAAGAGCTCGCCCATGGACGAGGCTCTCATTCTATGCAGCTCGTTGATGGCCACAACACCCGAGCGGGACACGATCGCACGCGGTGTGTCCGCGCACATACAGCGGTCGCTCCGTCAGCGCCAACGTCAAGACTTGGAGCGCATCCCTGTCGCGCCGCGTCCGAGGGGGAAATTGCACCGCCGAGTCAATGAGATAATGTCGCCCTGAATGTATCGCTTTACTTCAATTACTACTTTTTTCTTTCGCGACGCTTGTGGATGATACAAAGTACAGTTCAATTCGACAAAATCAGAGTATTGTTTACATTATAGTAGTCCTACTTCAACGGCGGTGGCGGTGAGTGGACGAGCGCTTTCCGCTGTTGTCCCCGCGGACCTGCGCGGGAGCAGGAGCCCGCTCAGGGGAATTGATGTGGCGCTGTGTTCCGTGAGTGCGTGCAATTGGTCAGTTGCACTTCCTGTTCCGTTGTCATCTCCCGGGAAGCGCTACACTCGACCTAGCCATGGTACGGCCGTTCCGGATGACAAACTGGCAGCCGAACACTTGCACCGACTGCCCAATACGCCACAAATCGGCGTCGAACAGCTGCCAGTTCATCGCACTGCAGCACGTCGTACGTGGTGCTTTGCTTTCTCCAATATTTGGGGGGAAGGATGGGATGCACTACATTATTGATTGCGTAGACGAGGACATGTATCTGCGAGTGAACAACATAGATTGATTTTTTTTTCCCCTATAATTTAATCAAGGACCTTGAGACGGCGTGGGTCTGCATGGAACTTGAGTCCCCCATTCACACGGCTTGTGAGTGGTTCAAAGACGCCCCCCAGGGCTTGCGAGTGGTTATATGCCCCAGGCCCCTCCGCCACGGCTTCGAACCACTCCAATGCCGTTCCAAGGTCACATGCTGAACCAAGCCGTTGCATGCTGACTGGCTTTTTTCCGACATTTGTGTAGACATTTTGACCTCAAATGCTTTGCCATTGCTTGAAAAACAAGCAGAAAGGCGAAGGGAACTTTGAGTGCGGAAGAACGGACCGAGTCACGTGTATTTCAAACTCCGCTGCTATCCGATTCTGGTATCGGACTATCGAGCCCGCGGCGGCCTGTGTTTGCCATCGCGGTGTTTGGTGAGCCGAGTAACGCCGAACCTTGCACGTGGACCGTCAGTCTCGGCCGAATTTTTTATCTGTTCCACACCATGATCCTGAGCAAAGCAGATGCCTTCGCTGCTCTGTATGAACGCCTCGAAGAGCTCGAATCCGACATTGAAACGCAAGACGAGGTCCTCAGGGAGCTCCACCGGAGGAGGAGCGCCGTTCGGCGTCAGCTGAATGATCTACGCGATCCCATGGCACGTCTCCCGCGCGAAATCTCTTCCGAAATATTAATCCACTGCCTCCCTCCCGACGAGTATCCTCGTCCATCCGGCCTTGCCCTCTTTCTCGAGATATGCACTTTGTGGACTGAGATTGCACTTTCCACCACTCGAATTTGGGCGACGCTGCGCATCGACATGCCTAACAACGGCGACAATATGACGGCGGAGTTCCGAGATATCTTCGCTCAGTGGCTTCTACGGTCTCAGGGACACCCGCTCTCTCTGTCTCTCACCGGGTCTACCATTGCGGACCCGGTCATCCTAGACATTGTAGGCAGTCATGCGCACCATCTCCACAGCCTTCGCATACCATCCCTTCCTTATCTCCGCGCTTTCATCGGTGGGACGATGTTCTTGTCCCTTGCATATCTGCACGTGCACGCGGGCAGCAGAGATGATCGCTTTGACATCGACCAATTCATGCAGGTTCTTCAATCTGTCCCGAACCTCCGGGTTTGTAATTTGGGGGCCCCTCCGCAGGATGTCGACGACGCGGATAAGGTGCTACACGCGCACCTCGAACAACTCACCGTCGTGGGCAACAACTCCTCTTCGAACATTTTCCAATACCTCACATTCCCAGGCCTCGTGCATCTAAACATCTCGCACGAAGCCAGCGCAGAAGATCTCATCTCATTCTTCACCCGCTCGGCGCCACCCCTGCGCAAATTTATCCTCGACGCCCGCGACCACGGCCACGATCAGTGGGAACGCGACAGCGTCCGGAAGTGCTTCCGCCTCGTCCCAAGCCTCACTTATCTTGAGCTAGCGGGCTCGACGGACATCCAGGACGACCTAATCAACATTCTCTCTAAGGCTAGATCCGACACCTTCCTTCCGAACCTCGCTACTCTCATCGTGTCGAGGGGGCCGAGCGGGTTTCCCCACGGCGTGTGGTACAAGCGGCTTGCTGCGATGCTTTCTAAGCGGCACGCGACGTTGCGGGCATTCCAGATCAAGGTGGCGCCGTATAGGACGCAATATCTCGGTGAGGGGCCGGGCGAGGTGGACAAACGGGTCCTGCGGGCGTTGATTCACGACGGGATGGAGATTGATTTGGGGTCCATTGTGAATTCTAGCTTGATGGACTCCGCGGATTTGGAAGACTCGGATTCAGACAGTGGGTAACGGCCGTAACGGCCAGGTCTCCTTAATTCCAGTACTCGGGGATGGGCGCGAATGTGCGGTGTGAGGCCAGGCCTTTTTTTTGAAATAGTATGACAAGAACATCGTCCGTAGATAAGACTCTTCAATCCGTACGTACCCGGCGAGTTCCTGGAGTGCGTTCATGCATCCCCGTGCTCAATACACGGTGGTAGTCTTGACACCATCCTGGTACGCGAGCCACGACGGGCGCGCAACGAGCTCCCTGTACCACCTACAACACGCACGCTCGCCGGTCAGTATACAATCTCACAGAGAACGCCGCCGCCTACCGAGCAACGTTGGGTTTCCTGGTCATGAGGTCGCTCCCGCCAAGCGCGACGTACGGGGCATAAGGGAGGTGGAAGAGGTCCACCAGCGTGAGTGTCTGTGTACGTCGTGAGCCCAGCGCCTTACACGCCTTGCACGTAGAGCAGAAGGGAAGGACGTACATCACCCGCGACGTAGCGCTGCTTCGCCAGGATCCTGTCGTACCCATCGAGGCTCTTGTCGAGCGCCGCGAGCTCCTTCTCCACCACCGCCGGATCCGCGGGGACGCCGTGGAATTTCCTGTGTCGGAGGTCAGTCAGATGTGAAGGCTACAGCGATCGCGGAGTACGCACGCTTTCATGACGGTCTCGAGCGCGAGCCTGCCCGCGCTGGGGTCGAAGTTCGTGAGCTCCGCGGACGCGGCCTGCTCGAAGAGCGCGCGTGCCTTGGGTTCGCTCGGGATCAGGCCTGCGGCGGGGTGCTTGGCCGCGATGTACCGGCAGATCGCGGGCGTTTCGTACAATATGAAGCCGTCGTCGTCCTATCGGAAATATTTTTTCAGGAAGGTGAGCATTCTCAGGGAAAAGTGAATGCTATGCTCACGATGTACGGGATCTGGCCGAAGGGCTGGTTCGCGAGGTAGGCAGCGGTTTTGTGCTCGCCGTTGGCCATGTCGACCACGATGAGCTCGAAGGGGACCTTGAGCTCGTGGAGAGTGGTCGCGACGCGGCGTGTGCAGGTCGCCTGCGGATGGCCGTACAGTTTCAGGATGGTCATTTTTCTCCTTGGGGGGTTTAGGTTTGTGTTGGGAATCGAGGTTTGGATGTTGGTGCATTGAATGCCTCTCCTCTTTTATAGTTGGACGTTCAGATGACGATGCGAGCATGACCTGAGGTTCGACTTTGGCTTATTAAGGTCCTCCCCTTACTAATACTCTAGCCTCTAGGTATCGTCGCATTTTATTTATTCTTGAGATGCCATGCCATGCGAATCGACATCCTGACCCCGTAAGCACGATGTGCAACTCCCGGCATCGTCGCGATTCGATCCGACTGAATCGGCGAAGACGTATACGTCTGACTCTACTCTTTAAAAACCTTCCCAGCGGTATCAGCCTACTTGCTTTGCCGAAGTCGTAGGGATCCCGGCGCGCTGTGCGCGTAAATATCTGCAATTGTAAAGCTTACGATCGGGTTTAGGCCCTCGTCCGGAAAACTCCAGGATTTCGGCCTCGAAAAGCCCCTCGTTTGGGCCTATCTGCGCGATGTTACTCATCCATGAAGGCGGCTATGTAGAAAAGCCACTTTTCATAGACGGTTTGCCTGGAATTAGGCGAGATCAAATGTTGATTTTTCTTTTTGTCTCCGTCGCACGGCGGCGGAGCTCTCCTATACTCGCGTAGCGCAATAAACTACTTTTTCACACCGCTACGAGAGCCGTTCTTATTTGAATTTGCTTGGTAGAACTCAAACTTCAGTAAGGAGGGCTCAAAAAGCCATTTGACGGGCCAGGGCTGTTGGGGCTAATAAGCCAATCTCTGGACAAGGAAATTACGATTTTTTCGCCCTTCCGGACAATCCTTGAGCTTGGCAGGAGAGTTTTCCGGGGCCTCGGGGATTCCAGGGCTATTCCGTCGGAATTGATTCGGAACGGTTAAAGTGTACCCGTATGCCGAGGCCTGCGGACCACACATATGTTGTCCTTCAATTTCAGGCCCCGCTCACTCCCGCCCCCATGAAAACACAGCAGGACTTTGACAGGAAGTACTAGTCACACGTTTAGTTTCCTTACACAGACGTCTTCAAGTTCACGTGCAATCGGTATTATGCGTGCGAACCGGTATGTTGGCGAACCGAGAGTCTGCGTGGTTTGGATCACTTAGGGCGGGTGCCCCAACGAGCTCAGGTGGACCCGCCGTAGGTGGACCAAGGAAGCGAATCCGCGCCGAACTTGGCACGAAAGCTTGTGACTTGTCTCATTTGAAACCTTTCCAGCGCCGTCAGCCTCGTGTCTAATTTACATAACTTCACAGTTAACTTTGCCCTAGCGCGCCGCAAATATCTGTAACTGTACATGTAAAACTTGACGGCAAATGGGAACAATTAAAGTGCGCCTGTAATACTGTATGCCGAGGTCTGCATAAATACCGTCCTACAGCCTGAGTTAGGGGTGTTAAGTTATAAACAGATGCTACGAAAGGAAATTACTACTCTGTTGTAGTTACAAACCCCACTCATACTGTATGCCGAGGTCTGCATAAATACCATCCTACAGCCTGAGTGGGGTCTCAAGTTATAAACAGATGCTACGAAAGGAAATTACTACTCTGTTGTAAGTACAAACCCCACTCATTTACAAGCCCCAGGGTCCACGCACTTCCAATCTCTCAATCTGAGCGATCTCGCAGCGGAAGAGACCCAATGGAGAGAAGGGCAAGCTTATGCCGCTCTGCGAGCGATTCGGAATATTGCAAGGACCTGTTGTTTAGTCTAGCAACATCAAAGATAATGACTGAGGTGAGCAGGGGAGAAAAAAACAATAACGTACTCCGCCAAGAAAGCATACAGATAACAGTGGGGACGGGCAACGCCCGATCGGAAAGCGGCAGCTTTGGTCATGTTTGGTTCGCGGGAAGGGCCAGTTCCAGTTTCAAAAAGCCGATAACTTTTTTAAACAAAGCCTTAGAGCAAATCTGAATCGACAGAATCCTTCCAAATATGCATTATAATGAAAGTCCCACAGTTGATTCTTGATATCTCTCCAATACATGTGAGAGGAACTACATTTTTTTGACCGTCGGCCTGTTTCTAGAGAGGGAAAGTCAAACTAAAATAATCGGGCCTGGTACTTTTATGGAGAGTGCATGTAGTTACTAGGTTACTCGAACCCCCGTAGAGATTAATGAAGTATTGAGAAAGTTATCAACCTTTTATGCCTTTTCCCGCATTCCAGGCTATTTTATCAGTCTATGTTACATTTTTGACATTCCAAAAGCATGATACTATAGAGGGTACGATTTTATGACGATTCTTCAAGCAAAATCTGAGGACTTCGTTGAGTGTTGAAAGAGTTACAGGCATTTTACACCGTCCAGCCAAACACGTGATCTGGGTTAAAGGTCCAGTTCCGATTTCAACCTTGGACTCGAAAATCATTTAACCTCAATTTTGAGCCACCAAACCAAAAGTTTTTATTGCCAGAGTCTCCAATTTTTTATTGTTAAGTACCCACAGCCTTCCTACCGAGGCTCTCTCGCCAGTGAACAAGGATCCTGTTCGATATACACTGTATTTCATCATGAACTCGAAAATCTATTTCTGAGGCATGTAGCCACAAGCTCAAAGAACATTTTCTTCCAACAAATTAAGTCTAACAAAGGCATGTGGAGACCGTAAAACAGCGGAACCTGTAGAATTGCTCGTTAAGGGAGGATAAATAAGTGTAAACATGCCGATCCGATCAACGGCGGTGCCCAAGCGGTGCCCGTCCCCAAATTAACAGTGGCGCTGAAGAGCTAACCTCTTACCGCATACAACAAGCTGATATTGAACTCGTACTTGTATTCAACGATGGGCTCATCCAACCTTTCCATTTACGTGTATTTTGAGTCTTGACAAGCTAACTGTAAAAGTGAACGTCAGTTACATATGTCGATTACATCAACTTCTAGCGCCAGCGCCAATCTTTCGGAGTCTTCTCCAAGTCCCGCACTCCGGGATGCTATTGAACTCGTCTCCCGCGAAGCATCATTAATCCGCTGTCCTCCGCGCTAGTGCTGGCCATAAATACGATACGCCAAAATATATTTTGAATATATTCGAATACATATGAATACAATACGGCCCCAGGACCTCCACCAGAATATGAATACAGCTGAATATGAATACAATACGATATGGATATAATATGATATGTGTCCCATCGTATTCAAATATATTTGAATACTCTGAAGTTGGCTTTTGCCGCCTTCGGGCCTCCGCCGGGACACATCGGATCAATGCATTCTGGCGGCAGGCCTGCAAGCCGAGTCTGATCTGCACTGACCACCGCTGGTCCGGCCTCGGCTTCAATCAATCAATCAGGTGGTGTGATCAAAAGTTGTGATCCGGGGTTTGAAACACACCGACTATCGATAGTGGCTACCTGCTGGTCCTCAAAGAACCAATTCATACATTAGGAGGGGGGTGCAAGGACCTTCCAACACTCTGGCAAAGTTTTGGCCCAGTGTGAGCCTCCTTTTCTCTGACTGCAGGTGGCTCAGAATATATTTGAATATATTCATATCGTATCCATATTCAGGCCGTTGAATATGAATACGATACACTAAGAATACGATACGGGCCCACGGGGGTGAATACAATATAAATATGAATATGATACATCATACAATACGCCGCAATGACTTCATTGGGCGCACTTTGTGGCGCCACCGCAAACATATTATTACTGGGCCTCAGCGTTCCTCAGCGGGACCGGCCGTGTAATTCTACCTACCTAGTAATTATCAAGGCTCAAATTCCATCTTTTTAAGTATGAGTTAGCCGAAAGGCCCATCTTATAACTACCGACTATCAGTTCCTTCGGCAAAATAACCGTCTCTGTGGTGTCCTGAGAAACGGAAGTTTCTGGATCTGGTTCAGGAGCAACTCGATTGAGTTTATGGAGCTGGAAAGCATTGAGAAGAGAAGAAAGATGCCGTAAAGAAGAAAAACGCATTTGCAGGCACCTTTGAACGGCCAAAAATTACTCAACTTTTTATAAATCTCCGGGTAAATAAGAATAGCGCCCTACCTGCACTTGGTGCTATGATAGAGTAGCTTTGCATATTGTACCGGTAACAACATCTTAATATACGCGACATAACATTTTGGGAGCATCGGCAAATATTCATATCTGTAGTCCAGGGGTTGTGGAGATACGAATATTTGCGGGATGCTCCCAAAAAACACGGGTCGTATACACTAGGTTCATCGAGGGACCCGTTGAACTGCACAAGTTTGGTGGATGGCCGTCGGGCATCCTTGTTCCAAAAATGTTGGGATGATCAGGTTCAAAGGAGTGGCCGGGGTTGCGTGTCTCACCGGCGGAGGTAGGAGCATACATGGATTGAGTATTGGAGGTCGTAACAGAGCGATTCCGTGTCGCTGGGTGGCGTCGGTTTTGAAAGGAGTCAATGACGGAGATAACGCGCGACCCCTGTGGTGATCTGATGTTTGAAAAAAGTTTTTAAATGATGGAGCCGATGACACTAAGTCTAGAGGCCTGAAATTAGCCTAGAAGCGCGGCGTGAGTATTGATCATGTTTAGACGCGCCATAACCCCCTTACGCCCACGCTCGTGCGACCAACCAATGGAAGGAAGTATACGAAAGAAAAACGGAAGAACAATGTAAGAGGAATAGCCAAATATATAGGCGGAGATTGGGCCGATGGAACGGGGAGGCTCACATTACTTCAGCCTTACGATTAGAAAGTCCTCCCGATTTTCATTCGTTGAATCGTTCAACCCTCCATGCCTTTATACATCCTAGCGTGCGCAATGCCCAAACCCATCCAAAAAACAGCGCCGACCTCAGGGAAAGAGGAGGAGATGTTTTGGCGCCCAGGAATGATTTTCAGCCATCCCGTCCTAAAATTTACTCAAAATCAACTTCCAACTTTTGGGACCTTGGGTAGTGGTGAAAATCGAATGGATGATCCTAATTCACCGATTTGGATGCAAGATCAATCGAAATGGCCGCTTCTCTTTCATGCCATACGCGCACATTGCGAGTCAAGTCAATGTTTTCCTCCATTGCGAGAGCAAGGTTGCGGGTGCAGTTCGGCAATACCGCGGCCGAAAAGTCAGTCACGTGGAGGCAAGTACGCGCGTCGTTCATCAGTGTACAGTACTGTCCAGTGTCCACTAGCTCTGACCAGGCGCATCCTGGACCCTACTTGGCCAACCAGGGAATCACACCTCAAGGCTTTTCGCTCCTCCGACGTCTCAAAATCATTCTCAGAATATCCTTGGTCTTTCCGCTATTGCTGCTTGCACATTGCATTATCCTGGCCGTCACCGGCGTCGCCGCTCCTGGGTCGCCTGTGTGTCAAGATCTGATGACTCTGTGGCTAAAATTTTCCCCCATACAAAGTGATTTCATTCAGGGGTTATGTCTTCGTTATGCCTCTTCTGACCTTTGGATACCCAGACTCGGTAAAAACCTTTCAAAATCGAGCAGCGACGCATCCTGATGTACTCCAACGCGTCGCTGCGGGTGTTTCTATGCTATTCGACCCGAGGCAAAGGCAATCGACCTGGTGCATCGCACACTGCCTTCGCCGTTCAGGTACTGACTCTGCTTCTTGGATGGTGCCTCCATGAATGCCCGAACTTGCAGACTCCTAGGTTCGTTTTGTGTGTTTTTCCCTTTCTTCCCTGACGTCTCCCCGCTCCAGCCTCAAACGTCGACCCGCCCTACATTTCAGGATAGGCCACCCGGCAGTGGCCACGCCAACAGGGACTCCAGCGCCGGCACGTCCCTAATCGCCCACCGCACCGGGTCGCGGTTCTCCTAGTCAGTCAAGGGCGCTGAATCATGGACCCCCCTGCCGGCCCGTGGTACCCGCACCAACGTGCCCCGAAGTCGGTGCTCCCGACGTGGTGCACATCTGCCGCACTGTTTCCGTTTCCAGTGCGAGGGGGTCTCATCTCGCCGTGAACGGTATGTTGATGCGTTACCTATGACAGCCTTAGCACATGTATTCACCACATTTCCCAGTGCATACGCCCTGACCCTACCTCGGGATCGACGCAACGGCTGAGGTGAGGTACCTTCCTCTCCCCCATCTTACGATCCCCAGCTGTGCTTTTAACGCATTTTTTCCAGGAGTATGCAGAAAGAATGGATTTTCGGACAACTTGATAGTAACCGATCTCCGTTTATATCATGCCGGGTCAGTCTCTACGCGGCGACAGTCCTATGACCAGGATCTCATGCACCCCTCTGCAGACAAGCCTCTCCCTCCCTTATCCTAGGGAGGGCCGCCACCCACGGCGTCGATAATGGCGTCGAAAGGTGTTGCTATGCCAAGTATAGGCCGTCTCCGCCACATTGACCTCCAGGCTCCAGCTCTTTCTTCAAGGTCTCTTGACCAGGCCTGATGACAACATGAACTCGCGGCAGCTGGCGGTTCTCGCTTCGCCCACCGGGGACCCGGAAGATGAATCGCCGGTGAAGAGTACGGCAGATTTGTTAAGCTGGCGATACTACATCAGGAGTTTCGTCCTGCGTACCCGGGTTCCTGTGACCACCTCGAGCTGGCGTACTACCTCAGCCGCGCCCCGGTACGTCTCCCCCCCGGCCTCCGTCATCCTGATTTCTGATTTTGGGCATTCTAGATTCGGGGACGGACACGAAGACAGTTTGTACCGTGCCGCGGGGGTGTACAGTTTCCCAAAATCACAACTCCGGCCATTCAATCGCTATGCATCTCTTTTTCACCCATACGCGTCCGCCTGTGGATCCTTGAATGGATGCTGCCTTCCCGTCGACAAGGAGAACTAGGTGCCACGTAAGCCTATCGACATCTGAACCAAACAGACGTACACATACGCTCACATCTTCAGTTTGCTTCTTCCACCTCCGGCCGTAGCCGTGTCGTCGGAAGAGGCGAGACTGTTGCACTCGCTTCCTGCGCCGTCTCCCTTGTATCGTCCCGCTGTCCGGGTCCTGGGCGAATTTCATGTCGACTCACAGTCCACGAGTTGGCGGCGTGACTTCTTGGCCAGATGCGAGGGAGATTATATTCTACTGTGTGCGTATCTTTACAGAGGCTCTCCCTCCAGCCGCACACGGAGTTCAGTTTTACATTACATTGTTTCCAGCCATTTTTTTGATCGATAAGTCTGTATTTTATGTATTTGATTTGAATGGATTTTCTTTCGTATCTATAGCACCAAGAAGGTCGACTCTCCCTGCGCTTCAGTCCCCCTTCCACATCAACTCGAGGGTGGCAATTTCATGGCCGAGGGAGGCAGTTAGGTGATAGACCTGCTGGCGGATGTCCGGGGCAGCGTCGGCGATGCGCAGCTCGATCTGCCAGAGATGGAGGCGCATCTCCGCTAAAATGTCCGCTTGATTTGGCGCGTCGATTGCGAGAAAGTCTTCCTGTATTTCGTCGACGTGAATGGTCGAGTTTGAGGAGGAAGAGCTCGAATCGAGGTCGGCGGCGTAGTCCAAGGCTGTGGCCAGGGTTCATGAAGTATCTGAACAGAGATTGTGGGGCACTTACGTCCGACCTCTCCTTCGAAGACGCTATCTCCAGCCACGGGCTCTACGAAATTTTTACATCCAAAAAATACCCTTGCGTCATCTGTTTCCTGGATGGAATGAGCCGTTGGTGTGTCGTACACTCCGTGTGCTGGATTGTTGAGGTCCCATGTAACCTCGTATGTCTGCGGAGAGGCCCCGGAAAAAGGCGGCATGGTCACGGGCACTTGTACGAGGGAGCAGGGAATTTTAAGGCGAGAGCAGTGGCCACACGGGCTGTTGATCGTCCGCCCAGGTTTGCATGTTTGCTTGGTTTCACAGGCTGCGCACGGCTAAGAGATCGTTGAGAAAATGAAACAAAAAACAAAGAAAATAAAGGGAGAATAATATAGACGTACTGTACGGGGCGCATCTACTACGGCCAGAGCATTTCCTCTTTTCTCTGGGCGCTCTGGGGTTAATGATTCCAGCCATCGGACTCGTGGTATTTTCCCGGGTGGCTGAGAGAGGGAGCAAAAAAACGCTGCGCGTTAGTGGGTAGATGGCGTTGAGGAGATCCGAGATCCACCATTTGAAGCTCAGCCGTGGCTGTTACTTGCGAGCACCCGAGTGAGTTAAGAGAGATGTGGGGTTCGTGGTACCGGGGCTGTTTATACTTTGTATACCGCCGGGGATCCAACAGTGTTTGGTAGGTATTTGGCCATGCGTGCGATTTTATGACCAGGCACGAGCTCACAAAATTAAAGATCCTCCGGTCGGATCTTTGGCCCAATTTTGGGCCGATTCAAGGGCTGATTTACTCTAGAAAATCGCCGTTCGGACACTGTTTTGCTCTATCTCAAAGGAACCGTTGGGGCATTTCGAGTTTTTACGGTGATATACAGACTAATTACACCAGGAAATTGTTGTCGGCAGCATCTGGACCCTATGGAGGGCCAGCGGAAGCAGCAATTATTTTTCGGGGACTAGTACGTATACCGTAACAAAAACTCGCGATAACTTACTCTGCGGCACACCTACTTTGCATATCTGAGGGATTATTTACTATAGGGATCATATCTGGGCCCTGATCTACTCTGCGCCAGACCGAGCTGTCCGGGGAGCTGCCAGAAGACTATCAATGACACGACCGAACCAGTGACCATAGTGGTCCGGCGCAAGTTCGGCACGTTAAAAATATGTACTAGGGCCAATTCCCTGGGAACTGAAATGCAGAGCAGTGGACCAATCCGAAGATGGAGCCCGACGTACTGTAAGTTTCCATGGCCATATCGCTCTTCTCAACGAATTCGGCGTCGTTTCGGATCGTGGCGGCAGTGATGCCGAGCCCCTTTCCATCAAATGAAGTCGCTTCCTTTTTCACACATCATGCCGTCCTCAGGCGCATCCACTCCCAGACTTATCGCTCGCTCAATCCGCTCTCCGCAACTAGATCCATGATTCTCCCTAGATCGACCCCCCGCTCTGTGCTCAAGCGACAGTCAATCAGTGTTGTGGAAACAATGTCGCATTCCGGAATTCCTGGCCAGCTTCCATGCCCTAGCATCCTACTACCATCTCGGGCGCCTTTACTTGTTACCATGACATACCGTGGCGTACTTTCGCTTCCTGGTCGTTTGGTCCGCACATTTGACGTGGCATATAATCAGTGCTCCAAATCGCCGCAGCGTCGCCGCGCCCCTCAGATGCATCGAACAAAGGCTGTTCTCTTACTTCCTCCCGCGCACAAACCCCTCTATAGCTAGATGATGGAACGACCAAGTTCTATGTGAATTGTCCCATGTTGGTGTGTGAAGACGATTTACCTTTCGCTTCCCATTTGACGATGTCGCTGGATAGCCGGTACATCACGAAATCGCGCCTGCCCGGGCCAGGTAAGTTTCTTTTCCAAGGAATATCGCCCGTGACTCACTTTCCTCTGCTGAATAGTACGCTCCGAGTTGTCGACTCAAATATAAGTTCGGTCCAAGACAAGAGAAATCAGCAAGGCCGTGTCTCCCGTGGAATTTTTGCTCTTAACTCCACGCCCTCAGACCCTTTCAGGCTCTTAGGTGCCGCCTGCTGGAGGGCGCGCAGCGCTGTTTCATTAACATACTAGGGTATTGTCTTTCCATTCTCCGTCACCCAATAGTTTTTCTCACTTTTACGACAGCTGGCCCGTCGCCGACATTTGGGTGTCCTCGATCTACACGATCTCTGCGACGAATGATTCCCACCTTGACGCTCGCCGTGCATAATGCAGTGCTAGTCTTTGAAAACGTGTGCGTGACATTGGCGAATCTCGATATGCCCGATTGCGATGAGGATGACTGAAAGTGGAGGAGGACAAGCTCAGCGGTAACCTCACTGGTGTGGGTTTACGATCCGGAGCATCAGGACTTCACCCTGAGCCCCCTGCTTCGGGGAGACTGGTGTCATCTTTTCGAGCTGGGATCAAGTCGATAGCCCGTAACCGAAGCGAAAGGACGGTATGTCGCGACTCCTGTCCATCCGTATACCGCCTGATCACTGCGACGCCAGGAACCATCTGTAAACGGACGTGAGGCTCCGCATGCTTAACTCGCTCCTAGCCTTGGCATCGTGTGTACTTTGGCCAGGCTACTACGCTCGTCGCCGCTACTTTCCTTCGGAAAGGGGTCATTGATGTTTTGCGGTCTGAAATCCGGACGTCGAGAAATGTCAAGCCCTTCCGCAGCACATCGCGCAACGCATCCCCTCATCGGCCGGAAGGAGCCACGTATCCGACCGCGAGCGTGTCCGCTTTGGCCCCGCCTCAAAGCGCAGCAGGGTATGTCTTCTCAACAGCGCATATGAATATTTTGACCCATATGTCTGTCTTACACTAGCAGCGGTGGCCGCATGCGACTTGTTATTCATTGTGGAGGCAGCTGCGGCCTTGAATGCTGCTACGTCGCCATTTTCTTAAGCCTTCGCCGGATAGTGGGTCCCCGGACCGCCTCATCCGCCTGTGCCGTCTGTCTGGGTACGGTACGTACGGTACGTGACATATTCCCTCTAGAAGAGCGTTCTGACCTTGGCTCCGCGCAGGCTTCGTCCTGCTCCAGTATTGCGCTAGTACGCTAGGTGAGTTTCTTTTCCCCACTACGACTTCCCTCACCCCGTCGTCTCTTTTTTTCCTTCTTTTCCATTGATCGCCTTCGCTTAGGACAGCCGGACGATAGCAGTTGCCGGCGGATGGATGCGACGGCGATGCGGCATGCCATTCATCGGGATTGTCCTCTCGGGACGGTACGGGGAGGATCACCGAACTTTAGTGTGTACGCTCCCTCTATCGGCTTGTCGTATCGAATCTCCCATCTAGGTTTCGCTGGTGGTGCTTTTGACGCACTAACTGCGCACACTGGAGGACACCCGGCTCCTGCGTCAAAAACTGACACTCAGGTCGCAGAAAGATGTCTTTGTACCGTTAGACCTTCGCCCGACCCTGGCTCCCCCCATTCCTGTTTCCTCGGCGCCGAAAACTTAGACAGCGTCGAAAGTGGGTGCCACGTCATCCAATCCATGGATCCAAACAGCAACACACACTCCTGGTCGATCCCCCGTTGTTTCTACGGCGCTTCTACGCTCAACGGACTGCACGCGTCTCATCCCATGGAGGAGTTTTTGGGGCGAATGCTGGCTCCATGCTCTGCACGAGCTAAATAGGTGCTTGACTTTCTCGCTCACAGTTCAGTGTTTGTCTCTTGATCTCCTTGAGAAAACGAAGCTGATACTTGATCAAGCAGGCGTCAAACCGTTCACGCAACCCTGGGGAAGATCACTTCATGATATCCTTCCTCTCCGCTAGCCGGCCTTTGACTTAACTGCTTCCCGCTGCAGTGTGTCTCGATTCTCGAGTCGCGACACCGTCGACTGTCTTTTCACTACTGCGGTTGGATGTCCGTCCCTTGTACTGAATCCCGCTAGTCTTCGTTGTCCTATGAGCGCTCTCGCTATGGAACGCAGGACCATCTTGGCTACTGGCGCATGCCATCATTACCACGGTGGTGGCCTGGTCACTAGCCGAGATCACTGGATGGGGATCGTCGCCTCAGTTCTCAACTAGGGAAGCGGCAGGTGCAGGGGCTCTCATACTACGGGGTGTGCTCCCTCTCTCTTCGATGCCTCGTAACTTACCGGCTCACAGATCCCTCTCTTCAGATTCTATTGGCTGTGGTCACTGAGAAGGACTATGCCCGACACAGACCTCAAACACGCACGTCGGCCAGGAAATACATCTTCAATGCGCCCCACGCTTTCACCCCGACATCGTTGTCGGCAAAAGCTCGTCAGCGAAGGCGAATGCTCACAGAACTCATCGCCATTCAATCCAAACACGGACATACAACTCCTCGAAAGCTTACGCGGAGGTTCTGCGCCGATCTGACACCACGCGCGTCGCATTATAAAGGTGGCTAACCCTCTTAGTTCTCTCCCCCTCCAACGCTACTCAGGTGAGCCCCCTTTTCCTCCAATTTCTGAAAAAAAAACTGAGTCCTGACACACGACCTCAAAGCGTTCACGCCTCCGGACTATATTCCCAGATGGTGGCTGTTATTACGGTTCATTTACGTCGCATTATACTCGTCCGATTACGCGTAGGCAGCCCGAGACACAAATGTTTAAATCTTTGACTCGGGATGCATTTCGAAAAAATGAAAACTCGGTCGGGAGTACAGCCCGTTATTGTACCGACATTAAGAGCCCCTCCCTTTTATCAGTCTACCTCTTCTTCCATACCGATTCTAGAGTGTCGATTTTGCGACCCAGGGAGGCTATGGTCTGGCACACCTGGTGGTAGGTAGCCGCCGGCGAGTCAGCAACGAGGAGGCCGATATGCCCAAGCTCAACGCGCATCGCGGTCAGAATATGTTCTGGGCAATCTCCTTCGTGAGCTTCGAGCCACATTTTTTCAGGCTGTATGGTCGAACCCGGGGATGACGCCGAATATATGTCACTTCCACAGTTTGTAGCTGTGCGGACCCGGTTAGATCATCCCCGCGATGTAAAAGCTCGTAGCTGTGGGACTTACTTCCGTCAATTTCTTCGAACGCATCGCTGAAAGCGACGCTCCCGGCACCGTCGGTATCTGGGGCGATGTCGAGATCATGGCTTCCCAAGAACCCTGTCGTCATGTGCATGGCCTGGATGGGATTCTGAGGGGCCGGTGCCATTTGCCGCGCATGCATGAAGTGGTGGCGGAAGTCCAAGACATTCTGGTATATCGTCGGGGCGCTGGGAAGGAAAGGTGCCATCGACACGGGTACTTGCACAAGCGAGCATTGTAGCTGGAGTTTATGACAACGGCGGCACGCGCTGTCGAGCGCTCGTCCTCGCTCGCAGGGATGAATGTTTCCGCAAGCGGTGCATGGCTAAAAGAAGTTTGGGAAATCGAAATAAGCTGTCGAAAACAAGGCAAGTGGAAGATTATTGTGGCAAGGAATGCCGACGCACGGTGGGGTGTGTCCCTGCGGGTGCCTTCCTTGGCTCTGGGTTCTCCGGGGTCATAGGCTCCATAAATTGTATTTGGCCAGCCCTTCTTGGACACTGAAACAAAAAAGAAAAAGAAAGTGGTGTGTTGGTAGTAGATACATATGTGGATGGCAGAAAAGTGAGGGCCTCACCATCTTCAAGTTTGGGGGATGGCCAAGACTGACTGCGGAGGTGGAATTCAAAGGCATGAACGCCTCTTGTATGGATACGGCAACCACTTTGTTTTGGGGATTCAACGGTGTTTGGGCGACTCTGGCTCCCATGATCCAATTCGTAGATAATTTCGGATCGAAGCACCGCAAACGTCTCACGCGAAAATCCCTGCCCGCGCTCCCGATTCTAGCCTGAGTAACTCTGCTTCGGTGCCTGATGCATTTATACAGTGCTCGGTTTCAGGCATATATCTTTGAAAAGTAATTACTCGGCCGGCATCACCCTCCTGAACCGAACGCGATCGAGAATCGAGATGTTCATTTTTTTTCTGTCCCAGCATCACACAGCACTACATCTCCTCCTCTTCCTCCTACTCCTTCACATAGTTTCCGCCCTCACCTTCGTTCTCGATCCTTCGCCTTTTCATTCGAATAAATTAAATGGCAATCGAAGCTGTGGGTATGGATCCCCAGTTGGACTTGGATCCCCGACGAACTGATCCGAGATCTGGATTTGCCTTCCCAAGGGCAACCTCTTTTCCCCTCCGCATTTAAGACGGATACAATCAGAATCGCACGCATATTATACATTGACGGTTTGTGCGAAGAACTGGAACCATCGATGGTAGCCGCGGACATGCACGATCCGCTACGAATTATACCTACTGTGGGATTTCGGTACACTTGCTACGGGTAAGAGCGCTTTTGAGTTTGGTTTGACTCACCGTCTGAGGAATATTTTCTCGCTGTGCAATTATTGTCGTCGGAGTTTTCATTTCCGCGAACTCCGGATCAGTCCCATCATTTTCCACATCTCAGCAGACCGTGCAAAGACCACACGGCGCCCTCCATGGGGCTTCCTACTCCCCTGAAAGAATCCACTGCCCCTGGTTTCGCCGCAACCCATCTCTACTAGACTATATTCAGCCAGTCTTCGAGTGGGCTTCTTCTCCCGTTGCCATGGCCATTGGGCATGCTTTGTTCTACTTACAGTAGTTAGTCCCCAACCGTTATTGCAGACAGATCTAGATCCAAAGAGTCCGACGAATTTCGAATTGGGCCTACTCCCACAAACCTTGCTCCGCCGGTACGCAAATCTTACCTGTTTGATGCTACGTCTCCTTAATTTGGCAGGTCCAGTAGACGCTGGTCCAATTTCGTGCTGCAAGTGATGCACACGCCCACTTTCTCCCATCTTCTCGTTCTTAGATATGTCTCAAGCACCTCAAAGCCCAGTAGCAAAACCTTCTGCGTTCGTGCTTGTGGCCGTCGACCATATACATGGCTTCAGCCCTCAGTCTTATCGTCCAAGATCCAGCCCCGAAACCACTCTCTCGGCTCCCCAGCTTAGCCGTATGTAGCCGACAACGACGTTAATTTGCGCGATGTCCCAATTCTTGACAGTCATCGGTATGTATCCAGCCCCAGAAGGCAAAAAATTGACTCTTTAGTAGCGGAGATGTATATTCTTCTTGTCCTCGTCCTGCTCGCGGGACGTCGCCACCATCTTGGACACCATCCCATTTAAGCTCCCTTGACGGTGGAGAGAAAAAAGGAGGAAACTAGCGTCTAGGTCTCCCTTGGGTACGTCCGCGCACCAGTCCAATTCGCATGGATGGTACGACACTAACCCAGCCAGCGCTGTCTAGATCGATCTCCTGGCGCCTGGTTTATCTCAGGGAACGGCCCACCCATTCTTCATCCCGGTGACTGCGAAGTCGTCTACCGCTCCTCAGTCGAGCGGAGATATGGGCGCTACGAGGCAACACTCCTAGAGTTCTTGGCACCTGCAGTCTCGGACGGGCCGGCGGTGAAGACTGATCGTGCGTCGTGGCCAGACCGCCCTCGAGTCCTAACGTCTGTCTCACCTCTCATCTAGTGTCTCCCTATCGCTAACGTTCACAGCTAGTGCGTGTGCTACCTGCCGAGCCACGCTAGCGCATGTACGTCGTTTTCCTCCATCCTGCCTTCACTGGTAGAATGCTTACCGAGTCCAAGGTCAGTTTTCATGAGATCCACACGCCCCACCAACCCTCGTCCCATTCGATGCAGACAATCTTGTACGCCCATTCAGAGAAGCTGTAGAGTCCATGGCTGATTGTCGCACAGCTTTCGCCAGCACTTCGACGCTGTCTTCTTCCACGCCCCTTCTTCCACGCCCGTCTACAATATTCTTTCCCTGGATAGACAACGCGGCCCAGCTCTGTGCGCTGAGGCGGTTCCCCATTTTCAAGACGGTGGTAGTAGCAGGTACGTCCACCTACTTCCCTTATCGATGGAAGGACGCTGACCTTGTCAAGATCAATCCGATCGATTTTCAAGCGCGCAACTCGAGCCACAGGGCTCTACAACTACAAATTCTGCGACGCTGGAGGGGGGGGAGGGGGGAACGTCCTCAAACTACCGTAGCCGGAGGTATGTCTCCCGCTATGGTCGATGGAGGGACATTGACTCGAAGGCGACATGTTCTTAGGTCGACCCAATCGATTCGACCCCCCGCCCCCCACGGAGCTCAAGCTCCAGAGGCGCGTCTGATCCAAGCGTGACGCACGAGGAGCCTGAGGGGTCGACGTCGCCGAGCCCATCGCCCCGCTCTATCGCCACACGATGAGCGGGCCGCCGTTTCCCTGTGCTCACTGGTGGGAGACTCGGCTTCCATGCCCTCCCTGCGGTTGGCCTAATTCTTGTGGCTGTCTATCGAATTTAACATTCCTCTCGTTTCAAGTTGTGTGTCCGACGCGTGTTTTTCATTCAAGCCCGTCTCGAGAGTCGAGTGGCAGTGCTGAGGTGTCTGCTCAAGGCTCACGGGTGTAGGCCGTTGCGGGGCGTCATATACTTATCGTATGTGACCCCCCAGCCGATCTGCCTTCTCCCCTGATCGTTATCCGGGTGTGCGACGCGTTTTTCATTTCGGTGGCGTGGGTTACATACAATGACGAGTGCGGTGGGCGCCTCAGAATTCAGTTCGTGACTGCGGGTGCGTGCTATTCACAGCTATCTGAAGTTATCCTGACCTTCCTGTCTGTACCCCAGTGGTCACGTCGGACACGCATTCAGCTACGATGTACTGGACCTCGTACCGACGAAGTCACGCCATGCCAATGTCTGCCGAGCTGCCTGGGGAGGACTTGTCGCGGTGCTGGTAGTGGGCATCATGGGCAGCCCAACTCATGGTATCAGCTAAGCCACGACATGGCAGTAATAGATACGATGAAAATACGGCTACTCTATGTATGTTCCGATCGCCTTCACTCTGCGAACCGCTTTCGGAAGTAGCTAGACAGTAGCAAGTGGTATTACATTATGGTAGATACTTGATACGAGTCTTGTTGGTGTCGGCCATCGATTCCAGCTGTGGATATGGTGGATGAATGCGATGGTCTATTCTCCATCCTGGGGACATTTTCATCCCCCTGATGTGAGGATTATGGGAAACAGAACAGTGTTTTCAGCCAACTACGGCAGCGTTTTTCCTGAACCCAGCTATCAGGAAGGCGCCATCAGTACAATATGGTTAGGACTCACCGAAGCTGCCTCGTTTCTCGTTTCTCTCTTGTTGAATTGCCCACTCCTGAAGAATTGGGAGTAACCGAGATTCTCCATGCTTTCCGCGTCAATCATCGGCGCCAATGATTCTCTTGGATTAACACTGAGATGCTCTCGCGTGGCTTCCACTTTCCTACTTGCTCTTGGTTGAGACAGAGATGAAGATACCTGGACGGTCAGATATTGAGAAACTTGAGGTACTGTTGTCTCCAGGCTCCATGCGGCTTACTGAGTGAACTGCGGCTTTTTTTGTCATAACGTTACACAGTGCTCCTCAAATGGTTGCTTCCTCGGAGACTTGCGTTATTTCGAGGATGGTTCAACAGCAAGTACAGAGAAAGCACGAGGTGGGACAATGTATACGTGACCAGTTATTTCGCTCGGTGACCGGATCAGGATCTAAGAACGGTTAGTCCTTTGTAACGCAATGAGCCTCGTGGGACGCAGGCTGTTTAAACCCCTAGGGCCCAAGCAATGGCGCTATCCCTTTGAACGAATTTTCGCTGGGTGTTTGAACCAGGATAATGTAGTGGTTATAATGCGGTCAGGACTCAGCACTAAATTGTCCCATGATAACTTATGAGTTGAACTTGTATATTCCTGCATTCTAGACGGCCAAAGATGACCTCACGACTTAAATCTGACTCACCGATGGTCTCTAATGAGGAATATTTGTATCGAATGAATGTATCGCTTCGTCTCCAGGGACTGCGGCGAAGGATAGCTCAGTGCATCAAGCAGCCGTCACCATCCTAGCGTATGGTCCGCAGCAGTCTTAGCCCTCAAGGTCTCGTTCCCCCCGTGCATTACCTTCGAGTTGGAAAAGGTCGTCGTCTGGGCGTGGTTCAAACAGAAAATTCAAATAAATCCACTTTTATTCCGATTGCGACGGCGGCCTGTGTCCTTAATTGAAGCCTGTGCCGAGATGTCGAGAGAGCATCGCAAGACATTCACACTTATTTTAGTTCAAATCGGCGTGTACCCTCTTTTCAAAAAAAAAGATTGCCGGCAGCCAGGAATGATCCCGTGACTGAACGCGTTCGTGTGAGGTTGCACAACAGAACCAAGCATAGTCTTGTTGGGGACAACAAAGAATATATTCTCAAGGCGAAAAGACTATAATATGTGGCTTCTTGTGAACAAGGTCCTGACTGGGATACCAAGCGGGAATTGGCTATCGGCCTCATTAAATTCAGCTAAGTGTAAACGCTCAGCGCAGAGTTCTGGGATTTCAACCTGCACCATCTCGCGACTTGGATCATCTACGTAAACGGCTTAGAGACACAGAAGGGCTTAAAGTCAATTAAAATTTTGATCATCGCCCTCTGTGGCAACCTCTCAAAATATTTCGGACGAAATTGACCTCTTCAAGTGTTTCAGTGCTTTTTGAAAATCATGCGCTTCATAAAGCCACTGGTTCTTCCCTCTCTGACACAGTATTTTTTTTGTCGTCCTCCCCCAGCTGTCATTTCCAAAATTTTCCGCCGTCGATATTGACGAATCTGGTCTGACCCAACTATTCCTGGGGATTTTTACTATCCACATTTCTTTCCAGGTATCCCGTACTAAATCGCCAGCCGGGGATATGACGTGTTACCTAAAGCCATTGATCTACCCGAGAGCTCACCTTCCTGCACTGGACCGGATCTTGAGCCTTTTTCAAGGCCTCCGCCATCTTCCCCGACTCCTCGACGAAACAATCTTTCCTTAAGTCCGCAATGTTTCAGTATCTCTTGGGAATCGCTCGTTTACGACTTTTACCGATAGTTCACTTGCCGCGGTTCATCCAAAGATCTATGGACACCCAATGGACAGGGGAGCCCGACTAAACATCTTGATTCAGCTGAGAAATATGACGACCGAGAGGTGCTTTATTCGCCCGGACACAAGGAACTATGCACTGGGGAAACTCTGACTGGCGTCGAGACGGTGGTGGTTGTAGCCCTAAGAATTGAGCATGCCCGCCATTTCCTTCCGTACTTGATGTGCGTTCCCAGTGGCGTTGAATTCTCACTATTGGTAGAATCGGAGACGGCCTTGCAGCGTCACTACTGCCTTATCTCGTGTAATTAAACTCCGGGAATCTCGGCCGAGTTCCGTGAATTCCCTGGTGAACAGAGCTCGCCCATCTATCCAGTAGAGCCTAGCAAACTGAAGTATTTGACCAGTAGTACTTGACTCGTGCGCCTATTTGTTGACTATTTACACACTTACTACAGCGCTCAAGCAAAGGGCGTTGGAAACGTGCGACGCTTCAGTTGTGATGTGTCAAGAGCTCTCGATCATATCGGAAGAAAAATATTCTTTCTACCATGCAACATTAGTGAATGTTCACCAGGTCGTCGTTGGCCGCTAACAGCTCCTGAATTTCCTCTACGCCTTCCGGATCCTCCGACAACCCGCTGAGAATGTGCGCCAATCCGTCGGGTAGCACGGAGCTATCCGAGCGCTGGGGAAACATGATGCGCCGGGTTCTGTCTCCGTCGCGCACGCGCAAGAGATGAAGCTCCATCCGCCCGCCGCTTTTAGCTGCGCGCAGTATGTGCTCCTCCCAAAGGATATCGGAGTTCTTGTCATCAGCCCGCTCGTCTGCGAGAAATTTGACGAACATGTGCGCGTTGCCGCGGGTGTAGTCGATGACGGTAACTAGCGGCTCCGAGGGTCGCTCGCGCATACGGGAAAGACGGTGGGTCAAGTGCGCTCCGGCGACGTATGTGAACATCTGAACATCTTGGTGAATCAAAGCACGCATGAAGGCGACGTTCCGCCGTGTCAGGTCCGGGTTTCCTTCAAAAAAGATTGATTCACGGACGGATGGAAAGGAACAGATACATACTGTGTCTAAAGGCACGGAAGGAATGGCACATCTGACGGTGGCCACCCATTATCCAGTCAAGCCGTTGGCACTCCGAAGAGCAGTAATAAACTTGTTGGCAAGAGGAGCAACGTCGAAAAGCTGTCCTACCTCGGATGACTTGGCACTGGGAATCATCAAGCGGTTAGCATTATCGCCGTAGTCTGAAAAGGTGAGCCTGACCTCCATGTTATCGCACGCCTTCGCCAGATTGCTTTCGGACGAGTTGAGATTTGTCATCAGCTCAATGCGCTCCTCCGAAACATCCTCGAACGTCGACCAGACCGGATGGAAAGGTGATTTCTTGAATGCCGGGTCCTTCACAAGCGACTGGACTTGACTCATCCGGGCTCCCAGTCGAGTGACGACCGTATAATACACTGTGGCCGCAGGCAACGTTGTATCCAGCATCTTCCACAATGCTGTCGATTTCACATCTTCCATGTCCTCGCAGGCAATGCTGGTCAAGATAATTGCACGCAGAAGACCCGCGTCCAAAGCATGGCCAATGGCTCGATGTGCCGGATGGACGGCAAGAAGGGTTTCCAGAACATCGAAGATGTCGAGTAACAGGTTTGGGATACCATCTGATTGGTCATTGAGCGCCATGGCCGATCCACTGATCGCACAAGTCGCAGAGACTAGGGATGCAACTACTCCGGAAGAGAGCAGCGTTGGAGATATTGATTCTGATGAAACTCCGCCGTAGTCGAGTAACTCCAAAAGGAATACCAGGATACCGTCCATGAAGAAGAGGGTCCTCTCCGGTATTGGCGCCTGACGGTGGGGGATGAAAAGGTCGAGGTAGTCCACAACAAGAGATCCCACTCTACCAGTGCCTCCCGCACCTTCGACGATCTCGGCGAGATCGTCGGCCTGCATGAATACGGTGAAGAAATTGCACAGATACACAAATCCCGGGTGGTTTTCGCCGTCGTCAGATTCGAAGAGTGCCGCCCAGGCGTCCATCACGATTGTCCTGGTACCGACGGTCGCCTTGATTAACACAGCAGTGGAGATATCGGTTTTAAAGCGTTCAATGAAGAACAGCAGGTCAAAAGCGATGACGGATTGGACGGGTAACGGTGGAAGAGATTCGCGGTACGCGTGAAGGAAGTTTATCCATGCCCATATACGCGGCCATAAGTCTGTCCCGGTTGAGATTTCCGAGTCATTGAGTGCCTGCAAGCCTCTCAAGGCGATGGATGCACGCCGGACCGCATCGGTAGCGAGTTCCTCGCCGGTCGGAATCCCAGCTGGATCGAGGTTAACATAGAAGACGGGAAGACAGTACTCGTAATTTTCATCGCGGTCCTTCACGGTTAGCAACATGAGCAGACGCGTGAGGTGATCTAGCGAACCATTCGCCGCCGACTTAGCAAGCAGCTGTGGATACCATCGGAACGATAAGCATAGGAGATCTGGAGACGAGGCATGCTTACTTACTCGAAGACTCAATGGACTGAAGCTTGGAAATATTTGCCAAGCGGAGCAGGTGATGCATTGCCCTAGGCTGCGATGTTGTAACGCTCGCCTTGTTGGTGGCAGTGTTCGCCCAAAGGGCTAAGGCCTTAAATGTTTAAGCCCTTAAAGAGGCCTTAATTAAGGCCTTAAGGATTTTTTGGCCAGGCCTTAAGCCCTTAAAGAGGGCTTAAATTATCGGCTATCAGTTGTATATAATCGAATTCAACTTGTCGTCGGCTACCTTGATGTGTCCCTCAGCTAAGGCCCTCAGAAAGCTCACCCTTTTGAGTTTCACAGGTGAGAAAATTACCTGCCTGCGGATGTTTTCCCGATTTGGCATTGTATTGTGATTGTAAGGCAGGGCCCGTATGCCCACTCGCTTCGACATGGACAGAGCAGCTTGCCACGAGCTTAAGCGTCCACAGCCAAAGCTCAAAGGAGCCCGAGAAGAAGACCAACCACGAACTTTTGACCTGCGCCAAAATGCGTGAGAAAATACTCTTAAGGCCTTAAAATGCCCTTAAATTTAAGGCCTTAGCCCTTATTAAGGCCTTAAGAGCCCTGAGAACCCGATTTAAGGCCTTAAGGGCGAACACTGGTTGGTGGTGGTGGTGTTAAAAAAAAGGACGGAGATCAAGCGCAGTGTGATGCATGATGCATGATGGCAGCCCAATGGCCGATCAATGATAGGCGAACTTGACCCAAATTTAGTTACTGGACCCGGTGGACCGTTCAGAGGAAATGACGAATGTGGAGGATCAAACTATACATGAGGCTTTTCGGCGCTGGGACCTCCATTTTCGAGACTCCGAACTCATTTTGAAATGTGAATTTCCCATAGTTTCTTTCGGAATTATTGCGCATTCAACTTTGGTTTCCGACGTCCGTAATCACTTACATTCGGCTGAGCGCCTGAAGCATGTACAGGGCACAACAGTTTGGAAGAAACAAAAGAAAAATAACGCCGAAGATGTGATGAAACATGTCATGATGGACGTACATATATATAAGCTTGCAGACTTTCTACAGTAGTATTGGCATTTCCCAAGCTCGGACGTTGGCACAGCCGTCGGGGAGCGAGAGGTGCGGCATGACCTACTTGGAAGAAGGGATGCATTAGAGGTACGCCGCGGAAAGGACGTGAAGAGAGATGGAGAGAACATGAGAGAGAGAGAACAAGCGAATGCATTCGCAGACGGCAAGGAGGAGGACTGATGGTCCGCAAAAAACGCAAGACACCGAACTGAGGTTCGCCTCGTGTATACAAGTATCAGGTACGATATATGAACAACGCGCGCAATCATATCAGATCGCGGGACGTCAGCTCATGCAAAGATGTCGCTAGGCTGTGCGCCTGACACGCTGCGGCACTGTGACATCAAGGCCACCCGACTAGGTGTGTTCCCGACGCGCAGGAAATAAAAAAACGGAGGTCACAAACAAGGAGCGCACGAAGAACGACAGAACAATAGACGTCCGTTCCCGTCCGACAACCCGAGGGTCGTCGTCGAAGAAATAGGTAGAACGGAGGGCCGCTGGCAAAGTCCGCGGGCGGGACGAAGACAAAGAGAGACCGCGGGATTCGGAAGAGGCGGATCGAGAGGCTCAGCTCGTTAAACGGTTCATTAGAGGCGCGACGGCGACGAGGTCCACCCCCGTTCAAAACCGATCGCAGCACGGACCCAAAACACGAGTACCTCGGCGCGAATGATGCGCGAGTCTACGCCAGATCGACGCGCATCGGCGCGGATCGCGAAGGGCGCGTGGAGCGACGATCTTCTCGCGTCTCGAGCACGGCGGACACAGTAGATCAAACGATAATGCGCGCGCGCACGGCATGCAGTGGGTCGAGGATACAGGGAACGGCAATCGTGTCGCGTCGCGTCTCGACCACCGGCGAGCGCAGCAAATCAAACGATAACGCGCGCGCGCTCGGCATGCGGTTTGTCGAGGATGCGGGTTCCCTCAGCCCTAGCCGCGGCGAATTGAAATTGAAATGGACGCATGAAACACAAAGAAAAAAGGAGGAAAGAAAGAAAATTGACAGAAGCGGATAGGAAGAGGAAATCTACGCCAGATCGACGCGCATCGGCGCGGATCGCGAACGGCGCGTGGGACGACGATCATGTCGCGTCTCGACCACGGCGAGCGTAGCAAATCAAACAACAATGCTCGCCCGCATGGTATGCGGTGGGGTGAGGATGCGGGGGTCCCTGAGCCCTGAGCCCTAGCCGCCGCGAATCGAAATGAAAATGGATGGACGCCAAAGGAAGGAAAGAAATTTGACGAGGTATAGGAAGAGGAAATCTACGCCAGATGGACGCGCATCGGCGTGGATCGCGATGCGCCCTGAGCAACCCTGGGGGTCTACAAGTGATGTATCAGTACGGATCGATTCAGAGGACCCAGAGGAAGAAGCTGGGTCGGGAAAGAGGGGGAGGCTTGGATCGGGCCGGACTTGGGGTGGGATTGACGCGAGACGCGTTGACGAGCTTTGACGCGAATCGGATCGACGCCGATCGACGCGATGACGAAGGGGGGGGCACAAAGAGGGCAAAGAGGCGAAGAATGACATACGCGTAGACATCGAGATCTCCAGTCTCTTTCCGTAACCCAGCGGCACGATCGAGAAAATCGGCGATATACATCCGTTTCCACTCAGGCGCAGCGCGCGCGAAGGGGGGCGAGAGTCGGACACCTATAGCTGTATCAGTACAAGGCAGCGGGAGAAGAGTCCAAAGGGCGTGCAAGAAAAGAGCCGATCTCGAAACCCGGGGCGATCGCGGCCGATCTGAGCACGTAGCGCGGTACCGCCGCCTGGCTCGCCTCAGGACCTGGGCATATATGCACCGATTCACGCGATCGATGCGGATTGAACGAGCACGGCGACGGGAGCGATCCCGAAAGAGGGTCGCAGATCGCAAGGGATCACAGCAACGAAGGGGCTCATTCGATGCCTCACAGCTCGGGGAGAAGCCGAGCGGACTGGAGAAAGTGAGGCTTACTTGACCTTGACGCCAGACTCCAGTCATCCGCTTAGACTACGATGCGACGGATAGGATGGCTTGAGGGACGCAGGAAAGCACGGATGGGTCCCAGATGGAGAACATGGGGCGGCCAGGATGAATGGCCAACGGAGACGCAGTGAGAGGAGGTGAGAGGAAGGATTCGAAATCAGATCCAAATCATGATGTCGACAGTGAGCGGTCACGTGGGGCGAGTCGATTTCTCTCTCTCCCGCCACGACCGCCATATAGTATGTCGACCACCACTGCCGCGGACAAACTCCAGGAGGAAATCTTAACCCTCACCTCCGCGTACGAGCAGGCCCTCCAGGAATCCGTGGCCAACTGTGCGCGCGCAGATGCTGCGCGTGCGGACGCCCAAGCGGACGAGATCAAGGATTTGAAGCTTCGAATTGCAGATTTGGAGCACAAACTCCGTGAACAGAAGGACAAACATGACAAGAGGTCCGAGTACATGGCGTCGGAGCTCTTCGCGCTCCATGCGATGATCAACGACAAGCTTAAGTACACGGAAAAGGCGAATGGAGTATCCAAGGGGGAGCTGGCCGATAGAGTCCTCGTAGCTCCAACAATTCCGCCTCCAAGTGAGTTCTGAATTCGCGAATTTGATGTCGGCAAGAGAGGGACCGCCGCTGAGCAAGAAACACAAACAAGTCTTCAGACCGCAGCGTGCGTCCTTGGCGGGCCTTGCTTCGAGTCAAGCCCAGGTCGAGTCAGACAAATTAAATTAAATAACACTTGTATTTGTATTCAATGGTCAAGACATTTTACGGGCTCGGACTCGGAGTGCGGCGGGCGGATATACAAAACGCTGCGCGTATATGTGGCGGGAAGAACAGGGATGGCACCCCCAGGGGTGCGGTGTGCACCGTGGCATCGTCGGAGGTGCTTACCCGGGGCACAAGGACTCAAGCGGCGTGTGCGACGATAAGCCTCCCGAGCGAGCGCAGTCGCTCCGTCGAGCATGGACGACGGCAAGCTGCGGACGACAGCGAGTTGCGGCGGACGGATTACCCGACGAACGTCGTGCGAGTGTGGGAGGTGCTTACGAATAATGTGCGGACTGGCGAGGTGGAGCGGCGAGCGTGCGATGGTGTATAGCTTGCGAGTTTGGCATCGACTCGCGTCGTCGAGCATCAATGATGCCGAATGCAGCTGGTTGACTCGCCGTTAAATTGATGGCTCTTTATCTTCCTGGTGGCCTCTTTGCCCTCCTGTGCTGTCGAGCGAGGAGCGCGCCAAGGCGGAGTGACACCAACATCGCGACAAGCTTGCAGAGTTCCTCGGCTCGCGCCGTGGATCGGGCTTAGCAGTTGTGGATCGCCTGATGGGTACAAAGAGGACCAGAGAAAGGTGTGGTAAGGAGTGTGACTACGCCGGGGTCACGATGATGGGGGGAGAAGAGAGGGCGGCTTAGATAATGTCCGAGTGTCCCAATATCTGCTGGCAAATGTGGCTGTGTGCCAGAGAGAAATAAAGTAGGGATCTAAAATTAGGCCTGTAGTTTTTTATCACTGGAGACACAGCCACATTTTTCGACGACATGATCTATTTTATGCACTGAAGTCTACTGAAGTCTAGGCTGACAGCTCGACGATTGTTTGTTTGGTGTGCGCGGAGCTCTGACTGACTGACTGACTGAATTTCTATTGTCATCGTACCTGGCTAAAGGATAGCTATGCGACAGTACTCCTACTAAGGTAGGAATGGGGGGAGAGGTAAAGTATGGGGGATATGAGGAACATGTATGAGTATACGAGTGATAAAAGTAAAGAAAGCTGCCGATCTCGCCGCCATCGAATTTCCCGATTTTCACGTGGAGGCGGAAACTCGGGCCACAACAGTGAGCTGTCTGCCGCGAGACCGGCAGATTCGGCCCTATCACCGCGCGTCGGAGGATGATTCGGACGTCAAACGCATCAAACGGCGGATCACGACCTCATGCAAACAAGACACACCTGAGTGACACAGTTCTGCACCAGACTTGGAATCAGAGATGGCGAACCGCGGTTCCCACGTGATATAGCAAGGGAAACAACCCATTTTGAACGAGCCCAAAAAGTTTGCGTTCTTATTAGGGGAAGTCAAAGCAGTCGGGCAGGACCGATTCCGAAGTCGATTCTGAACCCGATTCTTGCCAGAATCGGCGGACAGAATCGAACGAGAATCGACCCAGCTCTGACCGCCCGATTTGGCTTGGTTTCTCGCGCCGATTCTCGCGTATGTTTATGGATTCTCGTGTATGTTTCCGGTGTCAGAATCGGTGTTCCCCAGAATCGGCGCGAGAATCGCCGATTCTTGAGTTCCTCCTCCGGAGCAGGAACACCGATTCTGACCGATTCTGGGAATTTGTCGATTCTCGACCGATTCTCGTCAACAGAATCGGCGACAGAATCGAGTCCCAGAATCGGGTGTGAATCGGGCCACCCTGACCGCTTTGACTTCCCCTATTAGGGGCAGTCAGAGTAGACGATTCTCGTCGATTCTGAGGCGATTCTGACAGCCGATTCTGACGGCGATTCTGATTTATTTAAGCGTGGGAGAATCGTCGAAAATCAGAATCGACTTTAATTTGTAAAACCGCCTCCGGAGGCGATTCGACAACGATTCTGAGGTGATTCTGGTTTTAATTAAAATATGATTCTCCTCGACTACAAGCTTTGTGACTCCTACTTCAAGTTGTGCTGACAAATATATGTTTTGTTTCTGCCACTGCTGCTCCGCTCACCACCCGCAGATCGCTGTCCTATCCTCGCTATGCCCTAGAGAGCAGCCGAAATCTCCGAGAAGGCCTTGAAGGCTGCTGCTGTCGCCGCCACCGAAGCAAAAGAACTTGAAGATGGAGAAAACCTGTGAAAAGACGGCGGGGCCGTCCCAAAAAGCTTACGCCGGTTGCAGATTCAGTCACAGAGGAGCCGCTGACGGATGCCAAAGCCGCACTGGCTCAATCCATCCAAGAAGCAAAAAAAAAAATCGTCATAGAGTGTGTAGGTAGCGCTCCGCGATGTTGAGAGGACGTGGGGAAAATATATAAATTGGAGAGAATCGACCCGAGAATCGACTTCAGAAAAATGATGGTCAAAGTTGAGGTCGATTCTGAGCGATTCTCACACGATTTTGATGCAAAACAATTCCGAGAATCGAGTCAGAATCGGCGTCAGAATCGACTCAGAATCGGGTATTTAATTTCTACTCTGACTGCCCCTATTGAATGAATATCGCGAATTTCGCAATTTTGAGCAGACAGAAGGCTTTTAGAACCTCGAACCAGTGACTCCTACGACCTTCAATTTTATGTTTGTTGGAGGTCGAGGGCCGGCAACGTACAAAACCGGCTCTGGTATTCGAAGGAACGACCATTTCTGCAGCTATTCAATCGAAAAACACGGTATTCGTCAAAACCAGGGGAGGATATATCAAAAGTTTGGACTTTCCCAAAAAAAAAAAATTCGGGCTCGCATTTTGGCCTATTCAGAACCACAGTTTACCGCGGACATGATTATCTCGACATGGTCTTCCAAGTACCATGTTTTTTTTTGCAAGAAACTCGGAGGCATTTTTCTCGTAGTGAGTAACCATTCCTCACAATTCACCCGGGTTCGAGGAAATCGCGAAAGATTACAGCTGTTTGCAGAACTTAGGGCGCGGTGTTTTTATTTTTTTTGGGTAAATTTTCGCGAGAACAGCGATTTCGGGATCAATCCTCAACCGTTTGCCCTGGAAATATGATCATTCGATTCGCACGGAAAGGGCAGAGGGCCCCATCTCCTAGGATTTTTTATGAGCACCAAAAATCTCCTTTTTGGGATAGATTCCCGCGTTTTTCAGTGGTTGAGCGGAGAACATGTCCCATGGGACCTATTTTGCTCCGATTGACCTATATTTTTATTATGGTGGACTTGAACATATTCCGGAGGGCCTCAAGTACCGGTATTTTGAATGTGATCAATACTTCAAATATACAGGTCACAGATAAATTCCTTTCATATTGCTGATCTCAAAGTGTATGTTGAATTTGAACCAGCATTCACATTCACTATCCCAGTATTTCAGGCCCTCCGGAATATGTTCAAGTCCACCATAACAAAAATATAGGTCAATCAGAGCAAAATAGGTCCCATGGGAGATGTTCTCTGCTCAACCACTGAAAAACGCGGGAATCTATCCCAAAAAGGAGAGGTGCCCATAAAAAAACTTAGGAGACGAAGCCCTCCGCCCTTTCCGTGCGAATCGAATGAGCCTATTTCCAGGGCAAATGGTAGAGAAATGATCCCGCAATCGCTGTTCTCATGAAAACTTACCAAAAGAAAAAAAACACACGCCGCGTCCTAAGTTCTGCAAACGGCTGTAACCATGTACCAGAACTCCGTCGCCTAGCTTTTGAGTAAGGAGAGTAGGTGGCAACCTGACATTTGCAACATATTCTTGCTCGCCACATTCTGAAGCTGTTTTTTTGCCGATCGTCGGTACCACTTCGCAATAGTATCAATAAATTCAAATTCATTGGGTTCTCTGAGAACACAATGATGAGCAGAATCTGCTCATCACGTCCCGCTTCGAATTTCCATCTCAACTGTCCTTCGCAGTCAGGAGGCTGCGCCTATAACAGGCACAACATACCACTGGCCCTTGCGTGAGTGAACAATCTGTATCAATCTTTCGAAGTCATGAGCATAAACAGCTGGTAGAAATACAGTACAAGGGATTGATTGCAGAGATTATGAGGATAGTCACACAGGGCGGGACGCTAGCCACGCAGCGTAATAGGTTTCAAGACCATCGATCAGGCTTGGCTTCTTTGCGGACCAGCCCAACAGCGCATGGGCGAGATATGGGCGAACCAGGGGGGTTGTGGTGAAGGCTTCCTCATACACTGGACATGATGGTGATGAGGACAACGAAGAACATAACTAGATCAATTTTAGACGCACCGCTAATTGGCTTCCTGTACTCGTACGGGCCTTTCGCACCCGATACCACCACAAGCTTCTGCAGTATCTCGTCGACGGACTCCGTATTGGGATTCGTCGCGTCAATTATCTTTCCCCCGAGAATAGACGCGCGCTGCGCAACAAGCAAATACACTTCAGCAAGATCGTCGGCATGAATCGTCGCGTAGCGCCCGCCAGGCGTCCCGGGCCACACCACCCGCCCCTCGTGCGCGGTGTCGAAAAGCGGCGCGAACAGCGAAGCCCTACGGCCGTAGACCAGCGACGGGCGCACCACGATCCCGTTCACGTCCGTGCTGCGGGCGATACGCTGCTCGAATGCCGGGCGCCACGCGACGAGTTTGGCGGGACGCGTGAGCGGGGTGGTGTCCGTGACGATCTCGGTTCTGCTATCGCCGTGGACCCAGATGCCCGAGGTGTAGATGTATGTGAGCAGGGTGGCCCCTTCGGCACGCAGTTCCCGCGCTGCTTTGGAGGCGCGCTCGAAGGTGGAGTGGCCGCCTGCGTTGAGGGTGGTGGGGTCGGCGCCCATGACAGATTCTATGATAATGTCCAGCGTCGCGATAAGTGGAAGCCACACGTCTGACTCGACGTCGCCGAGGAGGGGAATAACTGGAAACAGAGGCAGGATTCAACAAACAGCGCTGCAGATTTGAACCGGCGTACGCACTTTCTTCCTGCGCTAGTAAATTCGCCTTGGCCGGTGTGCGGGCCAACCCATATACTATATATCCCGCACGGACCAAGGCCTGTGCGGCTGGAAAGCCGATCGCGCCTGTCGAACTGTACAGCCTTCAACATCGTATTTGCTGGAGTTGAGTTAACGAATACATTACCCTAGTATGAGTACCTTCATTTCTGTTCGTGCTTGAAGATGCCGCGGAACCGGTTTCCCCCCGAATTTCCCAGGTATTTATACTGTATACGACAGCGTGAGATCCATAGGAGGTTTGTTTCTGTAGAGAACCCGATCAAAACCCGATGGAAGGTCGGAGAGGGTCGGAGAGAAAGAGATGACCATATTTACTCTGCTAATCCAATTAGCAGACATGGCACGAGGGCAAGAAGTTACGAGAAATGGGCAGTTCGGGTGAAAAATTGTCAGCGGACTTGCTGCGGATTTTTACAGCACGAGAATCGCTTGCCTACGTCAGAGATAAGCCTCCAATGCGTGGAGCCATTTTATGTAGAAAACAATGAAGTGGCCCGAACTACCCGAAATCTGAACCAAATCAGTTGGTTGGATTACTCACAGAAATGTGGGAAGAACCTCCAGCTTTTTTTAATTGGAATTTTCACTCAGAATCGCACACGGCGCGTGTTGGAAATACTAATTACGACGCGGCACGTCCGTTTAAATTTTCGGCCAACATGAAGTACCCGCGATCATGCCAAGATCCATCACGCCTACATCATCTGGGCCTGTGGGATGTGGCATATTTTCCGCCTTAGTCCTCACCCCGGAGATTAGTCCCTCGCTAACCTGCATGAGAAGCGAACTTGCTTTGGCTGAGCCTTGGCTCTGCAATGTCTCTCCGGTCCCCGAGCCGCACGGCTAGCAGCAAATACCGTTTGAAACAATCACATACTTGACGTCCTCGAAGCGCGGTGTGTTCAAGTCCGTGAGTAAGCCCCGTGGTCAGCGCTCTAAGGTGGAGCGGCAATCGGTGCTACACGATGCACGGCGAAATGGGTCCATCCGATATCATAAAATTTGGTTTGAAAAGAGACCTCACAAATTTATCAGATCCCTGAACAGGAACACGATAAAGTCATGGCATACCTGGAAGTAATGGTAGATCCTGCGAAGCAGAGGGAAGCACTCTGTAAAAAGGCTTACTTTGGGCCTCCCAAAAACGTATCTGGAACTAAAAGTTTCAGGCGCGCTTCTGATACCTTTAGTTTCAGGCCACCCAAAACCCGTCGGCCCGGACCGGACCGGCACCTTAAACCAAAGTTATCAGGAGCGCGCCTGAAACTAAAGGTTTCGGGTACATTTTTGGGAGGCCCAAAACATCTGAATTTCCAGAGTGAAGACTTACTTTTGATCCGAGACGTCGCTGAAGATACCTCGCTCTTCCACACCGAGGACAGCGCAATACTTAAATTTGGGGTGATAGAAGGTACCTGGGCCCAATCAAGATATTGATAGTAGCAGAGTTCGAGTGCGTTGCATAATGGGCTGACCTTTGGACTTAGTCGACGACTTGTTTGCACCAATTATACGGTGTCAAGTGTTGTTTGGAAGGGACGCATTTTACTCATTAACTCAAACGCAGTCATGAGCACTTCCCCGTTTGTCGGCTCAATGTGAGCTGTTCCAAATTAATTACGTAACTGGCGATGAAAATGGCTGACGCAAGGAATCTATCCGCCAATGTCGCATTCGTTCTGTTGTTCGTGCCTCGAGTTTTTTTTTTAGGAAATGATGTGGATGCCGTATGCAGCGGTATAAAGGCTCTCAAATCTCATCTAAACGCCCATCAACCATGGTCAACTGCACCCCTCTAACCACTGCCTTCCTCACCGCCTTCACCGGCAACGTCCTCCACATTGTCAACGTCTCAAGTCCCGCTGGCGCACCCATCATCACCACGCCCCGTGCTTCACCGAACATCCAGAACCAAGCCGTAGGCATAATCACATAAATTGTTCAAAGATTTATTTACTTACCGGACTTTGTCTGGCTGGCAGTGGGAATTCGCCGGGATCAATGGGCCGTCGAACAACGAGGGCTTCTTCCTTCCCGCGGGGCTGTCCTTCTTCCTCTCCGCGGACTCCACCTCGGACCTTCAATATAGACAGGCGACCGGCCAACGGTCCTCCGTAACATTCAGCCTCACCAATTGTGTAAACTCCACAGCTGGCGCGTGCGTAATTCATGTCAACTGTGTTGTCTTCCGCAACTGAACCTGCAATGGCAGAGTCACGAACGGTGACCTCGCCCTGACTGCGTGGCCGCTTGATCCCGCAAGGAATTCTACACCGGTGCGTATATTGCTGCCATGGCATGGCGTGGCGCTGAGATTGAGCAGGTTACGTTCGAGACGTTCACAGGAGATGAGAGTCAGATTTGGAGTTTTGCACCTTTCAATTCCGCCTAAGTACACAATATCTGGTGTATAAGAGAAAGAGTTGATTGAATCCATGTGTTGGGAAGCGCAACGTTTCAACTTTGAAGCAAAAGGACAGAGGATATCGCGGAATCGTTTAGGTGAAGTTGTATCCCTCTCGTATTCAGCTAGATTTTCTTCCTCCGCTTTAAGGTGTCCGGCTTGTGAGTCGCCCCGTACAACACCAGGCACATGTACGGCAGGAGTGAATCCCTAGTAAGGTACGCGACCGAAAATGTTGACCGTGGATCAGAGGTTCACAGTCCTGACCGGTTGGTTCGGAAGAGTCCCGTACCGGAGCAGCAGCTGAGCTGATAGGATGGCGGACAGACATAGGAGTATAGTAGTGCATTGTCGTGAGTCGCAAATGTGAGTAGATATGTAAGGGGAATATTTCCATGACCCTTACAGTGTCAGTGGGATCATCAAAGAGATTTTTTGTTGGCATAGACTAGGCTAGGAAGTTCATTTATGTGGCTCTTGTCAATTGGCGTATAATCGTTCCTCGGTAGTCTCTGACAGAGATATAATCCATCTCAGCTTGGAAAAAAAATGACGTGTAGCACCAGTTGACACCTTACAACCAATTTTGTTACACCACCTTGAACAGACCGTGACACAGCTAAATATCAAGCAGTGAAATTGAGGGTGTCTTGGACTCTTGGTGCGAAATCGAAGTCGAAGCGGACTGGGTAGGTGGACCGGCACGTTCCGGCACCGCTGCCAGCCTGCTGCCATCACGAGGGGTTTCCCATTAGAATTATCCCAACATAACATTATGATATGTAAATTCGATGAAAGGGATCGAATCTGCACTATGGAAATTTCGCTCAGCGAAATTGGACGCAAATTGGACGTCTATTATGTAATTGCCTCAAGCCCTCAATATTAATGGCGCAAAGAGCCGTATTTCAATTCTAAATGCCAGCCCGCTGCTTTGATTGCTCGGTGAGACGCAAAGAAGGCACACATCGGATTCCTTCTGCACGGACTTGGATGGCAAACCGCGGTTCCCACGTGATATGCCAGACTGTTTCCCACATCAAGGACGGACTCGGATCACCGGGCCTGACTCGTTTCCTTCACTTCCAGGGCACACTCCTCACGGATAATTCTATTTGGCAACCCCCGTGCCAGATGTACGGGGGTTGCCATATAGCATTGTTCTATTTGGCAACCCCCACGTGGACGATAAGATAAGCAAGATAATCACGAAAATCCGCTTTGACCGCCGTTTCTTTTACATTTTCGCCCTTCTGGAGAGTTCACACCACTAATTCGAGTGTCGGGAGCTCCCCTGATTATACTTCCATATTCCTAAGTTTTTTCGGCATTTTTTTCGGTCCGTTTCCATGATTTTTCTCAGGTTTTATGAGCAAAGTGGCCTAAACCGCGATAATTTGATGAATTGAGCAAGACATTGCTCCCCAAAAAATTGTGAGACAAGCGGTAAGTACTTCTGAATGTAGTCAATTTTTTTCGGGATTAACCAAGGCATTTAAAGGCATCAGGAACGTCCTGAATCTCTCCCGCCTCTCCCCGCCATCAGCGCCATCACGCGCCATCAACTGATGGCTTAGAAAGCATGGGGTTGCTAAATAGTGGCAACCCGGGCGTGCCAAAGAATGGGGGTTGCCAAATAGAATTATCCCACTCCTCACTACTCCTCACCAACCTCAAATCGTCTAAGAACTCATGGCTTCCTAGTGCTCTCCCTGTGCTCTCCTTCTGCTCTCCGGTCCTCGTTCCTATGTCAGCAGTCTCAGCCTCGTCGACCATTCCGACGTACCTCCCCATCTCTTCCGAATCCTGGTGGGACCATGACGCTTCGGATCTTCGGCGCTTCAGCGTCCGTCCTTGTCACTGAGGCGTTGGTCCAGCTGGCAATCCTCGAATAGATTCCGCACGCCGCTGCTGCTTCTGAGCGGCCGTCCCCCGCACCCGCCGCAGCCGCAGCGCCACTCTGCTACCGCGGCCGCCCTCCCGTTCCGCGCGGCCTCCCTCCTGTTCCGCGAGACCCCCTCGTTCCGCCCTCCAGATCGCCAACATGATCAACAGCCTTCACCTTTGAAGAGGTCACCCGTACCATGCGCTGTCACCGCTCAGAACGGGAACCTCTAATTTTATCATCGGGGTTACTGTAATAAAAACTTCTCGGCGCCTCCGTGCTGGAGCTTTCGCGGACAATCTCCGACAAAAGCTTGTCTGCTGATGCTAATAGTGTCGGCAACATCATGCACGTCGACGCCGCTGCTTATCGGTTTCCTGTAGACTCGTATAAATACTCCGTTGTCTCCGCTTGACACGTCGCGACCCTTCCCTGCGGCTGAGCACTCTACCCCGCCATGGTCTTCGCAGCCATCCTCCTCGCTTCTCTCCTGCTGATCGTTTCGGCGAAGCCCATGGACCGTCGAGCCATGGCTGTCCACGAAAAGAGGGATGCGATCCCCAATGGCTTCGTCAACTCCGGTCCCGCGCCGGCGACCAAGGAGCTCACATTACGCGTTGCATTGAAGCCCAACAACATATCCGGTCTCGAGACCTCTCTCTACGCCGTCTCGGACCCTGCCAGCGCGCTCTATGGCCAGTACCTGACGCAGGACGAGGTGTGTTATCTGCAGACATCGAACTTCGAGTTTCGGGGTGCTGAATCGTGATTTCCAGGTCGCAAACTTCGTCAAGCCCACCGACGCAACCCTTTCGGCTGTCAGCGCGTGGCTCTCCGAGAACGGAATCGCGTCGACGCCCGTCACGCCCGCGGGCGACATGCTCCAGATAGTAATCCCCGTTAACAAGGCGAACGAGCTCCTATCTACGGAATTCTCCGTCTTCACACACGTCGACACGAGCGCAACCAGTATCCGCACGCTGGCGTACTCGATCCCCGCCGCGCTGCAGGCCCACATCGACTTCGTCCACCCGACCACGAGCTTCACGCGCCCCATGATTTCGCGCCCCAAGTTCACCGCTATCAAAAAGAAGCAGGTCGCAGATGTGGCGGAGACAGCACCCGTGTCGGGCGCTGTCGCAGCTTCGTGTTCAACCAAAGTCACCCCCGCGTGTCTCCAGGTATGCTAAGACACTATTACGTTTCGAGTTCGGCTTCTCATAACTCTCAGGCCCTGTACAACATCCCAACAACCCCCGCGACCCAAACCTCCAACAAACTCGCTGTCGCGGGCTACGTCGCGGAATACGCGAACCAGGCTGACTTGCAGGTACGCCGCCGAAGCTGGGTGCGCGTTGCTAAGGTTGACTTTATTTTAATTTAGGAATTCCTCACCAACTTCCGCACGGACATGAACGCGGCGACGACGTTCACCACGCAGACTATGGACGGTGGGGTGAATCCCCAGACCCCGCGCGGCGGCGCCGGTATTGAGGCGAACCTGGACACGCAGGTACGCGCTCCCGGCTTCGCAATTGTGTGCGGCGGCGGCTGAGCCATCTGTGTGTTCCAAGTTCACCGTCGGCATTGCGACGAACGTACCTGTTACCTTCATCTCCGTCGGGGATAGTAACACGGACGGCATGTGGGGCTTCATGTGCGTCGTTTTTCGATGGGAATACAACATCGCGCTGATATCATATTTATTTATCTATCCGCAGGGACATCGTCACAGCTCTCATGAAGGAGGCGACCGGCACGCGCCCTAATGTTCTTTCCACCAGTTACGGATTCGACGAAAATGAGCTCTCTCTTCCGGTTGCGACGTAAGCAGTCGAATCTCGGGCAGCGGAGCCCCTGGCTGAATACTTCGATAGCACTCTGTGCAACGCGTACATGCAGCTCGGTGCTCTGGGTATGTTACATAACCACTCGACTCACTGAACAATACCTCATTTTTTTTATTGAGGCACGTCGATCATATTTTCGTCTGGGGATGGCGGTGTCAGCGGCACCCAGGGGGAGTCCTGCACCGACTTCCTCCCTGTTCTCCCCTCTACCTGCCCATTGTGCGTGTTTTCTCCGGTGGTTGGTCTCGGGTGATTTACAGCCTTCTCAGCGTTACCTCTGTCGGTGCCACGGGCGGAATCGTCGAGACTGCCGCGAGCTTCTCCGCGGGAGGTATGTTTGTTACTCGATAAAGTCGTTCGGACGCTTTCTGAAATAGATTCATATTGAAGGTTTCTCCAACTACTTTGCCGTTCCCAGCTATCAGGTACAGAGCCTTCCTTTGTTCGTGGTGATTTTATACTGACAGATTGTCAAGACCAGTGATGTCCCTGCCTACCTCTCTAAACTCGGAACGACGAACAACGGTTTATACAACCGAACTGGACGTGGGTTCCCCGATGTTTCCGCGCACGGCGAGAACTTCGAGATTGAGTGGGGTGAGTCGCCTCCTATTTCAACTCATAAGCTAGCTGAACACTAACTAACGTGGTATACAGACAATTATGTGAATTTATTTACTCCTGACGTCCGAGAAATCTTCGCTAATTTCCCTTTGATCACCTAGCCCGTCGCCGTCAACGGAACCAGCTGCAGCACCCCCACCTTCGCCTCCATCATCGCGCTCTTGAACGACCAGCTCGTCGCCGCCGGAAAGCCGCCGCTCGGCTTCCTCAACCCCTTCCTGTACAGTGCCGCTGGCCGCGCTGCGCTGAACGACATCACCAGCGGCGCCAACCCTGGGTGCAACACCAAGTACGTCTGTCTCCAGTCGTTCGATGACACCTCTTGACCAGTTGTTGCAGCGGATTCTCCGCCGGAGCGGGCTGGGACCCCGTCACTGTCAGTCCTCGCCGTTCCCTTGCTAACGTACCGGTTATTAATTTGCGTGCTTCTGTGCTGTAGGGTCTCGGCACGCCTAACTTTGCGCTCCTCAAAACTGCGGTCGGGTTGTGAGCACGTGTCTTCTTGTACATGGCTTCATATACCCAGCTGTAATAATAAAATGAAACTAAAAGAAGTCGCTATCGGCCAATTCAACGAAACTGAACCTTCCAATTCCCGAAAACTCCAGTGTTCGGCTTTGAAATTGAAGTGTGAGTAGAGCCACAAATCACTTCGCACGCACTCCTATGTCCAACTCGAATTCGGATAAAGCTCGTAAACCGCTCAATCTTCGGGATGATCACCGTCCGAAGCGAATAGAGCTGAGAGCTCGGTGATGCCCGTATTCGGACGCTCAGTGCAGAATCCATATCACTCTGGAAAAAGGCTTACTTTGGGCCTCCCAAAAATGTATTTGAAACTAAAAGTTTCAGGCGCGCTTCTGATACCTTTAGTTTCAGGCCAGCCAAATCCCGTCGTCCCGGCCCGGACCGGCACCTTAAACCAGTCTCAGGAGCGCGCCTGAAACTAAAGGTTTCGGGTACATTTTTGGGAGGCCTGAAAAGTCGAAATTTCCAGAGTGTATGGTACTAGTACTTCATTTTATTGCGCCCTGATGCGCGAGACGAGATGAGAAACGGTATTGATGTCTCAGAAACCTTGCGGTGAATAAACCTAGAAGACCGCAGTTTCCGTACCCTCGCTCGCGGTCTGTCGCCGCTCGGGTAGCATTGTTTTATTGGCGTTCTGGCGGCCTGCACATCCTGTTGAACTTGCTGTAGTTGCCCTGCTCACCGAGTGGAAGGCGGTCAACAACCTCGCGCTCATGGCGCGGGAGACACGGGCGGAAAAGTTGATTCTGAAGAGAGGACGATCGAAGGTAGAGCCGTGAGCCTGGCCACCGTTTTGTGTCCCGGGATCAACTCGCGGTGTTTGGTAGCGGCGCGAAGCATTCGAGGAGGTAACATTTGAGAAGGGTTGCATGACTGTATTAACAATCTTATGGGTACATATAGATTGGCTTTCCTCGTAATAAACCCAAAGTGCCCTTGCTCTGTGAACAACCCTCGGTACGTCATACGTGACGCGTGCATCCAACGTACACCATCCAATACCGTACCATTTCGACCGTAGGTTCACGGTAAGTCAACTGTGGTAATCCGGCAAATGCCGGAGGATAAATTTTCACAGTTTTGACACCATTTGGGCCAAAGTGCTGGCCGTCACTCACCTACTATATCCAATAGGTTCAGTTCAAGAGCCCCACACGTCACCTGAACCAACGGTCAAAATGGTACTATGCTGCCTTACCCTCGTCTCGTTGTTTACTGTACTTTAGAAATTCCTGTCGAGACCGCCGATTCCCTCACTGGCGGAGTAATAACCGGACAACATCCTTGGAGCATCCACCCGAAATCCCGATTTCATTGCTGAACCTTTAGGTTTGGCTACCCTAGAGAACTTGGGTTTCGGCCAGCCATCTTTGCTATATGCACAAACAAAGATTTAGTCATGTAATGTTGGTCATGGCCAAAATGGGGCTAGTTACTGGTGTTGTGGGTACATTTGTAAGCAAAATAATAAAATCCCAAAAAGGAAAGAGGGAGAGGGAGAAAAAAAGAAGAGAAAGAAGCTTTCCATTGCACTCCGTGATTTTCGACTTATGATCAAGATACATCCATATCTACATATATGTGTCCTCAAAACAATTTTTTCCCGCCTGCGGCGCAAGTTTTGGGGAGCGCGGCTTTACCCGGGAACCTGTCAAGAAAATCGTGGGGAATTGCCCTTTTGGAATATATCCACCGGCAACTCGTGCATTGCCGCCGCCGGTCCCGTGGTTGATCGAGATACTGGATCGCTCAAAAGAGTAAATTACTCGGCAAAATGCCGGCGATCCAAAGCTGATGCACAATATGTGCAAACAACCGCTCCATCTTTTGTCACGTACGCGTCAACTCGCGACCAGTCAAGCCTCAAAAATTAAGCCTCACTAAAGCCTTGTTACCCACCCTTGTAAATGTGTCAGATCTGCCTAAATGATGGTCCCTACTTTTGCTCAACTCAATAATATTAATTCCTGTTTAATTCCTATCAATGCCACGCGATGCAGGCGGGCTAAGGTATTCAGTGCGTGTGTGTGTGTTAAAATATTGAAGCAGCATTCATCAAATCAGGTTTACATTCTACTGATTTGCTCCTGTGGTACTAGTATTATTGTGGAATGAGAATGTCGGTTGATTAGAACTCAGCCCCAAACCCAGCGCCAGTCGCGCGGCCTTTGTAAGATCATCTATGTCCAAATCTCGTGCCATAACACATCTTCGAGTATGTGGCTTCTTTGAAGAACGACCTGCACACTCCAGAACACTGCGCTTGTTGCAATCACGGCAAGGGTTGGTGCATTTATACCAGTACTGCCGGCCACTGCATCCTTCCGTGTTACCGCATCGAACACATGTGCGCGTCTTCGGCTGCTTGTTAGGTGGCTGACCCGCAGGCTCTCCATCAGCTGCCCGCTTTTGACTGATTTCGAGGGTGGATCTCGCAGCAGTCAGTGGAACATGCTGAGTTTCGGCAAACTGTATGGCTGTCGGCACAGATATGGTTGAGGGGATTGAACTGGTAAAATGTTCAGTTCCGTAGTGAAAAAATACACAGTGAAATCAAACGTGCCTCGACCCCTCGCCAGAATTGTCAAAGCCAGTAGTGACTCGATGCTGAACAAGGGGACCGGATGTTGCATTCACAATCTTCTTTGCACGCTGCGGGTCGTGAAGATCAAGATGCAGAGATTCTGTTTGCCCTCGCGCTTGAGCGCAGGACTGCCGGATATTGGCCGAGTCCTTGTACGGACCATTCAAGTATGCAGTAAGCTGTTCTTCAAGCTGTTGAAAAATAAACAAGAGTTTTGGGGACATCAAATGTTGCGCAATTCACCTTGTAGTAAACGTCGACACTGGTTTCAGCCTTTTGATTCCAAATTTCGGCCGCGCCAAGGGATATTGATGTGCTGCACTTTTGAAAGGTGGGTGAAGTTCGCATGAGCTCAGTAAATAATCGCTTTTCAGCAATGGTGTGAACCGGCAGCACAGGCTTGCGAGTGCCCTGCATCTTTGCAAGATAAGCTTGTTTTTGCTTTGAGTCAGTCTCCTGGTTGAACGGCTGTATTTTCACAAGCTCGCGGACGGATTTCGGAATCTGTATGATTCCAGCAGTCTGCTCGGATTTTGTGTAGAGATTTCCGTTGACCCATGTGAGCTGAGCTGGAAGGCAATTGTAGCGCTCTCCAAGTGTAATCTCGAGCTCTTGTATTTCGTTCAATAGCCAGATCGAGTCATGACCAATGTATTTGTGGCCAGTCGAGTTGAAATGACCAACCTGGAATTGGTTAGAGTCGAAAATCAAAAGGGAAAAATGAAGGAAGACATACACGAAGGTTATGGCACAATACAAAATCCAGCAAACATGCAACCATATGGCGAACTGAAGCTCCGCGGGATGGCAACTTTGACAACAGATGTGTGTGTACACCACCCTCAACACTGTTCGTTCCACGGTCACAACGATAGATCGGAAGTCCACCCGCTTTCTTGTCAAAGCCAAGACAATAATATAGCTGTACACCTGGAGGATCAGAGACGTAACCATTCTTGATCAGCTCCAAAATATTTTTGGCAATTTTCCAAGCAGCAGTATTGAAAAGCGGGAGACCAGTTTTCGCATCCTTGAGAGGGCCATAGGTCATGAACACCTTATGAACCAGAGGATAAAGCTCCTCAGGCGGAGGAATGGTGCGACGACAATGCCGCCAGACCCATTTCGGATGGAATCGTAGCATATTCTCCCAAGTTACGTTGTGCTCTTTGAGATATGCTTCAATGAGCGCTTTATCACCCGGATGCGGAATGAGTATGGCATCGCGCAAGGCTTGGCAAAATGCCTGTCGTAATCCGTGTGTACGGGAGATGTAAATCATGTGGAAGACATGGAAGACATCTTTTAGAACACGGCTTCGGATGAGCCATGCAAATGCGTGGAGAACGGCAGGTCCTAATATTATTTGTCCTTCAGCTGCACTTGCCTGATCCTGCTCACGAGCTGGGTCGGTGTCGGCATCCGGAATACTGTCATCACCATCCACACTGTTCAAGCCTTCCGTGACACTGATCATTTCGACGCCATGCTCATCTAGAGGAGGTTGCAGATCGACTGCATTGGGGGCATTGTCCTGAGGTGGATCGGGCATTGGGGAGTCGCCTGGCAGCATTTCGACAGCTGGACCAATGGGTTTTATCCGAACATGACTGCGATGTGCAAGTATGTCGAATGGAACCTTGCCGAAATCTTGGAGCGACAGTTTCTGGCTACCACCCTTTCCTTTATTCTGGCCAATGATTGCACCTGGAATCAAGACTTCCTGGACAGTGATCACGGTGCGGGTCTTTGTGAGATTTTCGCCGTTGAATTTTTCCTCCGATGCAGCAGCTGAAACTACACCTCGAGCAGCAAGTTTCTTGTTGTCATCGGTGAGCAACAGAACAGAAGTCCCGGAAGGCGTGACCTCCGTCATCGAGAATGGAAGGGGGAGAGGGGTTTTGTTGATCTCGTGGTATAGCAGAAGAGATGCATACGCATCACGAGCTGCGTACTCCAATTGAGTTTCACTGAGCTCCTGATCAGACCAGTTACTGCTGACACGCTCTGTATCGTTCTTTGGCAGGCATTTCTGGAAAATTACTGCGAACATATCGGCAAGGGACAAGGTAGCCTTGGTGATAAGAAAACGATCTTTTGCAAACGCCGCGAGTTCTAGAGCACCGCGGAAATGATTTGGTGCATAGCCGGCAGCCGAAGCGAGTCGCTGTAAATCACCGTTGACTTGACGTCCAGCCTTGATAACCTGCGGGTTGCGAAGGAGGTTCACAAGCTCTGCTGGTAACGCCTTGCGACTCAGCATCTCTCCGATCTACCAATTTATAGAGATCAATCACAGTTTGAGAATATTTTCTGTGTAAAGACTCACCCGCAGAACATAAACACGATCCTTGTACGCGATTTGAGCAATTGCCGGTGGACCCATCCCAGACAAACGACCGTGGGGTGCGACATCTACATTCCATTCCGAGTCGAATCCAATAACAATGTGACCATTGAGCGGGATATCCGCGCAGATACTGCGCATAACATTGTTGATGGAAACCTGCGTGTCGAGTTGCTCGGGCTGGCGCACAAACAGAGGGCTAACAAACACCGGAAGATGGCTGTGTTTCTCCACTGGAACTACACCTGATCGGAGGGACGAAAATATCTTCTCGAGCATTGGTTTATCACTCATGTTGTCGGTATAGAATACCTCGGGTAGTTCATGGCCGTAAATTGGGAGATCGTTCGCAACTCGCCGTAACGCCTCCTCAAATTGAGAGTGTGACTTGGTTGCAACAAAAACGCAGACACGGACTTCCAATTTCTCGTTTGTCACAGTGAGAAGTGCGGTAAAGATGGGAACACCGTCGACTTTGAAGACGTGCTTCGCAATCTGGGATACTTTCAATATACCTTCACTAATGAACCGCGAATACTCACCTTGTGGCTGTGGTCGATTGCACCAATACGCATAGAACGCATTGCCATGTGCTGGTTCATTGTGTCGCGATGCGATTCAATGAATTCATCGTAAATATCCCGGAGCCATTGACCACTCGGCGTGAAGCCATGGAAGCCGCGTGAAGAGCGATCCTCAAAAGGCAAGAAAGCTTCGTAGGTGTCCGAAAAGCCCAGCTGCCCAATTTTCGTGCGCAGGTATTTCAGTCGCAACTCGTCGTATCGCCGCAGATGTTGCATTCGAAACATGTCGGCAACCTCTTCGGAGCCCATACCGTGCTGAAAGCATGACCTCACTACACCGAACGCGCGAGTCGAGAGTCCACTTCGCCAAGTTAAATGGGCTGGGAATTCGGCAGCAAGAGCGCGAGGTAAGCGTTGAAGGATCCGCTGGTCCCAGGAGCGAAAGCGCGAGTTGCAGCCACCTCTTGCAGTCTTCTGACACTCATAAGTGTACCCAATTAACCAGAAGGTCGAGTCGATATCAACGACTCGCCGCGGACGATTTACAACAGCACCACGTGTTAGGTGATGATTGCAATTCGGGCAGTGAACAGTGTGTGTTTTACCCAAGAGATTGAGCGGGTCCCACAAGAAGAAGTCGGGGGTGAAGAGATCCGTGGGATTGAGAGCCGGGCCCTTCAGCGAGGACCAGGCAGACTTGCCGCGAATCCAGAATTGGCCGTTCTTGTAATGGCGCGACTGGTTCCCGCTCGATGTCAGGTCCTCCTTGAGCTCGTCAAGCAGAGTCTGGACTCGCTTTTGAAACCACTCGGGGAACGGCACGTGTCCCTCAGATCCAGATGCTTTCTTATTAGAATCTTCCTCCTCATCCTCGTCATTTTCGCTGCCAATTCCGCTGCTCAAAAATGAATGGAAATCATTTTCATTTTCTACATCGGTAATGAATGCCAGAGGACGCGTATCCGAGGTGTTCAAGGTAGAGGGAAGGGGCGAGGGAGACACGCCAATGGGAACTGCATCCGGCTGCACGCGCGCGCGGTCAATCACGCCACGACTGCCAGATGCGGTGGGGGCAGCTGCTCGCGGGGACGATGAAGCACCCGGTGTGCATGCGGAGGGTGTACCACGGAGAGAAGTATCCGTGCGCATGGCCTAGATTATTCTTAGTACACTCAAAACTCCGGAAAAAGAGGACACGCACCGTATTCACAAATGGTGCTACAAACTGGTTACCAACTGGTGTCTCCGCGTTGAAGTCGCCTCGTGCAGTACTGAGAGCTCTATTGGCAGGCTCGGGGAGGGCAGGGCCGGCGCTCAAACTCTGTGTGAGTGTGAATATTTATTTAAACATTGAAGAAAAACAAGCACGTACCATATTAAGTGCAGTCTGCGCGTCGACGTTACGTTGCGCAGTACCGCCGGAAACCATATCGGTGGTGTGTGCAGTCTGTAGTAACTTAAATACCCCAAAATATCGACAGAAAACAAGTACACACCGTATTTCCGAAGGCTCCTACAGGCCCATTTCGACTTTCCGCTGCAGCACTCCGATCCGCTTCGTTTCGCGTTGCTTGACTCGAGTTAGTGTTCCCATACGGCGGTTGCATGGCGTGGGACATCGGAAGCACGGCAGGAGGTGTTCCGGCCCGTCCTTCTGCGATGGAAGACCCCTTCGCTGTCTTATTTTTGGAGCCTTTCGGCCGTCCGCGCGGCCGTTTTGGTGGTGGATCTGGTGCGGATCCAGACCCTTCGGAGGTGCCAGATGGGGCTGGAGGGACATAAGAAATGAACTGGAGGTGGGGCGGCGCCATATTGTTCAACAGAGGATGAGCAAGTGAGACGGATGAGCTCGTACAACGATGCTCATGCGCGTGTCGAAGAGGAATGATCGCAGCACAGCTTCGATCAAAATCCATCCGCATTGGGGAATATTCTTAGCTAATACCGATACTGCAGTATCTACCCACAGCACCAGTAACTGGCCCAAAATGGCTCTGGTGCTATGTCCTGGCGAATATTTGAATAGATTTTCTATTCAAAAATTCGAGTGCAGTGCGGAGAAATCAACACGGATCGGCTAGGTGGTTGTGGTACAAGTCACTGAGTGGTTAAGTTGCCGTTTGCCCATCAAACAGTTTTGTTGTGCGTGAGTTCGATTCTTTCTTTTGGATTTCTTTTGTTGCTGCCGTACATCTCTTCCACGCCTTTTTCTGGACATCTTCCGACCAAGGCTCATTTTTCCTCCTCTAATCCAAATTAACTGGTCCTCGCGAAGACACATAGAGGGAGAGTAGGGAGAGTAGAGCAGAGAAAGCACGGAATAAGTGCGTCTGTCACGGGTGTGACATTCTCGAGGAAAGTTATGGAAGAGAGAAATAAAATTGTATTTTCAAACCTTACAGGCTACATTGTTGTACGTACCACAAAGAATGAAACTAGATTTTCTGGCACTGAACACAGACGACGTATTTCAGAATGTAGTGCGTCGACGTGAATCGGGCGCGACGTAAATTCAGCTTGAAACTTGATCTGTTGAGGTTCCATGAGCTTGGAGGTACGCATGTGCATTGTTGGATGTGTCGAGATCGTGAACTTCAAAGGTAAGCTTCCAGAAGACTCTTTGACGGCTGCCTCTTTCGTGTCTTACTTTGCCTCGATACTTTGCCTCGATCTCACTTGAGTCTGATTCACACTGTGCTGGAGTCTGAACATGAATTGGATTCATAACCACGACGCAAAGAATGGCGGCACGTTAGCGCCGAGCAGCACGCACGTACATTCGCCGTTCGGACTAAATGAGATGGGATCAGTGCAGGAAAGAGAAAGGAGGAGATGGGTGGTTCCACGTACCCAAGCAATACACCAAAGACTTTGCTGCAATCAACTACGCAAAACCAGAGGCCTCAACATCCACATTGGCACGCCCTCCTCTGCCTCTGTGTCCACACCGCGTCCACCTCAGCATCCGGCACCGCCCCCGCTCTTTGCGCCGCGCCTCCCGGGTGATAACCCCACCATCTCGGTGCTCTCCGCTTCATCGGGAGGCTGCCGCAGCACGCCATAGTCCTCGCGGGCATGGGCGCGGAGCGCATCCGCCGGTGTTTGGGGCTTGGTGTGCGTGGGGTGGATTTCGACGCCCCCAGCCCCTATTCCCACCCCTCCGTTCCCACCGCTGTCGTAACTCACACGCGGATACGGGGGGGATCAGCAGCGGGCACGCACCTGGCAGACACCCATTTGAGTGCGCGTTGAAGCGCTGGGGCTGCGGGCGCACTAGCTCTCTGCATGGCCGAGCAGCGTGAGGAGGACGCTCGCGCCGAGCATGTGGCGCTTGCCGCTTGAGCCCGTTGCCGGCTGCATTGTGGCGTACGACCGGTTGTGCGCCCATTCAGCTAGGCCTCGCCTCTTGACACCGTTGTGGGCCCCTGGTGCAGTTTGGACTCGCGCGGGGCTGCGCTACCTTCGCCCTCGTGGGTCTGGACTTTGGAGTGGGGATTGGCAAGCCTCGCAGAACTCTCTAATAGCGAACACACCGTAAACGTTGTCACATGCAGTTCAAATGAACCAGTGGCCAAGAAGGTAAGATATCGAAAAAAAAAGGTATATGTATCTTGTAGGTTTGAAGAGGTACTGGCTGGGTTCCGTCGGGGGCAAAAACTGGACGCCGCGTGGTCGTTAACATTGACGCCAATTATTGTGAACAAGAGGCATCGGGGACATCGACCAGACATAAGAGATGTTGGATACTCGGGGCAACGTTTGCCGGCCCAGATCCGTCGGATTCGCTTGTAGGAGACAGCGAGAGGGAGGAGGAGGGTTCGTCAGTGTGGAGACATGACATGCCCAAATGGGGCTCAAAGTCTTGCCCAAAAAAGGCAAGTTAAGCCTGCCAGGGCACTGCACCAGAACCGCCAAAATAAATTGAACAGAGGGGGCACAACACCCAGAAACAAATCAAAATCCCATCGTAATTTTCTTCACCTCTTTACTGACATGTACACCTTTTTTGCAACCGGGATTATGGTCTGGAACCAAAGAAAACACTTCAACTTCAATGTTGGCGGTTGGTCATTTCTGCTTTGTGCTCGGGCATGTCTCCAGCAATGATCAATCGTTAGAGTGTATACGGCTGCAGGTGTACTTGTGCTTTGATGGGCACAGTTCTAGTGATGTCTGTGGCTTGGCTTAAAGCCAAAAAGCCAAGAAGCCAAAGCCATGGCTTCGTCAAGCCAAGCCAAGCCAAACTCATGGCTTGATGTTGGCTTTGGCTTTGGCTTGACGTCCGAGAAGCCAAAAGCCAGGGCTCAGGCCATGGCTTTTAATTTCATGACAAGGACCAACAAATTGACCCTCATGTGGTTTTTGGGAAGACTGAATACAGGAAACCTCGCATACATACAACGAGTAGATTCGGCACTTATTGTAGACAACTATGCGGGGTTCAATTGACGCTTACCAGGCATCAGGACAGCCTGATTGTGCGTGTTTTCTGACTTATAGTAATAATCTCAGATGCTTGATAAATTTCAAGGTACTTGCCCGGTTTCGTAGGTGGATAGAATCGTTTTTCTGACCTTTTGCAACCTCCCCAACCGTGGGAACCTTTTGATCGGAAGCCATGGCTTAAGCCAAAGCCAGGCCAAGCCAAGCCACGCCCCGTGGCTTTGGCTTTGGCTTCAGATCTCTCAAGCCAAAGCCGGATAAAGCCAAGCCAAAGCCAGGGTTTGAAAGCCAAGCCAAGCCAAAGACATCACTACACAGTTCCCTTTTTCAGTAATGATGAGAACCCCGGGCAATGCCGCGTGACTCTGTCCATCATGACAAACCACAGATCAACCGACGACCGCGGGCCTCGTCAACATCGTCCCGCCACCTCCCCGCCCTCCCGACGCTGTCTCTTGCATGGCATGTTTATACCGCTTTAATGCTACTTATCTGCAATAGATGGATGATAAATTCCTAATACCCCCCACACGAGTAATTTAGTCAAGGAATGCAAAATGAAACGAGCAAAAGGTTAGTGTCGTCGTCACCGGGCACGATGAGCACAGAAGGTTGTCCACGACATCGGCGGTCTGTGTCGGGAGGGTGACTGATGGTTGGCTGATGTGACGATAAAAGTTCTGACTACTCGAAAAGGGAATTATGCCCATCAAAGCACAGGTACACCTGCAGCCGTATACACCCTTACGTGTTCTTTCTTATTCCTCGCCGTGATGGTTTCCATTAGCCAAACGCGATCACGTGACCGTCGGGCCCAAGCGTGAAGACGGTCGATTAGTCCTACTCGGAAGCGACGTACTAGCTGTCCAGTGAACGCCAGAGCTGTCGGAGATGCATCGGGTTGATGCCAGTGTACTATACCGGTGTTGAGGCCGAGTTCCCGCTGCTAGTACCAAATGATCCGAGGGGCGTAACATTGTCTGGCTCAAGTCTGGCTTCAAGCTGTATGCCTTATATTCGACCTGTTCTCTTTACCCAAGTTGTTTTTTCTTAATAGGCTGCAGGTCGAAGCTTTTTGAGGTTCATTTATCATTCCAACGCCAGCTTTCCACTTGAGGTGAGGGTTTTTCACTTGAACCGAAAATTGTTGCTTTCAAGTTCATCCAGAGTGGTTTGCGGCTGCAGGTAGCAGATCAATTGACTGGCTTAACATCCGGATCCCATTCCTCAATGCATGAGAACATAAACTGAATGCACTTTTCTGTTCTATTAATTCAGATGTTTTCCTGCCGTGCAAATATTTTCAAGTCGGCATTGTATCTTGGCTAATTACATCGTATCCTGTCCAGTTATCCAGCTACAGAAACAATTTTCTAATCCAATTCCGGCGGATCCTCAATCTCTACAACTTTCAAATCCCTCTCATGTTAGTCCATGTGATCATCCGATGTGATGTGTCAATTACGTCCTTATCCAGTGCGACTAATCGACCCCATCCTCCCAAGTGTATCCGACACTATGTCTCTGATATCAATTGTATTGGCCCATCTGTCCAGAATTTCTTGGCACCAGCATTAACCATCCCCTTTTCTACTCCATTTTGATGTTCTAGCAGCTTTGAAATCATTGATTTGTCCTGTGGATTCTCCCAACAGGTGTGATTCGTCGCAATCACTGTAAATAAAAAGCTGTTCTAAAATGAACAAGAGTATGGGAGGATTCGGAGGAAAGCTGAATTGGGGGTCATATCTTGTTTATTCCCGCTATCACTATAGTGGGTTTTTGGGGTCATCGAAAAAAAGTGATCGAAGTGCAAAAGTGCATAAAATGACGTTGAGGCGCGTCATAGGCTGTGGCTATGTTTTATTTCTTCATTGGGATTGTTTTTCCCATGTCGTGCCATCTTTTCTCATGACATGCCACATTTTCTGATGGCGTTGTCAGGCACCTCAAATCTCCTTTCCGTCCTTTCCTGTCTGCCTGCTCTCTGCCCACTTGCCACTTCCTCCGACCATGTCTTCTGCTGTAAAAGGTCTGCCGATGACCTCCGATGACTTCTCTGGCTCTCCTCGTACCTTCGTCTCAGTTGCGTTCTATAAAACTCTGCGCTGCGAGTCTCGAAAGGTACTGGTGACCACTGTCGTCCCCTCTTATGGTTCTTTCTCGGTCTTCCTCGACTGTCTCGTCGTCCGCGAATTGCATGTTGATGTCCTTCTCGGTGCCGATTGGGCTCAATATATCCAACAAACTCTCGGTCACGAGGGTTATCGCATCGACAGTACTTTCAACGCCTGCAATTTTTCCGCCTTCCGAACCATCCGTTCACTAGAAAGCTCACTCTAACCTATATTTTTCCTCTGATTTTTACCGGGGCATGCGCAGGATCTTCCCCAGGTCTACTGACCTCTCGGTGTACGTTCCTATTTTCGTGATCGAAAATATATTGATTTTTTGCCGAAGAATCGGTCCCGGATTCGGCACCTGCTGAAGCTCCAGGTGCGCCTCTTTTTCATCGTTGAGGTGCCCAAAATTTAATTGCGTTGTCGGGCCCTCGAATCTCCTTTCCGTCTTGTCGGCTCATCATCCCACCATGTCTCTTACTGTTGAAGCTCAGTCTGAGACCTCCTTCTAATACTCTGGCTCTCCTCGGACCTCTGTCTCCAGTGCTTTTTATCAAACCTTACGTTGCGCAAACTTTTCGTGATCCCCTGTTGTCCCCTCTTACGGTTCTTTTCCGGTCCTCCTCGACTGTCTCATCATTCCGGACCTGCATGTCGACGTCCTCCTCGGTGTCGATTGGGCTGGGTCACGAGGGTTTTCGCATCAACAGTACTTTCAATGCCTTCGCGGCATCTGTTTTCCAACTACTTTGAGTCTCCTTGCACGTCTGTATAAGTACATCATGTCCTAATCCAAGACTATCACACCTTGCGCTCGGAATCCACCAGGCTACCTACTAGTACCGTCGTCCCTCCTTCCAGATCGTTCTCGGTTTTCCTCGAGCATCTGATGGACTGTGTGTTCATGTTGACATCCTTCCGGCGTTGACTGGGTTCAATATATTCATCAAACTCTTCAGGAGGTGTCTGCACACGGAACCTTCAATGCCTGGCCTCGTAGACTACTCATTGAGCACATTCCTCATTGGCATGTGTGCGTCTGGCCGTAGAGATTTGGCCAGTGGCCTCCCGTTTCGACTTTGATGGTCGCATAACTTTCCCTTGTAGCCTTGTTATTATTATTTACACTCCGTCTATCCGTAGGTCCTCCTGTGCGTGTCTATCTCCTGAACACTTAGTGCACATCCAACCCACTTGTATTTTCGATTGATTATATACATTATAATCCCCACCAAGTTACGGGTCTCTTTGTCATCAGCAAAGGCATAATGTTCTGGTGTAATTTGATCTCCGGAGCAAGTCAAACCTGTGTGATTCTTGAGTGATCTACGCCGCGGCAGCGGCGCCAGGAGGCCCAAGGCGAGCTGGTCGACGCGTAGCGGCGACCGAGCGAGTTTTGGGCCGGTGCCAATGTACAGGGTTGTTGATTATACATTTTCGTGGTCCCACCTTTCACGTCGACGTTCACGCACGGGGGCCTCCATCGTAGCGAAACAATTCCATCCCACCGGATGCGGTTTGGGAACTGGTACGTGCTACAACTACGCGATTAGCACTAAGTTGCAGACTTGAACATTATTTTTTTGGCCGCACGCTTGCTTGCGAACTCTCCTCGCAAGGCCCAGCTGTATACGACGGTTTAAATAACTTCTGGAATGATGCGCTTCCATTGTGACCAAAAATTATTCCAGCTGTACAAGTGCGACAGGATGGGTGACAAGGGATGTGAATACTGTACCGTCATAAATTGTTCAAGTTCAAATATGCTGACAGCGGAAGATAGATAGCGGGCCCTGCCGCGCAGCGGGCTACGATAGTTATGCCATCCTAAAGGTTCAGCACTCGCCTCGAAGAGGCCCAATCCCACGTCATTCAGTATAGTTTATCGCGAATAGTTGATAGATGATGATGTGATCATCGATCATCGCAATCATACCACTACTATCATGCGCAGCGTGACTGTACCCAATTTCCATCCACAGAATGCAGAACAACAAGGGAAATATGATAAGCCCGACTAACCGTTCCGAATCATTCAGAATTTCCCCGTTCTCTCCTCGTCGAAAGTGCGATGATTGGAGGATGGTGTAAGCAAAGTCACGGTGGCTTTGATGTCATATGACTTTATCCTTTCGGTACTAGCTATCACGTTGTTACACGGTTCATGTCAAAACTGTCCCTTACCCTGATCTCTCCACACGCTATTGAAATCGCTCACAGCCAATCACATATATCCAGCTTGTGTCCAGCTTAATCAAAATTTCTCCCCCTTCCCTTTTTGCCATGCCCGACGTTACCCTCGACACCCCGACTGGAAGCGTAGTTTTCAACTACATTATATCAACGCCGACGCATACATCCGCGCCACGTATCGACCCCGCGTTGCCAACGGTGCTGTTCCTGCACCCGGTGTATCTGGGCAAGATAATCTTCCACCGTGCGCCCTCTGTATATCCTGCGTTTCGTGGAACTTACGGTGGAATCGAACCCAGCGCAGTTTGCCGACCGCCGTCTTCGGCGGTTCAACCTTATCGGAGTTGACTTACGTTGCCACGCCCGGACAATAGGGAAGGCTGGGAAGGGGTACGGGCGCGAGGTGGCTGCTAGAGACGTAGCGCTCTTCATGGTATATTTTTGCGCTGAGTTCCCGCGTTCTGGCTCTGATCTTCCTTGCCATCAGTCCACGCTACAGATCCCGCGATATCATTTGTTCGGGATGTCAATGGGAGGTTGCATCGCGTTACAGACCGCCATATTATCCCCCGAATCTGTGCTTTCTATCTTTATTGTGTCCTCCCTTCCGCTCACGGAGGTGACATCGTTCTTTTCTCTCGTCGAGATCATACTGATAGTGGCAATGTTTTCTTCCTGGTTCAGCCGCCAGACGTGGGCGATGGCCGACAAGAGATTTTCGACTGCTGGGCGGAGGGTGTGAAGCGTGGAGAAGGTCTAGACCCGGGGTCCAGCTTGTCGGACGCCATTACCGGATGCCTACAACTTTCCGTGAACGGCCAGGCATCAGAATTGTTCGAAGCGTGCGTATCACCAAGTTTTGCCTCCAACGTCTTCCTCCTTTTTACCATTTGCGTTTCGTCGTATAGAATCCTTCGAAAATCTGAGGAATTCATGATGGCTCAGTGGGGAATCGAGAAGCTGGACGACTTCCACGCCGTGAGTGTGGACTTCTTCACGCTACGCGATGCCTACACTGTTGAGGCTCTACATAATATTGCGTGCCCGGTGTACATGGTTCATTGTTCTGCGGACATCGCATATGACATCTCAACCACGAATCAAGTCGCGGACCATCTGCGGGCAGCTGGCGTCTCAGTGGAGGTCGCGCAAGTCCCAGGGGCGCCGCATTTTGGATCCACAACACATCCGAAAGAGTGCGTATAGTTTTATGCTTTTCTTGAGCTGGTGTAGTGATTGCATTTTTTAGGGTGAACGAGCTCTTCAATCGATTTATGGCATCCCTTCACCCTGGAGGTCTGCCGCCGACGCCAGATCAACTAGAGTCTCCGTTTAAAGCTCAATTGACGAAGGTGGGCTGGGATTCGGACGAAGATTCTGATCGCGAGTTTTTTGTATAGGTTTTGTTGTTGGATTTTTTATCGAATATCAGGGAACTTTTGTGCTGCGTAAAAAGATGCATTTTCGTTGCTTGGATTGACCTGACCCTCTAGACGCGAGGCATCATGTGTACCCGCTGGACGGACGCTAGATTCTCATTTGCCTAACCATTTGCCGACAACTTGTACTGAGTCCAACGACTGCACCGTGTCTCGTTCTTCGCTAAATGGCAATTTTCATCCACTCTTTCACCATTACATCCCTTGGATAGCTCCACGCCGTCTCGTATACGAAGACAATTTATCCTCACGAAAAGAGTCGAATCTCTCCGTTGTGCCCGGCCTACTATCTCCAGGGCAGCTGTCGACTCTTGTTACCGCTATCATAAAAGACAAGCGAGATTGACCCCTATATATCTCGGGTGAAATTCAGGAGATCTCCTCCCCCCGGCGATATTGTTGCCGCAGCCAAGCACTTGGGTCTGCCGCTCAATTTTTTCGATATCCGCACAAGCAGCGATTGCGCTTTCAAGGGGATGGAATAGTTTTGCTGCGACTTGCAAATTTCGTGATTTTCATCTCGCCATTCGTCAAGATTCGCAGTTGGCTCCAGTTACTTTCAAACCATGTTATCGCAACGTCACTTTTGTAGCCTGCATTGTTTCTTATCACGTAATACTAATGCCTCATCATGACGGAAATCTGTACTGTGCAATATTTCTATGTGACCGAGGATCCAACCATAACGGTGAGTTTCAGACTGTTCAGCAATGGGTTGTTGACCTTGTGTGAGTCGCACCGGGGAACGGCTAAGTAACCTCCGGCTAAGTCGCAACAAAATTTTTCAGGACGCCATATTGGAATGTTAATTTCACGATGGCTCAATTGCTGAACGACAAATTGGACATATGTAGTCCAAAAGGTTTACGCTGCGAGTCAGGCCCGAAGTTCCGGTCAGCTGCCGGCCAGGGCCGATCATTGATCGAGTGATCGGCATCGCTTTCTCTCCTCAAGTGGCTCCTACTCCAGCGCTGGCCCCGCGGCGGTCAATCCTTTCCAGACCTTCTGGAAGCCGGTTTTCTTCCCCTTTCCCTAAATTACTTCGAACCCGCCAAATACATCCGCCTTGAGAATGCACTCAACTGGACCTAAACTGGTATGATACGAGGACTCAGGCCGCCAATGTTCATCGTCTCCTGCGTTCTTTCCCCGTCCAAATGATACGCAAGCCCCTGGTCTACGTATATTCCCCGTTATCCTCAGATCTATTCATGCTCTCAGGGCTTTGCAACGGCAGATATCTTGTGAACATGAAAACTCACTGTACAATGCCTTCTCTCGTCGGAGTACTTGGTGGGTCCTGAGGTTTAGATTTCTACTCCCCTTTTTTCCCTGAACAAGGACACGCAAATCAAAATTCACTGACTGAATGCCAAAAATCTGAGTTTAATGACAGCTTCCGTGCGGCACGTTGCGGCGATCTAATAGCTCCCCCCTGCTCCACTCCCGGTATCCACCTTGTTTCGCTGACTGGCACCGACTCTAATTGCTGGCAACGCGAATAACTGTTCCGATGCATCTCTTCGACTCATTTATATCGACGTAATCCAAATGTCTAACTCCTATGCTGGCTGACGTTCAAGTATTATTTTGCGCTGCCACTGAAAAAATCGAGAACCCGGCTAGTGTTCGTCGTGGGAACTCCTTGCGACACCTTAACCTGAATCGCGTCAGTCGACAGATAAGCTCAATGGCACGATTCACCCCCTCGAGCAGGCCACCGCCTGCCCAGACACATTTCGAAACGGAGGCAACCCCGAGCACGCCGCTATTGTTCAACTCATCAGATGTCAGCTGCGACCCGTCAGCATACTACACGACGCCACCGGCGCTCGACGGGGATGTACGCTCGGCTTGTGGACGGGCGTCGTATCGCTCAGGAACGCCGGGGATAGAGGCTGCACATATTTATTCGCGGAACTTCAACATTTCGCTGACTGTGGAGAACGCAGGGAGTGTCGCTCGCGACCACCTCGCCTCCGAACGCACATTTTTAGCATATGTGCGCACTAGTCTGACGATTGCCTTTGCGGGTGTTGGTGAGCACCCAAACTTGTGCTCGAATCTGATTGAGCTGAAGGACGGGCAGCCCTCGCGCAGCTACTCACTGTATCGGAGCGCCTCGAGAACCGGATTCGGGTTCCTATAAAACCCTTTGAAATATACGCGCGCCCCCTCGCGGCTGCCTCAGTTGTTCTGGGGTTGTATGTTCTAGTCGTCGGTATGTAGTCGCTGTGTGCGATGTGATCCCTGACCGTGGCTGATGAGTTCAAGTAGGCGTTTCGCGATACTTTGCTATCCAGGCTGCACTGACGCAGGGACTATTCCCCGTAATCCGATTTCGCATTGGGTTCATTGCGCTCGCGTTAGCAGGGATAGTCACTTTGGTGTTTGGCTTGCTCATCGCAGAAAGAACTAGCACAAAATGATATGGCATACACAGCCTCGGTCTTGAACATCCCGTATGTGTACCGTTATATTCAATCAAATCAGATTTCACGACTCGTCTCCAAATATCCGATGATTCGGCGAGTCAAATCTTTCACTTTGGCGCAGTATCTTGACCTACACTTGCCTACGGGCATTCTCCTCTCCCGCTGCTGATTTCACCAGACACGAGCTCGCCGATAACTTATAAGTTGATCGGTGTCTCCAAGGTATCCAATTCGATGATCAGCCGAGATGGCTCCACGATGGAGCCTGTCAGGTGTTGTCCGATGTCTCCTACCACACCATCTCATTCCTCGACCTCGCCAGCTCCGAATTGGTTGAAAACATAGCAGGGGACGTACTACTGTACTGTGACGCCGCCGTCCGGTTGCGTTTCTATCCCCGACTGATAACCCCCACTACCGTGACACAGATCTCTCGGGAAGACAAGCGGTGACATACTGTCTCTTTGCGACATCCCATCAACTATGTAGCAACTCATGATCAAAGGAGACTACAATTTGTAAAAGATTCAAGGAAAATTTGGTGCAGATTTACATGTAAATCCACAAGACTGTACGTGGAACATTCGTTGGCGCAGTCTGAATCTGTTTGAGGGAGAACCACATGGAATCGATTATCACTATGATTGCTCGTGAGGAGGTAGTCGCCAAAGTTGCGCCAAAGTGGACAAGATATCCCCATGTTGAAGAGCAAAGAATGAGAATCTAGAGAGAGTGAGCGAGCATCTTGGGGAGGAAGAGAAGAGAATAGGAATGGTGTGGCATCTCAGTCCAGACGCAATTTATCAGGTCTGTCCACCGCGAGGTCTTCTCCACACCATGTCAATCGCATATTAGAGTGGGCGTTGGGCTATATTACGACACGTAGTACGACGCAGGACAAAAGGATTTCGAACAACTGTCCGAGTCCTGTTTTTGGGATAGTCACCTCGAATTGCCAAGATTAAACCACGAGCGCTGCTCGTATTGTACCGCATACCGCGTCGGTAGGCTGTAGCCAACTGACTGAGCGAGCACAACGCCAAGGCTTTGCGTACCAAGAAGTCGGAACCAGAAGCAAAGCATCCTGCATCTAGGTCAGAATTTCGGGTCTCGGTGTCGCTGATAGGCTATCTCATCGAAGCTGTTCGCGTCCGACGAGCATAATTGTACATTGATTCGTTGAACGTTGAACCGTAAGCAGATATATGCCGAATATCTTTCACAGTTATCCAGAACCTTGGGGTTACTTTCATCTAGTGTGCTATGAAACGAAATAAATATTCTGCCGGAGAAATGTGTATGTACGATAAGGAACGAAAATGGGCGGTCATCCTAGCGTCACAAACACCGAAAGAATGGTCAACACAGATGACATTCCAACGGCACTCTGAGTTTTCATCGCCGCGCCCGTTGATGCGGCAGGTGCCGCAGAAACCGAATCGGTCGAATTTCCTGAGGCTGAAATCGGATCCCCTGCACTGTTGGTTGTAGGTTGTTCATTGGCGGGTTCGGTCGTACTTGGGTTCTCCGCCGGTTTGGTAGTATGAGTCGGTGAGGCCGGAGTAGGAGTGGACAAAGGCGGCGCTGATCCAGCACCCGTCGGGGAGTTCCCAGAGAGCACAATACTAGTAACGGGCGTGTCGTCAGCGATGCAATCCTGCACAACTTCTAGAGACAACCGTGATGAGCCGTCAGAATGAACTATCCAAGCTATGAAAGACACACCGTTGAGAGCATCTTGCGCATCCTCTGGCGTCACGAGGCCAGCTTTTATCTCGCAGTTTAAACAGGTCGCCGCGTCATTGACGATAGTGTTGTTACAGACACCTGGCTGGTTCAAGTTGTGAGTCAATAAGATGAGGAAACGTGAGAAACATAAAACATACGTCGTTGTTGTACGCAGTACATTCATTGGCGCAGTCTGAATCTGTTTGGCGGAGGACGGCATGGAATCGACCGGATGCAGCTATCACTACGATTTTTTTCTTTAATGGAGTTGCTGCAGGAAAATTGTAAGGGTGCTCACATGTGGAGAAGAAAAGAATGGGGAGAAGGAGTGTACGAGCGAGCATCTTAGCGAGGAAGAAGAGAGAATAGAGAAACATCTCAATCCAGACTCAGTTTATACCTTGAGAGGCGCCTATATCCACCTCGAGGTCTTCTTACCGCAGTGTCAATCGCATGTCGCATTGGGCGCGCAACTATCCAGCTGGATGAAGACACGTAACTTGGGACAGGATGAACGGTTCTAAAGTCGACGAGAACAAGCCGCCGTTTTATTGTTTTCGAAACCCCCAGTTCGAACTGCCAAGGTTAATCCACGTCCACCTGCCAAGGTCAATCCACGGGCGCTTTTTATATTTATCCCGCAATATTGATACCACAGAGGTAAGCATGATAGGCTTAAGCCAACAGAACGAGGGAACATGGCTATCTTGTCCGTGAGGGCTTGGCGAGTCGAGAAGTCACAGGAAAACATACAAGCATCCTGGCCGAAAGTCGTGTTTAGGCGCGTAGTTATTTCAGTTGTTGTCTACCCATCAGCGCTGTTCGCATCCTGAGAAGCAAAGATATACCAGCGCTTGAACCCTAACCAAGTATATGCCCAACAGCTTTTCAGGGACCTCCAGAGTGTTGCAGTCATGATCACTACCAGTTTGGCGCATGTCTCAAAACTTCGTTGGTTGTTAGGGGGATGGTGAATTCCAGAGCAATTTTCTTTTCATTATTGGCGGGATGGATGGACAGATGGGCATATTGGGCATCCAAACTCTTAAACTGTTGTGCGGCAGATGACATGACACCGAAGTTGAAGTTGCGTGGAGGATCTTTCAGTCTCCCACAGAATGTTGCTGAAGAGACGCCGGTCTGAGGCCAGCCAATTAGCGGTGAGCGTCTACCCCAGTCAGCTTGCCCAGGCGCGTCGCACAGGAAGGATACTAGATAGATGAGGAAAAGCGGTGTGCCGTTCTGCGACGACGGGTGATGTACCAGTTGCATTGCGACGGCGCATTCCTGTATGGATGCTTTCAAAATCACCCGTGGCTATTTGCATTTCAGTGTATCTCCTCGCCACCCTGCTCCAGGAGCGCTGATACTCGCGTACTCAGAGCCCCATGGAAATCCGCAAGGTCCTCGTGGGCGATTTCCTGCGTAATCGCCCGCAGCCCACTATCCCGCTCCGAATTCTCCAGATACAATGGTAACACCCTCCTCCGCACCTTCCAGCCCTCCGCGGCGACAATGATATGCAATTCCATTTTTCCGCCGCAGCCTGCGGCGCGTACGCCATCGTGTGGTTCCCGCAAGTCAATGTTGGAGTGGACGGAAACAGAAGCGCGCCCATCTTTCGAGTAGTCAAACACGGTGTGGAATCCGCTTGAAGATCGGGGGTTCTCGTCACTCGTGCAGCCACGCGAGCTGGTGCATGTAAATATCATATCGGAGGCGTTTGTAGTCGTTATGTAAGAGCGCGCGCATGAAAGATCGATCGCGCCTGCTCAGTGGATCTGGATCGGCTGCGAAGGGCTCAGTAGATCTGGGCTCCAAAAACCAGAAGAGCCTTACCGAGATTCGCCTCTCGAGTGCGAGCGCACTCGCCACGGTGTCCCATGGCCCAATCCTGCGCTTGACACTCCTCGGAACAGTAGGCAGGTTTTCGGCAGGCGGAGCATCGACGAAAATCCGCTTTCTTGCCAATGGCGCAGCACTGACGCCGATGAGGTCAAGCCTCCGGATTAACGGTTGAATGAATCTACAACCGACCTCCATATTTCCGCAGCCCATCATACGCGCACATTCTTGCGACTCGACATCCTTGAGAACTTCAAGACGTTGTTCGGCGAGGGCGACAAAATTGGACCAGTCGTTGAATGCGGGGGAAGTGGTAAACGAGGGCGCGATGGAATCAGCGTGGGCGGCACGAAGTGCGAGATCCAACGTAGAGACAACGCAACGGTAGACCAGCGCTTTGGGCAGTTCTGTGTGGAAAAAGTGTTTTACTTCGATATGCTTGTGGGTACGCACCGGGGTGGCGGTGAGAACCAACGCGCGGAGGAATCCCGCCTCCAATGTCTCTGCACACCACCGGGGATCCGTGCAATTGCGGAGTAAGGAAAGCATGACCAGGAGAACCTTGTCTAGCAGCTCCTGGGCCATGTCGTCGCGGTGAGCGTCGTGGAGGCCACAGATGGCGGTAGGAAGCACCGTCGCAAGACCTTGAGCTAGCAGATCTGGCCACAAGTCCTCCTCTCGCGCGCGAATGAGTCGCATAATGAAGGTAATCACACCACCAAAGGCGTAGATGGCCGATTCGGGGGGTGTTCGGCCGGGACCCATTACACCAGCTATGTGGATAACCACCAGAGATGCCAGATCTGCGAGTTTACCTCCCGCCCCATCGACCAACTCCTCCAGATGATAGGAGTACTTCGGATCGAAGGTGCCCAGAGCCAGAGAAATATCGCGGAGCCACGCATTGGGCATCTCCTTCCGACGCAAGAGCAGAGACCAGGTCCTTGCAAGGAGAACCCGGACCCCAGGGGTACTATAAATCATCTCGGCTGCGGTAGCATCAGATATGAAGCGGTTGATGAGCGCCAGCAATTTAACACCGATATCCGTTTCGTTGGCCGCCCCAAGGACCTCGTGGTAGGTTTGCAGAAAATGAAGCCAGCTCCAGACGCGTGGCCAGAGTTCGCGGTACGCAATAACAGGGATCCCAGGAAGCTTGATCAGCGTCTCTATAGACAGCATTGGCCTGATGATGATTTCATGGCAGCCGCACGTCTGCAGGATTCTATCCAGCTGCTCTGAATTCGGAATCCTGGATTCGTCGAGATTAGCATAGAAGACTGGCAGAAAGAGTAGCGCTTGTTCGTTGGGAGCTGTGTCTAGAAAGGTACACAGATGCTGTGTGGCCTCGTAAGACTGAGAGAGGTCGAAAGCAGCGTATGCTCGTCTCTGAAAGAAAAGGGATCGGATAGTTATCATTGTGTTCCATGGATCCACCGGACAGATCTGCAACGTACCCGGAGAGTGGGAGGAAGACGATTGATATTTTCGATCCGCAGAGAGGGGTGCATCCGAGAGCCAATTTTCGAGGATGAGCCTCTCTACAGCGATCCAGGAGGATCCAACCCACGAGCGCCAGCTGCGAAGAAAACTGCCATGACGACACGTTGACATCGGATCACGTTCGGGATCGCGCGTCATCGGCGGTATCGGCTTTTTAAAAAGAACGCATTTCCACCTTCAATCCCAGTTCAATCCTCACCGGCCTCACCGTTTAGGTGATAGCATAGCTATGTGAGATCCCCGAGAGCACTTAGAGCAGGTGCATCACAGTTCCTCCGTTTACGATATACGGTACCATTCCGTCCCCAATCATGCATCATTTATTTATTTATTCTCCAGGTACATCGCGTCCATTGACTCCATTCACAGCTGAATTCAAGAACTACAGCGGCGAGCCGCGCCGGCATTTCCCATGTTCCTTGAACACTGCCAGAACAGATCTACTGACCCGGGCCCCTCTTCGGGCGGAATCCCAAGCCTTGTCATCCCATAGCCCAAGAGGCGATTCTTATGATCGCCTCTGTTCAACATAAATGAAGAAACTCTTCAATGAGGATGATTGACCCCGATTTCACTGGCATTGATTTTCTCCTCTCCCGAGGTGTCGTCGCAACTCCCGTCATCAGTGATCAGACTTCTTCCCTTGCTCGTCATCGAAATAGTCCTGTGCTGGGTCTTACTTACTTACTAATGTAAAAATCAGCCCAGCGTCATCGTCCATCATTCATGCAGGAGAGTTCTGCTACTTGAGCACCCTAGGCCTCCAACTTGAAATCCGTGGCACGCCAGCTAAAATTCGGAAACTTAAGCCCCAATTTTCTGGGATAATTCTATCCAGAAACCCGATTTTCCCAATGTTTGTTGATGGAATCAGTGATGCCGGAAATGCCGGTGTGATTGCCAATGCAAGTGCCGCATTGTTATATTGCATTCCAACACATTTCTAGTGTTATGTACTACTTGAGCTGGTCCAAATTTAATCAAGGTAACATGAAGTTTTAGTAGGAACAGTCACATTCACTTTCTGGCACATCTGTTTCTGTTTCTGCACTTTGTCTGGTTGCTTCCCAATTTGGCAGGGCGTTCACACTATGTCGCCTGAACTAGCTTTATAGTGGTCCAGACCTACATACCCTTCCAATTCCCTGGTAGTCTAATTTCTGCATTCTATGCCCAAGAGAATGGATGTTGGCTGGCTAGAAGCAAGGCATCAATCCATCAAAGTGTGTTCAAGTTTCAACTGTGATGGTACTCGGTCAATGCCAGACACCAGCTGCATGGGAAACTACTTTGTATATTTTAAGTATAAACAGATAGCTTTCTTAACTTTTATGCACTCTTTCAATGAATGGAAACCCTGCCACAGGTAAGTTCAACTTTGAAACTCCGACTGCGGCTTGATCGCCGTAAAAACAAACGTAAAAGGTTTCCCAATAATTTTCGGGAGGGGGTTACCGTAAATTACCATATATGGTAGGGTTTCTGCCTGCAACCGGGTTTCTGAATAGAATTATCCAGATGAGGCATTTCGATGCTCGTTCACTTACAATCTAGACTTGGGCAAGGCTTACACGGTCACAATTTGAATTCTAAAACCCGATTGTGCAAATTGGGCAAAGATCGTCCATTAATCCTTGGGTGGAATCTGTCTTGAGCAAGATATTTAGGCCCGTCTTTTAGATGTGTTGGAGTAGAAGAGAATTGGTATAATTGGGGGAAATATCTACGCTTGATCTACGCCGGAACGTACTCGGAACGTGCCGGGATGACACATGGAGGCACGTGGTTAACTGCTCCTTAGTCCCACACTGCGGGCCGGTTGCCCGCCGCTGCTTGCTCTCGACGTCTATGTTCTCAGCCAATAAGATCGGATAGTGACCTCACCCATTCTGTTCCGCCCACAAAATCTGGTTCATCTTGTTGCTGTCTGGGCCTTTCTCGAAGCCCAAGTTCTGCGGCGTTCGTTGGGGTTGACGATTTAGCACCCACCAAGCATTCACGATTCCAGGCGACTGGAGTGCAATGCTAAGGCGTATCCCCGGCGCCCGGCGTCCTGTTCAGTAAAATTATGTCTTTGACAGCCAGATACACCTGGTAACATCTTGATTTCAGGTCGCTGGCGAGATTCAGGAGCCGGCGCTGCATTCACACCGCCCCTATCCGAGGAAATGTGGAACAGGGTCCTTACGAATGGTGGCCCAGTGCGTACGTGCACGACCCGGTTTATGCTATGTACCTAATTCTCTATCAACCTAGGACCATTGGCTGGACGCGCATTTCGACCCTGAACCCGGAGAAATTGACGGGGGAAGACATAGTTGATCTCGATCGTACACGAAGCTTACACATCTACTTTGAAGGGATATACCCTGATGTTTTAATCTGGTATCGACCAGCGTATGTCCCCTTCCCTAGTAAGGGCCTTGCTTTCCTGTACTACCATTCCCTTCCGGGACTGGGCCCCCTCGCCTCGAGCCTCCGTCTACGGTGCGTCTCCGCGCCCACATTGGAAGCTTTCCGGAGCGGTCGTGACCTCGCCCTTCCGAATGGCCTTCCCTGGCGTATCCTTGCGGGTCAGATGGCCGTGTACGATATCTACGAGGGCCTGCGAAAGAAGCTCATCCGGGACAAGCTTTGGACCAAGGACGATCACGCGGAGATCTTCCGCATATTCCAAGCCCGTCGCATCCTATACCCGGAGCGCACGCTATTCTCCCTACAGCAACCGTTTCCCCTCACGTTGAACGAGAGACTTGCCCTGACCATCGCCGGAAAGGGGGCGCAGCGCGACTTTGCGCTGAAGGTGCTCAGTACGGGGGACAAGGTGGATCCGTGGCAATTTTCCGGTACGTAGTAGTCTCACTCGCGCCATTAGCGCCCCGGGTGCATGCTCGCTCACGCATCCGCTGCGCGCCATAGGGCACACCATCGCGCACTTTGAGCGCTCCTCGGGCGATAAACCCGCCGTGTGCATCCGCATCCTTCGCGTCTACTCTCCCATCCGATGGCTCCTCGACCAGGACGCCGGGCCATATTGCGAGCCCGCCGCCGGGGAGCTCCTCGGGATGGTGGATAATGAATCCGGCGAGATCCGGCCATGGACGTATCCGCTCACGAATAATGCCAACTCAAAGGCACTCCGGCTCCTTATGGATTGAACTAACCTTTATGTTTTGTTGACCTGGAGAATGTACATGTGTATTCTTTATTTCGCATATTTGTTTTTATTGTTTGTACGACGTGTATGTGGTTTCTCGCATTCATTCGCCAACCTGCTTGTGGCATCGGGCGAAGTCGTGGTACTTTCCGCGGAGATCGGATCACCCATCTGTGATCCCAGTTGCGCTTATCAAATTATCTTTTGCTCCCAACGACCATCTTTCCAGCGCGGAAACAGATGCACCATGCCCTACGGAAGAGCAGTCTCAATAAGCTCCCCGCATCCTTCCGAGTATGTACCATACCAAGGAATTCACTGTTCTACACAATTGCTTACCATCACATTAGAGGATAGCAATCGCCGTTCTTGCATCTAATCTGTCGGAGGAGAGTATCCAACATTTCGCCTCCTTCTTGGACACACTCTCCGAGGACAGCCTTGCTGATTTTCTGCCGGTGCATTATACTCTGCTCGACCCTGCGCGCATTCCGACAGCCAATCAACTCGACTCCTGTCCCGAGGATGTCATTCGTACCGTGGCTTTGGCGCTGCTGTCCTTGGAGGCCGTGTTTGCGGCGAAAACTACGACACCTCCGGAAGCTGGCCCGGATTTATGGCCGCGGGTATGGAGATGGGTCGAGTTTATGCTGACATACCGCGAATATCTGGGCTCGTGGATCCACTTTCCCTCTGAAGACGAGTTTTGTCGAGGCTTCATCCGTTTTAGCCAACATATGTGCAGCCACATCCCCAACGAGCCGCTCATCGTGTCTACACCCGGATTTCCCGCGGTGGCGGCGCGAGTATGGGCATCTATTCTCCAGGATGACCGTCTCACTGGAGACGACGGGCCAAGGCTTTCGATCCCACTCTGGTTCCTGACGCACACGGGCCCCTTCGTCGATGATATGATCGAAGGAGCTGGAGGGAGCATGGATGATTTAGCTCGGCTGATGGTTCTGCAACTGGAATTCCTGGTCACGGTGCCGGATATTATGCTAATCCAGCTCCTCGAGTTTGTCCTTAATATTGTGGCACTTACGGATCGAATCGGACAAAAGGACGAGCCAGATCCCAACCCGAAACGCCTGTGCCTCGCTATGGTATCTCACGGGTTTATCAAGATTTTGACCATCATTACGCATCAACTCAGCGAAATATCGGATCCTGATCCCGGGCGGGTCATAGACAAGTGTTTGCATCTCCTCACGGTGGTCTTCCAAACGGAGCGCGGAAATGCTGCGCTTCGGGTGGCACTAAAGAACGGGCTCATCGGTACCATCGTCACCTGTGCGCAGCGCCCTTTTTCGAACGCCATAAATCATACTCTCCACTTCCTTCTGGTCCACATCCTACCACCTGCGACGGTCTATTACCGTGTCCTGGTCGACATTGCTCCAGGGTATTTTGGAGCTGCGGGGAACATACCACCGGACATGTTTCATCGCGCGGATGTCTTTGAAGCGTGGACTAAGTTCATGCAACTCGTCTCGGCACGACTCGGCATATTACGGGTCTTCGATGTAAACCAACATATATCTCGCCGAGCGTGTGATAATGTGGATGTGAGTGCCGCTGTCGTTCTCTGTTCAAGTGTTTCACTCAATATTGAATTTCAAGTGCGGGAGAATCCTGAAAGAAACAGACCTGAAGTGCTGCGCCGGATGCCGCGAGGCCCTCTATTGCTCGCGAGAATGCCAACGAATCGACTGGGACTCTGGCCATCGTGAATCGTGCATGTTGTATCTCTCTCGACACGAAGGTGAGCTCTCATTCGTACAACGAAAGCTTCTAATTTCTCAACTTGCCTTAGTCATCCGGCCTCTCTACACCTCCAGGGAGTGCGCGTTCTTCCGCGCGCTGCTGAGTCTCGAGTACGAGTCGTCAAGGGCAAGAATTTACCTGGAATTTGTCAAGGCATGGGCAGCCAAACCTGATGCCGAGTTCTTCGCGTTATACGACTACAAGAACTTCCGGTTACAGGTAACGCTGCATGAGATCACTGCGGACAGCGACGACGACGAAAGCTCACGATATTGGGCGTATATGATTGCGCGGGCTGCTCGCAGCGCCGGACGCATGACGCTGAACATCATGCGTATGCGCGAGGGCACGGGACAGCTCGACCTGGTGATTCCGCTGCGCAGGACAACTGCGGACGTGCCGCATGCGCTCAAAAAAATTGCCACTGGAATGACGTCGGTTGATCTGGCAGAAGTAAAAGCGCAGATCGACAATTTATTAAGACCGGATTTCATGGACGATATTCACTAGTTTATTATGTACTCCCCGATAACTTTGCATTACATTCACGATGTGCAGACACGTTGGAAAACAACAAATTAGCCCTGGCCCAACCACAGATTTACTGAAGCTGATACCACGATAGGATCGATGACTTCGCGCTATTATCCCGCCGATCAATGTGGCGGACGCAGAAAATCACCGACATGGCATCCACAAAGATGAAACATCGATGAAGCCTCACGATGTCAGGTACCGTAACGAGAAAGAAAAACTCAAGGCTTAGCGCTCGAGATTTGTCTAAGACCGACCGCCTGAGGCTGAAATGCGGGATTTCAGAATAAGAGTTTGCTATATCGCATGGGGCGCCTACGTTGCATTTCAGGAGACAGCGGTCCAAAACGGCCAGGAAATAGAAAAGTATGCTGACTGGGGGTATCTTTCCGGAGTAGTTGGACGGTATCCGGTCGGAACGACTCGTCCGCAAAATGAGCACATGAAATTTATCTGAATAGTTGACTGGAAACAACCTTTGGACGGCGTCAGGTATACGTGACTTTGGAACCTGTGGACAAGGAATACGGGCACCTGGGCGATTAACCGCCGCACCGGAGCAATATAACAAAGAAACAAGAGAGCAAGGAGAAAGGGATGAGCCATTGAAACGACGCACATGTCCACCGGGGCGGAGATCGTGCAAACCGAGACAACGACGGCAACCGATGCACGGGATGCCCGAGTTCCCAAGACAGGATAACCGAGAGTCGACGACCAGAGAGATAAATGTCTGGGGCGGACAGAAACGAGCTCCTATCACCTGAGTCATGTTAGATTAATATGTCACCTCCGCGAGCGGCGTTGATACCTATACGCGGAGGTATGAGCGCATAGTACAATCGGAAGCATGAGACACACAAACAATTCATTTTAAAAGGGATACAGATGGAGACGGGAGGTTCTGAAAGAGAATGGGAGGAGAAAACTGTAAACGGCGTCGTCGTGCTTCGAGGCGAGTGCGAACCGTACTGGCGCCTAATTAGGCGCCTTCCGACGAAAAATGTGTACTGGGGTGTCGGAGGAGCTGGAACGAGGTAAGAATTGTCAGATGGGAATGGGAGGGTAACGGACGGATGAAGCACGGGGATGTGCGCTTCCATAGTTCACCGTCGATTTTTCAAGGGTATCAGTGATGATGATTGAGCGTGAACTTAATCGAGATATTCCACCAGAGATCGCCCGTTCCCATATACTATGAGAATACTCGGACCACTTTCCAGGACTGGCAAAAATTTAGGAGTGTAACGACCACATGGAGAGCCTTAGAAGTGAATGAGATGGCAGTCCTCGCGAGTGATGTAGAGGGGCAGACGTTGAATAATACGGGAGCGTCGCAGGTCCGCGATTAAACCAAGGAGGCGGAGGGCTTCGGCGGAAAAGACTGAAGACGAACTGCCATAAATTCACCTTATAAAAATCCACAGGCGATGGCCGCGAAGTATCGCGGGCAGTATGGCATGTGGCACTACCCGTGATTCCGCCGAGAGATTCCTCCTCCGAAGTGGAATTCTAGGGAGTTAGTAAGGCATGCCGAGACGTCAAAAGGCGAAGTGGGTGCGATGTCCGCCATGGTGGCAAGAGGAGGAATGAGGAATGGGAAAGAGGATCTGAATAAAAAGACCTACGTTTCATAATCACCTCCCTCCGCCTCGCCCTCTTGGCTCGGCCGAGAATCCCTGAAAAGGGATGGGGTATCGAGAGTGATGATTTTAACTGCAAGGAATTCTGGTATGAACGGAAAGGGCGAAGGGAGGAGACAGGATGGGCGAGGAAGGAACGTGGGCAGAGCGGCAGTGGGAGATTCGGATCCAGGAGATCATGGCGGTGAGATTTGGAGCAGAAACGGTAATCGCATGAGGACGTAATGGGGAGACGAGGAAATCAAGAGAGGTGAGGCATGGTTGGCGAAGCCAGATTTCGGGGCAGAGCGCGAGGATGGGGATATAAAAACGGCCTCAGGATAAGGATGGAGGAGAATATATATTGCGGCGCACCTTTGCCGCTGAGACCGCACGGTACGAGTCTGCACTTGACTCGGCACACTCTAAACCTCCCAGCCCACTCCAATGGTCCCGTCGTCGCAGTTGTCACGGCAATGCGCAGTGAGCAGCGTCCTGCTGAGGAATACGGAGGAAAAAGCGGAACTCAATCGACCAGCGCAGCCAAAGATCAGCGCATCCCGTAGACGATGCGACAGGCGTATAGTCTATGCGCGGATTTGACAATGAAAGATGAGACGATGAAGCAACACGTGGCCTCTCGGCAATAGCCGACTCTCTCAAATTGCCGTTTTGATTTTTCCCCCTCACGCCACCAACTCGCTTTGCCCTCGTTCGGCGGGATTTATTGCGTTCAAACGTGTTTCTATCCAAGAAGGCTCAGGCCCTAGTATATTTGCTTTCCGGACACTGCATTGGACGAAAATCTCGGGACTGACTGAAATCAAGTTGCATTTACTTTGTGGACTTATATTTACGCTGTGGCTTTCAATTGTGAATGCCTAACTCGCGACTCTGGTATTGCTATGTTCTCTTAACATAGAGTGCGTTTACTGTACTGGTTGTAGCAACGCAACCCCCGTGATAAGTCCTTCCCTCACGAACCAAACGACTTCTTTCGTTACCTCAAAAAACTCCATCCAAAGTTTGGCTGGGTAATAACGAGGCAATGAACTCGGTGCCAATTCCCTCTCTGTACAATCTCTGCTTGCTCGTAATTTGTATGAACTTATTTCTCTTTGCCCTACTGCGTTTTCTTCTTCCCGCAATCCTAGTTGATCAGTGTACTAACTCATGATATAATTATTCCAGGGCGATTTATAAGGCGGCGGTTTGTTTCCACCCCAGGACATAGTTCGGTAAAGGCCTGTTTGCTTTCCCACCTCCCTTTCATGCCCTTTATTTGTTCTGATGGCGGGATCCTGGTAGGTACGATGCGCCGCCGGCACTACTTACCCGTCTCATACGGCACTATCGTAAAACGGAGCCTTGCAAAATACACTCCGTCCCATCAGCATCGGCGGTCGTCAGGCATTCCCTCAATTTGAATGAACGTATAGTCGGAATGTTCGATTCCTGTTCTCGGAAGGTATTTGCGTCAGTGGGGTAGGGAGTTTGCAGGTAACTCGCCGAATGACGGGAGATGAGTGTCTACGGTAACTCCCCCATCCAACGTGAAACCGCGAATACGACGGCATACATTAATTGATATATGAATATCATCCCAGCTATATAGTCGCCTCCTCCTTTCCGGATTCCTCAGACCGCCTCGCGGCGGCTACATCGGGATTCAGAATGGTTCCTTCTATCTCGCTGAGCGAGCCAATGTCCGATCTAGAACCTAGATTCTTTTTTTCGCCCTTGTATTTTTCCTCAATTTCGTTCAATCAGTTTGAAACGCCGAAGGCGGTGATGGCCGAGATGCCGTCATATTTACCTCTGTCTCGCACTCCAAGTCACGGTGTCACTCAGGCTCGACGCTTTTCAATCTACTACCACTGGAAGTGTGGCCGCGGCATTTGGCACGGCCTTCTATTTTTCCTCAATCCTGGATGCACTGACGGTTATATTCCAGTGGAAAATGGATCCCGTTCTCGAGTCCATCGTAAACAGCAACGAGCCACCCACGGAGGTGCAGGCCCAAGGATTACGCCTACTTCTTGGAACGGCCATACCCAACCTAGATACTCTAGAAGAGACCATCCCCTCGTCTTCCGTGCTTTCGGACCTTGTGTGCCGCAGCCGTCGCACCGGATTCGTGGCTGCCTTGGCTGGCGCTCTGTCCCTCATCCGTATAATTCCGGCTGAAATCCTTTCGGAAATATTTCTCATATGTCGAGATCAAAACCTCGAATATCACTACTATTCCGTCGTCGAGAAGACAGATGCACCTCTGGTCCTCACTCTGGTGTCTTCGCGGTGGCGCGCAATTTGTCTCTCGGATCCACGACTGTGGGACCATATCCATCTTAACAACCTCACGGCCATGCCGCCCCCTGTCATTATCAGACAATTATTGGAGCGATCGGGCCATCTTCCTCTAGATGTGCGACTCAAGATATTTTTCAAGGAGACTTCCCGCGACCGGAGTCCCCAGATCAAGTCGTTCGTGTTTTACTGGATGCTCATTCTAGACTGCAGCATGTAGAGTTGTCGGTGGGGTCCTCGGAGATCACGCCAGACGTATGGCGCCAGCCCCGCATATTTCCATTGCTTACCTCGTACACCATCGAAATCGAGGATCCAGCAGGCGTGGGCTCCCCTTTCGGCCTCGGGATATTCCACACCGCGCCATCCCTCCGGAAGTTGGACGTCTTCTCTCTCAACTCCCCTTTCGACTCACGTGCCTCCACGGTTTTGTGGTCGCAGCTGACGCTGCTGGATCTGCGTATCCACACTGATCTCCTCGAAGCACGGAATGTTCTGGTGCAGTGTTCTCAGGTGGAGAAATGCACCATTTCGCTCTTCCCCACTGCAGGCGACGTGTAACTGCCTCAGACTATTTCGTGTTTCCCAAATTTACGCAATCTCCACGTTCAACTGGAATGGGAACATCCAGATCCGGTACCATTCTTTGCGGCCTTCTCCTTTCCGAATCTACAATATCTATACATCTCGTCGTTTGAATTCTCGCCACGCATTCTACCGGACCTGTACCATCGTTCGGCTTTTCAACTCCAGGAACTGGTACTGCTCAACCTTGACCTCAGCGGCCATGATCTGATCCCCTTTTTTCGGCTTGCCCCGTCTTTACAAATTATTCATCTCGAGTTCTTTGGATTCGACGATGAATGGTTTAGAGCTTTCACGTACAATCCCGGTTCGCCCTCTCCCTTAACGCTCCCAAACCTCCACTCCCTGACTTTGGTGGATCTCGAGTTCGACGTCGAACAAATCCACACTGACGGTATCTCTGTGGCTGAAATGGCCGAATCTGTGGTAAGGTATCCTGGGACGCAGAATGCGGCCTTTCCAGCTTTGGAAAAGGTCGCACTCGTGTTTACCGCGGCCGGTCCGAAACCCGAAACCGACATCGAAGGTCGCCTCAGGTCCGCCGCGAGCACGAGTATCTTAACATACGACCGGAATTGATCGACTTAGGTGAATAAGGTTTCCACTGCTGTAGTGTTTCTTTGAATAACCCGCCGATACTTGAAGTTCGGCGCCGCATCGATTATGGTGAGCGCCGTGTCGAATATTGTGAGCACCGCGTCATGTGTTGACACGCCGCGTCCGCCGCATCATTGCCACGTCCTGCCGCGTGACCGCCGCGTCCAACTTTGACTAAATGGGGTCAAGCACGACGTACGTGCAAGTAATTCAACCACTTGATTGGCCATCCTACACCCATACATGGGGGCTACATAGCCTGCTTATTACATGGTAGCCACGATCTCCAGAATGTGCGAGCGGCGGTCGCCAAGTTTGGACCGTTGCGTCAACCGCCGCGGCAGCGCCGCGTCACCGCGCCTACTTGACGCGGCGAATTATCTTTGCCTTTGAAGTTCTTGATGCTTGGCCATCTCCGTGCAGTGCAGAAAGCCAACGCCAAGTCCTCCAGATGTAGATATTTTGCCGCTTACATGTGGAATTCAACACGGGCCAATCAGCATGCTGCGCATAATTTTCAGCCAACTTTACTCCTCTCACCTCGATCTTGTCTGCTCTCCCAGGCCTCGCTGCCTACCTTACTTTCCTCAATTGGATTGGACTTATTGCTCTCGCATATGTCAAGGTTGAAACTCTGGAACGTCTTGTTTGATCTTCTTCGCACCCTCGCTCTCGTCTCCTTGGTCATTTTTCTATGAAGTTGCACCGGGCTCCGAGATTTCAGAGATGCGACGCCGACCGGGTGGATTCACATGTTGACCGCCAATTTCTACCATTCACGTCCTATGTCGGAATATTAATGACTTTGGATATGCTGCGTATGTATCCTCTTTATCCTCATCAAGCTTCAACTCGTCGGTGATCATGGCCAAAACCACGGCCTTTAAGTCATCCGGCAGAGGGTGGAATACATCTTCAACCATCTAAGTGAACGACCTTCTGTCGCCAACTGTTTGATTGGCTCAAAATACTCAAAGGACTGCGTGAAAGGATCAGTATAGAATTCAGAGTCTTGATTTGTGTTCAGTGTCCCAAATTAACCACCGGACATGTGTACAGAAACACGTACCGACATTGTTAGGCGACTCGGATGCTGAAGCGGAACCTCGATCGAATCAATTCAAATTGGCACCCTCGGTCATTGTCGTACTCGCCGTAGTTGTGTAAGTAACCAGGGTCCATCGTCCAATATTCGGACCAATTATAGGCACTGGCGTTGTGGGCGAGCGTTGACTGATTGACGATTCAAACAAATCACCAGTAGCTTCTGGCACTTCATATATGTCTAATGTGGGGGTCCGCGGAATATATGAGTTTACTGTGGTGAGACGCATGTGTGAATCGGCTCCATTGGGATAATATAAGTACGGCCCTCATAAATAAGCCTAGGGGATGCTCCTCATGGTGGTACTGTGCACACTGTCTACATAGCATCGTCACTCATATGGAACCCCCCGTGCCCCCAAAGATTCAGGGAGGAGGAAAATGATTCAATTGTCAGCGCGCACATCTTGCCATTATATTCGTGTCAAACGAAACATGCCAAGGCAGCAGACCGTTCTCCTAGGAACATTCATGCACCAGATCGGGGAAGGGCGCACCGCGAAAGCCGCCAAGGCTGAAGAGAGATTATCGAGACTACTGTATATGTGTCAATCTTGCAACGAAACCGAGAAAGAAATCGAAAAAACAATTATGAATAGCGATGGAGATCTAGGGCTAAGGAGCGTCAGCGTCGATAAATAACAGAGACGAGGATGACAAGCACATTGCCACCGAAGATCAAGAATGGAATTAAGGACGAGCGAAGATAGGATACTGAGGAAACTAAGTTCTCCCAGTCTCTACGTTCGAACAACCGTTCCACCACTTTTTTTTTCTCGCTCAATTTTTATTCTATGGACTCAATTTTTTTTTGCATCATACTCCGCTGTCTTGTTGCTCAACGTAGGGACTGTTTACGAGTCTGACCCAGGATATTCCTGAGCATAAGTGCATTGACTGAGGTAAGTACTTCGAAACTTTCAATTCAGGCTTGGAAGTAAAGTTACGATGTGGTGTCGGTCCAAAAGGCGAAGAAACAGACTACCCGATCCGAGACGGATTAACGTTGCTAAAAACAGGCAACGTGCTATCTTCGGGGTGGATCAGTTCACATTGAGCCGTCGAATCGAAAGACGAAACGAGCCCGCATTTTCTCTTGGTATTGTAGGGCGTGCCCACGAAACAGAATTATCGTGCGAGCCGATACCGAGTCCTTCATTTGCAAGCGAATGTCAAAAGTCAAAGACAAAGACAAAGACTCTGGTGAAAGAGCGTAGCGAGTGATGGTGGTACGGATTCAAGAGCCTCCGAGTCCTAGATGATCTTGGAATTCAAGTGCATACGCCGAACAACAGAGACGGCTCGACTCCCGGAGAAGGTTCCAACCACGAGGGAACACTCTGCTTAACGACTACGCTACGGTGACACGGTCCGAGTTTTATTTCCCCGCAGCCAGTCAAAGTCAGGGAGCCTACATTGAGAAAGGTCTCTACCATCTTTGGGACGGAAATTTTTGGGCAATTAGGGGCTGTTTCTGAAGCTGTGGGAAGGTCCAATTTTTCGCCACTCGTCCCTTTTTATTTTTTTGGAACTCGCAGAACAATTTGAATGTGGTGGTCGGCAACGCTGCCGGAAATCAGTGATCGTAGAACCGGTATTGCCGCATTTGGAAGGTGCCCCCTATTTCTACCACTTTTTCGTCCAGAGCACACTTCAATGGTCAAAAGAACCCTTCTATTCACAACCAAATGACATATATATTTACCAAGCATTGTTTGGGTCCGAACTTGAGGCCAAAACCAGAGTGAATCTGAGATTTAGCATACCCACCCTCCGTCAGTACACCTAGAACTCCTGGTCTCAGTGGCAGATCTTAGCCCCAAACTTGGTACACAGTACATACATTATATAAGTGACAACAAAAAGATTATAGCCGATTTTTTATATTTGTGCGGGTAAGGTAGATATAGAGGCATTTATACCCGCAGAGCACAGTTTGACATATATACGGGCCCTAAATTGAAATTCTGCTTTAATCATTTTGAAAGGTTGGTCCATGCCATCATTTAAGTCCCTACAAAGTTTCTGTGAAAGTGGCTGTAGGACTCAGACCAGAGGCCGACCACTGATTCTGCACTTGTCGGAGTTTGAATTTGGCACAGCGTTGCCGACCACCATTGAATGGGTTGCCCTTTGTTGGTGGATGTATCTACGAAACCCTGATGAACACCACATATCTCGTAGCATCCAACACTGTTCCACAACGTCGGATAAGTACCGTTCCCATGGTTGTGGAACCGATCAGAGCATTCATGTGGAATCAATCAGCCACGTTTCTGGGTCGTGATTGCCGGAGCACGGCACATGTTCCAGAACAGCGTTTTTCAGGTTTTTTTGGCCTCAATTATGCTGTAGAATAGCGCCCGAAAAGGTGTGCCTTCTGTGTGAAGTGAGCAGGGGTCTTGGAGTCTACAGAGGCCAGAAAAGAGGGCTGGACGAATGTCAAATCAGAAAGGAGATACCCGTAACTGTGGAGTGCGTCTGTTACCATCTCTCCGGATATTGATGTAAATTCGACACTAATAGAATTTCTGACACCATATCCATAACGAAAATACTATAAGAACCTAGGAGTGTGAGCCAAACCTCAGAACCTTTGTTCCCACCTCACCTTCACAAAGCCCAGGACAGGCTCCCTTTTACGCTCCTCCCTTCTTTAACTTTACACGCTCGACGCTTTATTGAACCATTGAACCATCCTCATCTTCATCCAACAATGTTTTCCGCAAAAATGTTGTCCACCGTGGTCTTGATGGCTCTCTCGATGACCGCTCGCGTCTCCGCGCACGCTGGTACGTCCCATTGACATTCAAAATTCTGTATTGCGAGCTCACTTTTATATCAGGTGTCTCGCCTGCTCTCGGAGTTACTGGCACCTTCACGAAGGCTAACGTTCAGCGCGTCGTCGCTGGGTCCGACTGTGGAGCGACAAATGTCGCCGCCACCATTGATTCCTCCACCGCCGTTCCTGCCGACCCCACCACCGGAAGCTTCGCCGTCACCGCCAACAGCTTCGACCCGTATGTCTCCGTATTTATTTCATCCTTGCCTCGTTATTTATTCACGTGGTACGTCAGTGGATCTGACGGTTCCACCTCCGTCTCCGCGCTGGTTGACACCACCGGCACCGGCAAGTCTTTCACCGGCACTGTAGACGTCACCACCAACGGCAACGCTGTAAGCTTGAGCTGAACCTTCTCTTTCACTTGTGCTGAATAAATCCCAATTATTCAGGTCCAGAAAACTTCGGCATCGACGCAACCCATCGTCGCCGCCCTCCCGGCAGGCACGAAGTGCACCGGCGGTGCCGCAGGCAACCTCTGCCTCGTGGTAAGTCCGCTTTGCTCCGCCCCATTGTCGGCTTCGCTCACCCAATTCTTTATCCAGGCGTTCAAGACAACTGCAGGATTCCAGAACTGCGTCGTCGTGTCCCAGGGCGCTGCATCCAACGCCACCGCCGCCGCTGGAACTGCCGCCGCCGCATCCAACGCCACCGCCGCCGCTGCTGGAGCCGCTGGAGCCGCTGGAGCCGCCGGCGCCGGTACCTATTCTACTTACCTGAATGAGTCCACTCTTACTGATTTTTTTTATTCAGCTGTTGCCGCTACCGCCCCTGCTGTGGCCGGCTCCGCGACCGCCGCTGCCTCCACTGCCGCCGCGGACGTCAAGAAGGTCAAGAAAGTAAAAACCAGCGCCGCAAAGGCAGCGAAGAAGGCAGCGAAGGCAGCGAAGAAGGCAGCGAAGGCGGCGGCTGCGACTGCACCGGCTGCTGCTGCTGCTGCTGCTGCGGCTACCGCACCGGCCGCCGCCGCCGCTTCCAAGCGCGCTGTCGTGCGTCCTTTCTCTTCCGCTACTGTCGGCCCCCTTTCTCATCTTTCTTTTCTTTTCTAGGGATCCCGCGCCGCCCGCGCTGCTCGTGCTGGTGTCTTTGCATGAGGATAGAGAGGATATGTTCTAAGCGTCTTGTGTTACGAAGGTTTTCGAGAAAACTGTTACTGGGACTGCGTTCTTCTGTACTAGATGTATGGAAGAGCGTAGGTCTTTGGCTACTTTGTAATCGTGTAAACTTGATTATAACAACGTGGCCGAATTTCTCATTATTCTGGGTTTCAAAGTCGTTTTCCGCCCGCCAAAGCTTACAAGTATATGCAGTGCGCACTCTTCCGAAGTTCTATTGCAACGGAGGCTCAGTCAACATTTATCTTCGAAACAACTTGCGATTCTCTGCGCCCCGATGGAGACTACAGTGAACGATGCATCTATGGAATCTGCTCTCTGTGCTCGTGGCATTCATAGATTGTTGGAATAATCCTCTGCAAAGTTGGCTGCATCGCAGGATGAAACGGAGGGCCTAGGACCGACGAGAATCCAATTTTTGTCTGCGCAACGAACCCAGTTTAGTCGTCGGAGCTGGCTGAATCCTGGTATGTCTGTACCTCTGGCTTGAATCGAGGTCACCCGAACTAGGATTGACCGGCGGGAGGAAAATAATAAGCACTGAGAGAGACGTACCCATTCCACCCGTGGAGCGTGAAGAACAATGGAAGTCGGGTTTGCCGAAATCCCGGAAGTAGAGTTTCAAGTCACCAAATTCAAACGAAATCGAAGAAAACATACCACACAGGGTCCGAAATTCGAAAGGGTTGGAGACTGCGAGAAGACAGGATCTGGCTGTATTTCGAAAGCTCGGAGTTGGTGAAAATGCATGGGGGGAACCGAGGGCGCTTGTAGGCCGAAGCCTGAACGTTGAACGCCGAAACGTGAGTGGCTCGAACCTATTCATACCAACGGCTGGGATTGCGATGTGGCAAAATAGCTTGACACTGAGTGAAGAGGACATGTTGATCTTTACAAGCTTTACACCCTGTCCTAAGCGGATCTACACAGCCGATCGAGCGTGCATCCTTATAAAACAGAAGTCCAAATTCAAACATCTGAGGCTACAATTACTGCGATGCCTTCATTTATCGTCAGAAAGTTCGATCGCGGCACTGCGCTTTCGGTTTTGGGCCCAGGAAGCGTCCCGGAATTTCACCACATCGAATTCGTGCTAACCAAGGCTGTCACCGTGTGGGTGGTTGTCATCACAGATACCTACCTGGTATATTTAAATTATAGGTTTTAATTACTTGCACGGATCTCAAGTCTTGAGTATCTACGCGGCTCCACATTTCGAGCTCGACGTGCGGTGCGTCCGGTTAGCATCACAAAATTTGGTTCAATCTGCTAGTCGTCTCTTCCGGGAAATCCGGTACCCTGGTGGCGAATATTAGGGTGTTTCACACATCCCAACTTGAGCCCCAACTCGGAGACCAAGTTGGGGCACAAATCAAGTTGGGGTCCAAGTTGGATGTCAAGTCGTGCCTAACCCCTCGACTTGACATCCAACTTCGACCCCAACTCGGTGCCCCAACTTGATGCCCCAACTTCGCTTAACTTCGGTTACTCGGTCCATTTGCCGCATATTGGATTATGTAATTCCACCTCCCGCCGCTCTCCCGCCCGCCACCTCCCAACGGTCAAATGCATTGAGGTAACTAGCCTAAAAATTGAACTTTTGGAAAGCAATGCAAACTTGAGCCATGCCCACTCGCTGCAAACCAAAAAATGACAACTTTTCCACCATCGAGGTTTCAGGTACAGTACATGGAAGCAACGTCAGACTTGTATCCGACCAACAAAGGAAAAATCAGGGGTCCTGGCGAAGAGGAAGCGCGGGCACGTGCTGCCACCACAACCCCACACATCAAAGCATCGCCACCCCCTGTTTCAATTTGCGTCCGTTTCTATTGCCGGTCATGCCGCCTCTATTGCCCACTGGTATCGAGATGAAACCACACACAAAAAACCCGTGCGAACAGCCAATGGATTCTGGAGATTGGCTCCGTGCACACGTCTTTCCTTGTTTATTCTGCTGTGCGATCCGTCCTGACTGCGGAACCAGGCTTGAGCTGCTCATGCGCGTTTGAAAGATTGGGAATCCACCGACCCCATAAATTTTCAATTTTTTGCACGAGCCTTGGCCAGCCAGCGACTTCAAGGAACAGTTTAATCATGTCATGTAAGATTGAATGCAACGACGGGACAATTGGACTACCGTCAATACATCTGATGGGTACTCGGAATTCCCCTAGAAACGACTACAGTATACCGGAGGAGGAGCTCCCTTCAGTCTATATCGTAGGAGCACCTGAAGAACACAAAAATTGCCCGTGAGATCCCCAATCCTTTTCATGAGTATATTACTCACCTGAACGATGAGATCGCATTTTCAAACTCGGGGGGGAAGCTATACCGGGGGGATGCGATTGTGACATTGAGGTACGGTCCGCAGCAGTCAGGATCCCTGCGTTCGTAGCATTAGCACCAGATAATGCCAGGGTCTGCTGGATGGGACTTACAGGTAAGTCTGGCAATTCCCATCGTCAGTACTGAAGCTACCGATATTGTTGTTGAACGGGGCAGGGAAGTTGACGCATTCGCCACTGGTGTGGTTGAATGTGGAGCAATCACCAGTGAAATTCGCTCCGGTGCAGGCAAACCTGGGGGCCAGTCACGATTAAACGTAAGAGAAGTACCGGGAGTGCTTACACGCCCGGTGTCCGCGAGGTAAGGGCCTGATTGGCCGCCTGTTTCGTGCAAAAGAAAATCAGTGCGTGGGCGCTGGCACAGAGAACAAGAATGTCACCAGAGCCACCGGGATGACGAGAGCCGCTGGGATGACGAACGGAATGAGCGCAAAGAAACCAGTGACAAAAACCATTTCGGAGTGGGTGCGAATTGTCCTCCGCTGGTGAGCGGCTCCGTGATTTTATAGAAATCGGGCGCGATTGAGAAGCACTACTTTACTTCATCCCTGGCCCACCCCGTTGGATCACCGCGGCTGCCAGCGGCGGTGATCCAACGGGGTGTATACCTTCGCGAGATCATTGTCTCACTGTCACTCCCAATTGTATCATTTTAGCGAGTACTAAGCGAGCGCGGGACGGACCGTTGCATAGACAGACACTACAACATTACGCACTCTAAACTCGTGTGTTGTAGAAGTTCACCGTGGTTGCGTTCACTTCAGATCCGCCGACGCACCCGGCAGCGTGCCCTCCTACGGCGCGGTGGGTAATTTGCGGACATTCCAGGAGGGTTACGGCACAACTGTACGGAGGTCACGGTAGGCCCTCAGTCACTATCTAGCAAGTCGGTATAGAGTAAAGCAGCGGGCGGAAATCCGTGTTTTTCTGTCGGTGATATAGAGTAAAACAGCCTCTGAGCGGCCCAAGTCGGTCCGCGACAGACCTAGAATAAATCACGCCGCAGGAGACAGTTTTTTTGAGCGTAGTAGTGCTGCGAGCCTGAAGATTCTTTTTTTGAACGTGTTGTGGAGGTTAAAATTCGCGTCAGGACGCGTTCACGCGGTGAAATCCAGCCTAATGGACGTGAAATAAGTCATAAAAATAGGCCGAGGAGAAGAATTTGAATATTTTAGACCAAAAGTTGGTCTTCCATAGAGTAAAACAGCCCCCAAATTGCCCAATTTCATTGAGAAAATCAACGAAAATTTTCAAGTTTGGCATTACAACACTACTCACTCGTACGTAATATTTTAGCGAGTACCAAGCGAGTGCGGGATGGACCGCTGTGACCACAAAGTTCGCTAGTCTCTTATGTTCACCTCTGATCCGCCGACGCAGCCCGGGAGCGTGAGTTCAAAAATCGGTCCGAACCTGAACCGAACGGCGTTCAGGTTCGAGGTTCGGAAAATCGCAAAAAAACGCCCCAGCACTTCATCTAAAGTGTAGGAAACCGGAAATCAACCTTTGAAAGGCTTGAAGCTTGAAGCTGCTAAATTCGTCGCCGCTGACGTCGCGTCGTCGTAGCGGTGGACACTCTCGGTGATCTCCTGTCGGAGTTGAAGGAACGTATCGTAACGGTAGATAGCCCCCGTGACCGCTCTGGCGCTTGCTTACTCACGACGAGGAACATGACGAAGACCCCCCCAATCTCCTTCCTGCACCTCCTTCCCACGGAACTCTGGCTACTATGTTGGAGTCTGTGTTCTCATCGGCAGCTACGCCGCCTCTCATTGGTTTGCCATCTGTTTCGAGCTCTTTGCCTCCCGCTGTTGTTCCAAAACCAGACAAACGATGCGGGAAGCTTGCCGGCGCGCATTCAAAGTGATAACTGGATCGACAGTCTCAAGACGTTGCATCGCACCGCACTCCGGCTAGAGCGATTGACGGAGAGCCCACACGTTGCATCGGTTCAGTCCTGGAAGTTCGTGATCAGGCCCCCCTGGACGCGCCCCGGAATATCCCATATCCAACATATCGACATTTTCGATACCATCTACGACAGGATGCTCGCCACATTTTCTCGCACCCTCGGTCTCTACGTGAATTTGCGTTCCGTAGAACTGTGGAGCGTTACCATTGATCTACATCTCCGAGATTCAATCTCAGCTTTATCCACGCTGAGAGATCTTACTCTTGTCCATTGCCAGATTGATGCTCGCGATGGGTTTCCCATAGCGCTCAAAACCTTTTCCCTCTCTGGAGCTTCTCGGATGCTGCCTGCTACCCCTACCCCTCTCCGAATTGCGGACCCTGCGTGCATACACAGCCTGTGTATCGACTCTACACCGGACAGTGTCGCTCTTGTACAAGGGTTCGGCCCGGGCATTCTCCTTCAGCTCGTTGACCTGTCGCTGCAGGAGCTCTGCGACTCCGAACTGTTTCTCGCCTTTTTGAAACAGTGTCCGCACCTCGAATCACTAGCAATAAACCGGGCACTCCATGCGGATCCCTTCCTTCCCAAATATCTTCCCGCCGATACTGTGCCCCGTCTACGATGCTTAACAGGACCACGGGACCTGGTTGGATTGTTCGTGTTGAACCGCCCCGTAAGCGCCGTTACCCTCCTCACTCTCTCGGAGGGCGGTGGCTGGGTCGGTGGCGGAATGACACAGACATCGGTGGAAACCTTCATGCCCGTATTCAGGGACATCTTGTGTTCCTCCGTACCCGTTTTGTCTCTTTCTCTCCCTAGCGTCTTGCCGTCCCTCGATATGTTGGAGGCCATTGCGTCTCTGTTCACTGAGCTCAAGGAGCTCTCTCTCAGCATTTTCCAACCACGATTATTACGACCCAAGAGGGGTTGCCGCTCCTCACTTCCCCCGTTGGATACCCGTCGCCCGGAGCTCAGCGACGACGCCCTCGATGACCTCCCAGATGAGGATATTTCCGATGCCGAAGAATACGCACCTCCTCCCATCGTTTCTGTCGAGCACCGAGCGCATCCCGAGATAGTCCCTTCCAACTTCACGCTGCATGTATGCATTGCTTTATCCACACGGATTGGTTGCACCACTGACGTGCATGTTTCATTTTGTTAGACTGTTCTGAATTGGATTGCCTGTGACCGCGTTTCTTTTCCGCCGCTCATCGAGATACTTCGATTCCAGGTGCAGGAACAGAACCTCACCGTGGGACCGCGAGTCATCTCGCTAGCGAACCAACGTCGAGTCATTGCCGCGCTCAGCCAAGAATATCCGCATCTCCGTGAGGTGCAGATAGGGTACCCGTCTAATCTCTGGAAGCGTGACGGCGTGCTGTGGAAATCCAGGGAAGATTCGTACATACAGGTGGTTACTCCGCTGCATCAGTAATTTGTCCGTCCCGACTTCTTTATATGTACCTTAATAAAAATGCGTTTCGCTGTCTTCTGCTGAAATGGAAACTCGGCTATGGAATCGGATTCAATGATTATGTACGATCGAATGGTGTTTGGAGTGTTCTATAATCCTACGTCAATGGTCCGCCGAGAGTATTCGTCTCACCGTGCACATCTACTAGTACTGCGACACTATACCTCGCGTGCCACATGAGGATTGGAGCTGAAGAGCAGTGCCGCGTAGAAGAGGCGCAATAATTTCTGATCATTTATGGACTTAAAATTACAAGTCCCGCCTCCTTTCGACTCCGAGTTTCGAGTGAGTACATCGACATCAACCGAGTGGCGCGGTAATTAAATTTGACTGTTCTGGATTTCAGCGGGCATTCTCTTGTACATACATAATCGCATTCGCATCTGTCAAATGGGAATTCAACCACTGAAATCGATGTGGAGGGATCACCAATCGATTCGGCACACGATAAGTACCTATCTTCACTGACCCTGCGTTCCCGACCAATGGAGAACAAAGTTTTGTACTCCACTTGGTCCCGAACTTATTCGGTGGTCAATGAGTTGGAAATTTAATTGACTGCTTTGAAAGGTAGTCGAGCTGTGGTCAGTGTCTCTTTGCCGGGCGCTGGCCGTGCGCCAACTTTGGACACTGTAGTGGACGCGAAAGGGCGGAAGAATTATCATGCGCGTAGAATTCGAATTACACGGCAGACGTGAATTAGTTGACCTGTAGTCCTGGCGTCACACCTCAACTTCGGTCCAAGCGCAACACCCAAGAAGCCTGGGTCCATGCGGACTGGGAGATAATACATTCATTAGGTACACCATGACAGTTACACGCAGCCTTCACAAAGAAGGACCGAAAACTAGCGTCAACGACGAGAATCCACGCGCCCCCCGAAAAGCATCACGTCGAGAAGCAGCCTGAGCGCTACCGCAAATCAACAATCTCAAGCGCAGCCTCCCGCATCTGCACATGCCCCTTGTCTGCATCCTAAACACACCTTCATAAGCGCCACAGAATAAATAAAACAACGCGACGTGGACGTACCGTATATATCGGCACGTCGGGATGCGGATGGAACGCCTGCTTCGCGGTGCATTGGAGCACCGTCTGTAGCCCAGGCGGGTCGGTGAGGCGGAAGATGCCGAAACTAGAGAACAAAACATATCCAATCAGCGTCATTTATCCGTATCCGAATACAAAGAAGAGCGGGAAGGCGACGGGGCGGAAATGGATGTAGATGTGGCGAAAACGAGGGTATAACACAAAAGATGATATACCACGTACCTAGGATCCGACTTGGGCGCACAAACCACCGCAAACGACTCGGGCAGCATCCTCTGGAAGCTCGCGTGCGTGTGCAGGTCGACAGACGACATGAAGCATGACTGCGACGGGTGCGTGTGGATCTACACGCGTGTCAGCCGACTGGAGTAAAAATGCGAGATTTGATATAAAAGGAAATTCTATGAGGCGGGGTCGCGGCCCGGACGAGATCACCGAGGAGGCGCGTGCGGCGGCGGCGGACGGAGGGTGAGGACGGGCAGGACGTCCAGGAACACATCCCGGGGGATCCGCCGGTTCTGCTAGGCCGCGGGGACGCGCAGGAGTCGAAGATGCCAAAGCGCGCTCTAGCCGAAAACGCGTACGGATGCTCGCATGCTATGCCTCAGAGGGAGGAGGCTAATGCGCATCGAAATGCAGACTCGGCCCGGCCTTAGATCCGGCACCAAGACGAAGAAGGAAAATAAGAACCACGCACCCATCCAATCGTAATCAACCCCCGCTCCTCCGTAAACCCCAGCACCCCCTCCTCCTCGTCCATGGTACACGTGTCGCTCGTCGCGTGCTGCTTCGGGATGAGCAGCGTCTCGACGACGTAGCGCGACTTCCCCGAGGCCGTGGCTGCGGAAGGGGGTGGGTGTTAGTATGAGCGGCGGGGGTGCAGGGACGAAAGAAGTGAGAAGGCGGGGTGGGGACGGAAGCGGGAGGAACGGAAGGGAAGGGGATGAAGATATGTACAATGAGAGCAAGGTTTTGAAGCACGAGAATGAATGTCAAGCAAAAAACGACGCACCCCCACCCTTCGCCACCTCCCTCCCAAGCAACAACCCACACGTCTCCAAATCCCTCGCCGTATTCGCGCTCGCAATCGCCAAAAACCGCGGCAGCGTCGCCAGCGGCAGCACCACCGTCCGCAACCTTGGGTACGGATCACGCTCCCGCTCAGCGCGCTCCGCGTCCGCGCGCGCCCCCGCCGCGCGTTGCGCCGCGAGCGCATCCTCCCTTGCCTTCGCAGCCGGGTCCTGCTGTGGCGGACGCCGCGGTGAAGCGAACGTTGTCGGGCCCGAGACGACGGACGCAGATGAGGCGGCCGCCGCGCGCGCGGCGCTTATCGCCGCCGCAGCACCGACGCCCGCACGATTCTCACTTGCACCCCCGGGCGACGCGAAGGCTTCGAACGCGGGCGCGGCGGGCGGCAGCGTCGAGCCCCACGCGCCGGGGACGTACCCCTGCGTGCGCTGGTGGGTGGACATGTTCCGCGCCAACGACGGGTACGCGATGTTGCTGTAGCTGGTGGGCGGGAGGCCGTCGATGCGCGCGGCTGACGGGGAGGGGTGAGTGAGTTTGCGCGCAGGGAGAGAGGAAAGAGGACGTACTATCGGTGCGGAGCGAGGCCATGCCGGCGACGAGGTCGTCGGTCGTCGATGTCGGCGTTGGGAACGCCAGCCGTGCGGGGTCCGGGTACGAGCTATGAGAAGGAGAAAAGCAATTGGAGAGGAAGGAGCGGCGAGGGAGAAGGGGGAGGGGCGGCGAGAGAAGTGAAGTAATTAGTGAGCAAGGGAGCGACGAGGTGGCGAGCGGCAGGAATACGGAGAATGAAGGGAGAGAGTGCGGAGGGTGGCGGAATCGCGGCGGGGGGAGCAGGGAGCGGAAAGTGGAGGAGGGAAAGAAGTGAAGTAATGAGTGATTGCGTGGCAGCGAAGCAGTGAGTCGCGGACATCCGGAAAATGAAGGGAGAGAGCGCAGATGGGGGGAGGAGATCGGCGGAGAAGGCGTGCGGAAAGAGATGAAAGAGGGCCGGGAGATGGAAGTGGGTGGAGGGAAAGGAGCGGGGAGCGGGGATACGGAGAGGGGAGGGAGAGTGTGCGGAAGGAAGAGGAAGGCGGAGTAGGACGAGAGAGTGCAGAGAGTGCGGAGGGATAGGAGAGGAGAAGGAAGAGGGAGGGAGGAGGGGACGAAGGTAAGGGTATACGAAGAGAGGGGGAGTGAGGAAGGAAGGAAGATGTGCGCAGGGGGGCGGAATCGCGGCGAGGGGAGGGGGAACGATGTATCGGTAACGACGCGGAGTGTGAGGACGCCATCGGCGGAGAGGTACGCGAAGGCGGAGAGGAAGGGCGCGGAAGGGGATGAAAGGGGACAGGGAGACGAAAGCGGGTGGAGGGGAAGGCGCGGGGAGCGAGAAGGGGAGCGGGGGCGGCGAGCACGAGGAGAGGGAACGATGCATCCGTAACGACGCGAAAGTGTGAGGACGCCATCGGTGGAGAAGGTACGCAAAGGCGGAGAGGATGAGTGGAGGTTCGGAGGAACAGCAAGGAGGAGGAGGAGGAGGAGGGCGAAGGACGAAAGTGAGGGGGTGAGCGGCGGGTATACGAAGATGGTGCGGGGGGAGGATATGCCGAGGGAAGAAACAGCACGAGACGCGCATGGGAGCGGACGCCATCGGCGGAGAGGTACGCGCGAGAGAAGGCACGTAAGGCACGGTGGGGACGGGGAAGGAAGGAAGGAAGGCGGATGAGCGAGCGGAGATTGGGAGGAAGGGATGCAGCGTGGGGAGGAGGGGAAGAACGAGAACGGATGACCGGGAACGAGGAGATAGCGGAGGACAGCGTCAGGGAAGGGATGCGTGGGCGCGCGGCGGAGCGGAGGATAGGAGGAGGGGTGGCGAGGCGGGTATATGGACAGGGAGGGGAGGGAGAGGGAGGACACGGACGAGGGGGGGGAGGGGGGAAGGGGAGGGAGGACGGACCCGATAGAAGCAGGGAGGAGGCGCGGGACGAGTACGAGTACGAGCAGGGGTAGATATACGAAGGGAAGTGAGAGAATACGGAGGGACGGATGACCGCGAGGGTGCAGGTATGCGAAGTGTGCGTGCGTAGAGCGACGGGTGGGAGGAGACGACGACGTGGAGACGGAAGCCGGGTAGGAAGCAGATAAAAGAGCGAACAAATGATCAGCACCCATCTCAGTTCCCCACAAAAGACACGTACCTCGCATTCCCAGTCCTGCCCGCGCGCCACCCCCCTGCCGGACCCTCCGAGTCCGTGCTCTCCCCCTCGTACTCGTACGCCGCGTGCGCCGCGCGCAGCGGCATCGGGCCCGGGGGCGGCGCGTCGTACGTGCTGGTGTTGGTCCTGGACGACGCGTAGCTCGACGCTCTCGAAACAGGGGTCGCGTTGCTGGAAGCCGGGTATCCCGCCGCCGCCCGCGACTCATGCGGGTTCGGATACACCACCCCCGACGAACCCGCGAAAGAGGCCCCCGCGCTCGAGGGATACGCGGGGCCCGTGCCGCTCGGACTGAGGTGCGCGTTCGGGTGGTCCCGGCCGAAGCTAGGCGGGAGTGCACTGGGTTGCGGCGCGTGCGCACCGAGGGTGGGGTGCCCGCCCGAGACGGCGAGGGAGGCGGGGACGGGGAAGGGCATGCTAACGCTCCCGGAGCCTGCTCCAGTCCTAGAGGAGGAGGAGGAGTACGATGTCGGGGAGGAACCATATGGTGCCGAGTTTGCGGGATTTCTTGACGGAGCCATGGAGGAGGAGGAGCCTGGAGTTAACGATGGCGGGGGGCCGGTATACGTGTACGTCGATGCGGCAGCCTGCGCAGCATCACGCGCCACAGCCTCCTCGCGCTGCGCACGCCACCGCGCAGCCTCGTCGGCGGCTGTGCGTTGTGCCTGCGCGTGGGCTTGGACTGACGCCTTGCGCTGGGGCTTGGCTCTGCTGTCAATAGAAATGGTTAAGCCTTTGTCTGAGAAAAATGTCTGAGAAAAGTGGAGGAGAAGCGACGTACTTGAGGGCGAGGGTGAAGGCGGGGACGGAGTCGGCGGACGCAGAGGGGCTGCGGGCGTAGCGTTCGTAGCGGTCGACGAGGGTGGATTTGAGGCGGCCAAGTTGGTGCAGTATATCTTCGCCGTTCTGTGTAAGGTAGCATCAGTACTAGAGAAGGGAGAAGAGTGGAGGATTATCGGATGGCATGAGTGTAGGCAGGGATGGACGTATGGAAGGACTGGCGAATGGATCGAGGAATAATGCATGAATCGAAAAGACGGCGTGGCGTAACGCAAGGAATAGAATGTATGAAGAAAAATTTCAAAGAACATACCCACCGCCGTTAGATTGGCTCGCTGCTCCGCACTCAGCACACTCGTGAAATCTCGATGCGATGGGATCTTCTCCACGATCAACGTCGCCGCCCTTGCGTACTCGATAAACGCGAGCTCCAAGTCCGTGCCGATGTCCCCAGTTCCAACGCCGCTAGTTCCAGAGCCGAGCGCTTTCCCATCTTTACGATGCGTCTCCGCCCGGCGGATGTAGTGCTTTAGGTCGAGGTTACTTGACGGAGCGATATCGGGATCCGTTTGGGCGGCGGCGGCCAGCTCGGAGATGGTGGCGGGGCGTGTGGCAGGCATGGGTTAGCGTAAATTGGGCGGACTGGAGTTGTTAAATCTAGTGGTTCAGGCGTCGTCGAGTCTGAGAGATTAAGCAGATGGAGGGGAGATGGAAGATGGGTTACATGAGGACACGTGATTGCTGCGCTTGTTTGCACGCGACCACTCTCCCCATTTCAAGCACGTCTGTAACATCTGTGGCTGGTGCCTAGTTACTTAGATCTACAGCCTTAAATGTGGTCAGCTCGTCGAAGGTAATTGGGCATTAGCGTAGTGTTAAGTACATATTGGGCCGTATGTATATTATGCTACACCCTGGCACGTTCCGAAAGGGGACATCGCTGGGCTACAATATTATCCTGCTTCTTATCCGCGGGTACTCTTCAAATCTCATGCGTAACTTAGTGTCTATGCATCTCGGGCCTGTTTCAATATTTTGGAAGAACTTGGCGGCATTGACTCGGACTTGGCATTCCTAAATGAATCTCGCCGTCCTCAATAGGCTAGGATCTACGAGCACAGTACTAGTACTACTGTACTACGAGTCGCCTCGAAGTTTGAAAATTATGATGGCATGTCCTCCGCACCTTCCAAAGCTCCCAATGACGCCGTTATTTTTGCAGATACAAATTTCGATCAATATGAGGCGCTCTTATTTTTTTCGTGGATTTTACCGCAAGTAATGAAGGAGCTCTGAGCATCTCTTTTGGATGTTTTTGGGCGATAAATGATGGAGCTGATCGTTTAGCGGTTGCCAAGGCGTTTCAATTTTAAACTTCGAGGCGACTGTACTCGTTAACTCCAGCCTCTCTACTAAGTATACGTGGTTCTGAACGACTGTCTTCAGATATCACGCCCGGTAGACTAGAGAGACTGAAACGAGCCTACGTCCTCAAGACGTCTTGGCTCAATCCAAATAGAAATCTCACCGCCTGTATCTTGCTTCCGCCCTCCGGGCTGTGTCGTTCACGCATCTAACTCTCCAAACTCCCAAACTGCTTGTCCTCCTCCATCCGCGAAGCTCACAGATCCGCTCCCCCACAAAATATCTTGCGTCCGCATCCCCTCTCCTCTTGTCTCTGTCTGCCACGAGCTATCCCAAGACCTGGCAAAAAGACGCTGTAATCTCCCAGATCTCCCCTATTTTAATTCCTTCTTCGATTCGATTCCAATGCCGACTCCGGAATTGTTAACCTGCCAGCAAACCCAAGTGAGTATCTGAAAGCTCTCGGGGTCGATGTACTTACTTTGGCTTTCAAATTTACAGATCGCCTTTGGGCTACGACATGTGCGATGGTGAAACTTGCACCTATGCATTGGTGTATCCGACTATCGTAATATAGACCCTCGGTATGAGACTTTGGACGAATTGGGACAAGCTTCTTCCTGGGGTGCATGAGCACGGCATGAAATTCATTTATGGTGGATGTCCTATGTTTTTACACTGAAATCCACGCACTAGGATCGATCTCGCTGTAACCCACCCGTCCGACGAGGTCTGGTTATCTATTTCTTCACATCTGCCTCCTCGATGCGCTGCCGACGCAAAAACCCCACCACCGAATGTTTGGAAGGCCCGTGTACGTTTTCTTGACTCCTGTGATAGTATGTGTATTTGACTGCGCGGCAAGGGTCTGCCTGGGAAAATGCCCGCATAAGCGACGAATCTTATTATCTCCACTTGTACATACCTGTCGAAACATCCGGACCCAAACTGGGAGAAAGAACCCCGAAGTCCAGTTCAAGCAACGTCCGTAACGCCGCGGGTACTCTTCAAATCTCATGCGCATGCGCACCTGCGGGATTTATGCATCTAGGGTCTGCTGAATATTCTGCAAGAACTTGGCGGCATTGACTTGGCATCATACCTGAATGAATCTTGGCGTCCAGAATCCTCTGTCCTCTCTTTGCTCAACTTGAATCCGGATAGAAATATCACCACCTGTACTCATGTTGCTTTTGCTCCTCGGGCTGTGTGGTTCACGCATCCAACTCTCCGAACTCCGAGAAACTACCCTTGCTGCCAGTACTAGTAACCTCCTCCATCTGCGAAGCTCACAGATCCGCTCCCCAAAAAACAGCTTGCGAAATTCACAGACTGATATTTGGGTACCCACAAGGACTCCGGGTCCTAGTACTAAGTACGCTGATCCCCCAAATCCGACATCCGACATCATAGGCAGCCGCATTTGACGGCTCACCGTACGGCGGCGCGCATTGCATTGTCCGACGTCAAGTCCAATTTCCCGTCGCAAATACTCATTCAGATGTAAGTTCTGCACAGTTACTTATCTTGGAGCCTTTTTCCTGCGGAAAAGAAACTGATATACTGGGACGCGAACTGTTCCGCTCGCGCCTTCGTGGACGCGCGTTGCTATGAGCGATGCAGATAGACTCGAATACTGATATACTGATTGACGCGCTCAGGACGGGTCCCTTCGAAACCAACGCTCACCCTTTGTTGAATCACAACATGTGCAAGTGTCGAAATTCCAATTCTTTCCAACTACGCATGCTTCACTACCGTCGTAAAAGTAGGCCTCTCGCATTAGTCTGGTATTCCCCGTGCGTCTTTGTTTTCGCCTATGCATTCACGGTCCTGTCTCATACCAACTTCTCTCATACATTTCCTCCGATGACCCGGGGCTCATGTGTTGCACAGGTCTTCTTGTAGCGAACATGATAAAATTTAACATTTTCGAAGTGCCGTAGTTGCGGTCTTTAGGAACAATCCAATGCGACAAAATTCTAGTGCGAAACTTTGGGCAACAAATCAACAATTCGTGTACGCATGATCTCCACGCCCTGCTTGGCGAAATAGCGCTCGCTCTGCACCAGTGTCAGCCTTTCTGGGTCAACTAGGAGTATGAAAGACGCATACCTCGAAGCTCCAAGTATCGTTGGCCCGGACCCAGTTCCCCAACCCATCAAGATATATCCTGATCTCGCGATCCACTGGTCCCCCAAAGGTAGGGACAGTCTGCCACGTTTCCAAGAAATCGTTCGCGATCTTGTCGTGCAGGTCAGAGATCCAATTCATGGCCTCCTGTACACTCATCTGATATTGATTCATCACGACCGTGACGAGGTTGTGGCCGTCGTCGCCCCTTGCCTGCCTTGAAAAACGTGTGAGCACACGATGACTCGACTGGAACCACTCACTCGACGTTGTAGGAGCACAGGTCGTTCCCGATTATGAGCATGTCGATGCACAGCATCGTCAGCTGCACCACGGTCGGGTGGGTGATAATCTCGTCCGGGATGTTCATGTGCATCTCGCAGATCGCAAACGACGGCTTCGCGCCGATCGTATCGCGCCGCACTTGGAAGTAGCTGTCCACATCGCGTATGTAGTCCGAGTTGCGGTCGTCGGCCTGTTGCACGACCGAGTCCATGTACAACTGGAACATCTGTACAAAGCGGCGTTGCGCGGGAGGGGTCGCTGTTCGGATAGCGTTGTGCCAGAACCTATGGGCACGCATCGGTGAGCGCTTTGGTTTCAGAGAGTATGAAACTACCGCTTACTGACGAGCCACTTCACCACCAACCCATTCGTTTACGGGACGCGGGGTGTGCGGGTTTCGAATGGCGTCCATGACGACATCCGCCTGCTCGCGGACGGTCTCGGTCGTCGAGACATCGGAGTGCTCGTCGATCACAAAGAACAGATTCATCAAGTCGCATCCGACACGACATCCATCTGTCTCGGGATAAGCATGACTCGAGGCGCAACAAACTGGACCCCACCTTTGTCCAGGAGCGGGTATGCGAGCGATGCCAGCAGGTCTGTAGACGTCGTCAGTCATCTATTGCAAAGACTCAAAGACGAACTCCTACTGAAATCGCAGCGATTGAAGGCCTTCTGAGCCTTTGGATCGAAAGCCTTGAACGCCTGGCACCAGGCGGACGACTCCTCCTTGCAGACAGGATAGTTGGGGTTGATGTGGCGCGGCCACGGCCAGAAGCGCAGGGTATCAGGAATTACGAGCGTTTGCGGAGACATTTGAGGTTGACTGGAAGATAGGTGGACGAATTCGAGACCGGCTTTTCAATGAACGAACGAGCGGGGATAATTGATAACAGTGCGTTTATTCATGGTGTTTTTCCGCGCTTTGAATGTTTTTCCTTTCTTTTGCTTGCTAGCGGACAGTGGGCGCGCGCCATGTGGAACGGCGACTCGTCCCCGGTGCGTGTGGATTTGATTCACTTCCATTTGCCGTGAATTCTGTTGCGGGTAGTTGAGGCTTGTATACCCGACATCAAGCGGACAGCAGTGCACAGCCCGCTGCAGCTTCGGAAGCCGCAACATTCGCGCGGCCACTGTCCGCTGCAAGCCGCCGTAAGAGGTTCAACAATCTATAATTATCAGCTTATCAACCTATCAACGTTGCGGACGGTAGAGGCTTTCCTCCACGTCGCTGTTCCAGCCTTTCCATAAGACCCCCGTCCGCGACCCTTTCACTTCACTTGGAAATCGCAACTATGTCCCTTGCCTCGATCCTCCTTCCACCGCTCAGTGCCACAGCTCTGTGGTATGGCCTCCTTCCACTAGTCAGCGCCACAACTCTGTGGTATGTTCGCGGGCGACGCACTGCGGCGCCCGGGCCTCCAAAGTTGCCACTCATAGGCAATCTTTTTGATATACCAACACGCCGCGAAGTTCTTGCGTACAACGATATGGCAGACAGATACGGTGCGTTGTAATTCGCATCCCTGATGTCTCTTTTACGATAATCAAACCACAGGACCCTTCGTTCATCTCTCTGTTTTGGGTAAGCAGATCTTCGTGATCAGCTCCGCCAGAATCCTCCTGGAACTGTTCGGAACCCGTGGCGCGAACTACTCTGGCCGGCCCCATTCTGCCATGCTGCACGACTTGTACGTATATTTTCCAATACTGCAGCGCCTCTAATAGCTGACATGTAACATGTAGGATGGATCTAAAATGGATTTTCGCGTTCAAATCATATGGTAAGCCGACTCAGCGACATTCCTAAGCAGAGATGAACACGAGTGTAGGAACGTCTTGGAGAGACAGTAGAAAAATGTTCCACACTCAGTATCAAGAATCCGTCTTGCCCGACCTCCAGCCCATCCAACTCAAATCGGCGCGTACTATGCTTCGTACAGTTCTGGCCTCACCAAACGATCTGTTCAAACACCTTCACCTGTAAGTTTCGTCGTCATAGCGTCTCTCAACTGACGAGCTCCCAATCCAGTCACGTAGGGGGATGTCTGATGGAGATCACCTACGGCCCAGATACCGCACCGCAGACTTCGCGTCTCATTTCAATGGCAGACGATGTGATCACTGCTTGGTCCAAAGTCGCCGTCCCGGGCTCGTACCTCGTAAGCTTCGTTTCCACGTCTCATCCCGTCCTTACCTTGTTTTCAGGTCGATGTTTTGCCCGTTTGTGAGTGTCAACATTTTGCGAAATCGAAACCACGCGCACTGCACTAACCTCTTGGCAGTCAGATTCATCCCCGAGTGGCTCATTCCCGGTGGTGGTTTCAGGAAGGAAGCCCGGATATGCAGAGCCAAGGCTAATGAGGCGAGGGAGGCCCCATTCAAGCGAGTTCAGGCTGAAATGGTATGCAATTTCGATTTCAGACCATTGGTTTCATCCACTCACCAGCGACTAGGACGCGGGCACCGCCCCTCCTTCCTTCGTCGCAAATCTATTAGCCTCTCTCGGCTCTAAAGCCGACCCTGAAATGATCAAGACGTGCGCAGGGACAGTCTATTTCGGTGAAATCAGCGCGAGCCGTTTTAGTGCAATTCTTGCTGAATCCAAAATTACAGCCGGCACCGAAGCCGTACGCTTAACCCGTCTCATCCTCTGACTGTTCTCACCGTTCACTAGCTATCTGTTTGCCTCCAAGCTTTCGTCATGGCAATGGTTGCTTATCCAGACGTACAAAAGAAAGCCCAAGCAGAGTTGGACAACGTTGTGGGCAAGGACCGGTTGCCCGACTTTAGTGACCAGAGCTCCCTGCCGTATTGCAACGCGATTGTGAAGGAAGTCCTCAGGTAACCATCTTCCTGGTTCTTGTTCCTCATTTCATGCATTGATCATTGGTAGATGGAATCCGCCCGCGCCGTTAGGTATGCGTATCATCCTCGAGACCCGTGCCGCGTCCCCTCTAACTCCGCTTCAGCATCTCCCCACCTCAGTGTTAATACCGACATTTTCGAAGGCTATGAGATTCCGGCCGGTTCCATCATGGTCTCCAATCTGTGGTACGCTGCGTACGTCTCATTGCCCCGTGACACTGCTCACAGATTTCGCAGGAAGATCCTGAACGACCCGGAAATATTCCCAAACCCCAGGCAATTCCGACCTGAGCGCTTCCTGGGGAGTGAGTATGGCGGCGAGCTGCCCCGGGAGGTACTCGAGACCCTCGAAATTGTGTTCGGGCCCGGAAGACGGATCTGTCCCGGGCGCTTCTTTGTGCACGGCCAGCTCTTCATCTCGATGGCGAGCCTCCTCAGCGTGTTTGATCTATCCCCGGTCTTGGACGCGAATGGGAAGAAGGAGAAGGTCGAGGCTGAGTTTACCTACGGTCTTGCTTGGTGTGTCGTCTTTTCATGTTCTTTGTCGTTCTCTCCTCAACCCGCGTATCATCTCAGCCATCCCGCTCCTTTCAAGTTTACCACCACGCCTCGGCGTCTTAATACTAAGGACCTGCTCGACATGGCCGAGTAGAGGCAATGGATTAGCGCAGAGTGGCGCCTATGCTGGTCTTTATCATGTATAACGGTCAAAGTGCACAGTATAAAGAAAGAATCTGCAAATTGTTATGTTTTGTGTTTTCCGCTACATACATATTACAACTCGGGCAAAGAGATTGCGCCGCTGTACTGGGACACGTTCAACTGGTGTCAACCGCAGGAGTTAAGCCCTCGAAATTAAGCAGGGATGCAGTACTGTGGCTAATACAATTAGGGGTTTCAAAGCTCAGATTTCGAGCTCATTTCGACTCCATTTCAATCTCATTTCATCCCATCCGGGATCCCCGAACCGACCTCGGCAAAAGCGTCAGTTCGGCATTGTGCTCCAGATCAGCGGAGCATGAACATATTGTACTTGCTGCGCGAAAAAGTCACAGGACTTGATTTCCGTTGCTGTGCCGAGGCCAAGCCGACGGTGCCGAACTCTCATTTCGACATCAGGACCAGAGTTGAATTTCATTTCGGGCGCTGAAATCCGTATGAAATTGAAATAACTTAGGTAGCCCGCGGCGCGGCAGGGCCCGCTATCCAGCCTTTTTCGTAGTGAACTGATAAATTCTAAAGTACACCAATGTATATTACATTATTACATATAGGTGGACTAAATGTAAAGGAAAAAGCAGCTGTCGGAAACGGGGAGGGAGAGGATTGAACAATTTCAAAGTTGTCGAATCAGCATTCAAAATTTCAGGATTCAGGTTTATAAAATTCAGGGTTTCAGAATTAACAGGTTTATATTGAAACGGTGAACCGTGTAAATCTGAAGGGACATTAGTGTCACTGAAACTCAAACAAGAGTTCGAAGACGTACCTGATCTAGTACTCTCTCTGTTTGGCCAGAGAGATGGGCTGAGGGCTGTTGAAGCTGACAAGGTATAAGAACATAATCACATCATCCTACAGAGAAACCATACAAGATGTGTGATTGACTCCAGTTGGGGAAGGCAAACTACATGACCGGGAATGACTGGGATACTGGAATGAGCTGCGGATTAGGGCCAAAAGAAACAGATAAGCAGCAGACCTGCTACAGGAGAGGGGAGGCCGGAGAGGACGTATATGAAGACTACTCAGAGCAGGGAAACAAAGTGGAGGGGAGTGGGATCACGTCTCAAAGTAGTTACATACGAGCTGAATACGCGCAGAACTTGTCGATACGAGTTTAATACTTATACTCCGGGGAACGAGTTGAATACTATTTGAGACCCCCTACTTGGCCACCCCACTTAGTTGGCCACTTGGGAGCTAGAAGGCCAGTACTTGATAATTATGACTGGGCACGATATACGAGCAGAGTACGACCTCCAACGAAGGTCCAGACCAAATTTCAGCCGAAAGTGATGGGTTGATCGAACGTCACGGCATCACGGATCGGAATCCGAGGCGTGGGGAAATCAATTTCTTCCCATCGGACCACTCGCCTCACTTGCCGTGGCCATTTCTCCACCATTTCTTCGTCGATCCACGACTTTTTGGGCTCGTTCTGATCCCCTGATGCTAGGCTTCTGCCCTCAATGCTTGTCGATGGCAGTGGCCCCCACTGCTGTCTTTACGCACGCAGGGAAGTACGACTGCTTTTTTTTAGTCAGCCATGCTAGCCACCCTCGCGGTACACGATACCCCTACGCTATCGGTCTGGAACCTCACAGAGTACTTCTCACGATCCAATCCTTCATTCCGAGAGGTATTTCCAATTTTTATCTATACACCTCTGATGGCTCTGCAGGTCATTACCTCAAACCACGCAATTTCAGTCTCGCCAATAGTCAGATTTTTTGGAGGAGCTACCAGCATCTTGGAATGAAGTTAGGTGCTCAGGTACGTCTCAATACCTTTCATTAATCAATGCGGATCTTAATTTGGCCCATCTAGGTGTTTCTTCTGCTTATAGGATGCTCATTCATTTCATGACCCCGATTTTGGTGTTTTGCATCCGTCGGATCTACATTTTTTGGCCTTTCGCATGCCTCATATAAACACCACAACTATTTGAAATAGTTAATATGATCTCCCTCTATGATTTAGAGCGCAAGTGGCGTGCATTTGAGACCTCAGGCCAGTATTCAGCGGGGTGGCCAACTAGCCTATTATTTGGCCCTGTTGTACTGCTGCGTAAAACAAATTTACTGCGAACTCAAATGTTGGGATATTTGGGAACTTAGGGTCTTGAATCATTCCTAGGAATCATGCCTTCGTTCTGATACAATTGGGCGCGCGGAGGGCCAGCGGATATATTGAGATTGAGGCGTGAATGCTTAGGTGGCCAAGTAAGGGGTCGAATATAGTACGCCCTAATCGGGGAGGGTTCACTTTTTGACTTGCCAAATTGACTTGTGCCTGCGCGGATTGACTTGTGTTGACTTGTGCGTGGATTTGGGTGCGCAAGTCAATTTGTCGCCCGCACAAGTCAACATGCTTACGTGCAAGTCACATTTGTGACTTGCGCAAGTCAGTTTGTCGCCATTGACTTGAGTGCATTCCCGCTGCATTGAAGTCATTCTGACCATGCAGGGGCCTCTCATATAACCTGAATATCATATCCTCCAGTTCGTGGGGCTGTCTGGGCATTTTCTCTGCATCACGGCAAATATGTTCGACATAACAATGGTATTCAACTTGGAATGGGCGGTCCGATCATTGACTTGTGCTTCCCCTGGACTTTATACAGCATCATACATCCCCAAGAATGGTTCAAAATCTTGAATTGGCGTGGAATTCAACAATAATAGACGCAAGTCAATTTGTCGTGTGCACGTGACCACCCCCGCACAAATGTCGGCCCCGACTTGGGCACATTCCCGATGTCCTGTTACATCCAGAGATTCTATGGGGGTCGTTAGATTCTCGTATATATCTCTGGGTGGGTCAAGCCGAATTTTCCATGTGTTACTCACTGACATTTTCACCAACCACTGCAACTCTTATATTGATCGCAAAATGAACATCATGTGTACCGACAAGTACTTCAGGGAAGGATTTGAGCTGAGGGGAATGGTACTCGTTGAATCTACAATGATATATCATGATGTAAAAAACTGGACCATATATTGACTTGTGCGGGGATTCGGGCGGCCAGTCACCAAATTGACTTGCAAGTTAATTTGTGGGTGCTGTTAGCGCGTCGCGTCGCACATCCAGGAAACCATGTTAAGGGAGATTTTTGGCCAGTTATTAAAGCTCAGGGACAGGTCTCAAGTGCATAACATATACTAATTTTGCATTAATTGAACAGTCCCAATCAACAAGGCAATATTTCATAGACCGGCATATGTATTTTGAGGCCGAACATCTAACCTTGAAAATGTATCGAGCCAATAGGACCTGAGCAGTGCTTCAGCGAGCTAAGAACCATACAGATAACTCCTCATCCGGGGCATTTACGGGCACGTGTGCTAGAATAACGTTGGCAGAGCCAACTTCATCCCAAGCAACTTGGGGTGATGCCGGAGTTAGAGTTGACAGGGCCGGAAATGACGCTGGGGAAGATACTGGGGAGGAGAGCGTGGGGAAGCGTTTCTCATGAGACACCGAAGGCATTTTACTAATACTACTAGTCTCGACCCTAGAATTTGAAAAGTCATACTTAGTACATACATAGCAGCGAAATTTATGAGGTGTTGCAAATTTTTCGTGGGTTTGGGGTGTTTCATGTCGAAGAAATGGCCTACTTGCACATGTTCCGTGGGCAAAGTGACTTAAGCGGGTATTTCTGATGCACAAGTCAATATGTTGCCTACGCAAGTCAACATGTGTACGTGCAAGTCAATTTGTTCCACACTTCCCAGTCAATATTTTGCATTATGGGTTCAGGGTGTTTTACGTCGTGGAAACGACCGGTTTGCGCATGGTGTACGGACAAAGTGATTTGTGCAGGTATTTCTGGTGCACAAGTCAATATCTCACCCACGCAATCAAGTCAACATGTGTACGTGCAAGTCATAAATGTGACTTGCGCAAGTCAATTTGTTCTGAGTTCAACCCTTCCTGTTCAATTCAACTTGCACATCTCTAAAATGCCTTGTGATTTACATACTCAGAACGTTGACCATAAAACAAGGCGACGACGACGAAATATGATGCCATCAGTCATTGCCGTAGGCTGCCCAGGCTGTCTGTGAGGAGCCTCCTATGGTGGTGCATGCTGTTGATGACATTCGGAGGATATATGGATCATTGGAGTTGAGTGGAAGAATGGGTGGAGGCGAGCACAAGCACAAGTCAGCGCCCGCACAAGTCACGCAAGTCAACCCAGCTAAATTCAAACTCCGCTGGCAGCACAAGTCAATTTGCCAAGTCAGTCCGGGATTCCTCCTAATCGGGGGAACAAGCTGAATACGCGCAATGACTCGCCGGTATACATTAATTGCCGCCATTTTATTGTTTCCTCTGGACCGATACTGATTCTGAGTTTGGAATAAATAATTGCAGAAAGTCCTTTGAAGGGAATGGGCCGATTGAGTGAACCTCCCGCAAGGCATTTGGTGGTATCTGAATACCAGGCTGAAGTCTCGGCGATCTTATTGCGATTTATTCCATTTATCTTCTTTGCTTACCCCACCGCCATTGGTATAGGGCAACAACTCATGTTGCTTCGGCCCATTGAGAAAGCGCGGGGATCTCCTTATCCTATCCTGGCTCATACGACCCAAGCATGATCCTCAATCCTGCGGCTGACTGGACTATAATCCTGGTAGAAGTACTGTAGATAATCCTGGATTAAGTCGATGTATTTCGCAAGAGCAGTCGTATAAATGATTGCTATTGGTCTTGGTAAATCAAGCCACCAGTTTGTGCTATTCACACTACGGATTAAGCCTTGGGGGTGCAACCGTTGTCAATTCCATTGATTTATTATCTATAGTTCGTTTCGACGCAACCGACTACCTAACGCTAGCTCCACCGCACTGAAATTGATGCGACCTGCAACTTTGCAAATGTCAGTGTTAGGCCACTTAAATCTGCAAGCCGATGTTGACGTGGACAGCTTTCACTTGAGTGTAACTATCATGAACATCAGTTATTTTGTCCAGCCTCGACCACAGTTAGACACTCACGTCGCGAGCGCATACTCTCCCTGCTCACGCCCAATACCACTGGCCTTATAACCTCCAAAGGGAATGGCCGTGTCTAGCAGCTGGGCGCTGTTGACGAAGGTAGAACCAGACTCGAGGGCATGCACAACGTTGAGAGCTCGGGAGATATTCTCCGAGAACACGCATGCCGACAACCCGTAGGTAGTCGCGTTTGCGGCCTCGATCACTTCTGCGCAAGCGTCAGTCGTTCTTTCTTGACCGAATGCAACAAAGAAGAAAAACTCGCCCTCCTCAGTCTTGAACTTCATCACGGCTGAGACGGGACCGAAGATCTCCTCCTTGACGATCTTCATCTCGGGGGTGCAGTCGGTGAAGATGGTCGGCTGGATGAAGTATCCTTCGGTTCCGTGGCGATCTCCGCCGACATATACCGTGGCACCGTCCGCTTTGCCCGATTCGATATAGCCCATGATCCGCTATTTTCGTCGCGCAATTAAAGAATGAGAGCAGAACTTGAAGAAATAGTAACGTACGTCAAATTGGACTTGGGACACCTGTGACGTGATTGATTGAAGATTCTCCGGGGGTTGATATGCGTGAAACACACACCTGAGGTCCGTGCTGGGTGGTCGGTGCGAAAGGATCACCTGTAGCCTGACCGAGGCCTTTCACCATTGCAGTAAATTTTTCCATAAATTGAGGATAGATTCCCTCTTGAACAAAAATTCGAGACCCGGCGACACAGGACTGTCCTGCAGAGTGGTTGAGAATTTAGTGGCGCCTAGGAAGGAGCTCCTGTTACCCATGTTCCCGCTACGTAGAGCCGAATCAGAACAAGAAATCCCGAACAGAAGTAGACGGATACACATACTACATAGCGGCAACCGTCCACTTCACAGTTTGATCAAGGTTGCAATCGTCGAAAATAATAGTCGGGCTCTTGCCACCGAGCTCCAAGGTAACGACTTTCATGTTGGACTTAGCCGAGGCCTCCAAGATTTTGCGGCCGACCAAAGTGCTTCCGGTGAAAGCAACCTTCGAAATGTCCATGTGCTCGCTGATAGCTTTACCCACAGTCGTGCCTGGGTGTACATTAAATAAGAGTGATCAAGCAGGAAAATTGTACCACGAACCGTAGCCGTTGACGATGTTGACAACACCGGGAGGGAAACCGGCCTCAACAACGAGGTCAGCGAATTTGAGAGCCGACAATGGGGTCATCTCAGACGGCTGACGACGTGTCAATACGTATCTATTCAGAGCAACCATAATTACCTTTAACACGATGCAGTTACCGGTGGCAAGGGCGGGCGCAACTTTCCAGCATAACATCGCCACTGGACGCACAAAATTGATGACAACGAAGCATTGGGATTCTGTTGATACTTACGAGGGACGTTCCCTAGTTTTGAAGTTACACTATCAGCTTCATGCGCGCGCGGTGATGCATTACATCCACGAACAAGGAACAATTTGGCCCTGAAAGCATACCTTAGACCAACATTCTCGGGAACGCTAAATGATACGCACAACCACGCCGTACGGCTCCTGCCGCGTGTACGCGAGCTTTGTTTGATTAGTTTCAATGGATTTCCCTTGTATCTTGTCGCTCCAACCCGCAAAATACCGAATACTGCTTATACTAGCGCCCAAATCAGAAAACTTGGCAATGTTGAAGGGCATTCCTATCAAAGGCGACGTGTAAGCGGCTGTATGCTGTGGCGCGGATCGCCCACTTACCGACATTGATCGTCTCGAGAGCAGCAAACTGGAGTGTGTCCCGTTCCACAAGATCCGCAAGGCGCGCGAGAAGCTTTCCTCGCTCCGTGCCTGGGCACTTGAGGCCCCAGCTGGTTTTATACGCCTATAAACGCAATGAGCTGGAAGACTGGGTGGAGTGAACGGAAAATCCCTTTTGAGCGGCCTTGACGGCAATATCTACGTCCTTGCTCGAGCCCAGAGAGACGGCAGCAATTTTCTTGCCCGTCGCTAAAACGAAACAGGGATTAGACAGAGAACGAAACATCGTGATCGATAGAGGATATCATGAAAGACGGGGACAAAGATAAAGAGCATCCAAGTAACGTACCAGGGTTGATAATGCTGGTCAAAGCGCATCGTACTGAGTCTGCTCTCGGGATCATAGGGCGACAACTTACTCGATCATGTCAGGTTCTACCGGATCAACCCATTTTCCATCGATGAAGAGTCCACTGTTCATGGAGATAGAGCCTTTATAAGCGGCATTGTCGAACTCGATAGTGATTTGGCCAGGCATTGTGGGGTGATAGTAAGGAGTTTCATCCCGCGCCTTTATAATAGTCTTCCAGATAGAGAGTAAATCAAGGCTGAAAGTAGTCAGCCAAGAGTGAATAGCTCCGCGCGAGAAATATGTTGGATACAGTGTGTTGCGCTGGCATTGCGGAGGGTACCTGCGGCCGCTCAAAAACAGAAAATTGAGGCGGTGGGAAGAGATCGCTGGGGCTGTGTTGTTGCGCCGTGTGCTACGTACAACGCGTGACAATCAAAATATAAATGTTTATAGGCCGAGAGCAAGGTGAACGTAAATTGTGGGCACGCGGCGCGCCAGGCACAGCAGCCATCGAAGACTGACTCGCCGCAAGTCGGGTTTTACAGGTACCAACCCGGAGATTGCAGGACTGTGCGCATGACGTGTCTAAAAGCCTGCGGTCGAGTGCGTGCGGTTGCCGTCCTCCTCGGGCCGTATGTGGGATGTCCGATCATGCCGGACGGCTCAGTGGCAGAGTGCGGGAACGCGTTACATCCTCATTCGAGAAGTTCAAGGACTCTCCAACATATAGCGACTTGGAAGTGTCGAACTTGAAAGACTCGCATTTCCTTCAAAGTTCGTTTTCGAACGACACAGATGTCACGTGATACTTCGGCAGCCACGGCTCGCTCGGCTTCCAACGGCAAACGTCCAAATGGTCAATTCTTTGACATGGGCATGCGCTGGTGCTTCACAACAGTCTTTTTGATTGCGAGTTTCTCAGCCCAAATCTGCCCCCGGCAGCTCGGGAGCTGAATAACTCGGGGATGTCACCGAAAGGGGACAGATCTGGGGGGAGAAGTCTTCAACACTGTCCGCAAGACAAGTATAAACTCAAGTCAACGTAATGGTTGATTGGAACCTACAAGGGATATAAATGCATGCTTCGTTCCGATGTCGAACTCCTTCCACTGATGGATTTCCAAGCGATTTCTGACACCGTACGTTCCATGAAGATCCATGCGTTATTCCACCTTGTACCTTCAAACCTTCGAGCAGTAGACGCGGGCATCCTCTTCAGCTTCGGTGCTATTTTGTATCTTTTCATCCGGCGCTTTGATCGTCGCCGCTCTACGACGCCTCTCAAAGGACCGCCATCCACTGTCGGCAACTTTCTCTTCGGCATGCTGCCTTTCCTCAAGACGGTGCCGGATGTCGGTGCTGTCTACGAGGAGTGGGCCTCTCGATACGGAGCAGTGTTTTCGATTCCTGGCATCCTAGGCAGCAGGACCGTCGTTCTCACAGACCCTAAAGCTATTGCCCACTTTTCCGCCGAGGAAACCTATGGATATGTCGGAACGCCTCCAGCTAAGCGGTTTAATGAGAAGCTCCTCGGGAGAGGATTGTTTTGGTCGGAAGGGGACAGTCATAAGAGGTGAGCTCTAGTTGAATTCGGATGAGTTTCTCTGACCATGAATTGCAGGCAGCGCAGAGAATTGACCCCAGCATTCAGCAACGTAGCCATCAAGGACATGACTCCTATTTTCTTCGACTCGGCATACAAGGTGAGATGCTCGGTCAAATTCGATCGCTGTGAGTATTGATATTGCAAAATTAGGCAAAAGTTGCGTGGGACGCGATGCTTGAATCGGGACCCTCAGAGGGGATAATACTTGAGGTCCAGCTTTGGTCCGTATCAATCATTGCTTCATCTTGACAATCGTTAATCAAGAATCAGGATGAACCACATCTCGTCAGTTGAGGCCAGGAGGTTCCTAAACAAAGACTAACGTTCTTATCACAACAACAGTCTTGATACAATCGGTCTGGCGGGCTTCTCCCATGATTTCGGCACGCTCACTGGCAACACATCGAAGATCACCTCGATTTTCGATGCGTTCGGCTCCAAAGAATCATTTTTGGACATTGCGGTCTTCCTGTTCTCAATGGTCGTCCCTATTGTCGACAATTTCCCCACGCGTCGCAACTCGCTGCTTAGCCAACTCACGAAGTCGATGCAAGATCTTGGAAATAAGTTCCTTGAGAACACGAGCAATGTGAGCACCGACAAATCAGTGATGGGGCAATTAAGTACGTCAATTAATGAGCGATGATTGGACACTCTACTTAATATGCACGCCACGCTTGGCTCGTAGTGAAATCCGCGAGCTCAAAAAAGATTTCGCGGGAGGAGGTCAAGTCACAGGTCTGTACACCACTTCCCTGGTAGACAACAACTGATCTCATTGCGGGCCGTCAGATAAGCTTCCTGCTTGTCGCTGGCTACGACACAACGGCCAGTGAGTCACGTCCAAAATTAAACGTCGTGTTCGACCGTAACTAACTGATTTTGTTCCAAGTTAGCCTTACCGTGAGATTGTATTACCTACTTCGGTGAAGTACTGACCATAGGCATCTCTTCAGTGGGCACTCATAGAACTCGCCCGAAACCCGGACATGCAGACCAAGCTGAGGGAAGAGCTCCTGCGGTCAGGGGACCCCACCTGGGAGGAGTTAACTAGCCAGGGCTCCCTCCTTGATGCGTTCACCTGCGAGGTTATGCGAATGCATCCACCGCTGCCAGAAATCGAGCGCATGGTAAGCAGACTATCCTGGCAGATGATTGAAATATGACGCGACACCATCCAGGCCACGAAAGACGACCTCCTGCCGCTGAGTGTCCCGATCGAAACGGCGAACGGGGGGCTCGTCGAGACCGTTTTTGTACGCGAAGGCCAGTGGGCAAAAGTACACGTTGATTGCATCAATCGCTCTGAGGCGTTGTGGGGCCCCGATGCAAAGGTTTTCAACCCGGCGCGGTGGCTGGAGGGGGATCGCGGTGTCGGCCAATATCGGGCACGGGAGCTTCAGGGTTATCGCCATTTGCTCACGTTTTCAGACGGGCCACGCATCTGTCTTGGAAAGGTATGTCGTATCGCTCTGAATACCTAGATTCTCGGTTTGATCTCTTGTCTCACAGGTATTCGCATTAACGGAGTTCAAGGTCGTCATCTCTGTCTTATTGCGCCACTTCGTGTTTGAGTTCCCCAATGGACCGGACACTGCGATAGGGCGGCGCATGGGGTTGCTGCCGAGGCCGGGAGTTGAGGGCGAAGCCGGATACGACGTGCCCCTGAAAATCCGCCACTATGTTGCGACAGAATCGGCATGAATTCGTCCGCTACGGGTCGTCCATGGGATAGATACAGTACTTCTATATACTCACATATGAATATGTCGGGTTTTGTTTTTGATATTTTTACTTATTTCTTCGTAGCTAGGCCTGCCTGAAGTTAGCGACGTTTGGCTTGAGTTCCTGTCTCGAGGTTAACGCACCGTCGGGTTCCGTCATATACTCACTTCTGGACGAGTGAGGAGGGTATTTATTGGGCGAAATCGGTTTGCGTGGCCTATGTCTCGTGAGAGACATACAGTATTATTTCTGTGCATGCATCAAAAGTTCCGTTTCAATCCCCTCTGGCTTGCTGAGTCTCCGAGTCGTGGCCATGGTAGTGGTCGAAGAAAGGGGAAGAGCAGAAGCTGCACAGCCACGGGATCGGTGGCTCGGCCCGTGACATTATTCGCCTACGCTAACTCTTCTTCTCGTCTTCCTTTACACCCACAACCGCTTGTCTCTTGCTTTCAATCCGCCCTCAGACTCTTGCCGTGAATGCATTCCCTGTGTCTGCAGCTGAGATCCTCCATCTCTCGTGCCGAATGTAGTAGCGACGACTCGGCGTCGACTCCGATTCAGGGAAATTAGCAAGGGAGTCTCTAGACGATCCCTGCTTTATAATTGAAACGGAGCGCGCGACAGGAAAGTATAAGACAAAGAACGAATGTTTATTTGAGACAACAAGCAAAGCACTACGTTCGGGCGGCCCCGCGGCAGACCCCGTCGGACGGAAGTGTACCGACTCTGCTGAGGGTCTCGGCACCTCCTGCCGCCATCACTCGGCGTAGCTCCGTCGTATCGTGACGTGGCTCGGCAGGGCCTATTTACCTGAGCCGCCGAGCCATCTGAACGTAGTGAAGGGTACACAGCATATATTCTAACATGATATCCACGCTTCCAGCTCCCCTCGGAACGTACTGCTACAGCACTGTCAGCAACAACGTGCTCCCCAACGACCCCGTCTCAGAATCCCTGTCCCGCGGACTTTGAATAATAAGTTCAGCCTGCGCCGCATCCTCTGCACGGCTTGAAGACGACCAAAATTCAAATCAGGACTCGAAATTCAAGTGGACTGATGCCGACGCAATCTCTTACAGCTGGTCCTTTATTTCTGAATCCTCCTCCGTCCTTCCATTCATTGCTCTCAGATAGCTTACTTTCCTCCTCAACTCCTCCGCCACTCGACAAAGCTGAAGAAGGGAACGCCTCCCTGCTATGCCTTGCGGAATCTCAAACCAATGCCAATATCGGCATGAATCCTGTTTAGGATTGCTTAAGCAAATCACATTGAGACGTGAAATCACTTAAGACCGGGGTTAAGCGGATTCAGCGGATTAAGCATTATATATATACATAATAAATTGCTACTACAGTTTCGCGTCATTTGAAGCAGATTCAGCGGATTCACCCACTTAATCGGCTTCAGAAAATTCACCTCTTTGAGCCAATTTACCCACCTAGTTCACCACCAGTCTGCAAGCGGTCCGAGCCAGCTACCCAAAAAACGAGTGAGGAGAATGTACTTGGACTCAAGAAATATGATGGCTGACCTGTACAGGCCCTATTGACCAATGATACTAGCAAAAGAGGGGATTTGAGCACCAGGAGGCAGGGGCAATGTCACTCAACGATGGCTGCTTGATGCTTGGTGGCAAAGATCATGGATGGAAATCAAGCTACGTTGGCACGTAGGCCTAGGGTCCAGGGATGGCATTTCAGGTATATAAGTGGGAGGAGAGAAAGAGGGGATGATGAGGGAAGAGAGGAAGGGCGGATGTCACAAGTAACAAACATCGGAAATGGGAACAAAGAGTCTGAGTGGCACTGACGTCATGACAAAGCGAACAAAGACCAAATAAAGACTCTGTGGCATCACATCTTGACTCCAACCACTACCTTCTCCCATCCCTCACCAGCTGAAATGACCTTTGCTGCACTCTTCCAAGCCAACCAGCCAGCCGAATTGTAGTTTTGTTCTCTCATCTCCATTGAGTCTGTTCGACACTTGCTCGACACTTTGTACCATCAATTCATCACAGTTGTGAGGTGGCATACTTTTATTATCAACTGGGCATGCCACTCTCGACGGTGAGTCTACCTCAAACAATGTTTCCAGTTTGCTGAAAAAATCTCGTCGTATTGACTGGCTTGACCGGTTCAACTGGTTTAATTTGCTTGAACCAATCAACGGGCCACTAAATCCGCTTGACCCGCTTAATCCGCTTAATTTGGTGAATCGGTAGAATCTGCTTGCAGTGAAGTATATGGCTAGGGGATAAACAATTTATTAATGTGTAATTGTAAAGTTTATACGACACTGAATCCGCTTAATCCGCTTAACCATCGTCTTAAGCGATTTCACGTCTCAACGTGATTTGCTTAAGCAATCGTAAACAGGTGACAGTATCGGCTGCGTTCTATGTCCGACAGAAATAGCCGTGCGGACCGGACACATCGCGGCACTGATCAGTTGAATACGCCCGAGATGCCCGGCTGGTATCTAACAGATCTAGGTATTATGGTTTAATACCCGGCATCCCCAATCCGTGTTGAAACACTGTTCAAATTCACGATGCAAAGAGGGATCGACTAGGGCCCGACGCGGTTTCAGTCAATCGAGTCGATGTGAACAATATCCATCGAATCTCCGCCGGAAACAAACCCTGAACAAACCCACGTCACGTTGCGTAGCAGCAACGTCCGCAGAAACCCTGTCCGCTTCGCATTTCAGTGCCTGCCCATTTACTAAATCTTTACACTTCATAGGTGTTCAAATGGCACAGTACGACCGAACTGTTTAAATAAGACTTCCCCCGCTCTTGTCTCCGGTTGACGGGGTCCCACAACAAACTTTGAGCTTCTTGAAGAAGCTCAAATCCTTTCATTCTACGCAGTCCTTATAATCTCGCTTGGCCTCGCCACATCTTTCAAACCAACATTGGAGTGTTGTTGTCGCCGAAACCAATATGATAGTCTTCAATAATTGAACTTCCGGAGTTCAACGGATTTTCGGTGATTGGCACCGAGTCGGTGCTTGCATTCTGAATAGGATGGCAATGATTGCCGTAGTCACGGCCCTCAGATGCATTTGGATACTAGTCATTCAGCCCAGAACTGATCGAGAAATAGCGGCGAGTTTTTCACTTTCAAACTAGACAGGCCGGATTATGACCTCACAAAATTTGTTGTTTTGTATCCTGCATCGGGTATGGTTCCAATACGGCGGGAAAGGCCGATTGGATCCGCTCAGAATGAGCCGAACCCGCCCAGAATTGGTTGAGAAATGAACCCGTAAAGTTGGAGCATCAAAGGCACATTCTTATTCGATTTTTGGTTTTGCAAACAGGTGTACATGTAAGTTCGGCTGCTCTGGTGGCAAAGTTCGATCTAGTTCGATCCGGAACAAAGAAAAGAAGAGAAAAGATATCTGTGTATGTATGCCAGTCGACTCTTCGCTAATCAAACTCTTGTCTTTTCCAACGTTGCCTCCACCAAGCTCAACAGGATCCTTTTACCATCCTTCTCCCCCACCTGCACGATCGCCACGGAAGACTGGTCGACAACCTTCCCGTCCTTGTGATGCACCACGAGCTTGGCGCTGAACGAGACGGTTCCCGTACGCCCGTTTTCGTGCGGCGTCACCACAAGGTCCTCGTGCTTTTCGAGCTTCGCGACGCAGGTAGCATGGAAGCCCTTGACGAGCTCAAGGAACTTCGGGCCGGGGACGGTGGTCCCGTTGATGCTGTGTGGAGCGTCGTCAGCCAAACTCGGATGCCGCATGTACAACGTACTTGATGAACACATCCTCCGCAATGTCCTGTGCCCACGTAGAGGAGACCAAGGCAACATCGGACTGGAAGAAGAGGCGGTTGAACAGAAGCTCGGCAAATTGGGCGATAGTTTCGTCTGCGGCGGGCTGGTACGATGGTGTTGACATGGTTGTGGTGGTTGACAGGATGCGATGGGCTGGAATGGGCTGGAATGTATAAATGGGTTCTAAGTATCCGTGAGTCGTCCCGAATGCGGGCGGTCTCGGGCGGTCAAAAGCTGTGCGGCACGCAGCAATGGAACTTCGATAGTCTAAGTTAGGGACAGAGGGCGCCTGTTGTGTTATCCTTCGACCCTGCGTCCGTTTGAGAAGCTGTCAATCAATGGGCGGTTGCGGGCGGAAATGTTTTAGAAACATCAACCCCACTTTTTCTTTCTTTCGGAGCTGAATCTGGCTCACATGCTCTTTTGAAAATCGCTCAGAACAGGCATATTTTTTTCTTAGACTTTGAAAACTGTGAGCAACTTCGTGCACGGCTCGCCTTTGATTGACAGTAGAATTATCTAGCACGGCGGAGGTCGGCTCGACCGGATCAAAAACTGCCTAGACCGTAATTCCTTCCGGTCTAGCCGACGTCCTCCGCCCTCGACCATTCCAGTCTACGGCACGGCTGAACGCAGTGTGTACACCGGGTAAGTCGATTGAAGGATAACGCAACAGGGGCCTCCTGGGAAGGGATCGGAACAGATGACTCCACACTCACTGTCCGCAGAACTATTTTCAGTTGGGGAACTTCCACACACTGTCCGCACAACTATTTTTGGAACAAAGAAGTTGCTGGATTTATGTTTCCTAGGCAGGCGTACGACACGTTCCGACGGCCAATCTTGACTTCGGCGCCGCTTTGACTCATCTTACGGCATTCCCAAGGCCGTCCCACGTCCTTTCTTTGCAAGTCACCACCATGCCCTCCCCTAGTAGCTCCCTCACCGACGTCCCCGTTGAAGACAAGAGCCAGCCGAACAACATCGAGAGTTCGTCTACTCAGGATCACCCCGGTCGAGGTCCTTCCGCAATTCCTGAAGATAAGAAGACGGAGCTTCAGGAGAACGTTGAAGACAATTGGCAAGACGATCCAGAGAACCCTCGAAACTGGCCTTCTACAAAAAAATGGACAACTGCAGCTATCGTACGTGCCACAAGATTTCAGACTTGTCAATGCTCAACCCACCTGAGTTCAGGTCTCGTTGTACACCTTTGTGCCTCCGTTATCATCCAGCATTATGGCCCCGGGTCTTCCGGAGGTTGCCGAAAAGTACCACATCACGGACGCGACGGTCTTGGCCTTGACGCTCTCCATTTTCCTGATTTCGTACGGTATTGCCGTGAGTTGCGCGCGTTGGAATAGGGTCCACGGATGTAATTGACTTGTACTCAAGCCCTTGATATTGGCACCGCTATCGGTTCGTCGTTTTTTTTTTTGATTCGGCCGTGTGCGAGAGTTGACAAAATCGCGTAGGAAATCTATGGACGGTATGTGTCCAGTTCAGGCTCGCTAGCTGACAGCTCACGATGTTTTACTCATGCGTCCGATCAAGGCGATGGGTTCGTTCGTATCTTGAGCATTCATTCATCCTGCTAAAGTGCATGTTAGGTGCTAAACCTGGGTAATTTCGTAACGATCGGGTTCAGCATTGGGTGAGTCCGCGCTCTATTATTTGTTAAAAATTATCATCACTCATTCACATTGCGTTAGCTGCGCATTTGCTCCCACCACTGGCTCGCTGTTGGCTTTCCGATTCCTATGTCAGTCGCCAGCTATTATTGTGAAACGAGAACTGATTCCTCTGTGCAGCCGGCCTCTCTGGTAGTGCGTCGTTAGCATGCGGAGGAGGCGTTGTAGGCGATTTGTTCTCCGAGCGTGATCGTGCCGCCGCTATGGCCCTTTACACTCTCGGTCCCCTCATCGGCCCTGGTAACTCATTTCTTTACCTTCGGCCGGTAATATGTTTACGTTTCTACAGTTCTCGGGCCTATCATGGGAGGTATGCAAGATCAGCAAAGATTCGCGCATTGAACGTGGATTTACTTCGGCTCGCAGGTTTTGTCACTGAAACAGTTGGCGTTAAATGGGTATTCATCATCGTCGCTGGTGAGAGCCACGTATTAATGCTTCATATGTACTGTTTTGAAACCATGTCTAGGCTTGGGAGGCATCGCCAGCGCTCTTGGCTTCCCCTTGGTCAGGTAAAACGAAAAATGTTCCAAAAACTCTGGATTTATACTCACTAGGGAAACGTACGCTCCCCTCTTGCGACTGAGAAAGGCCAAAATGTCTGCAGACCCCGAGAAGGCGGCGCTGGGCCATCCCGTACTAGTCAAGGAGCACTCCAGCCAACTCCATTACCTGTGGAAGTACCTGAGTCGACCGGCAATTTTGCTGTTCGGAAGTCCTGTCTGCTTCATGTTGAGTCTGTATATGGCCTTGTGAGTGACACTCTCAGCTTCCTTCGACGACTGAACGCCTGGTACTTTTAGTATGTATGGGATTTGTAAGTCAGCTCGCAATTCCATGCCGTACTGTTGACAAAATCCTCCTCCCCCGCTCTAAGACTATCTCATGTTCACGACCTTCGACAGTAAGCATCATAACCCGATTCATCCCGTTCTCGCCCTTTCCTTTTCTAGCCCTCTTCATCGATACATATGGTTTCAACACCGGGACCAGTGGCCTCACATATATCGGTCTTGGTTTCGGGTTTATCTTGGCAACCGCCTTCACCGCGAAATGGGGAAACAATATCTACCTATACGTCAGTTGACTGTCCAACGGAATCTTTGAAAAGTATTCACAGTCCTCTTAGTTGGCAAAGAAGAATGGCGGCAAAGCGGAGCCAGAAATGCGGATTCCTGCGGTGGTCTTGGGATCGCTCTTTGTTCCCATTGGGTTGTTGTACGTGGACAAATTACATGCTCGTGCCTTGGCTAATAGTCGCGTAGCTGGTATGGCTGGTCAGCCGCAGCTAAGATTCACTGGATCATGCCCATCATAGGGACAGGTTCGTCACGGTGAAACCCTTCGCAAATTCGGCTTTCTCATGGTGCGCCGAACCTAGGTATATTTGGGTTTGGTAAGTCTAAAGAAACTTCTCTTATTACCCGTATTCTAACTCTCGGGCCAGGCATGACGACCACCTTGTACGTGCTCGATTCTTTCGCAATTAACCTGGTTAACCTTTCTTCTCTTCCAGCCTGCCCATGCAACTGTACTTGGTCGATACATTCACCTTCGCCGCTAGTGCGCTATCCGCAGCATCCGTGAGGCTCTTCAGTTATTCCTACCCATACATGTGTTGAAATCCGCTCTCAGGTCTTCCGTTCCCTGTTTGGATGCGCGTTTCCGCTATTCGGCACCCCGATGTTTGCCGCGCTCGGCATTGGAGGTGGAAACTCTTTGCTCGGAGGTTTGTGATATATCGCATATCTGTTTACTTCCACTGTACTCATTCAAGCATAGGACTCGCCATTGTCCTAGGCATCCCCTTCCCCGTCTACCTATACTATCATGGCGCCTCGATCCGCGCGAAGAGTAAGCTTACCCGATGATTCGCCACCCAACAGTGCTGTTCCTTGGTGATATTAGAGTTGCAGATATCCAGTCGCTTTGATTTTGCTACATCTGTATCTAGCTATAGTTCGGCGCCGATAATTAGAAATGAAATGGTGTCCATAATTTCCGAGTCGAAGTCTTTTTACCCTTCCCGTGGTCCCTGGTCGGAGCGTGTGGGTGATTAGGGATGGAAGCTGTCGAGGATCCAATTACTAGTAGATGTGACAGCAGAGAACGTGAAATACCAAAGGGACGGGACGACATGCCTTTTACTCTCACTGCGTTCAGGCGGCCCCGCGGCAGACGCCGTCGGAGCTACGACGGAGGCATGCCGAGGGGCCTCGGCTCAGTCTGCCGCCATCACTCGGCATAGATCCGTCGTATAGGGTTGTAGCTCGGCAGGGCCCGTTTACCCGTGCCGCCGAGCCGTCTGAACGCAGTGAGATCTGTTTTGCGTTTGAAGCTCTATTATATGCTACTAGCTCAAGCCCGTGAATAAATTCACGGGCGTTGGTAAAGTGGAAAGAAATATATTGAGCTAGTTTTCAGACATCCCATTCTCACAGCCCTCTTTTATGCCTTTGTTTACCCTTTTCCCTCATCCTCAACCTTCCTGAGTCCCTTTCCTCGAGCTGTTGCCCTGAGCCCGTCCCATTAAAAAAGTTCTTAGAGCTTTCACACCCTATTTCACACTAGATACTTGCTGTAAAATTTGTCCTTCTATTTTTAAAGCTTCAAAGTTTCACTCGGTATCTGGGGGACGACCTCTGGCTTGGCTGCGGCATGATCACTGTGCTCTCGGCATTAATTTTTCCTCTGGTCCTGACCCTTGCCATCCAATTACTCCCCACCACTGCTTTTCGGCCACTTCAAGCATCAGCATTGCAAAGTATACGGCTCACCACATTTGCAGCTCTTTGGGCCCGGCTCGGCCCTGCCGCGGTGCTGGGGCTCTTCTCGGCTCGGCGCGTTCTCGGCTCGGCATGAGCATGACCGTGGGATTTAGAACCTTCTTTGATGTTCGTTATACCACCCCATTCTATTATATAGATAGATTCATAAGGCCCTCCGGGCATCCCTGGTACCTCCTAAGTTTTATGATGACGGATCATATCTCAAATCTTAGAAGCTACAGTAGTCCATTCGGACCAGGCCCGAATCCAACCGGACCCGAGTTTCCGCATATATGTACACGGACAGGAAGAATGTAAGTTATTATCATTATTATAAGTACAAAGTGCAGACTTGGATGCAGCCCATCTGTTACCCGGTCTGCCTTCCTCCCTTCCCTAAGTTGTCTTTCGTAGTGAAGTCATTAAATGAGTGCGTAAAAAAATCGAATACATAACAAAACATGACTGGGCCCCGAGTCGAACAGGAGATTCTGTTTGTCAAGGTTACTGTATTGAATGCAGGTGGGGACCATTTACCACCTGATCTTACTTCCAGTCTAGTTCCCTGCAATACGCAGCGATGTTGACGCATGGAATCACCCAGAATATTGGATTAGACGCAAAAGAAGTTACTCCCATAATATCTAAAGAACAGGCCCCGAATTAAACGGGACACCGCATATACCTAGAACTATTCAATGAGTACCATGCAATCCGAGGTTACGGTATTTCCGCGCTGAGATGAGAATGAGGTGGTAACAAACGCAAGTTGGATCAATGGGCATAGAGAAGCACAATATTCGCACCGAGAAATAAAATGTACGTGACCAACTCTGTGGCCCGACCCCGAGTCAACCGAGTCACCTGGTGTAAACCAATGAGACATCACGAATGATACGAAGGTGCAGTCCCGCCGCTATTGAGCCGCTGCTGTCCAGTATCTTCTGAGTCGTGGCTGGATTAAATTGAATAGACAGTGCATAGTATGGGATTAGATGCGGATCTCGAGATCTCGACGAAGCCGCAGTTCAACCCGGTGGGAATTGAAGACGAACACTTACAATACGGACCGAAACGAGGCAAAAAGGACTGATTCTCGGATCCCAAGTCAAACAAAGGAATCTTGCGCAAATACGCTCGGGAGGTTATATTTCAAACATTGTGGTCTGACCGTTATCTGGGGGTCTAGAACGCAGCATCAGCGGCTGTGGGAATGGAAACCAAGTCCGAGAGAATAGAGGTACGTACCTATCCCGGGATTTTACCTGGTGGTCAATGAATGCGGATTTTAATTAACATATATGGTCCCAAATTGTTTTGGTGCAGATCTTGACGAATTGAAACCACAGTTTGCATATGCAGAAGAACATGAGATGTACCGGAAATGCGAATAGTAGGTTAACATAGACAAAGGGGGGGGGGGAGGGGGCAAGTGCACGACGCTGGTCTGGACGACGGCAAGACTTACCTGAGTAGTGTTGATGATTCGAAACAATATAATGTCTCACTCCCTGACTTCCACGGCGCGACCCCGAGGTGAACGGGTTACCTGAAGATGCAAGGATGGCTCCTACATAGAAAGCAAGCGCGGTCAAATCGGAATCGACCCGCCAACGCAATGTCAGTAATAATACCTGCACAAATACGAATGCAGCGTGCCGGCGAGCACGGCCCTAAATCTGGGTTGCATTCATCAGCTGAGATATATTACATGTAAGATACACTTGCTGGGAGTGAGCAGTTCAGCAGAAAAACCAATATTTAGAAAAGAGCGCCGGCGCGATCGCAACACAAGGAAAGTGCTGCGGTGCGGTCCAATCACTGTCAGGCATCTGGAACGAAACACAGTATCAGTTTTGGTGGAAATCCCAACAGTGGTCGGAGGGGAGATACGCACGTAAGTACCTCGGGATGTAAATCGAGCCTGCATAGGAGAATTCAAGGATAATTTTCCGTAGCCCCGAGGAACATAAGTTCCAATGCTAGAGTTCAATTTGATGAGTTCCATCCACAATTTGAAACAAACCATGAAGTGCTATGAAGACCAGATTATATACTGGGACCAGATGAGTGCGAGTGAAAAAGACTGACAAACGCAACATGGGCCGACGTTGAACGGAGAAATCCTGCGCCAAATGTGATGCAGGCGAGACGGGTTGCAAATCCAACGAAGGCTCCATTGAGAGCAAGACGAGTCCATGATCCGTAGTCGGTAGGCCCAGAATAGCCCAGAATCAAAACTGTAGATATGCATAGATTTGGATAGCGGCGAAAAAAAAACAAGACTGAGGCAACTTAAGCCACGATTTGGTCGCGATGGCGTGTGGTGGTTGCATGGTGGTTTGCGAAGCTGCCGTGGTTTTGATGCCGGGATGAGTTGTCTGTTTCGATAAGAGTTTTAAGGGGAGGCGTGCCAGATTGCGAAAAGGCGGACTACTTACTAAAGGCGGCTCCGGAATTCCTCGATGAGTGGGCGAGAAGGAGCGATCAATCGCAAGGGAACACTGATTGATATGAAACGTGATGGGGGACCCTAACCTTAGGAAATTAACCCTAACCTATGTCAAAAAGGGCTTTTTCGAATTGGACTTTGGAGACCTGGTCCCTAAGTCGGTACCAGGAATAAGGATCAGTGATACCCCTGCCCCACGCCCTCGACCTCACATGTGGTCCTCCGTGTTCAAGACAAGCTGTTTTTGAGCTCGCGACGAAGGCTGTTGGAGCACTTTCGCACCATTACTTTCCTGAAAACCGGCCAACATTTCCTGAGATTCGAAGCCATTTCGACTGCAGAGTATGTGAATTAGGTCCCGTTGGGGTTTGTTCATTTCCACTGAAATGAAATGTACAGGTAGAGGCGCTGCCGGCGGCGCGCCACCAACAGAGCCTCAGTGAAGTGTAGTGCGGGATGATCAGATTTCAATGCATTAAGTTTTTTGAGCCGTAAAATAAGAACAGATGTGAGCCAGAAAGGTGAATTCCTCGATTTTCATCAGGATGTCGTGACGACGAGAGTCCATCGTCGATGTCGATGGACGAGGGGATACATACAAACACTTCCTCGAGGGTTTTTGGGGGTATCGAGGCATACGCCGACTTTCAAGTTTTGATGATGATGGTATCAAATGGGGAAAATGAATTGAACACAGTTCGCCGACGGTAGGTAGGTAGAATAATTACACGGCACGGTCGCGCTTAGGAACACCGGGGCCCAGGAATTATCCGAGTGTACAGGCAATGGTGTACACGATGGTCCTGGACTAGGGATACTTCCTGGAAACCGGCGTTCCCGAGCGTGAGACCGTGCCTTGTAACGCTACCTACCTACCTCCATCATACCGTAGCCGAGCTCACGGTCGTTATCTTTCGACACGCGGCGGAGTTTTATGCGAGCCTTGACAATGAATTGTTGTAGCTTGTGAAAGCTTTGAAGTTTGAACGGTCCATCATTCGAAGCAAGGTTTCTCGGCGTCGCCTTGCGTCGCCTCAGATGATGGGAGAAACTACCCCGTCGGAGCAACGTCGTCGTTTCTGCGACTCCAACTGGCTTTCAATTCCAGAGCAATATAGGCCTCAGGGTCCAGATCAGGCGAAAAAGATTACGGTTGCGCGCGAAACCATGCCCACGAAATGCCTTTCAACCGTGTAGGCACTTGAGCATCTAGAGCTGGGCCACCTGGGAAAAGGTGGCTGAGTGATTTTCGGAGTAGAGGACCCTTCCAGAGTTGATAAAATAAGCAAGGTGCTGAAGGAAAGCAACCAGGAATACATGTACGGCCATCTGCATGGACACTTGTCATTTGATTGTCTGACATGGGTGTACTGGAAAGCTTACGATGGTACCGTAAAAGCCGGCAATGCTAAATTGTTAGAATCCAAATCCAAACCAGACGGCGAGTCCTAAAGAACACGGTGTATGTTACCTCAACAGCAAGGGAATTCAGGTGAAACGAAGTGAGCTCACATTGATCCAAGTCCCAAAGCCGAACATCATGCCGTGTTGACTGTCCTGGTTACAAAATTAACAACGCACTTGCTTCGAGAATTAATATTCCTATCAGCTGCGACCACCACACGATGCGGATCGTAGATGATGTAGCTGGATGCCACGAGTTAAGGATAAGACTCAGGATAATAATATTGCCCAGCTAGGCACCCCTTTCGGAACGGGCCGAGTTGTAGCGCCAGTCTACCCCTACACCATAACCCACACACCGACGAGCTCGCCACTCAATGGCTGTTGATCTCAGGCATGTGACCTGCAGTTAATAAAAGTAAAAAGTTCACCGGGCATTATTTATCACACTCAAATCCGTCCGGCCTTACCAGTGGCAGTTCTTCAAAGATTCAAAATGTCTGATAAGCAAACGATACTTCCTCATTTGAGTCCAGTGAAACCTAGCAGTGTCTCCACACGGCAGCGAAGACCCGTCGTAGGAGGTTCTGGGATGGGCTTGAGCCCTCGGTGGTACATGCTGAGAATTCAAGTTTGTCGGGTGATTAAATAGTCCAGAGTGAACACGCGCGTCTCCTCAGACTCCCCGAACAGGAAAATCAATAGACGCACAAGGGACGCACAAGGCCACCGTAAACGGTGCCGGCACCGTAAGCCCATCACCACGTCGTGCGTGTAGCAAGACTCCGAAGACCAAGGGCGATAAGCAAGGCATCAGCGATTCAATATTCAGCGACCGCCGACGAAAGTAGGTATATATTCACACTATATAGAGCGAAATTACGTTTTTTTTTCTAGCTTCGCGTCTGGATAGCGTCTGGATTATCAGTGGCGTCGCCTTGTATGGCATTGTCACCATATCCATGTGGCCGCGACGGCTCTCCGCTGTAAGGAAGAAGACATCGTGGGCGCGATATGCCAAACGTCGTCAGTGTTCAGATGGAAGGAGGGTTGTCTCCTAATTAGCCGCCCGATAGCGGCAACTAGAGAGTATTCGAAACCGGTTTTCGAGCTCTTTTTTTTTTCAAAATTTGGGGCGCGGTACTTTGAAACAAGTGGAGCTGTAGAGCCGTTAATCTTGCAGGATGCCGATGCACAGCATTCCGTAACACCTTCTCGCGAGTGGAAAGCGGTTCGACTGCGGTTCGTCGCACTTCAATGGCTATATATATCGCATGCCGCGCTCGCAAGAAACAACCGAGTCAAAGTCGGTGGCGCTTCGGATACCGTACAGCGGCTATGCTATACGCACTTCAACTTGGGCTCGAGGGCCCGTTGCTGGTGCATGGCAGACCGAGTCTGGGTCCTCCTAATGTTTAATTCAAATCTAAGCACATCCTCTCCAATATAACATGTGTTCTCTAAGTACTAATCGAATGATACAGTACTAAGATAACCTCTGACACATGCGGCCGTCCTGCTTCCACCCTAGAGTGTCGAAAGAACGACCTCGACCGGGATTTGGAAGTATCTCGTGTACCCACGATAAAAAGAGAATGAATAACTCCAGAGAGACGATCCGTGGCAACCCCCTGTCTCAAGACTTCTCGACTTGTGGTTAACTAACAGAAGATACTGTTCTGTTAGGGTTCTGCTCTTCATTTACAAACTCCGATGGCAATCAGGGATCACTCGGTCCGGAACCGACGCCTCCGAGAAGCTGTCTCGGTAACTCAGCGGCCAGTCTCAGCCGCTGTCTCGGGAACCCAGGCCCTTTCTCGGTAACCTAGACATTCTGGGCGCGATCCGTGATGAATTCGCTTGATGGTATCATGGTAGACTCGTAACCAGTCTCTACGTTGAGCAACAAGACAGCGGAGTATGATGCAAAAGAAATTGAGTCGATAGAATAAAAATTGAGCGAGAAAAAAAAAAGTGCCGGAAGTGTTGCTCGAACGTAGGGACTGGGAGAACTTAGTACGGAAAGAGGCCATTAGAAATTGCACGTGACGATTCAAACTGACTTAGAAAAATTTCGACATTCAAATTTTTGACCTCAAGTGATGGAAATTGTGAATTGTAGGAAAGTTGCGGATAAGGCTGTATACCTGATATGTATACTTTGTAACGGTCGATACCCACGGTGTATTGCACAGGAAATATAACAGTACCATTTTGGTAATTTTGGTCCATGCCCCTACTGACCAAAATCAAGGCACTGAAGACAGGTTATGAATGGTAATTGCTTTCTAAGATATCCCTCGCTATTCTGGACCACTTTCAGTTCATATATGCATCCAAACACCTGCCCTATCCTCAAATTCAGTGGTAGTATTACCTACATCTTGTGTGTCTGTGAAGTTGACAGTTTCAAAGATCCTGGCCAGTAAAGTGTCAAATGGATTCTTCTCAACCATAGGAGACAATTTATGTGGCCTTTGGCACACACTGAGCAAGCGCAATGGACGATACAATGCGATGTCATAGGGGCTGATGGGGTGGCTGTGCCTCGGTCCGGGAACCGACACTTGACCATTCTATTCTTTTCGCCGTGGCCTAGATAAGTTAGGAAATTTTAATTGAAGAAGCGACTTTCTGAACTACTTTGGCAACTTTCCTACGATTCACAATTTCCATCACTTGAGGTCAAAAATTTGAGCGTCGAAATTTTTCTAAGTCAGTTTGAATCGTCACGTGCAATTTCTAATGGCCTGTTTCCGTACTAAGTTCTCCCAGTCCCTACGTTCGAGCAACCGTTCCGCCACTTTTTTTTTCTCGCTCAATTTTTATTCTATCGACTCAATTTCTTTTGCATCATACTCCGCTGTCTTGTTGCTCAACGTAGGGACTGGTTACGAGTCTAGTATCATGGGTATTTTACGTTCTCTGCCCGTGTAATTCTACCTACCTACCTACATACCTACCTACCTACCTACCTGCTGTCAAATCTGCTAATTTGGTCCTCGACAGCTTCCATCCCTATGAGAATGGCCTTGAGCCGGATAGAGCCAGAAAGAGTCCCATCAGATGGCTCGTTGTCGCTCGCTGAATTCGTGCATAGCTCGATCTCGCTCGGCCGCGCATCATGCGCAATATCGAGGGATATCGAGTGGGGCATAATACATACAATCACTGGATTTGCTACGCTTGATTGCACTTTCGGTTCTTCGAGGGTGGACGAACTAGAACGAGGGACTCGAAGGAAAACACACCGGATGAATTTACTAAAAATATGATGTTACTGAAACATGCCTGGGCGCCACCTGAGCCCGAGCACCTCTTCCGCGAGTCCCGTCCCACCGCACCTCCAACCCCCTGCCCCAACACCGTGCAGGGACCACATCAAGAAAAGATACAATCCATCTGCGCAGCTCGAACAAATGACTTTTATTGACTTGTATATCTTGATCCACTTGCAGGTTTTGCAATTGAGCTTGATTTTGAGGAGGTGCCCGTCAGATCTCAAAGTTCTATGCAGCAACTTGGGAGGGACCACAGCACGGGAAATTGGGATGAGGACGGCAGGCAGAGACCAGATACTTGGGGCGGGGCAATATCGGGGCCGCAGGGAGGAGAGATGTGAGCGACTTGCTCCGATTAACACATCAACCAAATGGCAAGCGGGCATGTGCAAAAATATTCGACACCGGCGGAATAAAAATATGAATTGAAATTCACAGAATCGCGATAAGAGCGCATGAAATTTCGTGAGACTTGGTGAGATATCTGAGCTTTGGCAAGCGAGTACAAGGAGGAACATTTGTGACAAGGTCGGCCCCGCCCGATCCCGCTCGAGGACATCTGACAGACATCTTGATGCTTCTCTCTCCCTCTTTCTCGCTCTAGCCGGCTCGAGGCGAATCTCACTGGGCCTAAACCCCCACGCGCTCGGTTCGGGGACCACGGTATATATATTAATTATAAATATCAACGACCTCTCGGGGACCACGGTATATATATATTAATTATAAATATCAACGACTTCGGTATTTCAGTGCCCCAACAAAGCCGACTGCGCGCTCAATGTCTATCATACTCCCCATCCAAGCACTTGCAACTATGCAAGTCTCCCTCAAAATCGGATCAGATGGACAATTTGCTCTTGAAATGGGTCAAGCAAGTGACGCAGATGTCCCCCACGCTCTATTGGATGGACTGAAGTTGCACCTTCATTCAGTTCCTGATTCGAATGGCGTCAGACTCACTCTGTTTGTGTCTGTCGAGGCTGAACACGGCAATCGGCACCGTATGTTATTTCCTTTGGATCACTTTAGTTGAACTCAAAGATCGATTTTCTCAGATCCAATCGTGCCAGCAGTGGACTCGTGCTTGGAACATTCCCGTACACAGTCGGCACTGGATTTTGGCGCCGACGCACAACACCTCGATTTCTTCTCCCAGCTATATAGTGTTGGGAGTTCGGAACACCTACTAGATTCTCTTCAAGCAGGCGAGCGTAATCCGGGATCCTTCGAATCTCCCGACGCATTCAACGCCTTCCACCTTTACGAAGACTTCTCTCAGGGTGTGTGTTCCGAGCGCTATCATAATCTATTGTTGAATTCACGCCATAGCTCTGAACACTGATCACGTCCAACTGTGTCACTCCGACATCACCAGTGCTGAACTCGATTCTGTGTGTAAGTTACCGCATTCTGAGCGACACGTCAATACTGATGGTAGAAATAAGCAGTTGAACCCCACAACTGCGATACCCACGTTGAATTGATCACGGAGCTCCCTGATTTCGAGGATAGCCCACTTCAGGATGTCGCTCCTTCTGACTCGACCTCGCCAGACGCAAGTACTTCGCCTTCGGAGTACGATGCAGATTGCCCTGAACCGTTGTCCTCCGCATCGGGCTCTCCGACCCTGTCCACCCGACGTTCACCGCGCCCCTCGGATTTTCCCTGCCCCAAAGCCTCATGCTCCCGCACGTTCCCGACCCAGTATGCTTTATCTATGCACATGCAGAAGCACATCGTGAAACCGCCTGCATCCTTCCCGTGCTCGGGCTGTGCCCTTGAGTTCTCGCGTCGACATGATCGTCTGAGGCACGAGGTGTCGCAACACGGGCGCATGCGGGAGTGGGAATGCAAGATGTGTTTGGGATTTTTCTCCTCGCAAAAGACTTTGCAAAAGCACAAATGCAAAGCAAGGAGAACGGGTAGATGACTGTAACGATAGATGATTCGCCATGACCTTTTGAACGCTCGTGTCAGATTGCGCCAAAATAGATCGTCCATGTTTGTCGCGTGGGCTCATTTCTGAATCTAGTTGCGAAGGCCGTCATCGTCGCCGTGCGCACGGACCAGCCGAAACGGGGGATCAGTCGGAGTTTGAAATCCTCCTTGCTTCCTACCAGTCGCTACCATCACCATCCCCATCTTTCCTCGCCCGCGCTCTTTTCCCCTCCCCGTTCGTATCTAGCGATATTCGCTGCTCTCGTTCCATATCCTGATGCTCCCTCTCGCTCTGAATTCAAAATTAGTCTTGACTGAGAGGAAAGACGAACCCACTCGTTCGACGCGTCTTTTACCGCCTATCGTGCTACCGAAGAACAAGGGCATTTTAAATTTCCTTCCCCGTTGTATGACGCATTTTACTCCAGGCAAGGTTGGTACCTCTGTCAAGCTTTCGCTCCAATTGCTCTAGGTCGCAGGCACCATTCTCTTCAGAATCTCACGCGTCACGACGACGGTAACGACGTCTCAGGTTCACGCCACGTGGGCATGTATTCATGCCACCTTTCCTTCAGCTTCCATTCAATATACCCCATCCTCCACTGTATCCGATGCAAGACGTCCGCTGCCACCGCTACCATTTATAAGTAATTATCGGCCTTGACTGGACTCTGTCACTGGAGCTGCGCTGAATTGTAGATCTTCGCAGGAGCACTAGCATGTTCATCGTGGTGGCCGACCCCGACCTGTGATATCGAATCCGGGCGTGAGTCTTTGCCACCATCGTTTGCGATCCTGTCTAATTTCCTCTGTGACGCTGTGCTTCTCGTCGCCTCGACCCATCCTCCACAGCACACCTCTTTCCCGGGGAATTCGACACGAAGTGGCCATCGTATGTGATTGCCATTTTCAAATTTTCCTTGCGCTGACTCCGGGGGCCTCTTAGCAGCCACCGCCGTCCATCCTGTGTGTTATGAATATCTCTTTTTTTCGTGGCTTTTATTTCGACGTCGCGCGGTGCGTTTTTCGAATTCAATGAAGGTGCATAATACTGACTTGTACCCACTTACCTGCTTCGATCGCCTTTTCCACGCCCCCCGAGACTTGTTCGTGCAAATTTCGACGCCAACGTGACGCAGGGCTGGATTGACGGAGTGTAGAGAACGAGGGCGCTGGCCGCTGAGGGGCAGCGGCGACTTAGTACTGCGACTTAGTACTACGCGCCCTGTCTTAGTGGCTTGAATGATTATATTTTCCCAATATAATGCAGGAAATGGCTGGTATCGGCAGGGAAGAGGTGAACAGCTGAGCTCAGAGCTGAGCATAAATTGAGCCGAGCCGAGTAGATGGGCCCATAAGGCCAAATTTCTGCCGCACTTTGGGTTGGCAGATTTGAACAGATCTGGGCGTATCCAGTAGACGGGATTCTCACCGGATGTGCTCAATGGGACCTTCAGAGTCCATTTTGCGCTCATTTTAAATTCGTTGTCCCCGGAGAACTGGAAATGAAAATGAACTCTGACGTCGAAATGAACAAACTGAGATTTCGGCAGCTTCGGCGTGGCGTCGGCACATCAACGGACCTCAAACATATGCACTTCTACGCGCGGCACGCGTGCTACATGTTCACACTCCGCTGATCCCGAGTACAATGCCGAAATGGAGCTCTTGCCGTGGTTCGGATCGAGGATCCCGGATGATATGGAATGAAAACGAAATGAAGTTGAAATGAAGTCGAAACGCACATAGGCTACTCTGAATGTCCTACTTACAGATCCCGTTTTATAGAGTGCGCAAACTGGAATATTGGCGCGACCGTTCAACATCATGTCCCACGTGCACGCTCGCGTGGCTACCTGTTACAACTCTTTCTTTAATTCTTTGAGTCTTTCGCCGCCTTTCCTCGCGCTGTCGAAACCCATCTTGCCGTGGTGCCTCTGATTCACCCCGAGCCTCTTTGGCAAGCATGAATGTACCATTCGGCCTGGTCCGAGTCTTGAAGTCTGCCGGGCTGCTCGATAAGTTCTTGAGCGGTTCTTGAGCGGGACACGCAGCCACTGCCTAGATTGGTGCACTATTTTTATACCGTCCTTCGGGAACATTCACTCCCGGATAACCTATCCCAGTGTGCATATCCCCTCAATCTAGTTCTATTTCCTGGAGTAGGACACATTCGACACGGAGTACGTCACGCCCCACCACGTCCCCAGTATGATAGTATCCCTCTCGAAACCATTCTCCATCGACTTGGAAGCCACCCTCGAGCTTTCGAGTCCTCGGTGCCCATCGTGTAGCATGTGGACGCTCTCTCCGACCCATCGATGTCACAGGCGGGCCTCTTCTTCGTTCGCGAGCGGGACGGAGACGTCTCGCTCAATGCTCTCGGCATACAAGACGGCTGCGGTGCGGATGACGAGGTACAGAAGGCTGAACGCGAGAGGGTGCGGACCTCGGTATTGCTATGTGGACGCTGCGACCTCGGGCCCACGGTGAGATTGCCGGCCCTAACTCCGCATTCGTGCTACTTTGCCAACTTGCATGCATACGTGGCTAGCCTTTAATCAAATTGGTATTCCGAATGAATGTTTTCTGGCCGCATCTTACTCTTATAATAAGCTTAGCAGACGGCCGAATGTGGGGTAACAATCTTAACGCTCGCGAGGAGCTTCCACATTGCTGCAAAGATAAAAAAAAGAGAAAGAGAAGGAATCATCATTGAATTGCTCTACCACAATGGTATAATCAGTTGTATTTCGCAGGGGCACAAAAGATTGAGACGACACTGGGTGTGCAAGGCGCGGGAACTACCCAACCCAGCGCTAGATCAAACTCGACGGATCGAGTTAGTCAACCGAGTTTGGACTCGAATCGGTTCGACTCGACTCGGACTCGACTCCGCGGCAACACTAGCGCGGGGGGAAATGTAAAAGACTGTGGTTCGAGTCCGCATTCGAAAGAAAGACAACATGCATTAACAAACTCTTCTCTCTTTCTCCCACTTCGTCGTTCGCCACCCGCCGTCTAGCTCCCGGTCTGCTGTATCCTCACATCCTTCCCGACTCTTTCCGATAACTATAGAGATATATCTGCACATCACAGGTGCCTTTCTATCGCCGTAAGTCTTTGTTTTCTCTTGTCGTCTCATTCTCCAGCTTATATCCATCTACGTAGATGGTTTCTAACTTGTTTCAATACTTAAATCTCACCCGAGCTCCTTGAGATTTTTCGTGGGTTAAGTACATGGTCGGTGATGTGAGAAACATCGTGGGCGGGTCGTGGAACTCGGTACGTCGCTTCCCCCCCGTTTGCATTGACGCAAATTTTGTATCGAAACACCGGCTAGCCACCATAGGTCTAAGTACCGATTCCATTGCGCACCAGTCTGTGCTGCATCCAGTGCGTCCCTCATATATTCCGTCGCGCCGTACAGTAACGCGTCGCAGGCGCTCTGTACAACACCGCCTGACTGTACGCGGACTCGCATTGATCTGGCCTCTTCGGTTTAATATGCGTCATTCTGTTCAATGCAGAAACCATCCTCCTCCAATGACAATTACCGGCGTTCGCCTTGTTTAGCACGACTTTGCCCATTATCTGCACGAACCCGCCCACTCGTATGCCTCAGCCCTCCCCGGATCATGATCCTCTCGGCATTGTTCATTTTCTCCTTGTGTCTTTTCTCTTCCCCTCCCCATTTTCTTTACATCATTTTTCCTCTTTCGTTCATTTCATTCGCTAACGACTTCTGTCTTTTTCGCAGAACCTGCGACCCCACCCTGCCATTTCAGCGCCAGTAGTGCGCCTCACACGCTCTCACGCGCGTTTGCGTTCCTGATTTCTCGATGCGCCGGCGGCGTTTGGCGTGCACCGTATGGCGCTGGCGAGGAAGTACGTCGTCGTTGGCTCTCACCTCTCGTCATCTTATGCTTCCTGCTGCTGCCTTCTATATGCATGATGCGTCCTGCCAGTGGTATCTTGTACCGCTCTTTCCTATCTTTACGCCGCTCCCTCCATTCGTACGTTTCCCTCTTTCAGAACGCTCATCGACACCTTCCCCGCATGCGGGCTCGGTAGATTATACTGGTCTCCCCTCTCTACTTTATCTCTTGCCAGCATAGCTTACACCGCAGGAGCAGCGGCAAGACTAGGTCAACCACATATCACCCTATCCACGCTCCGAGGTTGCGAGAGTGCCTATTTTGCATTGAAGGATCTCACGCCGTAAGAGTCCTGTACGTTCATCTGTCTAGTATTTAACGCTGTATCTCACTTGCATTCATATAGTTTGTTGGCATTGCGGTGTGCTGCCATACCTGTTAGTTAGGTACGGTAGATATACATCGGTGTCTTGTACGATAATATAGACATGAATACCATTCTGTCTTCCCAACTGCATATGAAATTGTGCAACCGCGAGTATGAAAGGTTCTGTGGCCACCCGCTCAAATTCAAGAATTGAGATCCCCTGATTGTTGCGTCAATAAAATATTGATGAAGGAAGGAGTGAATATTCGTACAAGTTGAGGTTCAATCGAAAAACAGTCCACCATTCACCGAAAGCTGTAGAACGTGTCAATATATTATTCATTCCCACTCGAATGTTCCTCACAGTTTGGCCTAAATCCGGATGTGTTGATAATTAAGTAGATGGTCCCTAATCAAAACTCACCTGTTATGAAACCGGATTCCTTGGACGCAATGAAAGACACAAGGCTGGCGATGTCGGTCGGGGTACTAGTCATTTTAAGCGATTTTTCAGGTAGCAACTGGGGACAATTTTACCCAAGTCTTTTGACTACCGTTGCCTGTTTTGCCTGGAGAAATGTGACCGATTTATTTGAAAGATATGTGACAGTCTTGCAACTTACACCTTCCGTGAGGGCCCCAGGGGCAAGCCCACTTCCCTTCGCCGTACTAGCGTCGAAATCAGCCACTGTAAAAATATTCAGTGGTTTGAAAACGATCAATGGACCAAATTTACACAGGGCTGTGTCGATTGGTCCCGGCGCGTAAGCATTCACTGTGATCCCATGAGATCCGAACTCGAGAGCTAAATCTAGCATTAGCCAAAATTAATAGAGTCGAGTATATCCATATATACCAGCCACTTGGGTCAAGCCGCGGACAACACATTTAGAAGCGGTGTAAGCAGCGAAGCCGGCAGATCCTAGAATCATGATGTTCAGTATACCAATGGGCAATGGCAGCAGGCATAAAATTACCACGAACCTTGTTTCGCCACTACGGAGGAAGCTCCAATGATTCTTCCCCCTCTGCCTTGGCCGACCATCTGTATCCCAGCATATTTGTAGCAGAGAAAAGGCCCTCGACCATTGATAGTCATGACCCGATCCCAATCATCGACGGACACTCAATTTAACGGTTAACAAGACAAGTGGTGGTAGGGGGTCACACACACTCACAGTTGGCAAGCGTTGCCCATTTGTGTGTCACTCCAGCATTTGCGACCATCTGCCGGAAGAATTAACGGTGTAGGCATTGCTTTAACGATAAAACTAACCACATCAAGTCCGCCATGGATACGCGCAACCTCCTCGATCATTGACCTGACCTGCTCTTCGATCGAGACATCCGCAAGATGCTCAGAGCTTGCACGGCCCTTGGCCTTGATCTCTTCAACTACCTCGAGAAGATTCTGGGTATTTGCTGGTATGTCGTTCACAGCGACGTCGAAGCCATCGTCCGCTAGCCGGAGAGCGATTGCTTTGCCGATTCCCTGTCCTGACGACAAATAAGAAGGAGGAAAGACCACAACCCAGGACACCTACCAGCGCCAGTTACGAGTGCAGTTCCTTTGGACATTGTGTATGAGCAGACGGTACGTGACAACTCGCACCAGACATTCGTCGTCTTATAACGGTTGGGATACCTACTCAAGGGCCGCCGTAGCACTGCAACCGTAGGCGTTGGAATGATTGCTAATTCCGAATGCCGTGGGACTTGAAATTCGGCCAAAGTCACCGCAGGTAGTAAGTGCGGTTGCAGGATTGCGGCCGCGGCCGCACGCCCTGTAATTAGTCAGCACGGCTGACTCAAGCTAGTCCATTGAAGTCCTGCGATCATTTCGGAAAGGAGGATGCCGTTTCCTGCCGATTATAGCCACAAGATGAATCTATGTTCAATCATCGCCAAAAGCAGTTTCAGGCTTTTGCGTGCGACCGATGACTTCGTTGATAGAGAAAGTCCCGAAAGTTTTTTTTCTTTGTATCCTCCGGACAATTATTGGGGACTACTCGGCACGCTTCGGCTTCCTTTTGGCTTATTTCCCAGTCTTCCTGGGGTGACTCTAGAGGGCAATTCTTCGTCAGTTAAATACTGCATAGCGGTTAAGGAGGTATGGGGAGTTTTGCAGGAGTGCCTATATCATTATGTGCCGATGCTCATAGGCACATCTCGGCACAATGCGGCACTGGTCTGCCTCCACTCCAGACATGATGCCGGATCAAGCCCGGGAGACTATGTGGGTTGAATCGTAAAGAATGGGCACGCGCCATCGGAAGAGACGAGCCCGTTGAACAATGGAGCGCGCCGACAATCCAATAGTGTAAAGTGATATGTAGACCCAACTTGAATAACTGGAGACATCCAACATTTAAATTTTTGACCGCAAGCGTGCTGGTTAGACTCGGCCAGAGTATGGGTGTGAATTTCATCGGAATGCTATTTGTTTGTCCTTTCGAACGATCTGGATCAAGAGCTAGTAGATGGGAATCCGAAATCAAAACTTGTCGAGACTTTCCAACAATGATAAATCATAATCGGAACTATACGGCAACACATGTCACAAACGATTGCTCAGTGCTCAATTAAGGCGTTAATTCTTTGATAGCGGACTGGAAAGTACTTGAGAGTATTTCCAATCACGACCCTGTCACCGTCCTGTTCTCTTGCACCTGCAAAATATCAGGAGGAGCCGCAACCATAGTAGAATCAACTACCTCTGTGCCGGAGGCGGGCACGCAGAAACTAGCATCCTGAAGGCGAGAGCAACAAAACTGAACAAGGGGCATGGTTGTGTGTGTCACTGGATAATTGTGGTTCAAAGGAAAGTGGCGAATTGATACTGCGCACCACTTGATATGGCAGGTATAGATTATTCTAGATCTGTTGACCCTTTAGTCGAGGTAGCCCTGTGATCTCCCGAGAGCTCACGGATCATCCACGGTCAAGTCGAGGACCAAGTCACTTTACTCATGGCAATTCGCCTACTACTTAGAGATGCCTTTCCCTTCCCCCAATGTCAACTCAATAACGAGATTCTCCTCGACTCCGACGACAAATATCTACCGCTTCTGCAGGCCTCAGTTATTTTCACAGTCACGACGCGACGGAGAATCGGACTGTAGGCCGATCCGAGTTAATCCGGGGATACAGACGCAAACACATCACTTTTCTTCTCTTCTTCACTTCCACGTCCGAATCCCACCTAGGCCGTTTCGTCTTGCAATCTTGGTTCTCTTACCGAAGCGACCATTCCCATGACTTTCAGAGTCGTGCCTCGATGGCAACTTGACTCACCAACCGCAATTCGGATTTCCTTTGCTACACACTTCCCGAGGCCTCTCCTCTCATAATATCTCAAGTCTCTGGACCGGATCCTCAGCCGACTCGTTGAGATCTGGGTACCGTGGCCGTCGGCCAACGCAGTCAAAGTGGATGTAGATACCGACACCTTTCGGGCTCGATGGCGGACGGAGTCACGCGGCTCTCTTTCTCGACCTGTTTTAGGCCGAACCCTCTCACTCAACGTTAACCATCGAATTTACATTCTTCGCGCGCCATCCGATATATTATCTGGATCTACTGCCGCCCTCAAGCTCCCCGTTGTTTTGGCTACCCGTCCTGTGTTTGATATCCCAGCGATGCGCCCAGTTAGTGCCTCACCCTTCTCACGTTTACCGAATCTCATCTCATCTCATACCGGCTCGATGGCAGACGGTCTGCATGTATCCAAATTCTCGATCGCTGACAGTAAACCCCGTTCGCCTCGGGCTCGAGCCTTGGTTTGATGATGCGAGCGGATGTTTCTTTGCCCAATCATTCATTTTCGAATCTTTTGAAACTCAATGAAACTCAATGACATCTCCAGTGCGAATCGATATGCATCCCCCACGATCCTTCAATTGGGCCTCTGATCTTGCCTCTGATTCTGCGTTGTTGCGAGCGTCATCCTCGGCGAGGCGTCAATATGTCTGCGTTCCACATCACCTCGCACCGGCTCGTTGGCGGAGGGTCCGCATCTATGCCATATACCCGGTGGATAACCACATATCGTTCGACTCGGGCTCGAGTCCTATGTTTGCAAGCGTTGAGTTTTTCTTCGGCGAACTTGTCATTTCAGTCTGACACGACCAAAGCGTACGGCCTACGATATTTGTTCAGAATCCCTCCGGCCTCTCGATTTCTCAACCAAACCTTCGACTTATCTGACGGGCTCACGCCAAAATTACAGATACGATCCCTCTGCGTGCGTCGCCCAAGGTGTAATCCGCGTACATCTGCCAAGACTGACTCGTATGTGTACAGTTTCGATGGCGGACGGTCCGCACCTGCTCCAGTGTAATCGTGGAAATCGCTTGGGCGCGATCCGATTACCCCTGCTCATCACCCCTCCCCTGGCTTATTCTTTATCTTAATTCCTCCTCTTCTCGCTAGCACATACATAAAGCCCGTCGCGTTTCAGCACTATCATTCCGGATCGCAACGTGTGATCATCGCCGAACTGGTAACTTCGTTACCGCGGTCGGTCAGGCAATGGACACGCGGTGCATCACCATCGCCCATTCCCAGTCGTACTTCCATGCAGGCATCTCTCCAAATTCCCAATCCCCCTGTCTTACTCGCGCAGATCCTCCTGTATTCCTCGGTTCAAGTTGCTTTTCCTAAACCGTGATGTGCATTCTCCTGTGCTATCTCCCGTCGTGATCCTTTTCCTCCCTTGCCCCTTCAATAACCCTCTTCGCATACGTGCGCTTTCCATACTCGCGTTTGCGTCCGATGGACTCGGGTTTCTCTGGTCGTCGAGCCCGCTCTTCTCTACCTCGTTTGTTCTCTGGTGCGTTCCTATCAACAAGGGGGCGTTCCTTCCGCTCTTCCCGAGATTATTGACGCGTTGCTCCGAGGTGATCTTTGAGGCTTCCTCCAATTCTTGCGCGCGTTCTTAACACCCACGCTCTCCCTCTCATTCGGTATCGATCTCCTTAAATCCCATGCCGAGGCATAGTGTTCGCCACGTCGTCCAACGCACGGGATGCAGCTGAGGTACTCTGCCGGAAGGCATATTGGCCATGGTCCAGGTGCGTCGCATATACATATTCGGCCTCGGTTACTTCAAGTAGGCACCGAGAACTACGTCCCCTGGTCCGTCCTTTCCTCGTCAGTCGTTACCGGATCCTGGATGATTAATATGTTCCTCACAGCCAGCAGTTCGAAGTATGTTCTTACTTTCTACGATTCGGAGTCGCGTTCGTTCACGCCAATATATTACCGGGCAGAGTGATATCCTCTTTTTGGTTGGCTCCGAGTTCCCCCGCCAACACTCTTGGATCGGGTCGCCATTGAATTGAAGTTCTCGATGCTTCAATCATACTGTGTGCGGCTGTGCGCTGACGCCGCGGTGGGACAGGAACACGGAAAATTGAACTTGAAATTTTTTTCGCGGCGGGTTCATTGCTCCGCTGAATCCTCGTTGATTTCCATTTCTTGTCCGAGTCTTCCCATGGCCATCCCGCATCCCGCAAATCATCGGAGAGGGCTCCCATCTCGAGTTCGAAACTTGTGTGTGCGAAGGAAGGGGCCGCCACATATTCCCTTGTGCTCCTGGCCCGCACCTCCGACTCGACCTGATCGTCGTGGGGTTTTATAGGCGGTGATCCGGAACGCCGCCGGCAACTCCCGCTAGGTGCTTACTATTCAATATGACACGACGCTTACATGCGCAAAACGAGGCTCCTTGCACACTGCGCTCACTAAGCCTCATCGATGGTCATGCTTTCCTTTTCTTGGAACCAGTACCTCTCGGCACACGAATGACCGCCGGATGCCTATAAAATGTCACTGTCCAAGTCGCAAACCCACACACACTTTTGACCCACTCAGAACTCCTACCTACCACCGAAATGCCTATCATCACCATCTTCGGCGCCACTGGGACGCAGGGTGCGCGCATTTCTCGCCTTGTGAAAGAAACCGGGAGCTAATGAACGAATGCAAGGCTCAAGCGTCCTAACCGCGATCCTCGCGGACGGGAAATACACACCCCGCGCCGTATCCCGGAACGTCGATTCAGACGCGAGCAAGGCGCTGAGCGCGAAGGGCGTCGAGGTCGTTGCGGCGAACCTCTTTGACAAGGCGTCGATCGTGAAGGCGATCCAGGGCAGCGAGGTCGTGTTCGGGGTGCGTCTAGAGATGATTCACAACGATAGAAGGCTTACGACGGCAACGACCCGCAGACAACGAACTTCTGGGACCCGGAGGTGTTCCCCGCGGATATGTCGGGCAAGGGCGAGATCGTGCAGGGCAAGAATCTTGTCGACGCGGTCAAGGAGGTCGGCATCAAGTTCTTCATCTGGAGGTGCGTTCGCTCCATATCATTTCGTGTTATGCATGCCGACGGCGCCCACTGCAGCTCCCTCCCGAGCGCAATGAAGGAATCAAACGGGTTGTATACGCATGTGCATCATTTTGAGAGTGCGTGTCGTTACAGTAGTATGCTAACTGACCTCATCGAGCGAAGACAAAAACAAAATCGATGAGTACCTCGCCGCGTCGGGCGTCCCCCACGTCGTCCTCCTCACCGCGTGGTTTGCGGAGAACCTGTGGAAGTGCGTTCCTTTCCTTTCCCTCCCCTCCTTATTATCCACCCCTCACCCCTATCTAACCACCCTCCAACGTAGACTCGGCTCCCTCCAAAAAGCCGACACAGGCTACACCCTCCCCATCCCCAAATATGGCCCCACCGACAAACAGTCCGCCACCTGGGTCGCGCACGACCTAGGGCGCGTCGTCGTCGCCCTGGCGCGCAATTACGCGGACCCCGCGAAGGAGGTGCTGGGGAAGACGTACCCCGTCGTGACGATGAGCTTTACGTATCCCGAGTTCGCGGCGGCGATTGCGAAGGGTGCGTCGTACTTATTTCCGGGCGTTTGAGGTGGGATGTCGCCTGATGGTGTTGCAGCTATCGGGAAGGAGGTGACGTTCACGAGCGTGGAGAGCGCGGGGCTCGTGGATCTCGATGAGATGGTGCGTCTCCATGCATCCTTTTTATTCTGTTTTATATCTCACAACAACGTAGTTCTCCTTCCAAGCCAAAATTGGCATGTACACCACCACGCCCATCCCGAACCCCGCGCTCGTCGCGCTTGGCGTCGAGTTTGGGACGATGGAGGAGTTTATAAGGGAGGAGGTCGTGCCGCGGTATGCGTAGGTGTGGGCATGAGGGTGAAGTGAAGTAAGTTGGGTGGTACGGAGATGTAAAGACGGGGTGGATGTTTCGTAGATGTTTTTGAAATTCAACGATGATTAGCTGTGCTGTTACGAGCGACTCCTGCTATCCGAGGTCATGCAGATGAAGTGGAGCAGTCGTTTCGCAGGCATGACAAAAGGCGGACTCGTAGATTACTTGCTGTTACTGTAAATTTCCTTGACCCTCTATGGTACATCTAAAAAAACCCAACCCCCCCGGGCTGTAAGGCCGCCCGCGCGGCAAGGCCGCTCGCGCGGTCGAGGACCCTCTTATATACTCTCTAATTTCGGCGCGTGGGAAACCAACAAACTTTATGATATAGGTGACGCGACCCGGCGCGTCCTTACGCTCCGCGGGAGATTTTTTGGGGATTGGGGACTCAGGGAGGGTGTTTCCCGAGGGTTTATGCCTAGGGTCGAGTTTCTAACCACCGCCGAAGTACGTACTGTTTTGGCTAAGTTACTCGTAGGAGTTCTAGTACTGACTACTGACTGCTGGCTACTGGTAGAAGCTAGGAAAGGCTAGGGGCTCTCTACGTAGCAATTCTAATACTACTATTCTGAAACCTGAACATATTGAACGCGTGAGACCTCCGTCGAATTAGAGGTACGAGTACCTAGCCGGTGTCTACGGAACTGAATAAATTATAAATCAGAAACCACGTTAGACTAGCCGAGAGATGGAAGGCAGTACTCACCGGATTAAATCAGCTACTGGGGAGGAAATGTAAGAAATAACGCGGCAGAGTACTTGATCGCACTCACCGCTCCGGGACGGCCAAAAATCGAATTTTGGATGCGACTTGAATACCTCGACGCAACAGAGTCAGTTGGGTTAGGGAAGAGAGGTGGTGGTTATACACACGGTTGGGTCCCAGTTCGCGGGACGTCGATACGTCGTCTCAGGGTGTTGGCGTCCTGAAATAGAAGGAAGGTGCTAAGCGAATCCGGAGGTATTGGGTGTAAGTTGGCCTGTTGGAAGTTAGCCGGTAGGCCCAAATGGTATATTAAATGTAGATTTACGACACCAACGTTGAGCAGGGAATATCCATTGGGAGGTAACGCGTCGCTGAGAGAATCTGCGACTGGGTCAAGGGACTTGAAATGCGGAGGAAGATAAAATACTTACCCGAGAAAGGCCGCTCGCGGGAACGCGATACGTTGGCTCGGAGCTTTGAGCGCCGCAAGGAATATGAAACGCATACTGGTCAACCCGCTCGCGGGAACGCGATACATAGTTTCGGAGCTTGGAGCGCTGCTTCGCTGTGCGTAGGCGGTCAGAATGGTTTGGATGGTGAGGAAAATAGAATACATACCAGTTAACCCGCTCACGGGAACGCGACACATAGTCTCGGGGCTATGAGCACCGCTTCGCGGCGCATGGGAAGTCAGAATGGTTTGGATGATGAGGAAAATAAAATACATACCATCTGACCCGCTCGCGGGAAGTCGATACATAGTCTCGGCGATGTCGGCGCCGCTTCGCGGCGCCTCAGCGATGACTTGACAGCCCCAACGACTCGAGCAACCTGCATTTTACGATTAATTCACTATGGGATGTACACGCCTGCCGGCAGCCAAAACATCCTGAAAAAAACCGCTTAGAATACTTCAAGAATGCGGTCAAAAGTGTTACGGGATGGGGACTCACAGAGGCGTCAGGCATCGCGTGGAGAGATACGGCGCCACTGCGCGGCGCCTCAGCGAGGGCCTGACGGCCTCAACGACTTGAGTGAGCTGCGTTTTACGATTAATCCACTATGAGCGGTATGCGCCTGCCGGCGGCCAAAATATTTGAAAAAAAGCCGCTGGGAAAACGTCAAACATGCTATCACAAATGCGTGGAGAATGGACTCACAGGGAAGGTGACATATCGCGCGGAGAATTACGGTGCCGCTGCGCGGCGCCTCAGCGATGGCCTGACGGCCTCAACGACTTGGGTGAGCTGAGCTTTACGGCTAATTCACTATGAGCGGTACGCGCCTGCCGGCGGCCAAAAAGTTCTGAAAAAACCCGTTGGGAAAACGTCAAAAGTGCCATCAAAAGTGTGAGGGGACGCACAGAGTTTTGCGGGAAGGTGGGGAGAGATACGGCTTCACAGGTTCAACGACTTGAGTGAGCTGCGTTTTACGAAGAATTCACTATGAGCGGTACGCGCCTGCCGGCGGCCAAAAAGTTCTGAAAAAAAACTGTTGGGAAAACGTCAAAAATGCGAACAAAAGTGCGGGGGAAATGTGGATTCACAGGGAACGCGAGGAGAGATACGGCGCCGCTGCGCGGCGCCTGCGCCAGGTTGCAATACTGATCAGAGTCTTGAATAGCCGCAAACGGGTTTTTCACTCCTCCCGCCATTTGCCTGCCGGCGGCTAAAATATCTGAAAAAGAAAAGCTCTGAAAATACGTTAGAATACGATGAAGGCAGCGGAAAGATACAGGGGCTTGGAATACAGCTTGCGGGAGCTCGATGCGTCGTCTCGGCGCGATTGGGGGCATAAAAAAAAGGGATGGAGGAGAGAAAGTACGGAACTACGGAGGTATGTACGTAGGCGATGTTGCCTGGTTTCCAATACCAAACGCAACGTAAGATGGGGTGAAATCGGTGAAAAATGGAGCCCCGACTTGCCGGGGGACTGGCCTGGACCCCGCTGGCAGGTGTGTCATTGGCGCCGCTGCGCGACGCCTCAGAAATAATACAAAAGCTTCCTTGACTTTGGTTCAGTGAAATTCAGGATTCAATTCAAGAGGGCGGTACGTGCCTGCCGGCGGCTAAAAATTCTGAAAAAACGGCCTTGAATAAGAGTGAAAATGCGATCAAATTGGCCGCGAGAGCGGGATTCATACAGACAGTTCAGAATTCAGTACTGGAGAACCCTTGTCTTGACGGGAAGCTCCGATATATCGATACAGCGACATGGTGAGAGTCAAGGTGATACGATCAAAATGCAAAGATGACACAACAGTTCACGGGGAACTCGAAGCGACCGTCTTCGGCAGTATCAACCCTTGAAACCAGGTACAGATGCATTTAAATCTATTGTAATCTCTGGTAAATTCGCTGTATGAATTGAATTTTTACACGCTGTGAGGAATACAGCGCTGAAGCTCAGCCGGCGTCAGAAGGGGCGCCGGTACCTTCTGTCAGGCCGCGGCTCTTGTATATCGTGGTTACAGTGACGCAGTAGTTATACAGAGTCCCTCGGACTTGCTCCTCGCTTCCCGAGGTCGCCCGTTCGACTTCCTGCAAGCACTTTTGTTTTTTGAGCCGTGCTAGTATATATATTTTGCCTCGGCTCGCTGGGAATCTCTCCTCAACAAGGGAGAGAAATAGTCCCGCGAACCGTGTATTCTTCACCCCAAGCCTTCAGAAAAATTCCGCCTCGATTTTTTTCGGGCCTCGAAATGGGCAAGAGAGCCACTACGCTCGCGGTCCATATAAGGCAATTTTGCCTTCGGAGGGGCCGGCAGACCGCTGTGCCTAGACTTGGATACTTTTTGGCATAGTCAATTGTGGGAAATTACTTTCCCCTGTCCGCAGCATCCTCCGCGGAGGGGCTGGAAGCCAAATTCAGACTATAAGTAGACATGTTGAATTTCCGTCGAAAATCCAACCGTTACCTATACCTCGGTGAAGTGTGAGTTTTGAAAGAAGATGATCCTCTATTGGTACTTCAAATATGTCGAAAAAATTGTTGAATCTTCTCGTTCTCGCCAAATATCCTGCAAGAGACACGGTTCATTTTGGAGATTATTATTTTTTCGATTTAGTTCGCTGACCTCTGATTGCTCCCATGTGTTACGGAAGCAGGTGACAGCGTGTAACCCACCTCCTCCCCAAAATTTGGGGCAGCGGAGGCCCTTGCTGCGACTCTACTCACAGAAAATGGTGATAACCAACGATTCCGCTCCCCAAAGGTTCCACTCTGTCATGGTAACCCTTCCAATCACGGCGAACTCCTCGGCTAATTGGACAGCTGATCACGGGCCTAATTGCGGTGTACTACCCCCGCCCATCGCCTTCATTCCAATATTTCTGCGAGATTGACTTTTTCGTTTTGCATGCTTTTTCACTGTGTTGTGGCGGGATGCACTCCGCCATTCATCTGCATATTGAATATAAAAAATTGAGAAGTGTGCATTCCGTGTAGCTCCCAGGGCTAAAATATTAATTGCCGTTATTTTCAACATCGGCCTTCCTTAGCGCGCATCTAGAGCGCTGTCCCGGCGGACATTTGCGAGCATCATAAATATGCATTACATTGTGGGTTTGCCTGCCACGTCGCTCTTAGTATATAACCTCCCCCAATTCTCCCCAACTCTCACCATTCCTACTTTTCGCCCACTTTCACCCATCTCTCCTCACATCCGTTCTCACTTCCCATCCTCGCCGCAGTGCACGGCATGTATTGCCGCGTCCTCCCTGAATGATCTCCTCTCATCCTTCACCCTTCTTCGTCACTCGGCGCCGCCTTCCACTTCGCCTTGAACTCGCCGAGTCGCTTTGACACCCTACGGCATCCCATGCCGAGGTGCCGACCGGCAAGCGAGTCACGGGATGGTTGGTCCTTCTTTTCTTCTCTCACCGCAAACTTTGTTGCTGACCTTTCACCGGTGTAACAGAGTTCCCGACTGGTTCTATATCGTATCTTTGGACGCCCTCCTGCCGGTTCCTCGGCTTTCTTTGGAACTCGGCGTCGGCGGCGGATTTGTGGATGACTGGACTGGTACATCGTTTCTTGAGTCTCATCCCACACTTCCTTGCTGACTGACTTCAACTCCCCAGGATTTTTTGATGCGCCACATATCAGCACTTCCTGCTTAATCTCCCGGTTACCTCGGACCGGCAATTTTGCGCCCTCGAGTCGGCTTCCTTGCCCGTGGGCCGGGACTTCCGAGGGCTATGCCTCGTTCCTCACGGCGTCGACGTTCTTCTCACTTGGACTTTGTGACCCAAAGCCAGCCTCTCTGTCTAATTTCGCCTCGACTTGGACAGCTTGTTGGCAGGATTGTTGGATCGTTCAAGGTGCTTCCCTTTTTTCTTTTCTTCTACTGTGCAGTACTAATATCGTCATTTCAGTCTTTAAGTCGGATTCAAGGGCGCATCAAGGGCGCATCATTACGATGTGATGCGGTGAGTTGGGCCGGGCGCGATTATTGCCTCGCACTCCCTTTCATTACAAATTTGACTGACTCCAAATATCAGGTCACCAGGTTTCAGATACCGGGACTATCGTCAAATCACCCCCCAGTATGTCTCATTTTATTTTCTAATGACCCGTTTACTGACTCTTGATTCTGCGTCATTAGACTGAAGTCTCACGATCCTACGGCGTGAGCCATTCAACGGGGAGACTATAGTCAAATGCGTCAAATGCTACCAGGTATGTTGACATTTCTACTTGCCGTTCAATTTTTTTAATCTGACTCTCGAATCATCAGCGGGACCATGCTGAGTGCGTACACAGCTCAACTCCTAGCATGTCAAGTTACTGACTGGGTGGCATACAGCAGGGACTATGCTCGTTCAAATGTACTTGATTGCATGTCGAGACTATTGTTGGATAATACCTGGTGCGTATACTGTTCAACTTTATCACGATAATTTACTGACTAGTTTAGGTCACAGCACGGTGTATCGTCGTTCAACTATACTTGAGTAGGTTACCTTACCTCCATTTGCCTAACTTACTCACCGAGTTAATAGATAGATACTCGCGACTCCTTCTATTGTCACGAAGTCCTGAATGTACGGACCGAGGTGAGTCCACTTTTTTCCTCCCTGACTTCAATGGGGCACTAACTCGTCGTTCTACTTGATTAGATTGAAGCGTCACGATTATACAGAGCCGTCCGATGGGGTGACTATGGTCAGGTATGTTTAATATTTTACTTGCCATTCAAATCTACCCTTATTGACTTAACTAACAGCAGGACCACCCCGCGGCGCTCCACTGGCCCCTTGTATGCCGAGACTATTGTTGGATAAGACCAGGCGCGTACACTATTCAACTTTTATCACGATAATTCACTGACTGGGGTTACAACAGGGCTGTATGCTCGTTCAAATGAACTTGAGTGCATACCGAGACCATCGTTGGATAAGACCAGGTGCGTATGCTATTCAACTTTTATCAAGATAATTTACTGACGAGTTTGGGGTACAGCAAGGTGTATGAGTGTTCAAATATACTTGGGTAGGTTACTTACTCTACCTCCACTTGTCCCACTTACTCACCAAATTAATAGACACTCGGGACTCTCGTTCTATTGTCACGAAGGGCTGGATGTACGAGCCGAGGGTATCCACTACAATTATTTCTCCTTTCAATTGAGTACTGACTCTTCCTTTTACTTGATTAGATTGACGCGTCACAATCCTACGCCGCGAACCTTCTGACGGGGAGATTATAGTCAAGGTCCGTTCAAATTTTTACCCGCCATTTAAATCTAAGCTCATGAGTTAACTCAACAGCGGGACCATGCTGCCATGCTTCCGCCGAACGTTCGTATGCCGAGACTATTGTTGGATGATCCCGGGTGCGTTATTGTTCAGCTTTTATCACTTCAATTCATTCACTGACTGGGTTGGGGTGCAGTAGGGGTCTATACTCGTTTGAATATACTTCGTAAGTTGCTTTCGTACTTCAACTTGTTAAGCTTACTCATCGAATTGATAGATACTCCAGACTCTCCTTCTATTGATGCGAAACCATGTCCGAATAGACCGAGGTACATTCATTACACTTATTTATCCCTTCAATTGAGCGCTGACTCTTTGTTCTACTTGATTAGATTGTCGTGTCACGATCCTTAACCACGAGCCTTATGACGCGGAGACTATGGTCAAGGTGTCTTAAATTTCTTACACTCTGTTCAATTTTGACTTGACTCATCAGCGGGACCATGGTGCCGCGCACCACCAACCCCTCGCATGCCGAGACCATCGGCTGGATGATACCGGGTGCGCATACTATCTAACTTTGATCACGACAAGTTGCTGACTCGGTTGAGGGTATAGCAGGGTCCATACTCGTTCAAATGAACATGAGTAAGTTACTTGAATACTTTAACTTTCCCCACTTACTCACCGAATTAATAGACACTCGGAACTCTCCTTCTATTGTCACGAAAGCACCGATGTACGGGCCGAGGTAAGTCCACTACAATGAATTCTCCCTTCAATTGAGTACTGACTGGTCGTTCTACTTGACCAGATTGAAGCGTCAGGATCATACACCGCGAGTCCAACAGGGAGACTATGTCACGGTATGTTTAAGTTTTTACCCGCTATTCAACTTTTAAGTTTATTGACTCGACTCAACAGTGGGACTATGCTGCCGCGCTTCACCGAACGCTCGGATGCCGAGACTATCGCTGATGATGCACAGTGGGTATACCATTCAACTTTTATCACGACAATTTATTTACTGACTCGGTTGGGGTACAGTAGGGATGTATGTTTGCTCAAGTATCCTGCTAGATGCCGAGACTGACACGAATATTACCAAGTGCGTATACTATTCAACTTTTATCACGATAATTTACTGACTGGGTTGGGGTACAGCAAAGTGTATGTTCGTTCAACTATCCTTGAGTGGATGCCGGGACTAACACGAATAATACCAACTACGTACACCATTCAACTCTTATCACATCACGTTACTCACTGGGTTGGGGTCCAGCAGGGTCTATACTCGTGCAAATATACTCGAGTAAGTTACTTGAATACTTCAGCTTGCCTCACTTACTCACATATTAACAGACACTCGGGACTCTCCTTCTATTGTCACGAAGGGATGGATGTACGGACCGAGGTAAGTCCGCTTTTTTCCTCTCTGACTTCAATCGAGTACTGACTATTTGTTCTACTTCGTTAGATTCACGCGACCACGAGCATTCTGACGGGGAGAAGTATAGTCAAAGTGTGTTGGCCCGCCGTTCAATTTTGACTTTACTCAACAGCGGGACCATGCCACCATGCTCCGCCGAGCCACGCTGAGGCTATTGTTGGATGAGACCAGGTGTGTTTCCTATTCAACTCTTTCCACGAAACCATGGCCGAATAGTCCGAGGTAAGTCCACTACATTCCTTTCTCCCTTCAATCGAATACTGACTCTTCCTTCCACTTTATTAGATTGACGCGCCAGCGAGCCTTGTGACGCGGAGACTAGCTAGCTATACTCACGGTACGTTGAATGCCTGTGGTTCAATATTCAATATTCAAATTTAAGCCGACCCGCTCGAATCGTCAGCGTCGCGCCACTATGGCGAGACTATCTCCGAGTGACGCCAAGTGCGTGTGCTATCCAACTTTTATCACCACCATTTATCTAGTCTGACAGGGCTATGTTCGTTCCAACATCCTTGAGCAGGTAGGTTAAACGGTATGCTCGCCAACTTGATGGATAGATAGATACTCTATCGGGACTGGCGCGAGGTCCGTCCACTACTCCATGCAATCCCCTCATCGCATCTCCGACTGACCCGTGTGTTGAAGGGCATTGCAGGCTTGAGGCAGGGCAGCGGGCCGTCCGCGTATGTAAGCTTCTTGACATTCGAACGCAATGAAGTTACTGAGTACACCACCGTAGTTCCGAACCCCGAACGTACGAATTGATGTGAGCATATGCGAGCGTTCGAAGTGCTGGCTTGGTTAAAGGGATACACTCAACTCCGCCATGTTCAAGGTATCGTGGTCCGCTCCTTCCAGACTATCCAAGACTACCTTGAACTCGCGCTCACTCCGGCCCGATAGCTTCTCGATTCACACCACCACCAATCAGGTACGTTACATGCATCGATGTATTTCATTCGCTCACTTCTTCGGATGGAGAGAGGCGGAACACGGTGGATGGAGGTGAGTGCTTGAGTTTCGAACTTCTTTAAAGGTGCTGAGCGACGGACAGAGGCTCGGACTTTGGCGCGAGTAGCCGGGAGATGTTGATATTCAAAGTATGTTCAGTTCACGCGCACCTTGTGTGATCTCGGACTAATCCTCTTTATACAGCTGAAGTCCGGTGAGGTACCATCCACCCCTTCCTTCATTCCTTCTTACTAATTCTGCCTTATCCGAGTGTCTCCAGTGCTGACTTTGTCTCAGAGTCAAGGTCCATCCCTTCCTTCCTGTTATTTATTACTCTTACGTGCTAACCGCGAGATTAGAAGATACCTACCTCAAAGCTTGCTTGCGTTGGTGTTAATCGGATTTTTATTGGGCGCGGTAATGAGTTTCGTTGTGCTCCGGTTCAGTCCCCACTCGTTGTGCTCGGGTTCAGTCCCCACTCAGGGTCGTCAACGAACTGTAAGACGTAGCGTTGCACTTTGTGCAGCAGGAATATGTAAGTACGGGTTTCTTCTCATTTCCTCTCCAGGTTCTGGCGTCAACGCGGGTACGTGTAGCCCTTGAGTTCCGAGTCCTCAGTCGGCAAGTTGATACATTTCATTCATGTAGGTTGATAAATTGCTGCGCGCGCGGCAAGTTGAGAATTAGCATCGTGAACATCAGTAAGGTATTCCAAGTCTTGAATTCACAACATTGGGCTGAACGCGTGAATCGTAGTAAGATAATCGGGGGTAGAACGGAAAGACGCGTTCAATTAAGTACGGGCACGGAAGACACGTTCAACTAGGTTACGGGCACGCGTGTACGAATTTGGGCAGTGCGCAATTGCGTCAGTAAGCTGCATTTCGGGCGGCTGAGGTCCGCGTACATTCGCTTCGTCGGCTTGTCACTGTCGAAGGGTGAAAGCCGCTTGTACCGCGGCTCCGACAACACTTTTGACCCACCTCACGACTCCAAGCGTTGACGTCAATCCGACAATCCCGGGAGTAAATTGTTATTTTTGAACACCACGTTGCAGGCGGTGATCGTGCTTACCATTCAGTATGACACGACGCTTACATGCGCAAAACGAGGCTCCTTGCACACTGCCTCATCGATGGTCGTGCTTTCCTTTTCTTGGAACTAGTACCTCTCGGCACACGAATGACCGCCGGATGCCGCAAACCCACACACACTTTTGACCCACTCAGAACTCCTACCTACCATCGAAATGCCTATCATCACCATCTTCGGCGCCACTGGGACGCAGGGTGCGCGCATTTCTCGCCTTGTGAAAGAAACCGGGACCTAATCAACGAACGCAAGGCTCAAGCGTCCTAACCGCGATCCTCGCGGACGGGAAATACACGCCCCGCGCCGTATCCCGGAACGTCGATTCAGACGCGAGCAAGGCGCTGAGCGCGAAGGGCGTCGAGGTCGTTGCGGCGAACCTCTTCGACAAGGCCTCCATCGTGAAGGCGATCCAGGGCAGCGAGGTTGTGTTCGGGGTGTGTCTAGAGATGATTCACAACGATAGAAGGCTTACGACCCGCAGACAACGAACTTCTGGGATCCCGAGGTGTTCCCCGCGGATATGTCGGGCAAGGGCGAGATCGTGCAGGGCAAGAATCTTGTCGACGCGGTCAAGGAGGTCGGCATCAAGTTCTTCATCTGGAGGTGCGTTCGCTCCATATCATTTCGTGTTATGCATGCCGACGACGCCCACCGCAGCTCCCTCCCGAGCGCAATGAAGGAATCAAACGGGTTGTATACGCATGTGCATCATTTTGAGAGTGCGTGTCGCTCCCCTTCGTTACAGTCGTATGCTAACTAGCGAAGACAAAAACAAAATCGATGAGTACCTCGCCGCGTCGGGCGTCCCCCACGTCGTCCTCCTCACCGCGTGGTTTGCGGAGAACCTGTGGAAGTGCGTTCCTTTCCTTTCCCTCCCCTCATTATCCACCCCTCACCCCTATCTAACCACCCTCCAACGTAGACTCGGCTCCCTCCAAAAAGCCGACACAGGCTACACCCTCCCCATCCCCAAATACGGCCCCGCCGACAAACAGTCCGCCACATGGGTCGCGCACGACCTCGGGCGCGTCGTCGTCGCCCTGGCGCGCAATTACGCTGACCCCGCGAAGGAGGTGCTGGGGAAGACGTACCCCGTCGTGACGATGAGCTTTACGTATCCCGAGTTCGCGGCGGCGATTGCGAAGGGTGCGTCGTACTTATTTCCGGGCGTTTGAGGTGGGATGTCGCCTGATGGTGTTGCAGCTATCGGGAAGGAGGTGACGTTCACGAGCGTGGAGAGCGCGGGGCTCGTGGATCTCGATGAGATGGTGCGTCTGTGCATCCTTTTTATTCTGTTTTATATCTCACGACAACGTAGTTCTCCTTCCAAGCCAAAATCGGCATGTACACCACCACGCCCATCCCGAACCCCGCGCTCGTCGCGCTTGGCGTCGAGTTTGGGACGATGGAGGAGTTTATAAGGGAGGAGGTCGTGCCGCGGTATGCGTAGGTGTGGGCGTGAGGGTGAAGTGAAGTAAAGTGGTGGGTGAGTTGGGTGGTACGGAGATGTAAAGGCGGGGGTGGATGTTTCGTAGATGTTTTTGAAATTCAACGATGATTAGCTGTATTGCCGTAGATCGCGTGAGAATTGGAACTTCGACGTTGGATGCAACCAACAAAGAAAAGAAAAGCAAGGAAGGAAGGCTCGCGGAAAGTGGTTCCACGGGCGACTCCTGCCATCCGAGGTAATGAAGATGAAGTGGAGCAGTCGTTTCGCAGGCATGAGGCTTATTTTGAGATTATATATATCGAGTCTGGCTACGAGAGATTAGTACACATACGATTTCACCGACAAGGATGAGCTTGAAAACGCGGATGAAATTTAATTGAATTTGTCCCTGCTGTGCATGTGAAGCCAGGGGGGAGGAATTGACGCGGGGACGGGGATACGTCGGAGTGCAGCACATATAAACTCAACTAACATAAATGGGAAGCAGAATCCAAAAAAAAAGTATCGGGCAATCAAGTCTCCGGCTTCGTTCGGGGCTCAAGTATTAAAGCAAAAGATCCTCGCCTGGCTTCGGTCCCGGGACCGTGGACTGTACACAAACTCCCTCGGGATAATATGTTGCATAAAGGCCATAAAATCCGACCGCCAGCGCCAAGCGTTATAAATGAGCTCGTGGTATATATTACCGTGCGTCCAGCCATCTGATGGAGAGCGCGGCGGCCAACATACAGAAGTTGTTCCAGAACAATCCGTGTCATGGAGAAAACTTGACAGCAACACGGTGGAGACTCGGAGGATGTCCGCGGGAGACGGATATGCGATGCACACACCTCATCTAAGGAATCAGTGCAGTATTATTACTAAAAGGGACCTTCAAAGTAGCACATTCCGCGTTCATTTCAACTTCATTTCTTCCTATTTCATGTCCCCTAGCACCCGAAGTAAAAATCAACTCAGAACCTGATGTCAAATGAAAGAAAAGAGACGGCAGCTCCGGCGTGCTTCGGCACATCAACATATGTTCACGCTCCGCTGATCCCGAGTACAATGCCGAAACGGAGCTCTTGCCGAGGTTAGGTCAAGGATCCCGGATGATTTGAAATGAAAACGAAATGTGATTGAAATAAAGTCGAAACGAGCGCGAAATGGGCTACTCTGAAGGTCCCTATTAAATTATTACTCCGTTTCTTCTAATCCTCAGACTCCGACTGTTTGGACACTGGGAATAGAAACTCGCCTCAGGCTACTCGAAACACGATTCTATAATATGGCTTTGGCGGCTCAGAATACAATGGACTACGTTTAGATATTTCAAGGACTTGCGATGAAATGTTTGAAGCAACAAGGCTAGAATCGTCAAATGCGAGCCAAGCATAGCTTCAAGCCTTTTACACCCGCATCAAACGGAACTCCCTCCGTTCCAGACAAACGCGACCTCACACTACTATCTTCTGGCAAGGTGAATGCGAAGCTCGCGACAAGTTCGCTCAGGATTGCCTGCGCTTCCACGACTCTGTAGAGAAACTCAGGACGTGGGTCAACTCCTGAGATTTTTACGCACCCAAATCGCCATCTGCGTCACCATGAAGGACTTGTTGAGAACCGCAAGTGAAGAAAGGACTTACCCAAGGCAAACACGGGGACCGCCGAGAAACGATAACCTGCGAGGAACATGAGCACACCATCAATACCAAGTGATGATTTCCGAACAGATGTCCATAAGGCCCCAGCGCATTCCCTTTACATGGACTTCCCTCTAGCCATCGGGAAGGGTCAAACCGATGAGCATCTGCACCCCACAAAGCCTCAAGTCTAGAGGGCAGTGTTAGGACTGATTTACTTCTGCGGCATGGAAATTCACCGGTGATACGAAGCTATCGCGATCATGATGGCTTGACCCTTTTTGACGGGCAGCTGAGAGATGTGTCGACCGTCACAGGTAACTATCTCGTCTGCGAGGGGCAACACAGAGTCCTCGTTGGCAATTCGCTCGGTAATCGGCACCGGTGGATGGAATCTTAATGTTTCCTGAGAAGACTCAATGATGCGAATTGGAATAGTATATTGGGCGTACCTTCAAGAGTGCGTTCAGTAAAGGCATACTGTCATAGTCCAACTCTTCATCCCCCGCATTCTCCTTCGTTGTTTGAATTTCCTGGCGCAACTTGGTCTGAAAGTCTGGAGTTGCGGCTAACCAGTACAAGCTCCACGCCAGAAGCACGGACTAAACACCGCATAGGAGTCTTGAGTTCGTGAAACAGGCTCATGGCGGATACGTACAGTCGGATCCTGGCCAGCCACAAGCAAGATGCGGATTTGTTCTGTTAACTCTGCAACGGTCATTTTGGAATTTCCTGATCTGCCATTCCCTTTCCCGTCTTTTAGAGAACGAAATGGATGAGAGGCGAAGTAACATACGAATAAGATTCAGGAGGTCATTACCGCCCTCCCCCTCTTTCATCTGAAACTCTTCGGTTTTCTCCTTGATAAATCGTTCCGTAACTGCGCGGAATGCAGAAACTGCTCGCATAGCCGCAAGTGGCAGATGAATAGTTTGTCGGAAAATAAATTCTGGAACAAATCCTAACAGATAGTCGGCCAGGAGGGAAACGCTGGAGCGCTTAAAGGCCGAAGCGCTGTACAACTTGTTCAACTCTTGAAAAGTATAAGAGAGAATTCAACTCACAGTACATTTGTATGACTCCTAGCCAAAGGGTGGTGCGGATCTTGGACGGTATTGATAGGGATTCCAAGTGCGGCTGGTAAAAACAGTTGGAGAAGGATGTATAGTCTCACGAAGAACTCAACCTTGACTAATAATGTCCAACGTAGCTAGGTCCAGAAGTTTGCAGACGTTCAAGGTACTCGAACTGCCTGGTGTGCATAGCATCTCCCATTCCCGAACAGTCTAGCAAATAATGGTAGACGTGAGCTGGAAACGGTTTGTAGTTTGTAGGGACAAAGCCTTACCTTCCTGGCCGCATCGATGAAAAGTGGTACAAACGACTTAATAACTTTAACAGAGAAACCAGAGCTCATCGCACCCCGAAAACGACGATGGTCTTCGCCTGGAAGGATCCGTCCTTGAAACGCAAGAGAGAGACGAGTAGTAATAGCTACCTTGCACAGAAGCGACACTCTTCCCAAAATCCATCTCAGCATTGCGCATAAAGCCGGGTGGATGAGTGAAAGTTGGGGTGTTGATAATATGTTTCACGGCGAGAGGGTCGGAGATTATAAGTCGATTTCGCTATAACGATTACCACCCGTTAGCTCGAATGAATTCCAAACGAGAACTTGAGCGTCACCCCGAAGCAGCCCTTGATCCGATAAACAGGCCCGTATTCCTCTTGCCACTCAAATTCGCAATCACCGTAGTTATCCGCGAGCATTACTTGTCTCATATTGCCTGTAAAGTAACGTGAGTACGGAGGGGTGCGCCAGCCAAGGAAAGAGACTTTCCAAAAATCCACGACGGGTTTGCGGGTCCCCGAAGGGACACAACGAGGTCCAGGGCGCGTTGTCGAACGCGATAGACTAGGATAACTGTCGCGCAGACAGCAAACGTAGCGTAATACACGTTTGGCATGAAGGCTTCCATGATAGTACGTGATTGGTCCCCACATTGATACGCCACTTTTAAGTACGCCTGTCCGCAGGTTATGGCAGCCAATGCGCAGTGCGGCCGTTTACACGCTAGGAATATAAACACCGGACGGCGAGTGATCGGAACACTATTTGCGGACTGTGGGCCCGGGTCAATGGCCGCCGGACGGACAGTGAGGTTCGCTTGCGATGTGGGAGCATGTTGAGATCGACTGCGACAACAATCTCGGCGTGCCGGTACATAAAGGCGAGGGAGCGACTAGCAAGGGAGGACATCTCCTTTTCGTCACACATGTTTGCCAAACGCCTTCTCGCCGCTGTTTTGTGCCTGAGCCACATTTTCCAGGCCCAGGCCGCCGACCTGTCCCCCTCATTGAAACAGAACGACCTTCATTGTCCCAAGGGATACGAAATCAGCTTCGTCCACAACAGCTACACGTACAACGCCCCATTCCATACATTTACCAGCCTCACCAGTTCGTTCTTCAATATAGTGTGGACGGTACGCGGTGTACATCCATACTTACTATTGCACTCACTCCTGTCCAGGGCGGGGTACCGGCCACGAGCACTACGGGCGTCGACAACGTCCCGGGCGCGACTCGTTCGGGCCCCTGGTTCGGTGGTGTCTTCAACGAGACTCTGACGATGTATCACCTTGACGACGAGCTGTACATTTGGACATACCACGGAGCGGCCTACACATATGCCCCGGGGGGAGGGGTGCCTCCCACCCATCTGTCCGCCTACGCGGAGACGACGCGATTCGAGAGTATTTGCAGCGGAACGGCGACCTACATCGACATCATCACCTATCTCTGCTCCGACAACCCGAAAGTGGTGTACAGTCTGCTGTACACGCTCCATATGGTCACCTTCCAAGATCTCGCCCAGAGCGCTAATGCCACTGTTCTCGGCGGGGATTGTCCGAGTGCGTAGCTGTCCTCCTCGGAATTCAAGTCGTTGCTGATGCATTCCAACAGGCCAGTGCAGTACCTAGATTAGACGTGGACCCAGGTTACATCTTCGAAGCACTTATCTTAAACATTGTTGTGATTCTGGGATGCTAAGCCGTGAAAAATACTACACATGATGTCATGAAACAGTCAATTTTTGCATTTTTCATTGAGACTCGCGAACACACTTCACATAGAGGGCTACTGTGAGCCTCGAACGGGAAAGCCACCACAAGATAGATCGACGTACGATGTCGAATCCTGGCTTCCGCCTGTGGTTGCAAAATCTTGATCAGAAGAAACGCATTGACACTAAGGGGGCTACGAGGTTTTCCGGTTCGCCTTCTCCAGCACCTGAGAACATTTTCCCTGCGCGGTGAGGAAAATGACAGTCGTCATCTTATCTTTGCCGGAATCGATTCGCCCAGACGATTCATCCCATTTGCGCCTACCGTTGCTACCGGGAAATACAATCCAGTCCTAGATCTACCCCAAGGATAAATTCTGAAAGAGGAGCGAGCCAGCGAGGGAGTCTGAGTTGTCACAGCTCTAGAACAGCTCGATTCCACAAAATCTTCGAGAAAAGATCGATGAAGAAAGTTGGACGAGTTTGTCGAAGATACACCACCGTGGTCGACAATATATACGTCGTGGGTCGCGCAAGAGCTAGGATAGAACAATAGTACAATTAGCATGGCAAAATACAAGAAGACCCCCACCCATGCCCAGTTGCGACCCGCACTTTATCCTGATCCCTTAGACTTTATCATCGATACGCCGCGGCCGCCCGTCCCCCGCAATCCGCCCAAACACCACCACCTCGAGCAGCGAGGATCCCGCGAGGCAATTGCACCCGTGCACGCCGCCAATGACTTCGCCTGAGGCCCATAGCCTCGGAATCGGGATCGCTGATTCAGGTTCGCGTTGTCCGTGGAGGGAGAGGAGAGGACGCGCGCCTGCGCGTCGACGGCGAAGCCGCCCATCGTCTGTCGAGATAGATATGATCAGTAATTTGCTCGAATAATCAGCGATAATTTACGACGCACATAATGCACCACAGGGGTGATAATCGCCATTGCTCCGGGGTCGGCGAGTTTTGAATGTCACTGGACGAAAAAGAATCAAGACATAAAACTGACGAACATGGGAGTTCAGTAAATCGGAAGGCACGCACCCTTGCCGAATTTATCCTTCTCCCCACCCGCCGCGGCCGCCGCATACCGTTCAAACGTCTCCCCAATATTTTCCAACGGTATCCCGCTGTCTACCGCGAACGCCGCCATGGTAGCGATTCATCAAGCCTTTGGACACGTAGAAGTCGCTTGGGGGTGAGGAATTGATTAGCATCACAATATCTGAAAGAAAGAGCGCGACGTGCAATGTTTTCCCACCTCCCCCGCCGCCTTCTCCCCAAACACCAGCGTCACCATCCCCCATTCCCCCTCTTCCCCCTCCACACGCTCCGCCAGCCCCACGGCCCCGCAACCGCATCCCGCCTCCCCACCTCATCCACGAGGCGCCCCACAGCGCCTCGGCGGCGAAGAAGAGGGCCCAACCTGTAGTTGGTTCAATCAGCCACCAGCCCACCCGGAAGCTACTTACTTGGACGACGTCGTACGCAGGTTTCTTATCAAGAAGCAGTACCCGCTTCCCCCGCCCGAGTAGCGTGTGCGCGGTGCTCAGGCCCGCCAGCCCGCCCCCCACCACGATGTTGAGATTCGTTGAGATGCTGCGGTCCTTGTTGAATAATGGTGGCCGAGAGAGCATATACAAGACGAAGAGGAGAAACATTGGTAGCATGGGAGAACGGTCATGACGGGATATCCGATTTATAAGAGGCCGCAGCCTGCAACAGCCGGGGGTCGAGGGCGAGGCGCGTCCGGTCGAGACTTTAAGTTTGACCTAGTAAGTCTCGGTGCGGGGGTGGATGCATCGGGACATTGAGCACGGAGACAAGAAGTGCGATGTATGACGGTAAAAATCAGGCGAAGCGGGGGATGAGGCTGTGCCACCGTGAGAGATCGATCCAACCAAATACCGATAAATAGCATGTTGAAATGTTCAACATGGTGGCGCAAGCATTGTTCCCCGCTTTATAGTAATTGAGGGTGTTTTTTTTGGAGCTGCCTTATGCAGGAGCCTACGAGATAGTGGCTCACATGCTGACCGGCTGAGGTGGAACGACGCAGAGATTGAGTGCCAGTGGTAGACGCAGACGGGGGATAAGTTGTACAAACCTAGTCTCAGTAACGAGGTAGAAATAAAATAAAAACGGATTAAGCACCTTGAAGGAATCAGAAGGATGGCCCATCCCGGACTCGAACGAGGTGTCTCCATGGTATAAGTTAGTCACCGTATTACGCCGACGCCATAAGATCCGACAAGTCACAAATGCGGACACGCGTCACGCACCACTGAACCTTGATAGGCTAATTGTGTCCTTAACTACGAGAATGCATTGGGATTCACATGCAGTAGCTGCAACCGAGGACTGAGTCCTAAGTTGGTAACGTACAAGAGGATTAAGCGCCTACTAAGCGCCCGCAGTACGTCATGTGCCCATTGCATCCGGCGGCATTCTTCCTTCCAAACTTCCGCGACGCAGGTATGCACACAGGTTTCCTGCCGTCGTCGATGAACGCCGGCTTAACTTTATTTATTATGTCGTCCGCCGCCACCTCTCACTCAAACCGCAATCCACCCTCAATTCCTGCTCCACTGTGCGCTCTCTCCCCAGCTATTCCTGGGAGTACGGAACGACCTCGGAATCCCTGTTATAGCTGCGATCCTCCGAGCTCCCAGTCTTTGGCTCCGCGTCCCCACCCTCAATCCTCGCCCTCTCGAACGCCGCGAGCAAAATCGACATCGGCACTGCCGCACTGGTGTGGACGGGCTCTCCAACGATGCCGGCGCGATGGGCGACCCATCCAGTCTCGGTGTAGTTCCCGTGTTGCTGGGGAAAACCTATGCCACGTTCTAGGACCCCGGTTTATCCCTTTGAAGGCCAGGTCAGCGTGCGGACAAATTTTCGAGATTTGGGACCCGAAACCTAGGTCCAAAACGGACAAAAATCAAGCCTTCGGAGCTGAAAGGCTGGGTCGCGTGCGGACAAAATGACCCACTTGGCGGGTCCGAAATCAAAACTAGCACTCTCTTTTCGGGATGGAAACCGTCAAAATGGCTGGGATCATGTTGGATCCAACCGGAAAACACCAAAAATGGGGTGCGGGGCGAAAATTTGAGCTTAAACGCCGCGCGGGACGGCAAAATTACCTTTTTAGGGTGATGCCATCACCGACGGCTAGGTACGATGCGGACAAAATCCACCAGATTTGGCGAAAATCGGTGCGGACAAAAAATATTGATTCCGGAAATTTTTTTGACCTAGCCTCCAAAGGGATAAACCGGGGTCCTCACGTTCTCCACGACCGTGCAGAGCGAGATCGATTACATCGTCGGTGTTCAAAACGCTCAATCTGAATGACCCCACATAACGAACTGCCAACGAGATTTTTTGCTCGAATTATTCCCGGTTCAGATCTTCAGCACTTCAGCTTCGGCGATTAGCACGGCATTTTTCCTGAACGGAAGGTTCAGCATTATCTGCCCAGATGATGGACTTCTGGCCGGTCGAGGTATACACCAAGTTCTTCGTTTTTCTGGACAAGACGGGCTGCTTTTATTATGAGGTACGTTTCCCCTCTCTTCCCCAATTAACCGTGACATGGATGGCTGATGACCTGCGTCTTCTTCTTTCTTACTCACCTCCAGCGCTGGGGCGACGCGCCCGTGCACTGGATCGCCCCGAGGATCTTTCTTCCCAAGACCAGGATCCACTTCTTCAACAAGATCGGGTACCTGCAAGCCGAATCGGCACTACCCCAAAGACGACGTGTGGCGCGTGGGATATGCAGCTGTGAGCAGTGTCAATGGAAGACTCATGGTGAGTGGTTGCTCGTTTTCCATGCGGATGAAGAGAAGCAGAGGAGACGGAAGAGGAAGTGTAATAGAAATGGGCTTCGCGCGCTGCCGAAGCGTATGAAAAATATGCTGTCTAGCAGCTAGCGAATGGATTTGATTCAAGAATCCCTATAAAACAGCTAACGCTCACCGCGAAAACTACCAATCAGCCGAATAGTAAGCGCGAGACTTTACTAGACGTGATCTACGGAATATCTCGTAGGTCTTAGGACTGCGTGCTAAGCATATACCTGATAATCAAGGCACACACTGTAGCTCAGTGGTAGAGTTCCCAGTAGAAGGCTGGCGCTTCAAGTGATGGTGTATTGCAAAGGTAAGGTGTGTTTTACATGAGCGGGAAGAGCTCCCTTTATATACCTAGAAAGTACTCTAAATATAGCTACTGACTCAAGTTAGGTCGGGGAGCACTGACTCCATGCCCGAGAGTGTGGTGCAAGGCAGTGAGTCGATGCCCGAGTTGTGCCCGAGCCAAGTGATGGCTGTTCAAACATCTCGGGGATCTCGGAGATGTTTAAGTAATTAACTGTACTACGCATCGAGAGTTCATGGAGGGTAATAAACTCAAAATAAGCTAATATCCATCACAGGAAGGGGAGTTCATTCGCTCCCCCTGCTTCCTTCTCGGAGTCGTGGGCCGCCCTCCTGAAAACGCTCCGAGTCTCTCGAAGCAATACCTAGGATTCCACCATAACAGTAGACCGCGCCGCTCAATGGATGTCCCTTTCAATACTCGCCGCCCTTGTATTCGAGGATGGTGCCGCTACTCGTTTAACTTAAGCTTTAATATCTTCGCGATTCGTAAAACGTCCTCACTTCTAGCCTTGTTCTCACTGGCTGTCCCACGCTTTGGTCCTGTTTTTAGATGTTCTCTTTCTCGATCCCGACACAATCATTCTGACCCTGTCTCCACGTGAATAATTCGGCTACCGATACTCTCGCGGGATTTCTCCGTTGCTATTTTGGCCGCCTCTGAATTGCACTGCAACCAGAATGCTTGATGGTTTGGACGAACTTATTCCCCCGATGGTCGGTTTGCAAATTTGTACATACGCTATCCCCTTCCATCCCATCCTATCTCTGGATGCTGCTCCCGTCACCTTAACCTGTGTCGATCTTGTGATACGGAACTTTTCATCGAGCTAAAACCGATCTCGCCGACGATAAAGACAATGGAGTCATCCTGAGGACATCTGCAAGGGGAAGGGATACCAGGGAGCAAGTCAGGCGTCCCAGCTGCGTACACACAGTTTCGGAGCTCTGATTAGCGCCAACCATTGCCGTCTTTTTCACTTAACGAGGAGTGCGATGCAGGTCATGGAGCTCTTCGAATTTACCCCTTCGCCCTTGTGCGATTTGTCTGGCGTCTCTTACACGCCCCCCTAATGTGCGCAGCCTTGATACTACCTTCAAAAAGATTACCGTTGAAGGCGGAAACTCATCAATGCGATCGGGAAACACCGGTAGAGCGTGTCACGCCTTCCTACCATTTCCCCGTCGGGCGCGGTAGGCACTTGTTTCGTCGAAATCGATACTCGGCGAGTTGTAAGTTACCATTGCGAGGGACAAGTCTATGTGTGGTTGAAAGAACAACAAGTCCAGAACATTCCGAATGTGATTGTTGCCAAAGACGTGAACGGTCCCCATCACCACTGCGCTGTTGACGACTAGGGCTTTTCCTAGAACGAATTCAAGGAGCAAGCGATTAGAGACCACCAGCACTATCGGCTGGTACTCGACGTTGTTGGACAGCGGTTTCGTGGAATTCGGACTACGCATGAGCTAGTGAAGTGTATGCTGTACGCCTTACAAGGTAAGCCCTCTCGCGTTTGATATTCTGTTCACTCAAGCCTACAAGCGCACTGCGGCGCTTGGACCAGAGCTCGCGTCGAGCACCGAGATGTTTCGGTTGGTAACAGAATCATCGTAGTCAACAAGGGTATTACGAGAGGGTTCAATCGATCGGGAGCTATCTCGATACGAAAGCGACGGTGAATACTTACCGTGCGTGTTTCCTCTCGGTTAAAACCGAGCCATTTCTGATTTATCTCAATAGGGCACTCCAAGGGCACTCGGCAGTTCATATCTGCTCGAATCTCCTCAGCCACTGAGCCGCAAGCACGCGAGTTGGCAGACGACCTCGAGTCCTTCCTCCTTGTATTGCTTCGCCGTGACCGCGAAAGCGGTCTTCGACGACGCGAATCCAGCGGTGAAACGGCGACTAATAAGCAGTGGAATGATCTCGATCGCATATTTCAATCTCATCTTCTAGGGGAGCTCCTGGATTGATTCGAATCCAGATATCGTGTGCGTCTTCGTCTAGATCCTCGCCCATCTCATCCTTTGAATCCGTGTGGAGACACTGTTCCCGACGCGTCAGCTTGACGGTGTTCCATTGAATCAAAATAACTCGGCGGCTAGTTAATCAATGGGAAAAGTGCGATCCTGGCAGGAGTAGCTACTTTGAAGATAACTCTGGTGTTCTATCCAAATATACTGACATAGGAATACGGCCACTTGCTTATTCACTTTTCATTTGATATCGATTTTCTGATCTCGGTGTAATGAAAAGCTTACGATGGGGTACCGACGATTCTAAATTATGAGAATCCAAATCCAAACGGACGGACGGCGAGTCTCAGAGAACGCGGTGTTTGTTACCTCAACCTCTCTTGTACCTGTCTCGGTAACCCAGACGTTCCGGTTCGTGTGATCCGCTAATTCGGTTAAAAATGATGGACGGTAGGTAGGTAGGTAGGTAGCATTACACGGCACGGTCCAACTCATGAACGCCGGTTTCCAGGAATTGTCCCGGTGTACACGCACTATTTACACTATTTACTAGAACGAGCGATTCCGTCCATCATTTTTAGCCGAATTCGCGTATGGACGGCGAATAGACTTCAACAGCATGTCAGGGTATTTTAGGCAGAAACCAGCGAGCTCACATTGATCCCAATCCCAAAGCCGAAGATCATACCCTGTTGACTGTATTGGTTACAAAACAAGTCACTTCCCTCGAAAACTATTATTACTATCACCTGCGGATGCGGATCGTGGATGATGTGGGTTACGGTGCTTCCCCATGTTGAATCCTGCAAAACCGAGCAGTGCCTCCGCCCGGCAGCGAAGACCCGGGATGGGAGACCTCGGTCGTATATGCTGAGAACTCAAGGCTGTCGGGTGATTTAATGATCCATAGTGAACACGCACGTCTCCTCGAGGCTCCCCGAACAGGACAATCAATGGACACACGAGGTCGCCGTAAATGGTGCCGGCACCGTAAGCCCGCCACGTTGTGCGTGTGACAAGAATCCGAAGACACAGGGTGATAACAAAGGCATCAGCGATTCAGCAACCGCTAACCAAGTAAATATATTCATTATATAGCGCCAAATCATGTTTTTTTCCCCAGCTTCGACTCCGCGTCTGGAATGAAGAAGACATTGCGGATGCAAAATGCCAAACGTTGTCAGTGTTCCGATGGAAGGAGAGGTGTCTCCTAATTAGCCTGGTCAACAAAGGCATGAAAACCCTAATTGACTTCATCATCAACTTGCCTGAAGGTGTCACGGCATGCCGCGCATCGGAATCCTCTAAGCTCATTTAACTTCTTTTCTCCGAGTCTCCAACCTCACGAATAGTGCGGAAATTACGCATTATATCCACCTATTAAATGACTATCGTACACCCAACTCGCAGCTTATGTGGAATCATGCCCTCGGCAGGGTCTCGGAGTGTGGAGCTGGGCTTTAACCGACGACGCGCACACAAGCAACCGTAAGGACAAATCGAAGAACCCCACTCGATCAAAACCCGGATACTATTCTTGAATCGGCTGTACCAAGCGGCATCTTGAAAAACAATCGCTTGACAGAAATAAATGAAACAATAATCATCGGTCCTCATATCAACCAAATGGCAAGCGCGTGCAAAAATATACGACATCGGCGGAATCATAATATGAATTGAAATTTACAGCATCGCGAATTCGCGATACGCACACATGAAATTTCGTGAAACTTGGCGAGACATGTGAGCTTCAAGCGAGTACAAGGAGGAACATTTTTGATGAAGGTGGGCCTCGCCCGATCCCGCTCGAGCGCATCTGATAGACATCCTGATGGATATCTCTCCCTCTTTCTCGTTCCAGCCGGTTCGAGGCAATGCTCATTGGGCCTAATCACCCATGCGCTCCGACCGGGGACGACGGTATATTAATTATAAAAACCAGTCGACCTCGGTATTTCAATGCCCCCGCAAAGCCGACTACGCGGTCAATGTCTATCATACTCCCCATCCAAGCTCTTGCAACTATGCAGGTGTCCCTCAAAATCGGATCAGATGGACAATTTGCTCTTGAAATGGGTCAAGCAAGTGACGCGGATGTCCCTCACGCTCAATTGGATGGACTGAAGTTGCACCTTCATTCAGTTCCTGATTCGAGTGGCGTCAGACTCACTCTGTTTGTGTCTGTCGAGGCTGAACACGGCAATCGGGATCGTATGTTATTCGCATTGAATCACTTCAGGCCTGCTCAAAGATCATTTTTCTCAGATCTAATCGTGCCAGTGGATTCGTGCTTGGAACCTTCCCTTACACAACCGCCATTAGATTTTAGCGCCGGCGCACAACCCTTCGATTTCTCCTCGCATCTATATACCGTTGGGAGTTCGGATTACCTACTCGATCCTCTTCAAGCCGGCGAGCGTAATCCGGGATCCTTCGAATCTCCCGACACATTCAACGCCTTCCAACTTTACGAGGACCTCTCTCAGGGTGTGTGTTCCGAGGGCTATGATAATCCATCGTTGAATTCACGCCATAGCTCTGGACACTGATCACGTCCAACTGTGTTACTCCAACATCACCAGTGGTGATCTCAATTCTACGTGTAAGTTACCGCATTCTGAGCAACACGTCAATACTGATGGTAGAAATAAGCAGTTGAACCCCACGACTGCAATGCCCATGTTGAATTGATCACCGAGCTCCCTGCTTTCGAGGATAACCCACTTCAGGATGTCGCTCCTTCTGACTCGACCTCGCCAGATGCAAGTACTTCGCCTTCGGAGTGCGATGCAGATTACCCTGAACCGCTGTCCTCCACGTCGGGTTCTCCGAGACTGTCCACCCGAGGTTCACCGCGCCCCTCGAATTTTCCCTGCCCCAAAGCCTCATGCTCCCGCACGTTCCCGAGCCAGTATGCTTTATCTATGCACGTGCAGAAGCACATCGTGAAGCCGCCTGCATCCTTCCCGTGCTCGGGCTGTGCCCTTGAGTTCTCGCGTCGACACGATCGTCTGAGGCACGAGGTGTCGCAACACGGGCGCGTGCGGGAGTGGGAATGCAAGCTGTGTTTGGGATTTTTCTCCTCGCAAAAGACTTTGCAAAAGCACAAATGCAAAGCAAGGAGAACGGGTAGATGAATGTAACGATAGATGATTCGCTATGACATTTTGAATTAATAATATCCGCTCGGACGTGGCGCATGGTCCACTCCTACGTTACTTCGCAGTATCCGGCGTTCAACCACACTCTGGGAAATACCATCCCGCATTTAACAGCTGTTGCGCGTCCTCCATCAAATATATCCCAAGCCAGGGAAACAACACACACTCGGACGTGGTGCACGGCATATACCTGCCCCAAATTTTCAATCACGCCAAAATCGCGTCCACGCAGGTCTTCTGGGTTCGACTCCCAGCGTCCGGATGCAATGTAGCCAAATGATTTTTGATGCGTTTTTCGTGCCCTTGTCCATTCATGAAAGCAGTCATGATTAATTCGTGCGTCTCAAAAATATTGCTTTCCATTTCGGTACGTACCATCTCGTGCGTACATAAGCTCATCCGAGAAGTCCCCCAGGTTCCTCAGTCACACCATTCGCCGAGTTCTTCCCGATGCATACCGGGTTTCGCTGGGGCAACGACGAATCCATTCAGTGCATCTCGAATCCCTGCGCATATTACGTTTAATTCATATATTCTAGACTTGAATTGTTGCCAGTAGTGGGCAGACAGAGCGTGTCTCAAACAGAGTGGAGCGGTTCGCCAGGGATGACCTGCTCGAAGAATGCGAGCGACGCGGCGGGTTGGTAAGGTTGCTGCAAGGGGGAAAAAATCCACAGGCGCAGCAAGAGTTGAAAACCGGATGAAAGGGCAGAATTAGAAGAGAAAAGACAAAACGACACTCACGATCTCGTTGCCCCGAGTTATATACGAGAGCAAACGTAAAGTTTTTGACTTTCGCCACGGCGGCGACGGTCATGCCGTCGAGAGTGATGTTAGCAAGCGGCGTCGCGGCGAGTTCGGCAGCGCCGTACCACTGCATCGCCAACGCGGCCGCGTAGATCCAGTTGCAGCTGTGGGAGATAGATTGAATAAATACATGTTATCCTGATCCCCATACCACATCAACACCCTCATCCCCGACTCGACCGGATCCGTGAGCTGCGGCAAAAACATGTGTGCGTTGTCACCCTTGGTGTCGAAGAAGTCTCCCGGCGCTTCGGGGGACTCGGAATACGTGGATGTCGCGCCGATGGCCTTAGTGACGGCCGGGAGGCTGATGTACTGGGCGAAGTAGCTGGGCGGGAAGGGCGCGTCGGGGCCCTGGAGCAGATTGTTCGAGTTGCGTCCGTCCACGGCGGCGTAGATCTGGAAGTGTCGGTGCATCACCGTGTGTCAGTGAAACAATAATGAATATACGAAGAAAACGATGGACTCGCTAGTGGTCCACACGGGCGGCGCGGCGGTGTACGTGCTATTGATTATGTCGGTGCCGTAGGAGAAGCCTGTGCCGATGGGCTGGTCGATATACAGCACTGCGACGGTTGATTGTATCAAGATGAGGATCCGCGGGGGAATTTAAGAGAAAGAAAGACGCGTTTTTGCTGACGTTCTTCCAGCTGTAGGGGTTCGTTCAGCACGGTGGTCGCCCCGTCCGCGTTGACGTGACAGGGACCATTCGCTATGCAGGGCCGATCAGCGCATGGAAAAGTCGGTCAGGCAACGCGGGGGAATCGCATACCTTGGAAGAACCCTTCCATGGATGAGCACCCTGGGCCGCCAGCGAGCCTGTAGAATAGTATCCCGCGGTCAGTTTCGTACGGCATACGAGGGAGGAGACCCACCACAGAGTGAATGGCGAAGTCGTCGGCGCGTTGCGTGCCGCGAAAAACCAGAAAAACTAAAACAAGACGATTCATTACTTGATACGAGGGGAGCGGGTGGGAAAAAACGAGCTGTGAACGTATTCTTCGGCGCAGCCGCTCATAGTGTGTACACCCGGCGTCGTATCGCAGATGCACGCCAGCTGTTCGTGTATCGCAGGCTATCACAGCACGATCACATTGTTGATATGAACTACCGAGGTGTGGGACTGTGCACACCGACGTCGACGGAGTCCGCCACGCGTGTTTGAAAGGTGTGTGTGACTGGGCCGACATCCTCGGCGGTAGGAAGAACGCTAGCGTGCGCGAGAGTAGCTCAAGCTAAGAGGGGAGTGATGAAGTGCATTGGGGGATAATGGGTCAGTGTGGAGCAGCCAGATAAGCGCGCTGTATCATAGCTATTCGACTGGGAGCCAACTTGATAAGCCAAGACATCGAATATATATGGGCAAGGACGCCCGAACTGATAGCCTCCGCAAATAGCCGAAAAATCTGCAGAGGTTTTCCAGATCGCGGGAGCCTGAGGCTGTGTCCGATTAAGTCAAGAAGCAAAGTGACTTAGTGAGTCAAATGTTTCCGGAGTTGGGCCAAAGTTGGGCGCGGATCCGCTGAAAACTGATGGCGTTATTCGTGAACACAGTAGGAGGAGCTAAAGAACCGGAGAAACTGAGGAGAAACCAGAATACAAGTGCACCAATGCAGGAAATCTGCGCCATGGCGGGAAGCAAAAGCCTAGGATTTGTGAGCAGTGCCACGTCATCCGGGCCAGGCTCCCGCCGTCCCCATTGGGTGGCGGAGCCATCAACATCCCAATAGGAAGGTTGCTGCAGCTGTAAGAATAAAGCTCAGCCGCACACGTAACAGCGAATGACTGTGTTCTATGCCTGTAATAATAAAGCCGCGACAGAAATTTCGGTGTGGGAGCGCGTAGCTCGTGTAGCCAGGTACAACAACTCCAGAAATTAAATCAAATCAAAACACTGCGGTGATCCCTTCCTTTTACCGTGCGTAAAAGAGCTGGAAAAAATATATCAGAGGTCCCCCGGCTTTTATAAGTCCTTTTACCAAAGGAAAAAGTGCTGGGAAAATTCCGCTGTTTTTTTCCCGCAGTAAAAGGGTGGCTCTTTGTCCAGGTAAAAGGGTCTTCTCCCTCATTGTTAAGGGGGACAAGTCTTTTACCGAAACAAAAAGCAGGAAATTCGGCCTTTGGAAAGTCCGGCAAATAAGTCCGCGATCAGGTCCGGCGGCAAGTCGGCCACACTTGTCGGGGTCTGAATATGGAAATCACATGTTATGACACTTCCATCTCAAGCTTCTTGAAGTTTCCAGCACGGCATCCCTTCGTCTTTCCTCTTTCCGTCCTCCCCTTCTCTCTCCCCTCCACATCTCCTCTTTCCCTTTTCCACCATGGCTCAGAGCGGCCAGATGCGCTACCCACTTTGCAACAATACCCTCAAAATCAAGATTGCTGCCAGCGGGGAAGTTCCAGGGTCATCGTACATCCGTGTACGTTATCCTGATCCTTTCCCTGCTGCTCGCTCAGGCTGAAACCGGTCCGGGTTATGTCCAGTGCACGCACACACACTACTCTTTTTAAAAAAATTTATAGGCTTCCTTGTACAAACATTGAGTATGTAAAAATTAGTATCTGGGGTAGGGACATCCTCGAAGTCGTTTCTGCTCGAGGCGCGTCGCAACGCCGCGAAGAATGCCATGGCAGAGGCCGCAGAGCATGTCAGATTTGTTGACAGTTGTTATGCCGTACAGTCCGCACACCAGCCAATTCAAAGTCCGATGTCTTAACTGACGTCAGAGGTCTGGCGATCACTTCCGCCGGACCTCTAAATTCCCGGACTTTCCATAGCCCAAATGCACTCACAAAAAGGAGTAATTTTACCCCGGGAAAAATTGGGCTCAATTTTACCGCAGTTTTTCTTTGAGTAAAATTCCTAGAAAAAGCCGAGGGACCTCTTATATATTTTCCACAACCCTTTTACCCGCAGTAAAAGGAAGGGATCACCGCAGTGAAAGCAGGCAGCCTTTGAGCTTGATGCCTAACTACGAGCTTCGTCACCAATGTCGGAAAAATGCCATTTATCTTATCAGGGGCTGACCGAACCTGATGGACTGATAAGACCTGATCAGGGGCTTGTCAGGTTCACGGGTGTGTACTATCAGGTCCTGTCAGGTCCTGTCAGCTATTAGCATACAAGGCCGAGAAAATATTGTAATTCAGCACAACAGTTTGTCGGCACGAAGGAACATGTCTTAACCAGTGCCGGCCGCTGGCCGGCCATGAAGGTTCAATGGCCATCGGTGGCGCACAACGTTGCCACCGCTGGTGGCCACTGGACTTCGTTGGCTAAGGTACCAAGGCAATCTCCACCGACATTCCCCATTGATTTTTGCTGGACTTCACCGTGAGTCATTGGGTCATAGCAGAATGAATAGTAGCCACCGAATCCCAGTACGAGCCACCAGATTTCAAGGGTTGGAGCTTGAAGTGGGTGGATAATTTTGTTCAAACTCCCTCGGTTCACACTGGTCCTCATTGGCTCACGCTGGCGAATTTCCTTCCGTGGGCCAGTAAAATCCTTCGCGGTTTTCAGCAGTTCCAACCCTTTCGGGTGGGCCAGTGGAATCTATTATGGCTCATTGAGAACAAAGGTCCTATGGAGTTGCCCATGCATTTCTGGCCAACTCATTGCCTTCGAGACCATTTCGGGAAGTCAACGCGCATCGGTATTTGATCGGAATACCACGTGACGTGACGCGTAAACATTCGTTGGGTCTTGTTCAGGGCAGCAGATCCGATTGCGCATCAATATAGATGTAAATACGTGTTGAATTACTATAGAATTAATTCAGAACACCTATAAATGCTTGTTTGGGATAAATAAATATAATTTTGAATGTCACGGTAGGTTCAAGCTAGGATACAGCAAACATAAGGTTCAATTGGGTCTGAAGCGGTCATGTAGAGGCTCAAAACTCTTGTGATAAGCTTTCTTCAAACCTCTGATAACCTGACTAATTGATAATTTAGTTTCTGAGTCGTTAGAGCCAAAATAGTTCCACATACTAACAAAATATACATGAAGCCAAAAAAAGGTAAGTTAGTCGTATCCGTGCATGCATGTGGGTCCATAAAATGTGTCCAGCTTATGGCTGAAGAGCTATTCATGAACCCATTCTTGGTCTCTGGCCTCCGGTGGTTGCCACTATCGTACGGTGGACCCCAGTGGCAATCACTGGCGATCGGGGACGCGGCGGTCCGGTGAAAACCAATGGTGTTCGCCGGAATCCGTATCTTATCTTGGCGCCCTATGGTACACCATGTGAAACACTGTCCATCAGCATCTGCCAATGGCCACTGGCGGCCACCGGCGGCCGCCAGTGACTTTTCCAGCGGCGGGTATATTACTCCTTTCACCGTGCCCGGCGCATTCGGGAATCGGGTCCGACGGCCGACACTACGCAGCAGCCTATCGTTATCCACCTCATTTCAAGCTCAATCGAACCTACAAATTGTGCATCGAGTATATCCTTAACTCGCCACCACTGAAAAACCCCTTGCAGATGGGTCGGTCTCGAATTCAAATTTCGGCTTGATTCCCCTCATCGTCGGAGAGCATTAACAAAATCATGCCAGAGCATGTTGCATCTTCCTTGGTACGTTTCCTAGTCTGGAAGTCCAAGTAAGTTCCGGTGGAAAGCGCGGATAGGGTTGCCATTGCTGAACGTGACGGTATTGACCCACTCGTTTGCTTCCACATATTGACGGCCATACCACCCCAGGACGCACGCAGCTGGGGAGATTCAGAGCGCCACAGCTCCCGAACGTGAAATTTATCACAGTATGTTCCGAAGCGGAGGAATACTCGAGGTGGTAGCCAGCACGAGACCGCAGATATCCAGCAGCATCCTCTGGACCTCAGGACTTTTGCAGAGATGTTCCCCTCGATTGCAAACATCCACTTGCGGATCGCAGGTGTGTTTCCGATGAGCAACGCCTATTACGGGACTTCCACCATCAGTTCTTGAATAGTTGGACGCGGGAGAATATGTCAAGCAAATCTCGCACAACATGTAAGTCAAGAAAGAAAATCTGCAGCCGGATCGACGGACTTGACTGAATTGTAACGATGCGCGCTCCAGTTCGAGACGAGAACCGGCCATATGCGTGGTACACACTTGTCGAGCTAATTCGGGTCCAGGTTCGGTGCGCGGCGATGGAGACGATAGGTAGGAGAAACCTGGCGGTAACGAACTATGATCTGAGATCAATTGGCTACCCAGAGAGTCGCACCTGGCATTGAATCCTCCCATTGATAATCACCGCGGTCTACCGTGTAACCTATTCAACTCGTCGTGAAACCGGAAGCACAAGATGTAGTGTGGATATACCATGCGAAGGCCAAGATTGCACTCGGGAGGAATTTCCCTCACGGCAGGAACGTCGACGCGATTAATTTCACAACCCCAAACAGAGGAGTCACGAAGCCAACTGTTTCCCTTGGTAAACGCCGATCGCATCACCGATATAAAACACTGCGAACCCACTCTATAGCTCTTGACTTGAAACCATACGCACCCGAAAAAACTCCCCTGTGAGAGCCCAATGTTCGACTTCCCAACCAACGAGGATTTTGAAAGGGATAGGAAGGGAACTGAACGCACGATATAAGAGAACGAGCTTTCGTGCGAGGCCAAGCCTCCGATATGAGCGTAGGACGGAGCTTGAGTTGACGTGGCTATAGACCTCCTCCGTCTTTTTCGGAATTGATTCAGAGAGAGAATCTCAATTGAGTAGGTGCGAAAGCACATTTTGGCGAGCACATATCAGACGATGCGGATCTTGTGGTCCTCCGCGACCAACGAAATCTGCGGCCCAGTCAGTGCATGGTAAAGCCCCAGGATGCAACTTAATCGGCTTTCAGAGCGATACGGGTGATTAAACGCACAAAATTTCATCAAATAGTTCCCTGGGAGATTCTGCAAGTCGGTGGCCTGGATTCCGAGGAGATCCTCCGGCTACTGCCAGTCTACCATGATCTCGCCTCAGTGGCTAACTTCCGGGAGAGACGTGCTACGGACCTGGGCCAAGGGATTTAGTTCCAGCACTCAGCAAGAAAAATGGGACATGCAATAATCAGACGTATGTTCATCGCTCGAGAGATTCGCGATTTCAGACGGTGGAAGTCAAGAACACGTCTACGGCATGTGTGGCCGTGCTTGGCAGATCAATCAAGTTCGGACCGGTGATCCCGTACTGTTGCGTCAAGCCACCACCTCGAAAACTCTCAATGAAGCGCCCACGTCCTGGGTTCCGCTCAAGCGCTCAAGCCGATACGCCTGGATGAAGCACTCTTTTGAATCTTGGGAACTCATTCCCGCACCAACGTTCGACGCCGAAACTAGTGAAAAACTCGGGGTAAATTGGGGCGGACGCCAGGGCGTGCTCCTTTACATCGAGTCTTCCTTCAACTTCTGTCGAACGCGAAGGCATACCATCGGTGCGGAAGATCTGCAACCAAAATCTCATCGTTTAGCTCAGTGCAATTTAAGTAGCTCCCCATTCCGAGTCGGCAGCATAGCTTCGCTGTTTCTTACAAAACTCTTGCTCCCCGCGGATAACGTCGAGCTGCGCATGTCACCTGTTTTCTCGCTTGTATCCTCGTCTGTGTTTCCACATTCGCCCAACTTCTTCCTGTCAATTCTCATCTTTGTTCTGGTCCCGAGCGCATCAATGATGATGAACGACGCCCACACCGGCACCACGGCAATATAACTCGATGGTTTATTGTGCCGATTTATTATCTTGTTCCTGTGGCCACAGTCCCCTCTATCACTGCCATGAGTTCTCTCGACGATATGCCGATCTCTGATCATGACGCTTTTGCCCATCTGTCCAGCCCAGCCTCCTCTTCATCGCCGAATTCCAGTACAGGAGCCGCCAAATCGACAGTGCGAGGTGAGCTCAGTCTGGAAACCCCGTTTCACAGGCCAGCTGCGGATATCGAAGATTGGCTGCATCGCATTAAACACAGCCCTAAAATTCCGGTCTTGCGCCACACGTCACGGACGATGAGCACTGAATGCCACAAACAAGGATCAGATCTCCGCCTAGATGCTAACTCCGCACCACCCCGTGCTGCTTTACCAGCCCTTGCGCCAACCTCTATGCCCTCGCTAACCACCAACTCGGACGTCTCGAGCATGGCCACAACCACGCGATTAGCAAACATGGATGACTCTCGAAGCAATGTTGACTCCGCAAGCGAGCGTCCCGCGACCAGCTCCGCGCCGTCCTGGACGAGGACAGTTGATCGCCCCCGCCAAACCGTGGAGATGTACGCCCTCCGCCAGGCGTGGATTGTAGTCTCCGTTGCGGACGAGCAAGCTCTTGACGGAACCCTGGCGGTCGCCAGTGTTTCCCGATCTCCGAAGAAGCCTCCCGGACGTCCATCTTCGGCAAGAGATATTGCGAAGAATGATAAGGGACCGAAAGACTCGCTAATAGCCACCCACTCTGCGTCTCCTCGCAGGTCGCGCTCACTCTCGACCGCGGTACCCTCCGGGACTCAACAACGCTCCACACCTAGAGCACCCGGACCGCATCTGCCTACATCATATCGGATCGCGGAGTCTCAATCAGTTGAACGACCGTGCTATATCCCACACCAATATTCCTCAGTTTCTGGCAGGACTTCCACGTCTGCACGTTTGCGTTCCCATTCCTCCACGCCTCGAGATTCCGCTCCAGTGCCAACGCGCGCGCCGGCCAGCGCCAGCCGCATCCAGCCAAGCGCCAGCCGCATCCAGCCACGTCAATTCCTCGTTCCCAAAGCCAACACCAGATCTGCGTCATCCCCATCCCTGAGCTCCCACCCGCTGCCCGACAGCCCAGCGCGTAGATCAGATGTGACGGTTCTGAAATATTTGCTCTCGGAGCCTTCCTGCAGTTCATCTCCCCCGCCTGAATCTGAATCCTCTCAAATGGCGTCGTCGTCTCCTTACCTGCCCGCACGAACGCGGTACAGAGGATGATCTGTTGTGCTCGTTGCGCGACGTCTAGTCGTCGGAAATGGAAATAATACCGTGTAAAGTGTACGTTTTCGATCTTTTTGTCCTTGCACGACTGTTGGTCACTAAGGACGTAGAGTAATCAAATCTGTAGCGTGCTGAAGTGAAATACAGTCGCTCACCCGGAGTCCTTCCAGGGCTGGATCGGCCCTGACCTCTGGCGACCATTTTCTATCTCATCGGCTTGTAAAATTGACATCTACTCACGCGCTGACATCAATATTTTCCCTCAGTGCGAAGGTAGCTAGCGGCCATTTTAGACGCGATATCGGAGTGCTAGCTGTTCACATCTGCCCTGTGAAGATATCAGCCATTCGCTTTTTATATCTCCTTTAATATTGGGAAAATCATATTATTCAAGCTAATTAAGACAGGGCGCGTCGTACTGAGTCGCCCGCGCCTTCGTTCTCTACACTCCGTCAATCCAGCGCGCGCCACGTTGGCGTCGACATTTGCGAGAACAAGTCTCGGGGGCATGGAAAGGGCGATTGAAGCAGGGGACGGAGGACACATCAGTATATATACGCCACTTCATCGAATTCGACAAACGCAGCGTGCGACGGTCACGAAAGGAAGGAGGTTCGTAACACACTGGACGGACGGGGGTGGCTGCCAAGAGGCCTCCGAAGTGAGTGCAAGAAAGAATTGGAAATGGCAATTAATTAATTACGATACGATGGCGGCGTTGTGGAACCCGAGGGTAGTTTTGACAAGGATTCTGCCCTCGATGAATACTGTACCATTTCGACCGTAGGTTCACGGTATGTCACCCGTCACCGCACATGTTCATTTTATAACATGTTCAATCCTCGGCAATCACGGTAAAATTACCATTTATGGCAATCCGGCGACTGCCGGAGGAGAAATTTTCACATTTTTTCAGCCTATTTGGGCCACAAAAATCCATTGTGACCGTCACCTGTCCCAAATAAGTTCAGTTCACGACCCCCCGTCACCGTCACCTGAACCTACGGTCGAAATGCCAATGGTACAGTAATGGCGGGCGAAGCGACGTGGTCGAGATCAAATGTCACCGGATCAAACGGCAATTCCACGTGGCTAGGTGGGGCGCTTATTGGGCGCTTCCCACTTTGCACCACATTGCCGTCGTCGATGTGGCAGTCCACATTTTCTCGCGCAGCTCATGAACTCCAGCTTAAATTCATCTGTTATGTCGTCCGCCACCACCGCAAACGGCAATCCACCCTCAATTCCTTGCTCCACTATGCACTACTCATTCGTGGGAGTGCGGAACGGCCTCGGAACTCCTCGGAAGCACTGCTAGAGCTGCAATCCTCCGAGTTCTCAGTCTTTGGCTCCAACCCCTTCCCCCTCCCCACCCTCGATCCCCACCGTCTCGTACGCCGCGAGCAGAATCGACATCGGCACAGGGGTGAACGGACAACGATGCCGGCGCGGTGGGCGATTTATTCAGTCTCGGTGTAGCTGCCGTGTTGCTGGGGAAAGCCGATGCCATGTTCGCCACGGCTGCGCAGAGCAAGATCGACTACATCGTCGGTGTTCAAAATGCTCAATCTGAATGACCACACATAACGAACTGCCAACGAGATTTTTTTTGCTCGAATCATTCCCGGTTCAGCTCTTCAGCGTTTCAGCTTCAGCGATTATCCGAATGGAAGGCTCAGTGTTGTCTGTCCACCCGCCGCCGCCTGCAGCCACAGCTCTAGTCCGACTTCTTTATTACCTGATCGGTCACCTTTTCATCCTTGCGTGCTCGCTCCTCTCCCTTTCCCGCGCAGCGCGTCCACACTCACTACCTCCGCTCATGGACTGCATCTCCTCTCGGCTCCAAATAATCGTCCGGATATTCCCTAGCTCGGAGTTCTACCCTTGCGCCCATGTACCGTTTCTGCGATCTGAAACTTCCCTGTCGCTGTGCCGTCCCCACTGGCATAAAATTACACGGTGGGGCTCAACTCGCTAAACGGCCCGTCTCCTGGTATGTACCGTTATAGTCCTTTGTCTACATAGGGCGCGGGCCCAGGCCCCAGGGTTAGCCGAGAGAGAACGCGCCCAAAAAAAAAAGTTATTCTCATTACTTTCCGGATCGGCTGTAATTTCCGCATATCAGACTCGTTAGCTCTCGATTGTCTGACAACGTCAGTACGCGTCAAGCTGCCCTAGTGGCTAACTGCCGTGACGTGCTCGCACGCAGCCTCGCTCAAGAGTCACGACTCGTGACAAGAGGTATGGAGCCATATCGGCTCGGTTACGATGTTTGTGGAGTCCCAAAAGAATTACAAAAAATGTGCCAAAAAAGCAAAGAGAAAAGAAGAAGAAACGAGAAATTCAGGGAGATTTCAGCCCTGATGCTTGCCTGGTCTCTGAGACTTCTCCATGCTCGTGCAGAACAATTGGAGTGCATTGGCTGTGCGGCCCAGTGTAAATCAAAAAAATGTGTCAAGAATGAGAGATGGAAACTCATTGCAGTAGTTCAGTCCTCCAACTCTCGGGGTTTTAGAGCTACTTACAACTCATCCTGGAACTGCCAACACAGGAAAGTCCATTGAGAGAGAGTATTGCTTGCAGGGAAGAATTCTTCAGAGAGAGTACAGTAGTAATAAGTATGACTTTGATGAGAAATGTTGTTTCTGATTTGAACTCTCTCAGAATCTGTTCAGAGTTATCCCGAACCTATGAAATGGCACCAAAAAGATTATTTGGATCTCAACGACAACGACTCGCCGCAGAATGGGTAAAACCCCTTGTTACATTATTATTGCGATATTTAGGGACAATAAAAATCACTTGGGCAGTCTATAAGTACCACAAGGTTACAGAATTATGTTAGCAACTTATGAAGGGTTGGTGTGCGCGGTATTGAGTACTCAGGGAATAAAATGAACAGCGAGAGCGTGGCGGAACTCTCCGTTCTCACGTCTGGCACGTGAATTATTTCCTTATCCGCTTTCAATTTAACCACATCTGGCTTCATTTGATGCCACAAACACCAGAACCGCGCCGCCATCGACAACGTCACACGGGGCACAGACTGGGGACATACATCCACCATGTCTTCCGATTACCAACGCAGAGACGCAATCCTCAAGTCTATTCCTCCCCCCAAACAATGCTCAACCCTTTTGGACGACGAAATGACTCGCTGCACCGAAATACCGACCCATGGAAACCCGCTTGAGCGCTGTCATATCCACCACGAGCAGTACCGTACGATGACAAAACGATACAAGGAGGCTCAGAAATTCGTCGACGAAACGTTTGCTGGCGCCTTGATTCCTTCAATGGAAGATGTTCAGAACTACACGTCCATTCCTACGATTCTGGAACAAGCACGGCTGGTGAAGACGTACGTGAACGCCATCAGAGAGGAACGAGCGGGGAGAGACATCCACCATAAGCGATTCTTTTTGAAAGGTGGGTAGACTGTCCCCTCACTGCACTGAGTCTAATTCCTCGAGCAGTGGATGATGGTCACAGAATCCGCTTCAATGCCCTCGCCAGGCAGATGACAGAAGCAGTGGAGGTCAGAGACGCCTTGGAAGCACGGGCTGTGGCCCTTCATATGGAAGACCATCCCGCCAAAGACTGGATGGAGGAATTTCAGGCTGCTCCACTTGACAAGGAGGACAATGAAGCTACCCGACCGGGGGAAGGTATATTTTCCTATATACGTGCTAAACAAGATAAGTTGTGGGAGACAGTGACGTCTGAGGAGAATTACGATGTAATTGAATTGAAGTTACAATTGTAAGTCCGCTGTACAGTCCCTCAAGGAGGAAGGCTGACACAGCTATAGCGAACGCCAGAAGTATCTCAAGTTCTTTGCACATATCCTGGAACCCCAAATATTCTGGACAACTTATTTTCGAGATACTGGCAAGATACCCCCGCTTGAGGGGCCCGAGGAACAAAACCGCAGGGATACGCTCACGAATGCGTGGTTGCAATACACTCGTCGTATCATATTTCATGATTCACATCTTTTCGCAAAGTCATTGGATAAAGTCTCCTTCAAAGACTTTGTCATGGATGATGACTTCGGATCCGACGACGTTCTCAGAATCACAACCATGTATGGGAGGCGTTTGGAAATTGGGTTGCGATGGTGGAAAGATTCATTGACCGAGGCAATCGAAATCAAGGATAGCTCAGAAGCCAGTGCCAATATGGGAAGTATAGGTGAGCCACGAGTAAATTTTCAGGAAACAGTTTCACTTATTTACGGTATACGTCGCAGCGAATCGTTTCAAAATTTTGGGAGGATGGATTTACAATAATTCCCGAAATACTCCTGCACCGAACAAGGTCTGGTGGGTGAGTGGACGTGGCCCCAGGCGAATCCATGCATTACATTTTTGTCTCTCAGATCCTACTCACCACAGACGCACCGGCAAAGGACGCAGAACATCGTTACGTCCGACTATGCTGCAACTTCGACGAGTTGCATACGTTCCTCACGTTCCGAGCATTGCTACAGAGTCACGACACTCCGTCATTTTGCGCCGACGAGTCTTTCGATTCCCTCCGCAACTCCAGTGCGACTAGGAACCATCTAAGTCTGTGCGGAGTTGTCCTCGCGGATTTGGTTCAGGGCAGGCGAGGATTCCAACCTCCAGGCCCTGTGCCGAGCCCCATCCCAGCGAAGAGACGCGGTTGCATAACATGGGTCGAGCTGGAAATGCGGCCATACATGTTCGGTGCTCTCCGCAAGAAGCCAGACAGTTTTACGAAGGCCTTTATGCAAGAACTGCGCTCACGGCCTGATCTCTTTACTGTCGTCACTCGATCTGATACAGATCCACCGCGCAAAATCAACTGGTTCGGAAAGGTAACGGCCCCGATACGCAGACGGCAGTTCGAAGCACCCTCCCAGCCAGCCCAGAATTCGCCAACTGGTCGAGGCAAATGGGAGGTTATGCGTTCCGCTGCAAATGTTTTGTATGGTGGGGGGCGAGTGCCCGGACCAGTGGATAAAGCGGCTGGCCCGGGTTATCTGTCGGACGCACTCGACAACAACCGGGGTGCAGAGGGGCGAATGGAAAGATCATTCTTCCTTCACAAACGATTTCCAGTCAAGTATTTCCTCATCCTGAGCGCCTCGCCCACAATGAATGTGCACGATCTCGCAAAGCAACTGGCATGGGTAGCTTTCCGAGCCCATGGGTTTGTGCAGGGGGAGTACGACAAAGAGAAGTATGACAAGGCATCTGACGTGTTGTTCAAAAAACATGCCAGAGAACGCTTGTCTTTTTTACCCGACGGTGGCCACATATAGTAGCTCGACCCCTCCATTCAATTGTACATATGTTGAGTAGAGCTCTGCTTTAAGGAGCAAAGCAGCTTTTGCACAGGTGGTGTTCGGCTCCAGCCCTTCAGTGCGTCCGAGTTGCGGGTGGAACTGGGTCTGAAAAAATCGGCCAGTATCGCGGTATCTTCTCCTGTTGAGATAAAGCCTGTTTTGAGAGCCATGATAAACGAGCCAGTATTTTTTTCGTCCTGTTGGCTGACCAGTAGGGCTCGCGATCAGAGCCGAAAGCGGTGCGTGACGGGCAGCTGCCGCCGCAAAGCCGCGACGAGCGGCACGGCCCGCTACCCCGCTTCATCTTAGGACTCCAGGAGTTGGAAGTTGCGTACGCCGGGTGCTGAAGTCCCTTGCGGCGCTGCTGCGGTTTGCGTTGAGGAGCGGGAGGGGGAGGTGGAGGCGGAAGAGGAAGAGGAAGGGGCGGGGGCGTCGGCTGTAGGTGGGTCTAGCACAGAGAGCAATTACTACTCACCCTCGGATCGAGAAACACAGAGAAGAATAGCAGCGGTAAGCGGCTGAAACGTGCAGAACAAAGCTGAAAAGACCGAAAAGAGGGTAGCCTGGTAAAAATGAAGCGCTGACTTTAGCTCATCCGTGCGCGTGAAGCCTAGGCCAAATTGGCCTCACGGTCTCACGATAATGGATTTCGTGTTTGAATAGATTCGATGGGCCGACGGGGCCAATGCGAGCAGCACGTCATTTTGAAGAAAAGATGCTTGCGCAAAAAAGAAGAATGACAAAAATGTGAGAAAAGGCTGCGCTCGTGTTTGAATACATTCGTTGGGCCGATGGGGCCAATACGAGCAGCACGCATTTTGGACAAAAGATGTTGACGCAAAAAAAGAATGACAAAAATTTGCTGTGCTACATAATAACCCTTACCTAAAGGTAGCGGGAATCGGGCCGCATTCTCACCAACTGCTCCGTGGTACTCTTTCGCCGCGCCGTCAATACCACGTCCTTACTTCCCAATTTGGAGTGGGGAGAGCACGAAGAACAAGGGGTAGATACTACTAGGGGTGTACTCAGGACACGGCGTGTGGCTTGGACCAACAATGCTCTCCGTCGGGCTGCTGTCGGGCTCCACTCCGCCAGATCCGCTCATTCACAGCCATCACGGAGCGGTCACGGAGCCCAAGAATTAACTTCTTCCCGTCGCCATGGCAGTCACGACATGAAAATCCACAGAATATAAACCCGCGACGAAAGATCAGCAATTTTTCAAAAACGAGTTATGAGAGCCACCTATTCTTCAATCGCCATCGCCCTGGGCGGCGCTACTTTTGCTTTTGCTTCGGCCTCCGCACCAACTCCCCCGGCCTACGTTGCCTGCCCCTCCAATGCGGTTTACGTTCGACCTGCGTCCGACGGATTATCGTCCGAGGAAACCACTTGGCTCGCCTCGAGGCGCCCGCAAGTCGTTTCGGCACTCCAGTCTTACCTGAATCTTGCAGCCATCCCTGGGTTCGATGTCAGCACGTATATCTCCACCCTCTCTGCGAACAGCAGCGCTGTTCCGGTCATTGGACAATCCTATTCAGGCGGCGGCAGTGAGTGCTTTACGCGTTTTACACCTCCGTTTGTTGATAAAATCCGAACCAGCTCGTTCTTATGTAGCTTCATTGCATACTCTGTCAACTCCAGGCGCTCACTTTATTTTTTCGTCAAGATGGGCGCGATCGGCTTCTACCAAAGCTTTGATTCGAGGTACAATAAATCTGTCGCTGCCAAGACGGGCGGGCTTTCGCAGGCCACGACCTACGTCGCTGGGCGTGCGTTTCTTTTCTACTTGAAAGTGTGCTGCTGCTAATTCAGATCCAGTCAGCGGAGGATGCGAAGCGGTCACGACGCTCGCGATCAACGACTTTGCCGACGCCCAGACGCTCCTCACTGGGGGCGCATTCAACAACTCAGGTAACGAATGCACCGGCGTAGAAAAAGACAAAGACTGAATGCCTCCCCAGCCGTGCCCGACACTGCCTTTGAGATCCTGGAACTCAAAGCGAAAGCGGGATTCAACCTGTCCATTGCCGACGTCATGGGCCCTGTGCGTAAATTTCCTGGTCAAGTTCTCTCTCCTGACAATTGACTCGGATACTGTAGAACGAAATCTTCTACCCCGCGAAAGGCGGGCTAGGCCCGACGTTCAGCAGCCTCTTCTCCTCGGACGCCTACGCCAGCGGCGCGGTTCCGCTCCCGTTCCTCATCATGGCGGAGGGCATCCCCGCGGGCCTCCCCGGACATAATGCCTACAACGGGATTCTGTTCCCCGTCAACAAGTATGTGGATTTGTCCCACCGATCAACGCGGCTCCTCACCTCCTACTTATAGCGCGACAAACCAAACCATCTACGAGATATCACCGATCGAGTTCGGCAGCTGGCAAGGCCGCGCCAAGGCGTTCACGCCCACCGCGCTGCTCGGAACTGCCCTCAATGCGGGTGTGCCGGTCAACCAGAGCGAGTGCGTCACGGGGTGGGACTCGACGGCGTGGGTCTTGGGCGCGGCGATCGCCGCTCAAGCCGTGCGTTGCTTTCTGCCACCTAAATAAAACCTCACCTAATGGTTCCTGTTGGGGTATCAGGACTGGGAGGTCATCGCGGACACGAACAACACCAGAGGCGCGTTCTCGCGGCGCAAGCGGGGACTGGCGTATCCGCCGAACGAAACTGAGCTCGAGGAACAAGAGCAAGCGCACGAACTGGGCTTGTTCGTAACGGAGGTGCTTCCCTCGATCCTCGAACTGCTAGGCAATAAGACCGTTCAAGTAAGTCTACTCACCTGTGTGCGGAACTTTGTGCTGTGCTGAATGTGCCGTCGTAGGAAGTGGGTTATGGGCTGGTCCAGAACCCCTTCCTCGGTAATCTTTTTCTGGTCGTTGACTCCCGGCGCAGCGCTAACCTGCACCTAGGCTACAACAATTCAGAGGCGGGTCTTCAACAACAGGAGACGTTGGTACTTGTGGATGCCGGCGAATCTGGTGAGATCATCTTCTCAAATCGAGGCGAAATTACCGACCCGACAACGTCATCAGGCCAGGAATCTCCCATCTGGCCACTCATCCAGCCCGCGCGAAAAATGGACTTTTTGACCGTTTTCGACGCCTGCGGGTCTGAATTATCGGTACGCCTCCGAGTCTCCTTCGCGCACCGCGACATTCTTTGCTGATCGTCTCTCTCCAACTCTTTCAAGTCTGGTTGGATGAACGGCACGAATTTAAGTGCGGAGATCTGTCTTCGCCAATTCAATAGCGCGCTGACTTCTGTCTCCCCAGTCAACACCGCGGCGATGGCAATAGCAAACAACGTACCCTTCCCCAAGCTGCCCGACGTGAACACCTTCCTTATCAACAATTACACCTTGGCCCCGGTATTCTTCGGTAAGCTACCAACAACTATTGGTTCGAGTCAGCGACTCTGACAGCCCCCGACTCGACAGGCTGCAACGAGCCGGAGGTCCCGCTGGTGCTCTTCGTCGCCGATGCGCCCTACAGTGCCTTCTCAAATGCGACTGGCTCCATAGCCGCGTAGGTTTCCTCACCAATGCACCGCCGCTCCTATCCATACTCATGCATTTCCACCAGCACCGGGCCAAGCGAGGCGCAGATCCAGCTCCTGCTGCAAAACACCCTCGACCTCGTTTCCCAAAGCAACACGACCTGGGCGCAGTGCATGTACGCGTTTTCGTACCCCCTGCTCTGATTATCCCCCCCGCTGACGGTGGTGCCCTGCCCGCAGCGCGTGCAGCGCCATCCTCCGCAGCCTCGAGCGCCTCGGTCAGCCGCTCCCCGACCAGTGCAGTCTGTGCTTCGAGCGGCACTGCTGGCAGGGCGAGATTGCGAGCGGCACCCCGCCGTTCGTCGCGCCCACCCTCCTGTTGAGTCCAGACACAACATTTGCCGAGTGGAACGCGACGACGTGGACGCCCGCCTTCGAGGGAAGAGCCCCGAACGCCTCGAGCACCGGCTCTGGAGGCCTTAAAAACGCGGCAGGTGGAAGAATCGCGAGCCCTTGCGTTTTGTTGTCGGTGCTGGCGGGAGTTGCTGTTGTGATTTTCTGTTGCTGATGATGAAGAAGGGAGGCGGGATGCGGTCCCACTTTCGTTGCTTTCGTAGAATATTTACACGATTTGTACTCGGACAGTAGCCTAAATTCCATTCCAAATAATGTATATCTTTTCTTTGAACTTGCAGGAGCCTACCTGATCGCGACCAAATTAACTAGTTGTATTATTTTATTCAACGGCGCCTTTATTATTCTGGATGTACTTCTTCGTTAACTCCCTCACCACACCTACTCACTGATGAATGCGGGCGCCCTAGACAACAGGAGCCCACATCCCAGAATCAGATCGGAACCACGTCTGCGATCATAAGACCTACTTTTTAGGTGGACACCCCATCTCGGCGCATAACAACGGTTCAGCACGGAATATTGTACAGAACGTAAATACAGGAATTTCAACAAAACTCGGGATCTACTAGTATCGGGTGGGCCAAGCGCCGTGGTAGATTTGGTACACGATGCGTAGCCAGGATGCGCAAGCAAGCAACAGATGATAATGCGACAACCTTACTTACCGGTGCTGCACTACTCGTCAAGAAATTTCACATCCACGTCTCCTAAGTGGTGAAATAAGAGGACGCATATAGAGAGATGAATTAATTTACCTGCTTTAATCACTGTGCAAGAGTGAGTAAAAAGTTTGGAGAGGCAGGAACCGAAGACGAACATCCTTTAATGCCTTTTGAATTGACAACTGTGTACTCTGATGGGGGTTTCTCACTCGGAGCGTAATCCGTGTGGAGTATATCTCCCGGAAAGACTCGTGAATACCCATACCCGGGCCCCCGCGCCGTATAAAAGACAGCGACGACTTTCAGAGGCCTATTATATAATCCTGGGCGCCGCTCAGGTTGTACAACGCGCAGCGCATCCAGGGGGCTCGAGCCGCGGAATTCGACGCCGCCAGCAGTACTGATGGCAATACAGGCGTCATCCGCCATGGGATGGTCATCCGCCACATCCTCGTATAAATCCGCGAACGCGTAGATGGGCCTTCCCTCAATTTTCGCAATGCAGCGTTTAATTGCGAGAGCATTGCGAGGCGGTGCGATGAGCGCGGGGTCGATGCGTCCGACTGCAGGTTCTTCTGGGTCAAACCCACAAACAGACTGATCTTCACCAGTCCGAGTGTGGAGACGGTAATATACTACGGCAAAGTTTCGGGACGAGGATTTTGGACCGGGGCTGAGTACTCACAATATTGAGCAACTTCACTGTCGATCTGGGGCAGGTCACGTTTCTCCCCGTCCGCGAGCTCTTCGATAAACACAAGCGCTACGGCATCTTCGGGCGTTAATGCAATCCCGGACCCAACCCCGAGAATCGACACCTTCTCCTCGTCATCCATAGAAGTCTGCGCAGATGGAAGCCGCCACAAAACTGTGCGCACGCCTAACGGGTCCGGTATGGATTCTGCGTGAGCCAAGGTGCGCTTCAGGGAGGCAACATTGAGAGGCGGAGGAACGGATGTCGCTTTGACGCGTCCGATGAGCGGATTACTCGGATCCCAGGCTGTCTTGGAAGGGATCGCGCCATCGGGAGCATACGCTCGATAATAGACTGGCAAGAAAAGTCATAAAGGCAGTCCAGTCCCTCCAACGTCGTTTCCAGCACCCACCGTATCGCCGGTCGCGTTGGCCAACATCCGGGCCACCTTTGTCGTTTAACGGTCCTGAGGAACCATAAGGAGGCGGCGAGGATGTGTCTTTGTTATGAGGCGTCATGCCCGGAGAGAGCAGAAAAGGCGGTGCTTAGTAACCCGGCCGGCTATCACCTCGCATCCGTGCACAGATCAGACTAACTACGACTCCGGAGTCGGGGACTAGTCTGGACTAGTACACTGATCCTCAAAAATCCGACATGCGACATCAAGTCCGGTTTCCCATCGCAAATGCTCATTCAGATGGAATTTCTGCACAATTATCTTCGGGTATTTTTTTTCTTGCGGAATAGAAACTAATATACTATATTTGACCCCTTACCTGGCCACCTAAGCATTTATGCCAAAATCTCAATCTTTCCGCTGGCCCTCTGCGCGCCCATTTGTGTCAGAACGAAGGCATGCTTCCTAGGAAGGATTCAAGACCCTAAGTTCCCAAATATCCCAACATCTGAATTCACAGTGAATTTATTTTGAGCGGCAGTACAACATGGCCAAATAACAGGCTAGTTGGCCACCCCGCTAAATAATGGCCTGAGGTCTCAAATGCCCGCCACTCGCGCTCTAAATCATAGAGGGGGATCGTATTAACTATCTCAAACAGTTGTGGTGTATATATGAAGTATACGAAATGCCAGAAAATCGAGGTCCGACGGATGCGAAACACCAAAATCGGGGTCATGATATGAACGAGTGTCCTACAAGTAGAAGAAACACCTAGATGGGCAAAATTAAGATCCATGTTGCTTAATGGAAGGTATTATGACGTACCTGAGCGCCCGACTTCATTCCAAGATGCTGATAGCTCCTACAAAAAATCTGACTATTGGTGACACCGAAATTGGGTGGTTTGAGTTAATGACCTGCAGAGCCATCCGAGGTGAGTAGATGAAATTTCAAAATACCTCTCAGAATGAAGGATTGTGTATTAAGAAGTACTCTGTAAGGGGTCAGACCGATAGCAGGGTGGTATCGTGTACCGGGATGGTGGCCAGCATGGCTGACTAAAAAAAAGCAGTTGTGTTTCCGTGAGTGCGTAGAGAGAGTAGTGGAGGCCATTTCCATCCAGTGATATCAGAGGCAGAAGCCCAGAGTCGGGGATCAGAACGAGCCCCAAAAGTCGCGGATCGACGAAGAAACGGTGGAGAAATGGCCACGGCAAGTGAGGCGAGTGGTCTGATGTCAAGAAATTGATATCCCCACGCCTCGGATTCCGATCCGCGATGCCGTGACTTTCGATCAACCCATCAATTTCGGCTGAAATGTGGTCTGGACCTTCGTTGGAGGTCGTACTTTGTTCGTATATCATACCCAGTCATAATTATCAAGCCTTGGCCTTCTAGATCCAAAATGGCCAACTAAGTGGGGTGGCCAAGTAGGGGGTCTCAAATAGTACTGGTTTTACCAGGAAGCGAGTTGCTCCTTCGTGAAAAAAATCAGATGCGCGTTATTGTGAGCGATGCAGAAGGACTTTCTTAGAATCGAATACTAATTGACGCGCTCAAGACCGAAACCTACGATCTCGGGCGCTCACCTTTTGTTTAATCACCCAACATGTGCAGGTGTCTAAATTCCAAAGCGAGAAGGCCAATGAACTCGTTGACATGGCGCAGATGCCGACCACCTACTATCCTATCGAGTCGGTTATTGACCTAAATCTAGGTTGAATAAATTTGGCCAACTGATCAAGCTTCGAACTCGTTTTTTCGTTGGATGGCTCACACTGCTGTTGCGCCTTCCTCACTCGGCTTCCCGCACAACCTCATAGGCGTTGAATTACTGTAGGGACGATAATCGTATCATTAAAAACCATAACTCTGCCAGCAAGTTGCCACCGTCTGAAATCAATTACCTGCATGATCTGTCCCATCCTCGTGTTACGGCGGTTTATTTCGTTCGAGATACACAGGAGTTAAAATACGTATGTGAACAATGGGGGCAACCATTCACATGAAGAGCACTGGTATCTACTTGGGCAAAAGCAGCAGCATGAGTCGCTCCATTGCGGCCAGTGTATACGGATGAGACTTTCCCAGAGCGACCTTCCTCCGTCCAACGACCTTTGAAGTAAGGTCTGCTGCCCTGCGAAAGTTTTCGAGCTTGTGGCACCAGCTAGCCGCTAAACACTCCATCGCGGTCAGGGTGTCGTGGTGCTTCTTTCCAAGAATCTTTTTCCGCTGTTTCACAATATTCAGCTGAAGTTCCTCTGCTTCTTTGTATCGCCCTAAACGATAGTATGTTAGAGCCAGGCTGTACTGGGCGCGCAGCGTGTGTAGATCTTTATCCCCTAGTACACGCTGCCGGCATTGCACAACCTCTGACGCCAGGGCCAATGCTTCCATAGGGCGTCCAAATTTCCGGTGGGTGGCGGCAAGGTTGTACTTGGCCGTAAGAGTGCGCTCGTGTGTTTCTCCCAAAGTCTTGCTGCATCTATCAACCACCTGGATTTGAAGTTTTTCCGCATCTTTATAGATCCCCAGACAAAAGTACGTGGAAGCCAGATCCAGCATGGCGCTGAGCGTGTCCCAATGATCGGGCCCCAATAATGTGTGGCTCGAAATCATGATATTCCGTTGTTGTTTCGCCAAACGACGGAAACCCTCGGAGTCCAGATTGGAGTCAAGTTCGGGGGTTAGAGAATCCAAATAATCCCCAGTGACCAGCGCTGCATCCAATTTGACGTCCGGAGCCCATATCAAACGTGGTTTCACTTGCTCTGAGTCCATTGGCGAAATACGGGGTTGCGGTAAAGAGAGAATCATTTGCGTGACTGTGTCATGGAGTTGGGTGGCCGTAGGCCGTTTAAGGGGATCCGCAACCCAGCATTGTTCCGCCAATTCCCAGAGCTCGTCCTGCATTGCCCGACCCTCCCCAGGGACCGGCCGCTCGGGTCTTACTCCGCGATGGACGACAAGATCAACGAGCTCCGCGTATGGAACGGTGAACAACGGTGTCTCGTCCGTGTATAGCTGTGAAGGGATAATTGAGCATGCGGGAGGTTGGGATAATCGAGGCCAGTGGCTGACCTCAAACAAGGTCATTCCAAAGGCATACACATCGGACGTTACTCGATACCGCGAGCCCGTCAAAATTTCCGGAGCCATCCAATTGCGGCTCCCCACGATTTGAGGGCCATCCACATGAACAAACGTACGTGTGGCCGCATCAGCCTTCAGACGAGCTAGGCCGAAATCGCACAGCAAGGCCTTTCCTGAGTTCTCGACGAGCACATTTATCTATGTAGTACGATTTAAATACGATAGTCAGTTTATGTCCAAGCATAACGAAAGACTATACATACTGCCTTGAGATCCCCGTGGCAAATCTTGCGGGAATGTAGGTATTCCAACCCGAGGGAGATATCTCGCAGCTTTCAAATTAAAATGAGACTCGGACGGCGGTGAGGTGAGTGCATCCATTACGCACGATATGCAATGGATCAAAACTGGGTCGAAGTCTAAGGAACTCGCGCGCATTGTGTGGTATGTAAGGCATGACAATGAATGGTTTATCATCCAATGTGTTCGCACCCAGGAACTGGAGAATATTGGGATGTCGCAGTGTCGACCAGATCTAGCCGCCACAGCTCATCAGAATGTATCATTCATCGCTGAACTGGTTAGCTCACATCTATTTCATTCCGCAGTGACTATGAGGAGAGAGATCAGCACGGGAATAAACTCGTGCGTGGCTTCTTACTGGAAGACTGGGTGCAATCCCTGCATGATTTTGCAAGACCTTTATCGCCACCTCCGTCCGGTTCCAGGTACCCTGATAGACTGTTCCACTGTGAAGGATAAGGCCGAATCAAAGATGTATATCATTCTGCTTACAATCCGCCTTTACCGATTTCCGGCCCATAATCCACTTCAAAAGAGGAGATCATCCAATCCTCCACCTTGACATTTTGTCCGCTCCTTGATGTGAGATATTCCAGCGTGTGTGTGTAAAAAGTCTGCTCTGCGCGGTCAACATTATGGTGATTTAGCTGCTTCTGGATCGAAACCATCATCGCGACAGTATTGTTCTGGTTAATTTCTGACGCAATCCCGTTTGAGGTCTTTAGCACTTGGATAGTTAGTTCGGCATTGCTCACCAAGTTTCTGGAGCAACTTAGCGCTGTTTTTCTCTAATGTGTTCAGATAGCCATGTAACGTCTCTGCGTCTCGAGCTCGCGCCCTCTTGCTCTCGGCTAACATCGTCTGAATATTCAAGAGTGAGGAGATCTACCCGGAGACGTCAGCACACAAGTCATAGCATCCGGCCCGCATCAATGAAAGCACCTCAAATGCGTGAATGCACATTCCAATTCTCCTCTGGAACGCCTCGATCTTGAAAACCCGCGTATCCCTTTGGAAGAGCATCTTCAAAAATCCTGATTCCTTTTCGTTTTCCGCGAAGCGATGGATATCTCGAAGCAATCTGTAGTGCGCATATTAAACATGCATCCAGTACATAATGTTTCGGCGCACGCACGCTTCCAAGTCCGCCAGAGGTTTGATACATTTGGTGGGAACCAAGCGGAGTTCTCTGAATTCCTTGTTCAGTATTGTCAAGAGCTGTTCCGTGGAAGACGAGAGAACATTGAGTTGGTCCCTGCTAGCTTCCTGTGCCTGGATGCTGGAGACAATGAAGCTCAAGACGGTGAACGCCGTACTCAGCGCAGGGATAATCGGGAGCGACATATTTGGTAGAGGGGGAGGAAGGATGGAGGTTAGGCGCGGGGCAATGTAAAAGTCTGATCGCTTTCCGCTGATGTCGTTTGTTGGTTGACATGGCGGCGTGGTGCCGTTGTTCCCGATCCAGCGCCTCTGGAACCCTGAGATCCTCCTTCGCATCCTCAAGTCCCAGCGTGCGTCCAGCAACTTCAATGTCCCACTGATGATACATACCTCAATCAAGCTCCTTGTTCGGTACTTAAGGACACCTCTGGCATTAGGAGCAGAACACAGCACTGACACCAAGCAATGATGGACACCCGTGGTGGAGCGCCGGACGAACATAGAATTAGGGTGAAACTTTGGGCAACACGTTCATGTACGCATGATCTCCGCACCCTGCTTCCCGAAATAGCGTTCGCTCTGCGCCCGATGTCAGCCTTTAAGTTTCTGGGTCAACTGGGAGTATGAAAGGCGCGTACCTCGAAGCTCCAAGTATCGTTGGCCCGGTACAAGTTCGCCAGACCATCAAGATATATTCTGATTTCACGAGCCACTAGTCCCGGGACTGTAATAGTATGCCACGTTTCCAAGAAATCGTTGACGATCTTGTCGTGCAGGTCAGGGATCCAGTTCATGGGCTGCTGTACACTCATTACGAGTGCTTATGTAATAAGTAATCGTCCATTTGGGAAATCGATATGAGGATTTTTCGACCTCTGAACAAGTCAGTCCCCCGGGATCGTTATGATAAAATAGTGGCTGTGTTGAAGTCTTTTTTACAAGTTTCATTACATTTTTTTGTGATAAAATAGTGGCTGTGACCGGCTATATTACCGGCCCGCTTTCTGAACTGCATCATCGCGTGTGTTCGATCCTCAGTAGGCACACATTAAATGTGTCTAGGAGTGACATTCACTCAAGCCCGGATAAAATTAGGACAGACATATATCACCCATTCATCTTTGTGGTGCACGAGGCGCTGAAGAAGAGAAGATTTCCTACTAGTAGTGTGGACCTGGAGATGTAGTGGTCATACTGTACACAACTTGTACAAGTACATTAGAAAACATCAGGGAAGAGGGATAAAAGTGACTCAGCAATAGCGGCTCGATGTGAGGACTCGGGATGAAAAAAATGGTGTAGACTGTAGACTCGGTAATTCGAAACTCAGGTGAGAGGGAATCTCCCATGAATTTCCTAACCAGTACTAATATGACAACAGAGGGATGGCTGCAACACCTACTCTCATGCGTCGGTTGCCCCTGTACCTAGGAACAACATCAGGTATGAAACACGCAGGAAATATGTACAGTGCTTTGCTTATGTTCGTGAAAAACATTTTTTTTTTCGTGACGGCACGTGATCAGTGCCGCAGATGCCGGTGGGACCCAGCACCTCACAGCTAGGTAAAATCAGTCCGGATTGACCGGTTTTCTATCAATACTACCCTTGTGCACCTGCAGAGATCTTCAGACCCTAAGCCCAAGGCTCTTGTGTAGATTTGAACCTTCCGGCATCTGCGGCACCGATCACGTGCCATCGCGAAAAAAAAAATGTTTTTCACGAACATAAGCAAAGCACTGTAAAGTGTCCATGATAGAATGAAGTACCTCGAGCTACCCAATATCTGGACCCTCAAACCACCCAGGATCAGCGCAAAGATGGAATAGGGCGAGTAAACTGGCCCCCACAGTGCTGTCGAAAGGATGACCAGTCCTCCGACGTCTCGAGCCCCAGCACAATTTGAGATGGCTGAGGTTTCGATGTACGTGACTCCGTCGGAGTATGGGTAGTATCTGAATTGTATCTGAGCAAAAACTGTGTATGTGAGCAGACAAATATTATATAGAGGAAAGAGAGCTTAATAAGTATGAATGAAAATATGAGAGACAATGACCAAGTGCCTGAACACCATCCTACGACGCATTTTGCGTGAATTGATGCGCGATCACATGGTTGGAATGAACGCGACTCCTCAGGACACTGGCGCACTGTTGCTGTCATAGGCATATTTGGGATCTTGAGGTGCAGAATTGATGTGGATGAGAAAAGTCCGTAGTACAACCAATTGAGAGGTAAGAGAAACTCAGAGTGGTCATTAACGCTGGATGATGAGCTTGCATGTAACACAGGTGCGACGAGTGGGCCTATGGCCACTTCCACAGAGCCAGGTAAGATGGGTCGACCCCTTCTCAATGAGACGCTGTGGCTGTCCGCATCTAGCGGACAGCTATTTTCAGACAACATGCACAAACAATACGATCAGCTGCCTTTGATTGAGGTCGTGTAGATGAACTCAATACAATCCCGCATGTGTGATGATTTTAGTACTTGCACTGTATTGCTGAACGCCATTTCTCATTGTTCAACGGTTGATAGCATTGAGTTCTGCTCGTATACAATTCTATTTTAGCGTGAGAAAACTTTCACGGGTGAGCAAAAACCATTGAAACTTTAAGATATCGAGGTGTTCTTAGTCACACACACTTGTGATGTCATTAAAAAATTGTGCAGGATTGGTTCAGAAGAGGCAAGCAGGCTCATAGAGTGCTGATAGTCGACAAGATAGGTTTGAGGTCGCAGGAAGCAGTGAGCAGGAAAAAAAAAAAAAACAACGGGAAGATGGACAGTCCATGTAGCGGGGTACCTATTTTAGGGTCATATCACTAAGCATAATCGTCCATTAACTCTGTTATTCTTATCACTGTCTGTGGTTGGTCATATAATTCGATGTAACCGTGGGAAAAATAGTTTCGGCTTTTCGTCGGCATGATTTTGGCAATGTTGGCATATCCAGTGCCCCAAGTGGGCCACGCATCTCTCCATCTTTTTTCCTATGCATATTTAGAGCCTGGGGCTACTCTGACACTTCTCCCGTTGCATTCTCAAATCACGGTGTATCCGTAACACCGATTAGCCCATCTCAAATGGACTCAACTCGGTCCTTTGAGACTTTCGGTTTAAAGGAAAGTGGTGTATATATATCAAATTGCTACGGGTGCTTGGACATCTCAGGCCATTACACTTTAGGAGGTGTGATATGCATATCGTCCATCCGTTTACTAGTCTCTGGTACGTCACTATCACTGTCCTCTTCTTCGAACATCTTATATCTCTTTGCCACCGGATTGTTTGCGAAAGTTGCTCTCTGGGACTGTTTAGAAGGAGCTGCCGCTTGAGCGCTGCGCTGTATATACGCCCCCTGGATGGCATTAATAACAGCTCAAGTAGTTGTTTGATGCCTACCTTGGCAAGCGACGTATCCAACAGCGTCAACGTTCGCATGACCAGCCTACACACGTATTTCTCAGGTGCGTCCTTTTGAATCATCCTGTATGCGAAGATTGCAAAGCCAAGTTCAACAACATCGCTGGCTCGAAACCCAGCAGGATCCTTGATGACTGGTCTAGATCTCATATCGTGTTAGTACATGTGGTTAGACTCATCGCCCGAACTTACTTGTCGTCTTTCAACTCCAAGTATGAGACGTCGTTGTCCATACAGTGAGCGACATGTTCTTTGATGAAGCGGTTTAATACCCCGGCAGGATCGACATATTTAGCAAACGGGATTCGATTCTCGTCCGGAATATTGCGTCCGACTGTGAAATATCTGCAATTACTAATACTGGATATCGAGCTGCCGTAGTCATCGGAGATTGCGTTTGGAAGCCACGATTCCGCACGACCTTCAGGAAACGAAGTCACGATCTGGTATGTTAGGTCCTGAATGTAGCTGATCGCTGTTGAGAATCGCTTGCTGCTGTAGCCGACTATCTATCGTTACATGTTGCCTCGCGTATTTGACTCGGTGCTCAGAAATTCTGATACAGGTGAGTGAATATTTTTCTTTTGGAAAGCAATATGATACCTGTACTCACTCGCTCCTTTTAACCGGCGGTAGGTCATATTCTTTCAGCACTCCAACGACAGTGAAAACAGCTTCTTCGCGGTGGTTGTCCGATCTAGGGAGCATCAACTTCGTCACACTGCCTCCCATGATCTCCTTCAACGAGATCTTGTGCGACTTTAAAGGGCATCAGTGAGTCTAAATGTTCCCTCTTGCATGTTCATACCTTCATATTTAGGACCGGCACAGTGTCTGGAAGTATAGGGATTTCCGCCAAACTTAACTTGGCAGCCCAGCTTTCAACAAGTGCCTCTGTATCTTGTTAGACATTTCAAGCTCAGCGCAGTGGATAGTGCTTGCCTGCTGCTTTGTGGTCATAGAAGCCATTGAAACGGTACACTTGTGTGTAGCCGTGAAATCTAATTGATAAGTAAGAGCGCAGCGAGTGACCTCAACTAACACTCAAATCAAATCTAATCAATTCACAACTTCTCTCAAGTATCTCGTGTGTGTGTTCGGGGTTAGGTACGGATCACCCGCAAGAGTTCAATGACAATTCGGAGTCTTTGTTTTATTCTAGGGTGGGTGAAAACAGGAATAAAGTGGGTAGGTTCAATTAATTACACTGCTGAATCTGTCCGAGCTTACAGCTTCTAGGAAATTCGATTCGCAGGTAAGTTGCTCTTGTGTGAGAGAATATAAAACCAAGTCCCGAGCTTACAGCTACAAGGGTTCAAGGAGTTGGAGGCTGAGTAGATACTAATGGCTTCAAGTCTTCACGACGAGCACTTAGGTAGTCTAATATTCAGGTATCGAAGGTCTCAGTTCTCTCGGTTCAATAATCTCAACACCACTTCTATTCTGTCTCGAGTCTACTCAAGCCCCCGGGAAATAGGGGGAGAGTCTACTGCCTACATACGAGTAGTCCTACAGCTTTTATACAAGTTACAGATAATAACAGGAGATAATATCCAACTGGGATTCTGCTTTTGCTCAGTCAGCTCGCAACCTGTGACAGGTCTAACTGTGCCTGTTCGGGTTTCTATACCCATTTTGGTTATATTGTCTGTTCCACACCTCGGCATGCCATACTCCTTAATCGCATCACCGCTGTGTGTGGGAACTTGATCGGGCAAAGGAGCCCAACAATTCAATTCTTAATCAATTCTATTTCTGGATCGTGCCCAATGTCTTCACCGCGATGAAACACTTGGAAAGAGTATGGTATAATTCCCGCTATGTATTACGGTCGGCGGCATGGTCGCGGTTCATTTTTGATTTTGATTTTGATTGACAGGGTTCCGGAGATCAGGACACGCCCACGTGCCCACGTATAACTCTCGCTCCACGCGACCTCGTCACCTCGATGTATCATGTAAATTATAGATGGGCTGGATCTACTACCCCACCAAGTAGGACACGCCCACGTGCTACACGCGTCGCTTGATTCGAACAAATCCGTTGACGGGTTTCCACATTTAAGGCTGGCCGGGGACACGTGTAGAGTAAGAGATTAACAGAGATTACAAACTATTCCTCCTCGACTGCTTCCTTGAGCAGCTGGAGTCCCAGCTGCACACATCTTTGCCCACATTCATGCTGATCCACAAATGTCTGTATCCCTTTGTCTCCGTGATCTCCTGCGCCACTGTCCCTAGGATGAGGTGAGCTCCAGTCAGACCTGAATGATTTCGACATGAACATACCCAGTGAGTGTGTGAGACATGAGATCGAAGAGGATAGCCGATTTATTTGATGCATCATGGCTTTCCGATGCTATACACATCTGTTAACTCAACAGTTGAACAACTGGCCAGCAAACTCACATTGAATATCGGCCAGAACCAAGGCCTTGTTCGAATTGATGTAGGTAAAATGCTGAAATGCGTTGACAGTGGCTCCCTGCTTGTCTGTATATCGTGGGTGTTCAAGTGTTCCTGAATACTTCCTGAACTGAACATTTCCTCTCTCCCGTTCGAGAAGCCAAGTGATGGAGGTTATTATTCCATTATTGATACTAAGTTCACCCTTAACGTCGCCGGACAGTTCTGCGTAACCCGATTGTGTGAGTCCCGATGCGGGAGAAGGATTGAATGGGTCAGTTGAGCCGACAACACCCTCGCGAGCAAGAATGAAATCTGTGACATCGAAGTCTACGCCATTTCAGTAAGCGGAAATCAGGTAGACAACATTGACTTGCCCGAGATATCCATTTCCTCTGCATCACATCCGTTGTTGAAGTTATTTAAAAAGAATTTTGCACGCCCCAGGGTTGTTGCCTCTTTGATAAGCTCGTCGCGATTGGAAATCAACGAGAGAGTTTGACCGTGACCAATGGTATAGCATCGCTTCGCCACATATGCCATATTGTTGTATTGAACCTGAGTCTCGGATAGGTAAGAAGTCGATGCAATGGTTAGCATGGAATCACTGACCTTGAAGACAAGCTTGGATCTCCCTTTACTGAAGATATCGGTCTCAATTCTGGCTGAATGTGCAGTTGCATCGGTAGTGGACCAATTGAACGATTGCACCCCGGTCTCTGGGTCCGATGTCTGCTTGGCAAAGAACAGTGTTACAAGCGTTGCAGGAGTTGCAGGAGCGGCCAAAGCAAAGGACGACTTAAGGTGGTGTATCCCACCCGAAGCTATTGATTCCACACATTAGAGAAATTGGTGGGAACATGATCTACTCAACGCACCAAGTCGGGTACGTTTGAGAACTGAACTGCCGAGAGAAACGCTATTGTTCTCGTTCCAGACTCTTTTTTTGGATTTGAACAGTCCAGGGGGTGGGGGAACTCCCGTTCGACTGTGGAACTGTGTCCCAGCGTCAGCTTCGTGTACGGGGAGGTAACTACAGATCACACCTTTGCGACATCAATATGTGCTTCCATATATAGGGTGGCAAATTTGCGATTTCGAAACTTTGTGGGAACAGTCTTGTCCAGGTTCTGGCCACAGTCCTTTAACGTCGCGTGAAAAACATCTCGGAAGCTCGATTGAGGCTCAATTTCAAGATGAACATTGTTCATACGGGAAAGTCTCATGTCTGAGCTGTTTCGTTGATCTCAGTTTCAGCTTCCACATTGAAAACCAAAGGAACTCACCGGACAAGACTCGACTCTGAGGCATCCTCCCAGCTAAAGTTGAAGCTGGCTATTCCATTGGCTACAATGTCTACAGTAGTTGAATAAATGGATGTTCACATATGGTGAAAGATACTCGCACCTGAGAATTTAATTGCAGCCTCTCAGATGACCTCGAAGGTTAGTAGAAATTCACAAGCTTTGGAATTCACGAAGGGCTCCAGAACAAATACATAGCACTCGTTTGTTGCCAGGTTGTTGCTTTTGAGAGTTGCCATATTGGCCCCGGTGATTGCGATGGTGGACTGTTGAGGCTTGACGCTCGAACCATTGAAGTTCGCGGCATCCTTCCACTGGGAACGGTGAAATTGTCCAATATTTCGAACACCTGATGTCAAGGGGTCTGGTGCTGCGAATGATGGTCAGTATAATGCGCAGAACAATGGTTTCATGACTACCTTGCCGATCTGAAGAAGCTACCAATGGAGCCCCCGACAAATTCGTGTTTTGAACACGTCTCTCTGCACATCAGAAGTGAGTTCATATTTGATACCCCGAAAGAGATGGTACTGTACCGTTCTTCTTCTCGCAGAGGCCGCAATATTCAGTGCTGAGTCGAGCCGATGTGTTACCACATCCCGAGCATTGTCCCAAAGCCTGCAGGAAAGTGTGAGGAAAGCGACATGGTGTAACTCTCAGGTACATCTTACATTCATTCTGTCATGCTCCGCCACGGGAGTGTTGGCGATAAGCACACATTTATGGCAGCGTCCGACGTTGGTCTTGTACTGGAAATGACGCAAACAAGTATCTTCCCCGGTGCAAAGAGCAGGATCAGTATCTGAGTCCTGCATTGAATTTATTGCTTGGTCGCGATGAGAAAAGGATAGAAGGGACAGAAAAGAGCTGCTTAATTTTAGAATCAACTGAGGCCTGCTTAAATACGCCTTCGAGCCGACCACATGCTCATACAATGTTCTATCATTTGCAGACGACTCTCATTGGTAATTCACACCAAAAATGAGACTCTATTGTTGCATAGGGATGACTCGTTTCAACGCCAGTATTTCTCCCACATTATGAGGACAGAATGAGGCAGTTAAATGAGTCGGCATGAGCCCAGATGTTCGCGTGCGCACCAACGCAGGATTTCTCCCACGGTTGAATTGATATGGTGGGGAGTCACTGCTCCCAAAAGGAGACCGGCAACATCTTTATTGTTGAAAATTACTGACTCATCAGTTGAACTCCGGCATTTCACCCACGATATAATGGATCCATATGACTCCAGGAAAGGTACTATTGTCTGTGTCCGATCTGAAAGCCGGAAATTTCACACAGTTAAATTGATATTACCAGCCGTTTATCCGTCAGTTGTGGTATAAAACAGGAGCTCCAAATCTGGGTAGCCTATGGTTAATACCACTGGTGCCAATGGCACTGACAACGGTGTCTGTAAGCATAATTTTTGCTGCTCAATGCTATATGATTTTTCTAATCCTTTGCAGTCCTCCCGGATGAAGAGCTCAGAGAAATACTCTTTGACTTCGAACGCAAATCCCTGTCTCGTGAACTGCGCCTTCGCTATCTTGAAGAGAAGCATCACATTACAATTGGGTACATATTCACCTTGCCTGTTCAATGGTTATCGCAAGTTCACCGAGTATTTAGATTGACAAAGCTCAGAGCCTTGAATCTCAAATTCAATGTACCGAGCTCTCGCAAATTTCAGGCTGTCGAGGAGGCAACAGAAGCGATTGCGGACATCATCACTCGAGACGTCTATCAGGGGCAAGGACCGGACACCGTCAAGAAAATTGCTTCCTTGAGGTTGAATCTCACAATTCCTCGGTATGCATTCCACAGAGATTTGTGAATGCTGCGCTGACCTAAAACTCAGGGATTTTGTCCGGGCAACAATGAAGGGACTCGTCGGCCAAAGACCATCTGATATGCGCCGCCCGGGCCATGGCAAGGGTCCAAAAATCCGTACCGCACTCAATGCTATTGGTATTTTCCAGGAAATTCATGTAGATGGTCATGAGAAACTGGGTTTTGATTTGATTTGATTTGATTTGATTTCAAGGGTTGTCGTACCTGGCTACATGTAGCTAAAGCGACAGTACACTACGCAAAGTAGTATGGGGTATGATAAGTAAGGTACAGGGTATGAGGAGGAAGCTTTAGTGGAAGAAACGCAAGATGATAAAACTAGAAAGACCATGGGGAAACTTTGAGCGAGGTGCGGATGAGAATGATTTTGGTACACGACAACCGATCTGGTGAGGGACAATGTTTTGGTACCAGTATGTGAGGCAGGGAATGGGAGAGTTGCGAGATAATTAAAGGAAAAAGGGAAAAGGAAAAATATAAAGAGAGCATTACGAATCACGAACTTGGAAGCGACCGGTATCTTCAATGAACTTTATCACAGGTTTGAGAAGTTTGGGGTTGGAGAGCAGTGAGGGGACATCGACGGCACCCAGGAGACCCGCTGAGTATGATGCGGCTTGGAGCGGTGGACGGAATCGTTCCCACGCAGAGCAATGGAGCAGGTAGTGGGCTCGAGTTTCGGGTGAAAAGGCACTTCGAATGGGCCCTGGTATAGGAATCAACGTATATAGAATGCGTGACCATGTCGGGAAGGTGCTTCTGCTCAAGGCCGTCCCAAACTCACGGCTCAGCGACACCGTTGGTCATTTGTTTCTGTATATGGTCTCTGACTTTCAAGGTATGTGACTTTATTTTTTCCAGCAGCTCTAATTCATGACTGGATGTCTCCCAGCTACTTCTGTCCAAGTGACCTTCGATGGCGGGAGCGAATTGGGCTGGTTAGCTGCATTTCAGACTACGTTGCGGTGCGACCCTTCTGTCGTTTAATTTTAACTCTCTGACGATGAATGCAGAGAAGTCTTTGCTCCCGGCGAACTCTCACCCGATGAATGGCGGTCAGTTGTTGCAGTGAAAAGCACATCCAACATCTCAATCGAGTCGACTTGGTCCTATGACCGGCAATTTAACGGACGGTCCCTCTGGGCAATCATTGAAGAAGGCCGTATTCATCTCATTCCGGGAGATTTGTTGCATAGGCACGTTCTTCCCCTCTGAATCTGAAAATCCTGTTTTGAAACTCTATTTAGAAGTCTCTTTCACTGGCTCTGGTCCAAGATAGTTCAGACTGGACTGGACGAGTTTGTTGACTACTTCAACAACAAGAAAACTCGAAAGCAACGCAATCGGATTCTGCCATCAGGTGTTGCGCCAAATGTTGTCTTTGACATGCCAGCCAACTACGGTCTCGAGAATCTAGCCATCCCGGTTACTCAGGCGTCTTTGGATGAGCTTCGCGGCCTCATTGACACACCAAGAGAAGATGCCTTCCGTTGGGTTTCTGATGGGTTTGATGAGGTTGCGACGGCAGTCTACTGTACCATTTCGACCGAGTCTTCAGGTGACGCGTGACGCGGCCCTCTGAACTGAAGACTTTTGGTCGTGGTGACGGTGACATTGAAATTTTTCGGCCCAAATAGGCTTAAAAACGCCCAAAAAGTCTTGCCGGCATCTGCCGGCCTTCCATTTAAGGCAATTTTTGATCGTATTAGTCAGAATGAAGACCTGATAAACTGAAGACCTTAGGTGACGCGTGACATGGGCTGAAGACTTGGTCGAAATGGTACAGTATATTAGGATTGGTTCACCTAAACTTGAGGCACTCTCTGGGTGGGCTATATTTAATGGCATGGCACCACTACTTCGTAGAGTAGTAGATCCAAGCCATTTATAGGCTAGACAATCATATCTAATTTACGCGTAGATGGGTGCATATATATCACGTGGGCGTGGTTAGATGTCCATCAATCTGGAATCAGAATCAAAAGTCAACCGCGACCATGCCGCCGACCGTATATGTATATAGTGGGTTTTTGGGGGGTTTTCAAAAAGTGAACTCGTTAGCGTTTCATACGATTCTTTATGGTAATACCTCGCCTTTTTAGGAAGGTGCGGCATTGCTCGGCACAAATTCATCATCCCTTGATTGATCCTCCTTTGTGTCCCTTCGTGTCACTCGGTGTATATCTTTCTCACTGGCAGCTTGCATATCCACTTTCCGTCTCCCTTGCGCCACTGACCATTCCAACATGTCTGTCTACATCAACGGTATCCTTGCTCCTACTGCCTCGTATTCCGAATCTCTGAGGACTACTACTATCTCCTCGGCTTTTGCTGCATTCTTGCCTCGTTCCGCTGACTCTGTCTTCGCCGTCGCCGTCGATGCTGGCGCCTTTGGTCTTCGCTCTATGGCATTGTCTTGCGACGTCTCGTCCAATGTATCGACTTCTGTCGCTCTCGGAGCGGATTGGGCTGCATATCTGCGCTACAGCCTGTCGTGCGAGGGCTTCAGGCTCGACGCCTCGTTTAACCCCTGGGTTTTTGTGTCGGACCCCTCTCATCCGCTTTCATGTATGTTACTAGTCGGGCTCTTTCTTCTAGCTATGCTCATTGAACTAAGCCGCTCCTCACCTGTCCGGAACTCCTCAACCTCTTCGCGAGTCGGTGGCGATGGTCGGTCCCTCTTCCATTAATAGCCGTTCTGTGGCTCCCTGTACGTTTCCTTTTCGAGCTCTCCGGCCCTACTGACTCAGGACTTTGGCGACCCACAGCTTCTTCGTCTGCCGTTGGTACGGCTTCCGCGGGTGCGTCTTCTCTCCCTCTTCTGTCCTAACGCTTGCTCACTCCTCCCATCCCGCTCCTTCGAAAATTCCTGAAATTTTGAAATGAAATGAATAATAAACTGTTTTTTAACGCATCTCATCGTTGTAAAACTTTGAATTGCTGCTGGTCTACGGTGCTTCACAGTGCCTTTCCTCGGGCATGGAAACCTCTCTGGTTCTTGTATACCTAATATGTTACCCACTGATTCTCGTACAATGTCTTCTGTGCCCAGTGAACATTTCCGATTTCAATCAGATCCAATCATACAAATCACGCCTTCCCAGCCCCGCACCCGTAAGAGTGGATCTAGCTCTTCACCTCCCAAATATTCTTACACGCGTCCTTCTGGTGGTTATGATTTGCTCCTTGATTGTCTCGTGTCCCCCAACCCGTCGTGCAACATTTTCACTGCAGAAAGACCGGTTTTGGAATCGCTCGTTAAGGCACATCATCTCGACTCCAGTGATACTGTCTCTACAACATCTCTCCGTTATGCTCTCCTCTCCCACCTCATATCCGGTTCCTGTGTGTCCATTTGTGTATCGCAACACACGAAAGCTAAGCATCCTTGTGAGTGTGTCGCGTTCATGTCTGGATTCGGAACACAAAAATCTATGTCATTTGCAGCGCTGAGTATCTTGCTTTCTGCGTCTGAATCAAGTTTTCCCGATGAACACGTTGAACAAGTAGGGCTGTGTCTTGGAACCTCTCACGCAGTCGCGTTGTCTCGGGTCGAGTTATACTCATTCCTCGGGACGAAAAGAAGGGAGATAATTTCTTCCCACTCCTCGCAAAATCCTGCCGCCGAGATTTTTGACAACTTGGATGCTTTACCCAAAGGAACTCTTCTTGCGTTGACACGGTCTCATGGCATCAATCTGGTAGGTACTTCCGTGACTAAGGAGTCCCTCAAGCTTGCCATTGTTGAACATCTCGGAACTGGGGCATGTCTGTCTACGGAAAGTTCGGTGTCACACCTAGCTTGCTCATCCTTGCTTTCACAATTCGACCTTGCGGCGAGTCAAGAGGAATACGATTGTGACGATCCAAACAAGGTTCTCCAGATTCGATTGCTTTCAGAGGTTTGTCCAGTACTAAACCTGAAGCCTTTACGGAGACTACTCGAGTTGCATGACATTTCCTATGTGGAGTCTGACAAGAAGAGAGCTCTTCGGCGTAAGTTGTCAAGGTTCCTCTATCAACTACGTTATGGTAAACTCCCAGAGGCCGAAACTCCGGCCACTAATTCTCAAGCTAAAAGGCATCGTGCTGAGAAACGTGCACGTCTCCAAGCAGCATGGCCGCAAATGGTACCCGACAGCCTCAAAAGCAAACTTCTGAAGATGTTTAACTTTGAAATATCTGCTGCTAATCTCGCTACATTTGTGTGTGGAAGTTGTGCGGAAGTATGCCCTGTCAAAGTTCGAACAATTTTGGACTTTGACGAGTTCGAACTCGACCTTCTGAAACGTCCTGATCAATCCATTGATTCTTCCGAGGACACAGCGATGAACATTGACTCTGCGGACGAGGAGAACAATGATTTTTGTCCAAAAAGGTCGCCCTATTGGTTACACGCGGGATGTCCAGATCCGCCTATGCCTATGGAGAACACACCAGACTCCGGCCTCCTCATTGACAGTGACAGCCTTACCAAAAATCCGGACACGGGTCGGCCTGCAATCATTACATGCAAAAAGTGTGCCAGTGACCTCCGCGCTGATCGGGTACCAGCAAGAGCCATCGCGAATCACAACTATCTTGGGCCAGTCCCTCCTGAGCTCCAGAGCTTGACTGTGGTCGAAGAGGCCATGATAGCCCTGTGTCGTGCGAAATGTTGGATTATTCAGCTCCGGGATGATGAGTCCGACACGTCCATACCAACTTCCCAGCGCGGCGTTCGCGGCCACATCATTGTATATCCCCAAAGACCATCTGCGGTTGCTACTGCTCTTCCTCCGTCCCTCGATGACATTACTACTCCCATCTGCGTGATCTTCGTCGGATCCAAGCCCCCAACACCAGAGTGGCTTCAAAAGAAGGCTAGCCCGTTGATTGTCCGCAAAGAGAAGGTTATGAATGCGCTTGCCTGGCTCAAAATCCACAACCACCTGTATCGTGATATACCAATTAACACATCTGCTCTGGATGCTCTTGAAGAAGTTGCCATCCCCCCTTTCCATATTCAGCACATTATCCCCTCAGATGGAATCGACGCCTCGACCTCTGACTACATTCCCGGCTCCTCTCAGCCACCTCAACCCGATGCACATTCTGCTAGTTTCCCCGATATCCGTCAACCCGCGCCCTCCGCTGTCCCATTCCAGACCGTTGTTGTTGCCGATGTTGATGGCAATGCACCTTCCCATGTTCTTCGATCTGCTGCTATATCTCATCTGCGCAAGCCAGGCTCAAACTATGTTGAGATTCCCCATGACCGTCTTCCTGCTAATGAGTTCAACAATCCTGACTTGTTTCCCATGATGTATCCAACGCTTTATCCTTATGGTCTTGGAGGGTTCGAGAATCAGCGACGCCGCACCACATTAGGGTTCCGAACGCACGTCAAGCATCTCTTCAATTTGGCAGACCGGCGATTTCAAGAACACTACTCGTTCCTGTTCACAGCTTTCAATATGATCCAACGACGTGTACTCTTGTTGCGGACAAGTCTAAAGGTCAAGAGAAATAATTTTGATCACGTCGCTGCTCAATTTGGCACCGTCTCCCCAGCTACTGTCCACGTCGTATCCGAACGTATTGCCTCTGGGGATAGTGTTACAGCTAATACTCCTGAAGAACGCCGTGTTCTGAGGCTCATGAAGGAGGTCAGTATTATCAATTCGCACGTTCCGGGATCAGCTCAGTCCAAGCTTGTGATGCGTAACCAGATTCGCTCCCTCATGATTGAAAAGGGCTTGCCGAGCTTCTACATAACCATCAACCCCGCCGATGTTTACAACCCCCTCGTGAAATTTTTAGCTGGCGATGAAATTGACCTGGATAAGTTGGCACCCAAGGATATCCCGAGCTACATCGACCAGGCTGTGACGATCGCGAAAAATCCTGCTATCGCTGCACGCTTCTTCAACATTTATATGAAAGCTTTTATCAAGGCGATTTTAGGGTATGATCCTACGGGCAAAAATCAAGGAGGCATTTTGGGTGTCGTTTCGGCATATTACGGGTGCGTCGAGGCTCAGGGTCGAGGATCTCTCCATTGTCATATGATGATCTGGTTGGCTGGCGGTTTGAACCCAAACCAGATTAAGGAGAAGGCACTGGAAGATGGGGGAAACATCAACTTCCAGAAAAGGCTCATCGAATTTTTAGATGACACTATCTCTACTTCTGTACCGCCCGCTCCAGAAAATGATGTGGACACACCATTATCATCTTTTCATCCATGCGCCACTCGTGGCCCAGGACCAAACATTGATCCGTCCGACTTGGTAGACGCAACATCCAAGGACTTGAGTAATCTCGTTGAACGCTGTCAGCGGCATCGTCATAGTCACACTTGTTTCAAATACTGGAGAGGTTATCCCGAGCCCAAAGAATGTCGCTTCGACTTGGACAAATCCAATGAACAGCCGATTAGTGTCTTTGATCCTGAAACCGGGGAATTTCATTTGCGCTGCCTGGACGGTCTAGTCAATAATTTCAATTTGACGATGTTGAAGGCCATCCGCAACAATATGGACATAAAGTTTATTGGTTCTGGTCCCTCCGCCAAGGCGATATTGTACTATATCACTGACTACATTACAAAGTCCCAGCTTCAAGCTCATGTTGCCTATGCTGCCCTCGAACTTGCCGTGGCTAGACTCGGGGAGTACAATCCAAGTGAGGATGATATCGAATCTCGTGCCAAACGGCTGTTGCAAAAAGCCGCGCACTCTATGATCTCCAAACAGGAATTATCTTCGCAACAGGTCGTTTCCTACCTAATGGATTTTGAGGACCACTTCACAAGTCATGAATATCGAAACCTGTACTGGACTAGTTTTGAAGCGTTCATAAATAGCGAGGATCCCAGTCCCGAGTGCTACATTCAGCCATCACCAGATTCCACGGACGCACCTGAACTTGAAGATGTTCCTGACATGATCGACGGCGGCGGTGACATGTCGGAAACGGAAATCGAAGACCCGATCTCTGTTGCGGATATTGTTGACGAAGAAGAGGCCGCTGCCGCCGAGATGGACACTGTGACTCTTGAAGCGGATGCATCAGGGAAATTTGTGGCCTCTGCAAATCAAGTGTGCGATTATCAGTGGCGTGGACACGAGCTGAAACATGTCAATGTATGGGATTTTGTTGCTCAAACAGAGAAAGAGCGTCTCAAAAAGAAAGCCCATGCACGCTCCCCATCTGTCGAGCCGGAAGGACCAAATTTAGCTGAAGAATTTTCCGACGATGACCTCAAAGACCCAGCAGACAGTGAAAACCCGTGGAACTGTGACAATATTCTGGAATTCCGAGGTCGACCCATGCCCCGTGTCCGCTTCCTGGAAGATCATCTCGAAGACGAGACCCACTGCCTGAAAGTCAGTCCTCAAAAAAATCGGAAAGTCCCTGTTCCCATTGGTCCTGCATTGCCGAGGAGAGATCAGCCAGCGTCTGTTGAGAAGCATGCAAGACTGATGCTAATCTTGTTTAAACCGTGGCGTCACGCAGAAGATCTACGGCACGCAAATCAATCTTGGTCTCAGGCGTTTGCTCAATTTACGCGAGAATGTTCCCCCGATATCTTAGAGTACATTGAGAATATGCAGATTCTTCACGAGTGCAAAGACAGTAGAGATGCTCACTATGCAAGTCGCCGAAATCGACGTAACGCCGGTCTGACTATTGAGTTGCAGCGCGGAGGTCGATCTGCCCATGACTTCGGCGATGAAAATGACGATGAGGTACTAGAACACCTGATACGCATGGAGGATTCTCGTTCTAGACACGGAGAGCGCAGTATTGCTGACGTCCTTCGAGCTGTTGAGTACGCAGAGGCATGCGGGATGATTGGGAACCGTCACACACCTTCTTCGATTTCAGCCGATTCGATTTCAGGCCAGCATCATACGAGGGTCGATGGCAATGATAGATCGCATGAGGTTGTATGGGAAAAGACCTACGAGGCTCGGAAGGAGGCATGGAAACGTTCTGCCTTGGCGCGGCCTGCCGTATCTGCCCAGGACGAGAATAGAGCACAGGAAAATGATGGTGGTATTGCGAATGGCGACACTTTCAGAGGGGAGATTCTTCCGCGTGTTGAGACCTCCGTCCGAGATACCGACTTGTTATTTCCGCGGGAAGACACCAACATGATAGAGGTGGATCCAGACACTATCGAAGGAATTGGGGCCAAGCATAACCTGAACACGGAGCAGATGCGCGCTTTTTCTTTAGTCGCCCGGCACAGTGAATCGGACTCGGGGAAGGCACTGCGAATGTATTTGGGAGGGCCGGGTGGTACGGGAAAATCGCGTGTCATAAATGCTTTGCAAGACTTCTTCACGCAGAGAGGCCAAGAGCGCAGGTTCCGGCTTGCATCGTACACGGGAGTTGCCGCGAGGAATATTTCCGGGATGACATTGCATGCTGCGTTGATGCTCAGTCAGCATAAGAGCACCGGGAGATCTGCAAAATCCCTGTCACCTGTTTAGGATTGCTTAAGCAAAACACGTTGAGACGTGAAATTGCTTAAGACCGGGATTAAGCGGATTAAGCCCCTATATATCGCGTATACCTACATAATACATTGTTTCTCCTTGTGCCTGACACATTAAGCAGATTCAGCGGACTCACCTCCAGCGGATTCAGCGGATTCACCCGCTGGATCACCTTCACCGGTTTTATCCGTTTAAGCGGATTTATCCACCCAACTCTGGTGGCCTTCAGAAGAATGTCAGACTCTGAACTCGGGGAGCGAAATATTTTAGTAGTTGCACTCAATAAATTCACTGTACTTACCACACTGGAAGTCATTCTCGTATAATGCCACCATGCCACTCGGTGAGATGGAAAGGCGAGCATGATGATGGCCTAGGCAGCGGTCTTGCAAGGTGATGAGTCCGTGAATGGGGATTCAGCTGTACAGGATTAGAGGAAGCGGGGGGCGATATATTATACTGGAGAGGAAAGATGATGGTTAGAGAGAAGAGGCACTGGTCTTGGGCCCTTGGCGTTCGAAGCGAGATCATTCGATCAATTTCTTTGTTTCAATTTTCTTTATGCTTTGTCAGTCACACAGCATCACAGCGTCACTTACGAGCTCTTTCTCTCGTCCATCATCATCTCTATATCCCTCTTCCCTTCAAACCCAATCCATGTCGATGTTGCACTCCGGGACATGCACCATTCCAGCTCGATTGAGACCGGTGGTTCGAACTCTGGTCAGGGGTTTGTTCCGATCATCTCTTAGTGGCATCTCGCGCCTGCTTGAAGTTTCTCTTCGCAGACAAGTCCCAACAAACGTCGGTGGCAGGTAGGTAAGTCAGCTGGAATGCTACTGTACAGGGACAGAAGGTCCAGACCGAGACTATCGGGTGAAGGGTAACTGCACTATCCGACGATGGCGGGGATGGTATCTACCATGGTGAGTCTTTCTCACCAAAATCTTATCATGCAAACGACGTTGGCATCGCGGCAGAGGGCAGTGGGGATGGTAGCTACGACAGTTAGTATTTCTCTCTCAATTCTTAACGAATTCTTATCAATCAAATTCAACGCAGACGTGCCCTTGGATGCGTTCAAGTGTCTTGCAGGTTAATCCGCTGAATTTGCTAAATCTGCTAAATCCGCTGAATGCGCTGAACGAGCAGAATTGGCTGAAAGTCCAGATGCGATTGCTGAATCGGCTTAACCCGGCCAGTTCACCATTCGGTCCAGCTGCTGAATCTGCTTAATTTAGCTAGTCCACCGAATGTGAGCCGGATGGTTGGTGAAGTTGGTGAATCCGCTGAATCTGCTTTTAAGTGTTAGGGAAGCGGAGAAATAATGTAACTTATTATGTAGTTATACACAGTATACAGTGGCTTAATCCGGTTAATCCGGTTAATCCTAGTCTTAACCAATTTTACGTCTCAACATAGTTTGCTTAAGCATTCGTAAACAGGATTCATAAAATCCAAACGCGAGCTCATGGCCATGTGGGAAGGCGTCGATTTTTTGTTCATTGATGAGATTTCTATGGTCGGATGCGCTATGTTACACGACATCAGTCATGCATTGAGCGTTGCAAAGGGCAATGACTCGGCCTTTGGTGGCATAAATGTAGTATTTGCCGGAGACTTCGCACAGCTGCCCCCCGTCGGACAGGTGAGGTTGTATAGCCATCTGGATAAAAAATCTATCGCAAAAGCTGCTACTAGAGCTGGTCAGAAAGTTGTGTTCGGAAAATTACTGTGGTTGAGTGTGCGTACAGTGGTCTTGTTGTCCGAAAACATGCGCCAGAGTGGACCTGAAAATCAGCCTTTTGTCGAACTTCTTGGCCGACTTCGTGATGGAAGATGTACTGATGCAGACTACGCCCTACTGAATACGCGGCTGGCCCAGAACCTGGACATTGACTGGCAAAGTGAATCTTGGTCGTCGGCTCCCGTCATTGTAGCCGAGAACGGTATGAAGGATGCGATCAATATAAGGATGGCTCACGATTTCTCCGTTGCAACAGGTCGACCGCTTCACTGGTATTATTGCCATGATGTTCTAGGCAGGAACCGCCCAGTGGAAGATGCTGACCTGAAGCAGAAACTGATGTCTCTAGATTCGGGTAAGACCAATCAGCGGATGGGCAGAATACCGTTGGTCATTGGGATGCCGGTCATGGTTACACAGAATTTCGATGTTCCCGGAGGTGTGGTCAACGGCTGTCAAGGAAAACTGGTCAGCATAAGGTATCGGGTCGGGGAAGATGGAAAGCGTTACGCGTTGTCTTGCATAATTGCGGCGCCAGATACTACCCTGGGAATCATACCAGAACTACCTGATTACCAGGTCGTCGCGCTCACCGATACCGTAGACATGCAATTCAAAAATTTCCATTCGGGTCATTCTATCACAGTTAAGAGAACGCAACTACCCGTTCTGCCTGCATTCGCGATGACTGCTCAGCGCAAGGGAAATCTCTTCCGAGGTGCGTGATCAATCTCACCGGGTGTAGAGGGACAGAAGCCCCGTATGTCATGATATCGAGAGCAACTTCACTTGAAGGTCTTGTCATATTGACCCCATTTTCGAAGGACAAAATCTGCTGTAGACAGTCGGAAGATATACGGGCTGAAGTCAAGCGTTTGAAATTTCTTGCATTGCAGACGATGATATTGACGGGTACAGATGTAGAGATAGCAAGTGCCAGGAATGAAAGCCTCAGGTTGTACGGGCCGGGCGCTCAGATGGACGAGCCCCCGGCTGACGGCAACGGGGATGAGGGAGATGCTGGGCGCCACGTGGCCCGCCTTCAGCAAGCGAATGCGGTGCTAACCTCCGCGCCGATCAATCGCCGGGTCAAACTTCCCGTCGCGTCTTTGCCATCTTCCACTCCCCACCCTCCCGGTATCGTCGTCCCTGACCTTGGGATGACGGCGACCTCTCCCAACGCTCCCAACTTTGCCTCGGGGTCCACTGATCATTTAGATGGCCCGTCGGGATCATTGACCCGCGCCCCGAAAACCCGAAAAAAGCGCAAGTTGGATGACACCTCGATCCCAACTGCTCCCAAGGCTGCGAAGCGCCGTAAATCCAAAAACTGACGGCCACCCTTCGCTGTGCCATCTGCTGCTCGCCCAGCTCCGACCTTCGTCCTCTTTGCCTACCTGAATTTCGTCCTTTCAGGACTTCTTTATGACGGCCCCAATGTTCCCCAATCCTGCACTGCCCGCAACCACATGTGCCTCTCATCTGCAACGACGCCCTGTCTCCTTCCCGCCGCGGAACAGATTCCTGGTTCGGCGAAAATATGTCAGACTGTTCCACCCCTTTCGAACCGGTCCTTGTTGGTTCAGCCAAGTCCATCACCAACAATGTATGTCTTGACATTATATCTATTCTTGCTCCTCAATATTTTGTCTGACTTCTTGAATAGGGCCCGGGTCCTAGTCTTTCTCTCGAGCTCAAGCTGCCCTTCCGTCCTTTGAGTCGTGTTCTCGCACGACTTCCGCATTTTCCCACCCCAACTGCAGTGCTCGACCCCGGCGCTCACTTGCATGCCCAGGTTTGTCGCTCCCTCTCCATCCACCATAATTCTCACTCGATGTAATCAGACCGCTATCTTTCGTGACGTGATTTTCTAATCAGCCGGGACCTGCGATAAACATCTTCATCAACCTCACAAGCGCTACTGCCTCACACTACCCAATTTCTTTTAAACTCTCTCGAATATGCCCCCTGCCTTGATTTTCCCGACTTGTCTTTCCACGTCTACCTCTACGCCCACTTCTCTCTATGCTATGTATATGGAGCTCCGAATAGATATCTTTCAAATTATACCCGCAGAGTATTGACTAACTTCACGCAATGACTGCGCTACATAGCGGGCTCTGCCGCGAAGCGGGCTATATCGGTCATTAATTCTGGTTCTGGCCCCGGTCCGTGCACACTCATTCAGACTCCCATGTCGCTTCCTACTGCCCTTGTTCACCTCAAACACACTAATGTAGTGCCCAGCGGAGGCTCTAGTCTCAATTCTGATCCTTTATGTACCATCCTCGAGTACTATAGCTCTTGGTATGCCAGCTTTACGGTTCCTGTGGTGTAGTACACCATTCCGGGCTGAATGTGTACCCTCATTTGTATCTCACTCGGGTAGTAGATGGTTGGTTGAAAATCGCGAAAATGCGTATTTTCATGTATGCATGAATGCATGCCTTATCACCGTCCATGCCGGTGCGAATAATGGCTTTGGAAGTGGGTAGGGGTAAAGTGAAAAAAAAAACCTCATAAGCACGAGTTTTTGCCGGGCACCGCCACGGCCCCCCACCCAAGTCTGATATTGATTCATCACGACCGTGACTAGGTTGTGGCCGTCGTCGCCTCTAGCCTGCCGTGAAAACCGTGTGAGCACACGATGACTCGACTGGAACCTATTCCACAACACTCACTCGACGTTGTACTTCATATGCATCACGCAGATCGCAAACGACGGCTTCACACCGATCGTATTCCGCCGCATTTGGAAGTATCTATCCACATCACGTTAAATTGGCGGATGTAACAGTGCTTCAAGTCGAGATTACTTGACAGTGCGATGTCGGGATCAGTTTGGGCGGCGGCGGCGAGCTCGGAGATCGTGGCGGGGCGAGTTGAAGGCGTGGCTTAGCTCATATTAGGTAGACTATGGCTCGTTAGATCTAGTGGTTTAGGCGTCGTCGAGGGGATTTTACAGCAAACACTGAGACAGTGGGAACGTCACTGGGAAGACCGAAGATGCGTTACATAAGGACACGTGGCTGCGCTTCTTTCCACGCGACCACTATTGGCATGTTGGATCTCTCCCCATTTCAAGCACGTCTGTAACGCCGCACGTAGCCTTCAAATCTCATGCGTTACGTTAGGATCTATGCATCTTGGGTCAGCTAAAGAACTTGGCGGCATTGACGTGGCATTCCTGAATCCTGAATGAATCCCGGCGTCCTCTATCCTCAAGCCGTCTTTGCTCAACCCGGATAGATTCATAGAAACCTCACCGCCGCGCCTTCCGCGATACGCTGCCGCCGCAAACCGCCCACCACCGAATGTTTGGATGGCCCGTGTGCGTTTTCTTGACTCCTGTGATAGTACATATATTTGACTGACCAATGTTATCTCCACTTGTCCATGTCGAAACAACTAGGAGAACCGAAGTCCGGCAAGCTGTGTGGGATCTTAACTTACGAATTTCTGCATCGCTTGAGGGAGGGTGCGACGCCTTCCGTATTATGGATGTCATCAATCTCATCTCATCTCACATCCAAGCTCTTCCGCACTCCGGCTCGCCCGCTTCTTATCTCAAGGTCGATGGCCCCGGTGACTCAGCCTGACTGTTCCCGAGGATGAATAATATCAAGATGGAATTTGGAGGCACTCTTTCGCGAACGTGCCTTCCGTCGCCCCGAATGCGAATGCGACGTATCCCTCCGAGTCTCGGGCCCGAGTACACGAATTCATCCAAGAAACGTTTTGTCCCGTGCGTCACGGTATCGCGCCGATGTCAAACGTCGCGTCCTTCCTTCCAGAGCTCATATCGCAGATCACCGTCGGCGAAACCCTCTCCACACGCCTGGCCAAATACGTCCTCTCGCCACCAAGGCGCTCACCATGGTATTCATTCCAGTTGGAGCTCGTGGATTATTCTGGACTCCCCGGCACGCGCAACGCACCCTCCGTGAAGGTTGTCAGTCAGACTCCAAAGCGCTCTATTGTTATCGAGGCAGCGATTCGAGCGCGACGCGGGCGCACACGTGCTGTGCAGATCCGTGATATAATGTTCCTCTTACCCGAGTCTTCATCTCGACCCACGACCAAGCAAGCTCGCTTTGAGGGAGGGAGGGAGGGTATCGCGCTGAGCAACGACGTATCCCTTATCTCAGCGAAGATGCTTTCAATGCTTGAAGGCACCGCAGTGTGTATTCCAAGGTGAGGACTCGGAACCCGGCCTAAAACTTGACTTCCCGCGCGAGTGCGGAATCTTACAAGGACGCGTCTCAAAATTGGTATCACGAGTGCGTGCATTTCCCACAACGTAGTTGTGGTCAGACTCCTCATCCCAGTGCGTAGAAACGCCAGCGCGAATTGCGCAAAAAGGACGTCGATATGACGGATGTCATGGACGACTTGTCGAAGGTCGTGTCCCGATGCAGGTAAGCCACCCCCATGATATCGTTCCGTTCACTATTTATTTATACAGCGGAATGAATACAAGTGCCCACGCTGGCTTCAAATTTGAACCCGGGACTCCCTGGATGCGCGTCAACGATGCCTACATACAAAACCTGGAACGCGACTGGCCAAATTGACGACGCCCAAAGCGTCCGCGCCTTCTGAAAACGTGCCCTTAAACTCCCCAAGGACCTACCACAAAGGGCTGGTGCGTGAATGCATTAGCCGACGCTGGCGGTATTCAGCTAGCTATTCATCGCGCATCAGATTTACGCGCCTTTACGATTCTCTCTCCCGAAAATGAGGAGGTCTTTGCATGCACACGCTCGTACAAGAACTGGGGTACACTGGTTCTGTTGAATTTCGCTGCTCGGAACGTCTCATTCGCTCTACCGGGATTATCCTGGGACCCCTTACATGGTCCCTGCCGTGGAGGTGGAACTGAAGGGCTATGAAGGGAGAGTGTATGTGTTGACCCGTATTGATTTGTTCTGCTGTTTCTTCGTGTTGCTTGACTTCACAATCAATCTTACAATTTCTGTCTGTTTACAGTTTAACCCCTGTCTCACAATCCACAGCCCCGCTGCTCTTCGCCCTCCGTGTCCAGTCTCCACAGATCACGCCCACTTGCGGACATCCTCCGCACTTGGCCCCGCTGGGGCATCCGACCCAGCGAGGTTGCACACGTGGAACACGCGAATCTGGTCGGGCCTAAGCGCACCAACAACGCTCTGCATAACGCCACCGTTATTGAAAAGGATGAGATCGTTTTCGCGCCTGAAGCACATTTATACGTGTTGGTTGTGAGCGAGGGGTTGCGACGTACCAGTCGTGTGGGTAGACAAGCTTAAGGGGGGTAGTGAAGGTGAGTGTGGGTGGAGGTGGTGTGGAAGGGGACGAGACGCACTTGTGGCGCGATGGCGGGACGCTGCATCTTATAAAGCAGCTCGCGAACCTCCTCGAGGTCCATGAGGTGTGCGCCGTCGGGATACAGAGCCCCTTTGCGTGCAGCATCTGCGGGGAGCGGGTCGATGAGGATCTCCGCGGCGGCGCACGCATGGACCTGGAACGACAGCTCGCCCGTGATCGGTGTCTTCCACACCTGCATCAAACACATCGGTCAGCGTAGAACAGTACCAACGAGGGCGTCACACCATCGGCAAGATATTGCGCTTCTCCTCCTTCCACTTGGGCAGCTCGCTATACGCCACCTCGAGCCCCTCGCTCTCCATACCGAGCCCCGTCGACTTAGCGCGCGCGGGGGTCATCCAAACCCACGGATGCGGGGCATACTTCACGCGTGCACGGACGGCGAGGCTCTTCACCTGTAGCGGCAGCAGCGCGAACATCGTCTTGCCCGAGACGAACGCGGTGGCACCCAGAGGGACAGGCAACTCCTCGCCTGTGCCGTCGTCGTAGCGGCACACCTGCCGTGGGCCTGCGGGGATGCGCAGCCCGTAAAGCGTCGTCACTCGCACCGGGGAGATCTCGTACAGTGCGGCGTCAATGTCCCAGCGGTAGAAACGCGTCGCGCCGGTAGCCTCATCCTCGGGGCTAACGATTGTCTTGTGGAAGGTCTTGTGCGAGCGGTGCACGAGCTTTGCCTTCTCAATCCCCTCGTGGTTGTACACGGTGCCGTTTCCAGTGAGCTGTACCTGTGGTACGCTGGGGATCGGTATGAAGGGGCCGAGGAGTGACTTCTTGGTGTGCTCCTTGTGTCCGCCCTTCTCCGATTCAGGATCGAACGCCTGGTTCCTCGGGTGAGTGGAGGATACAATAGCCTAAAGGCAAGATAATACCTTCGTCAAAGCATATTGTTGCTTGGGGGTCAACGCCGCATTCCGAAATATCAAGACATCGTGCTGGTAAGTTGTCAGATACATGTAGGAAATCCGAGCCCGTTCTACAACGCACCTTATATAGCGCCGCGCGGATCTCTGCGAATTGCTCTCTCGTCAGGTTGGCGGGGTCGACTCCAAAAACCTCTCGCCCAAATTGGGCGAACTTTGAAGGATCCGCGCTCGCTGGGAGGGGCAGGGGTTTCAATTCGATCGTCATTCCAGAGGATAGAGCTTTGAAGGATCCGAAGTGGGGGAGACTCTTTAACCGTTCTTCAAAGTTCTTCGGGAATCGCCGCAGCATGCGCAGTTGGTATACCCCGCAGCCACTGTATCAGATATCTCTCACGTTTGTGTAGAGCATGTGCCTTCCGCAACCAACAATTCCGGGCTGGTCTTGCTGCGGCGAAGTCTCTGATGTCATGGGACAACACAAGCCATGGTCAAGCTTCAGGTCATGGACTTATTGAGCGAGATGAGTGGATACGAGAAGAGAACAGCAGCCCGATTAATTTGTGCTGGACTTAATCAAACCCGACACAGGGATCTACGCAGGTACGCGAAGGGCGGGCTCGGACGGTGCCGGCTACTTTCGCAACTCGCTTGACGAAGAATTCCATCGCGATGAGGTCATACCACATCAAATGCACATCCTTGCACATCTATATAACAAAAGACGACGTTTCCTCTGGACAAACGTCAGAGTGGAACGAAGCGGAGTTACCCGCCGGAGCACGGCCACAATGATCCGTCGGTTTTCATTTGTTCCGCAACTCCACTCCGTTGTTGCCGTTCCGAGCCTCCGGCACTGGCTACCCATGTGCATTCAGTAACCTACATGTGCAGTACTTACACAGTAATTTGAGAACTATCTGCAGCTGGGTGAATTCTCTAGCTAATCGTCAATGAGGTCGCGAGGAACCAACCGAAGGTGACGAGCGGTCTGATTATTATAATTTCAAGTTTCAACCATTGGGCTATATGCTAACTTCACCACTGGATAATTAAATATAGTTTGCTGTAATCCCCTGTGGTATAGCACATGTAACTGCTGGTCAAGAAAGATTTTGATGTTGCCATTTCTCCAACAGTTCTCCCTGTCGCACGAAAAGGGGTCAAGGTCGAGATTGGTACTGTAAAGCTCAGCGAAACGCTCACTTGCGCGGCGAGTATTCTTCTTTGAGAAAGATTAGGCCAGGAGTATCATTGGTTTCTGCTTGAAGCCTGGCTGGGCCGATGTGTTTGGCGGGACGCGTACTTAGTCTTAGTACCGTACTATAGACGAAAGATGTGTTACCAATGTGTTACATAAGGCCACGTGAGTGCCGCGCGTCTCTGCACCTACACAAGCTTTAGGACCCCGCCTTCGGCACGGACGCTCGCTGCGCTCGGTCCGTACCTACGGTGGGTCCACAGCTTGTTGGGGCTGCGCCCCAAACCCCCGTGGATTCTCAGTTCGCCAACGCACGGCGGATTCCGAGTCCCGGGGTTTGCCGTGCACGGGTGGATTCCGAGTCCCGTGATTTTTCATGTGACTTTATCAGGTGACTGTTTGTGTGGCAGTGTTTGTTGTCTCTTAATATGCACCTACACTAGCTCAACCCCGTGAATAAATTCACGGGCATTGGTATGTTGAAAGAAATATATTGAGTCAATTTTCAGTCATCCCATTTTCTCGGACCTCTTTTTTCGTCCTTCATTTACCCCTGTTACTCCTCCTTGACTCCTCCCTTTCCGACCTCGGATCTCTTGCCCTGAGTCTGTCCCAGTCAAAAAATGGAGTTCGTGCTCCCTCCCTCTGAAGCTTCAAACTTTCCTTGGTATTTGCGAGGGAAAGGGGCCGACCTCCGGCTCTGCCAGTGCGGCATGATCGCACTGTCTAAGGCCTTTTCCGCTCAGCGTACTTTCAACCATGCTCGGCAAGAGGCAGCCACCGGAAGATGCTGAGACACAGCCTCAAAGGGTAGGGTGGGTCCGGGACCCCTTATTTCACTTTTTGGAATTTGTTCGGACAGCTCTGAAAACCTGTTTAGAAGGGTCGAAAAAAATCGAGTTTTTTAGGGGTACATTTCCGCGTGGAACGGTGAAGAACGTCCATTCCGTACAACAGAAATCCACTCAAAACACGGCAGATTCGCACAGAACAGCCTATATCAAGCCTAGATTTCAGTAGAAAATTTCCTTTTCGGTCACTTTTCCTGGGAAAATTACCCGATTTGGGTGTGGCTGTGCTCGGCTAGTAGGGTAGGATGGGTCTGGAGGTCTTATTGCACTTTTCCGACCCTGTGTGGCAAATTTTAAGGACGGTTGCCTCTTGATGCTCGGCATTAATATTTCCTCTGGTCACGACCCATCCCATTACCATGAGTTCCCACTGATTACTCCCCACCATTTTGGCTTGAGCTCTGCAACTTCAAGCATCAGCATTGCAAGGAATAAGGCTCACCAAATTTGCGGCTTCTTTGGGCCCAGCTTGGCCCTGCCGCGGCAAGCTGTCACTGCCGGGGCTGTTCTCGGCTCGGCGCGTTCTCGACTTAGGCTCGGCATGAGTCCCGGTCAGATGCCGTGGGCGTGAGAGTTTCGAACATTCTTTGATGTTCGTTATCTCCCCCATTTTATTATATAGATAGATAGATAATCATTTGGCCTCATCCAGTGTGTCTATCTTTTCAGAGGACGAAGCCCCGCTGACCTAGTTCAGGAGCTGCACCTGCATGGCCCACCGTAACCTCTCCGGCGTGTTTCGTGGGACGTGTCCGCAGGATCTGATCGAGCTCATTCTTGGCAAGACCGACTCAGCAGACAAGGAAACCCTGGAGTCATGCGCGCTCGTGGCTCGCTCGTTTCGACCGACGAGCCAAAAGCTGGTATTCTCCGACCTCACGATTCTGCCTCCGGAGCGTGACAGCATTCCCGCGTTGCAACGTCTTGCAGATGTGCTCTCAGCATCGCCACACCTGGCGCTGCACGTTTGCACGCTGCACCTCGTTCAACCTGGCCTCTATAAGCCGTATGTGTGGATGCAGTCGGACATTGTCCCTGTGATCCTCTCCATGTTCACCAATCTGGAGAGCTTGAACGTCCGGATATACAACTGGGCTTACTTCCACTCCAACTGCGAACACGCGATTTACACCCTGATCACCCGATCTTCGCTTTCATCTATCACACTCGAAGAGGCTCGCTTGACGACTGCGAGGCTTTTGTCCTTCCTTCGATCCCTTCCCACCAGTCTCGAATCTGCATCTTTCTTGAACTTGTTCGCCGACGACTGGTATGGCGATGATCTCGACAGCGCCTCCTCAGAGTTGCATCGACTGCGTCTCACCTCCCTGCACCTCAATAGTTATGCTCCCATGCTTTTCCGTTGGGCAATTCGCGCTGTTGACCTCAAACATCTCCGACATCTGCATACTACGGTGGAAGAAGACGCGATGGATATCGCCCAGGAGCTTCTAGATGGCGCTGTTTACGTCGAGACCTATCACCTTACCTTCCGGAGCATTTTCTGTACGTGTCTTCACCAATTTTCCTTCTACTTCCTTCCCCCAAATTTACATGGGCGCTTGCCACACAGCCCACCCCGAAAATCCTGATCTCTCCAAGATGCAGCACCTCCGAACGTTCGAAATCTCAGTCGAACTGGACTGGGAGGAAATCGAGGAGGTCGGCGGCCAAGGGCGGCATAACCCGCTCAACGATGCGATACGCACCCTGTACACCGTGCCGCACACCGTCGAACATCTGATTCTTAACCTGAGCATCTGGAACCCGGTGTGGTAGTGCATCTGGACGCACTCCCCCATCCAGAGCATCAGAGGCAGTGAAGGTTGTTAGCATTACAGGGCGTAGACACACACATCATCATCCCTTTTTGGCTTTGCACCACCGAGTCCCCGTTCCGTTCCCCGCCCCACCGCAGCTCTACCGCCACGAGCAGACCACCGGAGACTACGTCTCCATCTGGTGACAACAGCGCGATTCGTTACTGTGTTTTTTTTGCCCAACACTGCCGCCGAAAAATCTGAAAATAATAATCTGGCTAGTCGACCGTACCCACTCCGCGACACGAGCGGGAGATTCCTTCCGCGACCCAAATCCACCGACCCCGAACTGTCTAGCGAGTCGTTGTTGACCCTCTCGAGCCTATTTACAAGCCGCGCATCGACACCATTCACACCGGCGACATCCCCTGCCCAACTACCGAATCCAGATGCGCTCCACAGCGCATTAGCCTCCATTTCCCCTGTTCCACTACCCAACCTCGACGAAACAATGGCAGACGCCAACCCCAAGCTCTTCAAAGGAGACAGTGTCGGCGAGAACGCCACAGACTTCCTCAATTCCATGCGGCGCCGCAACCTCCTCAGCCCGGGCTGGAAGGACGACGAGAAGCTCGAGTTCTTCGAGCTCTGCTTGAAGTCAGGGAGCTTCGCGAAGAACTGGTTCAACAAGCTGAAGGCGGGCGAGAAGGACACCTTCGCTCACCTAGCCGCGGCGTTCCAAAAACAGTGGCCGGAGAAGGAGATGGCGGAGAAGGAGAAAGGTGAAGTCCAGGAGGAACTCCTGGGCCTGGTGCTCGACCCAAGCGATGTGGGGGTCCGCGTCGAGGAGGACGGGATCCAGGAGTGGGGGCACGTGCGGTGGGCCCTCAAGGTGGCGGAGCTCGGCGCGCGCGTCGACGACGAAGGCGGGCTCATTCCCCAGGCACTCAAGAACATTCCCGATTCGCTGTTGCTGCGCCTCGGGCCCAAGCGCGGGACGTGGCCGGAGTTAGTCCAGTCCATGAAGGATATTCCTTCTTCGGATATCGCGTCCGTGCGGCACCAGGAGGAGCGCTTCATCGCCATGGAAACCCAGCTCACTGCTGCAAAAGCCACCATCTCCGCGATGCAGCAAACCCCGACGCGTGGCTTGTCCAACGCCTTCGCTGGGATGGCGGCGTCATCGCCGGTGCGGAACGACCCCATCCGGCGTAATCTCACCTCCGCATTCACCAACGCAGCGCCCAACCCCACCGATTCTGCGCGTGCCCCATTCCGCTGCCCGGACGCTGAGCGCCTGCGCAAGATCACCGCGACACCAGCGGTCATCCACCCGCGCACCACAGCGGGGCTGGCGGCGTATGCTTCGCAGATCACGGTCTACGAACAGAAGCATGGAGTGGGTGGGAGCAAACCCAACGAGGACCGGCCATACCCACTCACGCCAGGAACAGTTGACGTAGCGTCGGGGAGTGCCACAGGTGCGGCATCATGGGCCACTTCGCCACGCGATGCACTGCACCCGCCAACCTCCGCGTCCCCGAGCTGGAGACGAAGTGGCGCCAGATTGCACAATCGATCCGGAGTCGTGCCGAGCGGGACGCACGCCCTGCCACGGCCATTAACATCGTCGCCGATGCAGACGACACCGAAGGCCGCGACGTCTTCGGCACGGCGGAGTATGACCAGTCAGTCATCGAGGACTATCTGAGGAGGGAGGGAAAAGGCTCGGGGCCGTCCAATTGAGTACGCGAGGGACGGCCCCGGAACAGCGAGAGAGCGGAGGAGTGGGGGCCCCCGAGCGTGCAGAGGAACTGCTCGGGGACGTAGCACACCAACCTCGCGTGCATACCCCGGGTCTCAGGGAGGGAGTATTATCGCCAGAAGACGGCGCAGTGGTTATCCCAGATGCCCATGTACACGATTACTCTCAATCTCAAATCATTGACCTGTATAGTGTGGGCGCGTGCGAAAGGGAACGGAGAAGTGTGCCATTCATCCAGAATGTGCTACTACAGGGAGACGAAGGGGAGAGGATGACGGTGGAGGCGGTCATCGACGATGGCGCCATGGCAAATGCGATGGACACGGCCACGTATGAGACAGTGAGGCAGAGGCTCGGCGAGCTTGCCTGGTCGCCGCGCGTGCTCCGCATGGCGAACGGCGACCTGGTGCCGTCAACAGGGTCCTGGAGCGGTGAGGTTATCCTCGATGGCGTGGGGAGGCATGGCCGGTTGGAGGTGTTTCCGAGTGGCGGCGCATGGGCGATGCTCCTCGGGAAGCCACTACTTGAGGCGTTCGCGGCGTGGCATGGTTACGAGGAGGACGTCATTGTGCTGCGCGGCAATAGCGGCGAGTCGGTGCGAGTCGTCAATGCACACCCACAGGCGGCGCAGAGGAACGTGGCCTCCGTCATGGCGGTGACCGAGGCCGCAACGCGCACAACCATCACGGGAGGAAGTAGCGCGCCTCCCGCGAGGCAAGCACACTCCCCTGCGACACGCGTAACCGTAGAACGGATTGACCAGCACCAGAGAACAGGTACTAGCCCACACAATGCAGGGGACAACGGCGGAGCAGACCAGAGCACATGGTGGCGAGCACCAGCTCCAAGCACGGCCAACGGGGAGGCAACGCGAGGGACCATCACGGGGGAAAAGGATACACCCCCCGCGAGGCAAGTCCCCATCCCTGGAAAACCTATTTTGCGGAGCGAAAGTGAGCACACGGAAGTACAGGACACAAAAACAAATGCCGGGAGCACACAAGCTACAGAGGTGCCTTCCCCGAAGCGGAAACCTAGCGCGTTGAGGCGGAAAGCTATTGCGGAAAGGCAGGAAGAGAGACGGAGGAGAGGCGAGGAGCTGGAACGAGTGGAGGCAATTGAGCAGAGGAAAGTCGCTGTAGAAGCGAGAAAGAGGACAGAGGCGCTAGTGGGCGAGCGCGGCACAGAGGGACGGCGGTGGACGAAGGACGAGAAAAGGGCGTGGAGGAGGATGCGGGCATTGGGCGGAAGCGGGAGCGGAGGCGGTCACGTGCTCCCACGCGCGAAACACTCAGAGGGGGATTCGCAAACCCCCTCGAGGGAAGTCCCGCCCCATATTAACCTAGTCGCATTCAACGTCACTGACACCGACGGGCGTAGGAAACCCCGACGTGCATACAAGCCGGAGATCGGAAGTGGGCGGTGGCCAAAGAAACCCGCGACGAAAGTTGAGGAGAAGAAAAATTCGGAGTCTACGACTCCACACGCGCAACACTTAAGAGGGGCTTCGCGATCCCCTCTTAGGGGAGTAAAATTCAGCCACAGGCGAGGAAAAAAGTCGCGCATTGATTCCCATATTGACAGCCGACTACCACACCTCCGAGATGGCGTCCCGAACCTCGGCGAGCCGCAGGACTGGACAGACATGTGGCACCTGGACGATGCCGCAGGCAATTCTCAGGAGGACCCAGGCACCGAGCAACCCGAGTCCGCAGGGAACACGGACAAGACGCTCTTCACCCGGAAGACCAATCCGCATGATGCCCGTCGGATGGCAGAGGTCAAACGGCGTATCACCGTCGGTAAGGACCTCACGCCGGATGAGCGGCTGCAAGTCGACGCGCTCCTCGATGAATTCGTGGACGTGTTCGGATTGTCGATGAGCGAAGTATATGCAGTCCCCGGTGCAGAGCATAGGCTCGATGTACCCGCGGGTGCTACCTTCAAAACGAAGGTTAATCAGCGACCCCTGAGTCCCCCACAGCGCACCTTCTTCAACGCAGTCATCGACGAGATGCTCGACGCCGGTGTTATCCGCCCAATTAATCCGGCCGACGTCAAATGCTGCGGCTCCACGACTCTCGCACAGAAAGCTCACAGCGGCGACGGGCTGACAATCGAGGAGCTGCAACGCCGCGTCGACGACCAGTGCATTGCAAGTGGCTTCGAGTCTGCGTTTCATACGGAATACGAAGTACTCCCAACCCCGCAAAACCACCTGACGCACCCACAGAGCAAAAGTGGCGTGTTTGCCAGAGCTTCAAAGCCCTCAATGACGTGACAAAAGTCGCCCCAGTCCCGCAAGGCGACATTCGGGCGAAGCAGCAGCGCCTCAGCGGCCACCGCTGGGTCCACACGTTTGACTTCGCCTCCGGTTTCTATGCGTGCGCCATACGCGAGGAGGACCAACCATACATCTGCTTCTACGTCGAAGGGCGGGGTTACTTCTGCTACCAACGAATGCCATTCGGCCTCACTGGCGCACCTTCGACGTTCGGCAACATGACTGCGACGGAAGTAGGGGACCTTGTTGGTAATCTCTTCGAGCTATTCGTCGACGATGGCGGCATGGCCGCAGATGACTTCAACGATTCCCTGGCTGATCTACGAGTCCTGTTCACTAGGTGCAGGGAGAGTAAACTCACCCTCTCCGCTGCGAAGTCGAAGTTCTTCCTCACGGAAGCCATGTTTGCAGGAGGGCGCATAGGCCCCGATGGCATCAAGCCGGACCTCACGAAGCTCACAGCCGTCGTGGATTGGGAGACACCGCGGGACCTCCAGAATCTCGGGGCGTTCCTCGGCCTCACAGGCTACTTCCGTACCCTTATCAAAGGCTACGCCGGCATAGCACAACCGCTCACCGACCTGGTCCGCGCAGCGGAAATCCCGCGGAAGCGGGGGTAAGGGTGTTTATCGCCGTGCGATGAAGGGGCACGCCCTTGCGGCGGCGTGGGGCACGAAAGAGCAAGATTGCACTGACGCAGGAGCCTGTACTCAAAGGCCCCATGTTCGACGGACGACCATTCATCGTTACAACGGATGGCAGCAAGCACGGATTCGCGGGAGTGCTCTCGCAGTGGCACGTCACAGTCAGTGCAGACGGTAAGGAGACTAGACGCCTCCACCCTGTCGGCTTTGCGTCAAAACGGACATCCGCATCGGAGGAGCGGTACAAACCGTTCCTACTAGAGTTCGCAGCACTGAAATACAGCCTCGATAAATTCTCCGACGTCATTTGGGGTTTCCCAGTGGAGATCGAGACCGACTGCCAAGCCCTCCGCGACCATCTGCTCAACGACAGGCTCAACGCCACGCACGCACGGTGGCGGGAAGTCGTCACAGACCACCAAATTGTCGATGTCCGCCACCGCTCTGGCAAAAGCAACGTGGTCGCCGACGGGCTCAGCCGTAAGTACGTTGGCGTACCGCTAGCGAAAGGGGATGGTCACGAGTGGACCGTCTGCGAAGACTGGGAGGCGCGCACTGGATTAACACACGCATTTTTCCACGTCGCTGAGGAGACGCAGTACTCTGACCTACTCGACAGATTCCGGGACGAGACAGTCTTCAAACAGGTCGTCTCTGCATTGCTCGAGCTTGACCACGGGGTGTCCCCGCGCGAACGGAAGCGCGCGAGGCACCGCGCTCTCGACTACTTCATTGACGACGGCAAGCTGTGGAGGTTGGGACCGAAATCGGTCCGCACACGGGCGAAGGTCGAGTGCGTAACGAAACTCGAGGCCACGGCGATGGCGTGCGAAGTGCACGAAAAGAACGGGCACTTCCATCGCGACCTGATAAAGGTGCAGCTGCTCGATCGCATCTGCAGCCCCGCGCTGGACCAGTCAATTGTCACGGCAATCAACGAGTGCGGCCGCTGCAAGAACTTCGGTGCGCGACACATCCACTCACTCCTCGAGCCGATAACGCGCCGCCACCCATTCAAGCTAATGGTGGGTGACACACTCTCCATGCCGCGCGGGAAGGGAGGCTTCCACAAGCTCTCGCTGAACATGGACGTCTATGCACAGCGGTTGTGGGTGAGGCCGCTAACCACCGCAGCCTCCGGAGACACAACGTGCAAAACACTCCGTGAAGTGTGGGGGAAGTTCCGGAGGCCCGAGACCTACATGTGTGACGGTGGGCCCGAGTTTGACAACTGGAAGCTGAGGGAGCTCTGCGACGAGTCGGGCGTCGAACTGCACATTGTGGCGAAGTACTCGCCGTGGGTGAATGGCCTCTTGGAGGGCATGAACTCAAAGCTGCTTGGGCGGCTGAAGCGCTTGTGCGCGCCGAACCTCGGGGAGGATGACTACGATAAAATGCAGTGGGACGACTTACCAGAGAACTGGCCCGAGCATCTCGAGGCCGCAGTCTTCGCACTGAATAACCGCATCCTTCCCGCGCTGAAATTTTCCCCAGATGAACTCCTATTCGGGATGGTGATTAACACCGCGCGGACGCCGATAGAGGAGGCAGTGTTGCCCGTCGACGCCGCCGACGCTGGCCTCCAGATGGCGTACATGGGACAACTGCGGTTGGATGGCTACGCCGAGATGGTCGACCATGCGGTGCGCAGAAAAGCGCAATTCGACAAGAAAATCCTGGCACGTGCGCCCAAGGAAGTAATATTCAAAACGGGGTCGCTGGTACAGGTGTACAACACCGACTACGAAGTTGGCGCGACGTTCAAGGTCGAGCGGAAAATGGTGCCGATGTGGTCGGCACCCAGGCGCGTTACCAGCCGGTCCAGGAACTCGTACAAGATCGAGACCCTCGAGGGCCTCCCGCTCAGCGGCAGGTTCAGCTCGAGGCTCTTGAGGCAGTTCATCCCGAGGAGAAGCACGCTGTTGCAAGAACTACAAGACGAGTGGGCTACGGGGCTGGAAGAGTTGGGGATTGAGGATGCAGAAGACAATGACGAAGAAGTCGAAGACGTAGGAAGGGCCGGGGGTGAGGAGTCCGATGAGCACGAGTAGGCGACACGACGAGGTCGCCGTGTCCACTGGGCGGGGGGCACATGTGGTAGTGCATCTGGACGCACTCCCCCATCCAGAGCATCAGAGGCAGTGAAGGTTGTTAGCATTACAGGGCGTAGACACACACATCATCATCCCTTTTTGGCTTTGCACCACCGAGTCCCCGTTCCGTTCCCCGCCCCACCGCAGCTCTACCGCCACGAGCAGACCACCAGAGACTACGTCTCCAACAGCAGTGCTGTTCAGGTGATACCGCATGTGGACCCGGAACGATCCAAGCATCCCGTCGTTCGCGTCATTGGTTGATGGGATAGACAGGATGGCCCGTTGCTCTGGGGTAAGTCGAGAAAAGGTGCCGCCGACATGGAACTCGGGAGTAAACTGAACCCATCCTGTCTCGCATCCCGAGAACATCGCGGAGATCACAAAGAACAAGTTTGGGAGCTCACAACGTAGCTCGGCTATCGCGTCTAGGAGGAATTCGTTGAGAAAGGGCTTGCCGTCAATGGTTAACTGATGCTGTGGTGTGGTCGGATCCAAAATAATGTGAGGGTTTGAAGCAATGTGTGCGCAGAACTCGGGTAGTTTGCGATGAAGGTCAGTAAGATCGATTAAATTGATCAACTTCTCTTTCGTTCCGCGGACCTGCGCCATGTAGGGCCAAGAAACAGAGACGCTGTACAGCGCAAGCGCAACAAGTTCCGTCATCGTAACCGCGCAGTTGAGGCCCTTAAGAATGTTGTATTCGACATGATTGGCTTGACCAGATTTAGTCTTCGCGTCGATTGTATCCGTGATGAGGGACTGAATTATACCATGGAAGCAAACGGCCTCGGCCGCGGCGTACGTGTAGGCACCATAGCGATTATTCGAGACATCCGGGAACTTGTTGGGTTCGTCAAGATTGTAGAGCTCGAGTTTCATCTCTCGCATGAAGAGCGTGCATCTATCCTGATACCCGCGTTCTCCATCTTTGTGACGCAAGAGAGCGCCAATCAACTGCAGGAGCTTGATTGCGCCGGCAGTGCTTGATTCCATCGCCTTTTGTACAGCCGCGTCGTCAGCAGAACCGAGGTCGATTGTCGCACTGTTTGCTTTGTTGGCCAGAAGAATTGGTGGAGGAAGGTTGTAGGTCGAGTAGACGCGCTGAACAGCCTTGTAGCCATACTCGACAACGTTCAAGTCTTTGTGACTGCAGCAGCCGCCGAAGAGGTGAGTACAAGAATTTTCTTGTTCGGTCGGCGTGAGAGCATCAAAACGAGCTTCTCCCAGTTTACGCTCGAGAGCCTGTTCCGTCAGCTGGGTTCGTTCTGAAGCCGACCTGCAGTAAAACAAAAATCGGCTGAAAGAATTGTGCGCATCGAATAACACACAAGGACGCCAACTCTTCCATCGAAATATTCCCTACGGCCTCTAGATCGTCCTCGGTTATGCTCAGCATCGTCTCGAGAATCTCGCTTGTTTGCACATCAGCATCCTCCATTGCCGCGCGTCCCAGGTCTTGGATTGCGACATTCTTCTTCTTCTCGGCGGAGAGCCTGAATCCTTTCTTCCCATCTGCGGCATGATCTTTATTTTCTCCGAGCTTCTTGCGCCAATATTCGTTTTTATCCATCAATCTTTTTTCCTGGGCTGCTAGGGGACTCCAGTTGTATATGTCCGTGATGCGATTGGCAGCCTCTAGAGTTCCTTCGAATTGACGCTGTGCTGTGTGATCGATAGCTGGGGAGACTTCTAAGAACCGTGTCCGATGAGTCCAAGTCGACGTATCAGAGTCATCAACACCGGGGGCGTAGGAGGGAACAGCAAGAGTGATATGACGCGATTCCACGGTGATGCCTCGGTGCGTGGTTCCATCAGAACCTTCGATAAATCCTGCACAACAAGCTCAGAGAATGAAGAAGAAGACGAAAATAAAATCGCACCGGCTGCATTTTGAATTTCTCGGGCAATCTGCAGCTGTGCATACGTTCCACCTTCGTCCAACGCTCGGCCAACGGTACGGCGACTCATAAATCGGCTTAGAATACGAATTCCAAACATCTCGGCACAACAATGGATAGCAAACGCGATTTTCCCAGCAGCACAACCAGTGAAAGTGAGGTCCCGAGCCAATTTCCGAGCTTCAGCAGTGTACAGTCCATTTCTTGTGGGCTCCCAAGTTCTCAATGCACGGTATAATTTTCGGATGCCTTTTAGAGAGATTTGGGCACGGGAGACGCGTTTTTGGACTGTGTACAACCGATTTCGAGTGGACGTCAAGGCAGCCTGCTTTTCCGTGATGGTGGTACAAAGGGTATTGATTGTCATCTCTTGGGAGTGAATGGTTGCTCGGCATGAGGAAAGCTGTCGCTCTAGGTTCCGGAACTCCTCGGATCTCTCATCCAATGCCATCTCCAAGCACGCAACTACCTCCGCATTCTCTCCTGCCTTCGCATCGCGTTCGTGCTCCAGACGCTTGATACATTTGCGTTTCTTTTGCAATTCGTCCGTATAGCTCGAATCAGCCTTTCGTTTAAGAGATTTGAGGGTCCTGTTATCAGTGGAAACGGCATTGCATTTCGCCAGAAGAGCGTCATGGGCGCTGCGAAGATGGTGAAGCGCGTCGCGAAGTCCGAATACGTCCGTTTCCAGGCCGGAGATAGTTGCTTCTAACACCGTAATTCGGTCATCCTTCTCCGAGATCTAGGGACTGAGGCTTGGCAGCACGGACTGCAAGTGCTGGCGTCGGCTGTACCGGAGGGGTGTTCTCGTCAGATTTGTCGTCAGGAAGGTGTCGTTTTTGATTCGCGAGTCGCGCCGCTCTGGTCTTGTTGGATTCGCGAGTCATGCGGAGAGCAATTCAGAAGCAGTTTGATATGAGTAGAGTCAATTGCCGTCAAGTACAGAGTCCCAGAGTGCAGTATAAGTCCACAAAAGCTGTCAGAAAAGAGGACGCGTTCGCTGAATTGGTGACGTCACGTTGTGACAGTACGCGTTAATGTGCTGCCGCAAAAACGATAATGCAAATGCATTTCTGTGTAAAACCTCATAGTCTCGCGGAGAGTTTGATACGAAATCAGTTGCCGAAGAGATGTACATAGCCTGAATAGCAAATATCCTTGCAGTGAATGAGACATCCGCGCGAATGCCGCCATACGACTCAGTTCCTTCAAGCATTTGCCAATATTTCGCGTTTTGGCTACGTACATCTATTTTTCATCCAATTTAATGTTAAACTGTCGATTTAGATTTTCTTTCATCCAAGGTGGAGAAAGGTTATAACATTTTGAAAGTTGGAACCGAGCCCTCCTGCGAGCCAAACAAGGACAAAGCTGCCGCTATTCGATCGGCCGATGCCCATCCCCACCAGTGATATATTCTCTTTGGAAAATATCGAACCCCGAACCTGACCCGCGGCCGAGTCTTCATTCATTAGTAGACCACTCCATGTTCTTAGGACAAGATACTTATTCAGCGCAAGATTATCGAATTTCGGTTTATTGGTGAGGATTCGATCTCGTCCTAGTGCGGAATTAACAGATTTCAGCCATTTATTGTGCACCTCAACATCTGTCATCTTTCGGTTAAGCTTCTCCTGTCTAGCACACGCATCCAGCGGATCCCCATACATCTCATGTTCCCTGTCCGCCGTCCAATCACCATCTCCGACGGCCTGTTCGCCGTCTGGTTCGTCGTTTGAATCGAACCGGTCCGTCCCTGCCGCCTTCAATTTCTTGAGAAGGTCAGGTTGGTATCGCTTGCCATCTAGAATCTCCACCGTCCACTGCCTTGTGAGCCATCAGATGATGTAGTAATCCCCTGCCCCTGCGAGTAGCAGAACATTGTCCTGTGTAGCAAACCGCCAGGAGCAAAACAAGCAAAGGGTCTGCTGCTCGGCCTGCAGCGACCCTTCACTTGATGCAAAGGTCTGTTTTTAGCGCGGACGACCGGAAAACCCCGAGATTTGGGGGCGGAGATGTTTTCTTTTGCGCGGGATTAATTAAATGTACAGGAGTGGGGAAACTATTTATTGCACCTCAGTAATACTGTACTTTTGCGTTCAATTCGACAGGGGGGTGACGCGTGACATTTTGAACCAATTCGACAATTCGACACAGCTCGAGTTGGACCGTGACAGGTGGTAAATTTCGACGCAGACCCAGAAGCATCCACAGAGGTTGAAGGTCAATCCAGAACCTTTGTGGGAGCACGCAGAGACAGGCTGATGTCGATTCAAATTAGTTGCCTCTGGAATGGCTAAACCGGGCTAAATCAGGTAGATTTGGTTGATTTTTGGCCGATAGAATCTAGAAATCAAGTCAAAACATTTTATCCTGCGACTGAGGATTCAGAAAAGATCTGGGACCTTCCTGGTGACTTTTTCCGCAGAACACGATTTTTTTGCACCTTGCGAACCATGGAACATATTCGACAACCTTCGCTGTGACCCGTGACACCGCACCATTATTCGTCGTCGACAAGTACCCCTGTGATGCGTGACTGTCGAATTGAACGTAAAAGTACAGTAATTGCCATGTATGATGTCGTCCCCGATCTCGAGGCCCAGTATTTGAAGTAGCGGTTTCAATCTTGCTCCTCCGAAGTGGGTTGCAATTATATCGAGTATCAAGGGAGCCATAGCACTAATATTTAGACTAATCTACATGGCTCTAGCCACAGAACCTGGTGTCTAATGCCACGGGACCAGCCATGGCCATGGCTGCAGCCATGATTTAAACTAATAGGCTAATGCTGCAAATTAAAGAAAAATACAGCCTCCATGGGTGATTGAACCCACCTGGATATAGAGTAAATACTAAATACAAGTAGTACCCTTCCCAGTTATAGATAGATTCTAATTGCTGAACCTTTAGGTTTGGCTACCCAGGAGAACATCGATTTTGCGAATCAGTTTTTGATCAGTTTGTCATGCAGAATTGGTCATCACAAGAAAAATTGAAAAGCAAGTGGGGAAAGAGAAAATAAGCAATGAGAATGGGGATATATTTTTTCAACTTTCTATCTTCTGTGATATGCCCATCTCGGATTATTCTACTGAGAAACCTGGTTTTCAATGGAATTCCCTCTAAAAATGGTGTGTTATTTGGAAACCCGTATTCTGGGGGTTTCTCCCCAGTCCGAAAATTTGGCCCGCGGACCAACCATCACTGATGTGATCAATGGACACCTAAAGAGGTCCGATGTTCAATCTGAGCGTTCAAGACTCTTGCCACAAGAGTGTTGCAATTCTATGTCTGGGCAAATTATCTCAGTCATCCTAGAGTGATTTTGCCCCTCCTGGCATCATAATGCACACTCAAATATCCTACCAACTCGTGATCTCTTCGGCGAAGGGCAGCCTGGGACTCAGAGTCTTCTGACTCCGCCCGGTGTTGCAGTCCAATGTGAGCTGTGTGTTGAGACTGGGTTCTGGGCTGGTCAATGCCTGATGCCAGCATTGAGCACAAAAAACGTGACAGATAAGTAAGCAGAAACAGGCCCAAACCCCATTTTTAGAAGGATGTACTTGACTGGAACTTACAGAAAGTGCATACAGTATTTTTTTCGAACATTGAATAAATTAATATTGTTTCTGTAGTCCAGACTCTTAAGCCTCTTCGCCTCTGGAGCTTATGTGGAAATTGACGGCATGGATGGGGTTTGGTCGACAATCAATTGATCCGGTGGCTTTGATGTGCCGCCGGAGGGGTTTTCAATTAGACGGTTTGGTGGGGTCTCTCGGCTAGTGGGGTTTCCATTGAAAGCCGGGTTTCTCAATACAATCATCCGCCCATCTCTCCTAGTCTGGTGATATTTCAGAGTCTCCAGGGACACACAACTCGATATCTTTGCTTTCTCCTCCATGTTGTTTTTTGCTACCTTCTCTACTAGTATCTCCTAGACAGACACCTCAACTGACCATATGATGGTTGTGCTGCAAGCTCTTATGGTGTTTCCCTGGATGGGTGGTCTATCTGGGCTCTGTCTGTACTTACAGGTGTCTATGACTGCCTCTCTGACCTCTGGCTTGGTGTCTGGCATGTACTGGCTCCACTTTTGTTTGGAACTCTTCACCGGAGCTTTGTGCATCTAAGTTGTGGGGGCTCAGTGTGTCCATATACATGAGATGGGGAATTCATTGTTCTACCCACTACCGAGACATGAGTCATTCTCATTGGGCTCCCTCAGACAAGGCTGAATATTTATGATAATATCCCTGTCCACACCTACCGTCTTTGCTATGTTATGAGCCCAAATATTTATCTTGTATCTTGCAGTAACACATTATAGTAGCACATTATAATTATCATCAGAAGCAAGAGGCGAGCAGTAAATGATCGAAGTGAAGTCACAGTTCACTGGCACATCCACCTAAAGGTTCAGCACCCGCCTCGAAGAGGCCTAATCCCAGTCATATACGAGAAGCCGCTACTTTGAATCCCTGAAGCTGGGATCTATGCATTTGTGCCATTCTGTACCATGTACGAATTGGGAGAGATCGAGCTTGGTTGTTCCCTGAGCACAAATGACGAGCGAGTTGGAGGGGAGATATAAACCCTGACGGAACCAAGGAGTCGGAACGATCAACCTGTGGAGAGAATGAAAAAACAGTAGCGGTAGGTGGGTAAAGGAGTCTTTGCCTTCCATCCACGGATAGTGGCGTCTTCCGAGCCTGAAACAATCTGCATGCTGTCTGGGGAAAAGGCGATGGAGTTGATGGAGGCGATGTGTCCTTCGAAAGGGCCCGCGACCAGAGAGCCAGTGGCAGAATCCCAAACACGCACTGTGCCGTCCTGGGACCCAGACACAATCCAGCGGCCGTCCTTGGAGAACGCGACAGATGTCACACTGCTCTTGTGCCCTTCAAGTTCCAAATGACGAGCAGTGGAAGTACCATCGGGTTTGGTTTATTTCATCGCCGCAAATTCAGTTCAATTCAACCGGGCGAGGGAGACTTTTCAAAATTACAGTAGGGAGCAGAATATCTCAAACCCACACCCCGAGAGTTGAAGGCTAATTATCTTTAAAGGTAGGTGAAAGAAGCCGTCGTGGGCCATGGCGGCCACCTGTGTTGAATATACAAGCAGGAGCATGTCAAAAGGAGACGGGGGTTCGATTCCTCCCGACGGCATTCTCTGATGACAGGCTTCTTTTTTTATATAATCGTCTCAAATTCATTTGTCTTCCTTTCCGTGTTTCCTTACTATTGTATTCCGGCAGTCTGAGGCACGGCATCCCAGAAGATTGTGGAGTTATACCAGCTGCAAGAGGCTCAGTAGGATCCAGATTGGTACCGAGGAACCACAAATTCAAGTGCATATAATAGGGGCGGTCAGAGTAAGTATTTTCGGTCGTTTCTGACGTCGTTTCTGAAGGCGTTTCTGTAAAATGTTTTCGTCAGAAACGTGGGAGAAACGACCCGAGATCTGACCGACCCGTTTCTGGAAGCGTTTTTGTGTCGTTTCTCATATTTGTTTAGTCTCAGAAACCAAAACGACCCATAAACGCCTTGTAGAAACTCCTCTGGATTTCTCGTTTCTCGTTTCTCGATTTCCCACACTAAATCGTTGTTTACAGCGGTTTGCAAAAGTAATGGCTACACGCGTGTTTCACGTGATACTTATGTAACAAAAAAAATCGGCGCCAACCAACAAGCCTGAGTCTGACGTGGCGTCTTACACCGGACCTCCCTCCACCAAGATAGTGTTGCCGATGTCCGGTTCGGTCCGGTTTTTTGCCAAAAAATCCGAACCCCGAACCTGACCTGGGGTCCGGTTCGGGCAAATTGTCCGAACCCCGAACCGAACATCGGTCCTGTTCAGAAGGGGTTCGGTCCAGGTTCAGAAGGGGTTCGAACACGAACGAACCGCAATTTTTTTCAACCCATTTTGGGCGCAAATACAATCAAGTATAGAAATTAGATCCCGGCCTCATTACAGGAAGCATCTAACGCCGCGATGACACGCTTCGTCGCGTCGTCTGCAGCACCCAAATGACCGTTGCGATAAGCGCTCTTTAACAGCTGCAGGGCCTTGATTATATCCGGGGCCAGCGGGTTGCGGTGCTCAGTTCCAGTAAGTGCCCCATTGGAGAAAGCCCTCTCGGATGCAGTCGCAGAGCCTTGGATCGCCAGATAGTCCCGTGCCATGCGGGCGAGTGTCGGGTATTGGGCAGAGTGATGCTGAATATAAGATGGTCAGATATTGTACATCTGGCGTGTGCAAAATTATACATACCCCCCACCATCCCACAACATTGTCGACATTCTGAAAAGGGGAATTAAGGTAGGCGGTAAGATCATCACGAGGAATAACTGCTGCAAAATTCTTGTTTTTGCGCGCTTGAACCTTAGCCCGCATCCAGGAATGCCCGTATTGAACCGGCACATTTGAGCCTATAGTGTGTAAGGCACAGAAATGAATAGACAGGGTTTACTCACTGCTCTGTATCATTGTGATCTCCGCGACATCCACGGCAGGGACAATATAATAATCATCAAACTGAAAAAAGGATCCCGTAAGTTGCTGCGACAATGGAATCTAACCGAAATCTCACCACGGACTCGAACTTTATCAGGCCTTCTTCAAATGCCTGCCGGTTCCATGACTCCTCCACATATGCAGTCTTGAAGTTCGGGTCCAACGCTGGCGTACGTGAGAACAAAATTTCAGCGGATAAGATGAGGCTCACCGAGACAAATGAAATAAACATCAGTATCAGCAGTTTTTCTATACCACTTCTCGACATTTGCGAGCCCAGCATTGATCGAGTCTCGCATAGATACAAATCTATCCGTCGCCGCCATGTTAGTCCACGTCTCCACGAGAGCCTCGAGGAGGGGGAGGGTCCGCCAAACTGTAGGATACTTGGAGCTGGAGAACAATTGCTGAATATTGGCGGGCTCCTGCGGTGTAAATAAAATCATGGTTTCAATTCTCATTAAGTATGCACAATGGTCGTTGTAGAATACAATTTTATCGGCGGGGAGGAGGTTTCCACCGGAGCCAACAGCGCACTGCTCACCAGAAGACATAGCGGAAAACTGATAATCCAATGAAGGCACCCAGGCTTTTATGTAGAAAATTTCCCAGTAGAGATTCAGTTGAACGACAGAGAGGATGGTGTTAAAGCGTAGCGCATCATGATGGCCTGCGGAGGTCCACGCTCAACTTGGAGCCGTCCAGGTGGACATGACTATACTGCTCCGCAAAAATTAGCTGGGGCAGCGTTTGGATCACAATCATGGTTCAACATGCGAAGTGGGCCGCATAAAATTCGCACAGTTTTGTCAGCAGCACGGATTTCGGAGAGGCGCGTGTGCACCGCATTTCCGTCAACGGAGAGGAGGCCCATGAGCTCATAGATGTACTCGCCGGCCAAGAGGGCAACGGACGCTACGATTCCGGATCCGAATCCGGGAGTACGGGTAGGTCCCACGAGGTGAACCTTCTTCAACTTCACAACGGACCATGGGGCCTGGAGAATACAATACGCATCAAAGCACCTGGAAAGGAGTTAGGGATTGCTGCGGGGTTTATATAACAGGGAGGATACCATCGCAGGGCTTTTCTGGCGCCACGGATGCCGTTTAGTTACCGTTTCCGTTTGATTTCCCCGGCTGCGCAAACGGAAACTAAATGGTTGGAGCCTTACCGAACGCTAAGACGACCAGATGTGTCCACAGTTACTCATACGTGAATAGCGATGCCGGCATTGCAGCGTGGTTTTTTGCGCCGCTTGTGTATTGAGTCCCAGTGAGAATCCCAGAGAAGCAGATTGAGGCAGTTTGAGGGAGATTGAGGAAAATGAGGGAAATCGAGAAAGAATGAGGGCATGTGCGATAATAGCAAATGACGTAGAACAGATCATGTAAGCCATCCAGCGCACTTTTGCATCTTTGGCGAAACTTGGGCAAAGCACTCGTTTGACAACTTGACAACACTTCTCCGCCGGTCCGCGGTCATATATTCATATTGTGTTCTACTCGATCCCGATCCCGTGTTCTCGCCTGTGTTCCTTGAAGCCTCTTCGAGTTTTCGACCTACATCTTCCTTCGAGCCCATCCAAATCTCTGCGTACTTTCCACGTTATGGCCTCGGAACAGTTCTGCTGCGACTGCAGTCGGCATTGCAAGAGACGAAGACCGGTCTCAAGAACCACTTACTATGACCACGCGCCATATCGGTCCGCTCCAATGAGCTCGAGTCTGGCCGAATTTGCTGCCGCCAGCGGTTCCCAGATGCTGGCCCCGCCACCGGCTGCTCAATCTTCGCTTCTCACGCGCCGCCGCACAGCAGAGGAAGATGTCCACGGCCATCGTCTGAAATGGCTACGACTCTCCAGCCCTTCTGTCGGAGGATTCCGACGATGCGGAAGAGCCGGGCTATGTCTCGATGCAGCGTTCCGATGACCTCACTCTTTCAGACAATGCAGATTCTTCCCTAGTGCGTTTAGTTCGCCCGCTGCCACATTTTATTCTGATTCCCTTGCATCGACAGGCCCCAGATCTCGCTGAAGAAATTCCAGACCCATTCAGCCTCGATGACCTGGCATTTTTTGATGAGCAGGAACATCACGCCACCCCGCCTGACTCTCCTAATCCCCAGGCTATTCCTAATCCATTTCCACCCAGCCCTGACTCTCCTCCCGCACCTGAGACTCCCACTTTACACGACAAACTTTCTGATATTACAGAAATCAGTACTGTCCAGCAGTTCATCAAGGCATTGGACGGAGCATCGTTGGATGACAGTGGGCTCGACGAAGATGTTATAGAGGCTTTTCGTTTCTCGCTCGACATTTTCCTAGCAGACACGTATGCCTCCGAAGCAACCTATGACGCCACGCGAGCCGGAATCCAGCGCCACAGCCCTCTCATTAATATGCTTTCTCATCATTCAATCAAGAAACAGATCGAGGAGTTGACCGGCGTCGTACCCATCTCTCATGATATGTGCATCAATTCGTGTATCGGATTCACCGGTCCCTTCAGTGACCTGGAGGTGTGCCGTGAGTGTAAAGAACCGCGTTACGATCCTATCCGGCTTGCACAAAGTGGTGGGCTCACCAAAGTGCCCCGACGCAAATTCGACACCATTCCTATTGGTCCTGTCATACAGGCGTTGTGGTGCAGCAAGGAGGGCGCGCGTTTGATGCGTCACAGATACGATCGCACAGCCGAAATCCGTCAACAGCAGACGCCGGAACAGGTTGAAAGGAAAGCCTTTGATGGTGAGTTAATTTTATTTACGGGCCCCCATGTATTTTTACAGCCCAGCTGGTAGGCACTCAGTCTCGTTTCACGTCTGGTCAGGTAACGGTGAGGACGCCATTGGTCAAAGCAGCGCCGATCTTTGTCACCTATATTCTTGGCGCAAGCAACTCTGATACGATGTCATCAAAAATCACGAACATCCGCTCCGGATAGCAAACGGAGCCACTTTGCAGACTGAATTGCGAGCTCAAATGACGAGAAATTTGGGTGAACCAAAATATGAATGAGGTCACATTTACGAGTACTTTCATGCCATATAAAACATTTTTCGGTCAAAGATGGTCTCAAATATATATAAAACTAAAAAAATTCGACTGTCTTGATTTTTAGTTTTATTCGAGTCTGACATTGGGAGACTAGGTCTCAAAAAAAGTTGCAGAAAATAAAGGCTTAGAAAATTATTTCCAAAGAAACTGTTCAAAAACTGCATCAACCCTGTTGAATTTTTCCTTACTCCTCTCTTCGCGTGTCTCACCACTCGCTTCCTCAGCATAGTCTTTCTAAAGATATTGTTTGCTAAATCAAAATGCCAGATCGAAATGCACTGTGTCTGTCAATGGATAAACTTTTTTCCTTGGGTATTTTATTTCTGTCAAGATATATTGCGTCCTCCCTCGAAATGCACTGTGGATCAACGTTTCAAACGTAAACCGCCAACTGGAGTTGCCGCATTGACACAAACTCCCCTAATTCGCGCAGGAGACCTTCGGATGCACACATCATTCAGCCAATAATCACGAACATAGAGCTCCGGACAATCAAAACCCACTAAAAAATGAACCAATTATTTGGCTCTGGGAAAGTGGCTCAGATGAAAGATCTCAATGAGGGTAGTCCAATGGTACTAAAATAAACCAATTTCATTGAGCCGTTTGTCCGGAAATAGGCATTTTTTAAATGAGTGGTCGAAATTTTGGCCGGACCCCTATATTTCACGCAAAAATCTTGGGAAAATATGCAAGGAAGAGCTCTTGATGAGAGCATTGAATTCCATCACAAGTTCAGTATTCCAACCATGACTAAGTCCCAAGAAGCAACCCGCTCAAGTTGTACTTCATTGAATGAGGTCCTTGCAACCACGGAAAAACTGATGTCTTCCAAAATGCAGTGGCAAACTTTTACGCAGTTCTGTGGCAAGTTGCAACCAACTAAAGACCCTGTATCATATCCACACAGATGTTGCTATCCTATAAGTGTATGGGCGATATACTGTATAAAAAATACCTTGATTTTGCAGGTTTTTTGACGTCAACTTACAACTGTTTTATTCGCAGTTGGATGGCAACTTCTGTTGGTGGATGACATCTTGAATTTTGATGATCAGATGGCATCTTGGAATGCGGATTACATCTGTGTGAGCTAAGGCAAGGCGAGCTTGCGAGCCGGCCTAAGTGGGAGGCAAAGAAGTGCGGATCAGATTAGATATCTCGCATGCCGAGCTGTGCCGCTTTTAGATACGCCAATACTATCGGCTTGGCGGCACAGCCACATCTTACGGTTTTGCTTCCGCCTTCTCTTCACCCACCCTCCCTTCCCTTTTTTTGCTTGAGCTTACGCTCAGGTTGCTCCGGGTCACTCAGTGCCTGGGGTTTCCTGCTGCGTCCGGGTTCGGCAGGGTTCGCGTCCCGAGCCCTCGCCCCGTTTCACCCGAGTCGGCTTTTCCCGCTGTCCCAGACGACACGCCGCAAAAGCCTGAGCTCGGCCGGAACGGCCGAACCCCCCACACACACACCAAACCTCTTCAGTGAATATTCTGTATCTGTATTCACTATGAAGAAACACTCTGTATCCACTCCGAGCTCAAGCTCAAGCTCCGGATTGCCCACGATTTCATAACATCTCCTCACGCATCATTCACTGACATTCAGCATCATCCTTGGTGTATACAAAATATCAGATTGTGGTATTTGAGCTTTCCTTTCCATCCATCCTCCCGAGATATCCGCCACTTGATCCGAGCTACCTTGCCAGCCAGCTCACAACTTGTGAACATCGTGCACTTTTGGGTTTCGATAACCCAGTGAGGTTTTATTCCTGGAGGCCCAAATACCTTTCGGATCCCCTGTTTTACAGGCCGGCACATTATTCAGATAGATTCAACACCATTCGGGGAGATCACAGTTCAAATTCAGTTCAAGGACATCCCCCAACGGTATTGTCCTCGTCGTACCAGTGGCTGGAGGCCACTGGTACCGGAGACAGGCGTGGTTGTGTTTGGTAGCACCATCCATACGTACATCATCACGGCTTGTTCTTAGCCACCGCTATCCGTACGCCTGCGACCCCGTACGACGTCACCAGCCCACCCGGGCTAGTCCATCGTTATATTGTCTGAGAAAGTACCCAGGAAATAAATGTATTTTTATTCTCCTTGTGGGCCCCCGTTGCATAATTTTACCTCAAAAAATGGGCAGCGGAGAATAATGTCTGTTTTGATTTTTGGCAGAGACAAAGCCATCACTGTTAGATGCTGCCACCAAACAAATGCACACAAACCTCGGCATGATGAGCCGAGATTTCACACCAAAACAGTATTTTCACCACTGTACAATCATTTCAAGCCGGATTTTAACGGGGTCTTTCTGGGATGATAGCCAGCAATATTTGGGTTCGAACTGTCTCTTTGGATTTGTTTTGATGGCCCTGGTGCTTTTACACAACAGCTGAGGGCTCTGCATGTCGATGCAAACAAATGCATGTGAACCTCGGCATGATGGGCTGTTAGATGCTGCCACCAAACAAATGCACATGAACGTCGGCATGATGGGCCAAGATTTCACACAAAAACAGTATTTTCACCATTGTGCAATCATTTCAAGCCGGAGTTTAACGAACCCAAATTTAGCTGACTGTCATCCCAGCAAGACCCCGTCAAAATCCGGCTTGAAATGATCGCACAGTGGTCCTTTGCGGGAAAGATTTCTGCTCTGCAATCCAGGGCAAACATATGCAATTTAATGGTGGCTTGATGTGCCGAGTTTCGCATCAAATCAGTAAATTGCCCTGTTTGGAGCCATTTCAAACCTTGTTTGTTGGAAAGCCAGCGCAATTTCGGTTAGAACTGTCTCTTCAGATTTCCTTCTAGTGTCGCAGGTCCTTTGCGGGACAGATTTCTGCTCTGCAATCCAGGGCAAACATATGCAATTTAATGGTGGCTTGATGTGCCGAGGTTCGCATCAAATCAGTAAATTGCCCTGTTTGGAGCCATTTCAAACCTTGTTTGTTGGAAAGCCAGCGCAATTTCGGTTAGAACTGTCTCTTCAGATTTCCTTCTAGTGTCGTAGGTCCTTTGCGGGAAAGATTTCTGCTCTGCAATCCAGGGCAAACATATGCAATTTAATGGTGGCTTGATGTGCCGAGGTTCGCATCAAATCAGTAAATTGCCCTGTTTGGAGCCATTTCAAACCTTGTTTGTTGGAAAGCCAGCGCAATTTCGGTTAGAACTGTCTCTTCAGATTTCCTTCTAGTGTCACAGGTCCTTTGCGGGAAAGATTTCTGCTCTGCAATCCAGGGCAAACATATGCAATTTAATGGTTTCGGGTTGTGCACCCAAAAATGCAATTTAATGACGGCTTGGTGTGCCGAGTTTCACATCAAATCAGTAAATTGCCCTGTTTGGAGCCATTTCAAACCTTGTTTGTTGGAAAGCCAGCGCAATTTCGGTTAGAACTGTCTCTTCAGATTTCCTTCTAGTGTCCCAGGTCCTTTGCGGGACAGATTTCTGCTCTGCATTCCAGGGCAAACATATGCAATTTAATGGTGGCTTGATGTGCCGAGGTTCGCATCAAATCAGTAAATTGCCCTGTTTGGAGCCATTTCAAACCTTGTTTGTTGGAAAGCCAGCGCAATTTCGGTTAGAACTGTCTCTTCAGATTTCCTTCTAGTGTCCCAGGTCCTTTGCGGGAAAGATTTCTGCTCTGCAATCCAGGGCAAACAAATGCAATTTAATGGTGGCTTTGTGTGCCTAGTTTCGGGCTGTGCACCCAAAAATGCAATTTAATGACGGCTTGGTGTGCCGAGTTTCACATCAAATCAGTAAATTGCCCTGTTTGGAGCCATTTCAAACCGGATTTTCACGGGATCTTGTTTGTTGGAAAGCCAGCGCAATTTCGGTTAGAACTGTCTCTTCAGATTTCCTTCTAGTGTCCCAGGTCCTTTGTGGGAAAGATTTCTGCTCTGCAATCCAGGGCAAACATATTCCTGGTACCGACTTAGGGACCAGGTCTCCAAGCATTGAATCCGAAAAACTCCTTGTGACCTAAACCCTACCCCTAGAAGCAAGGTTAGGGTTCTAAGACACGGGTTAAGGTTACACTGTTTCCATGACTACCTGTTACGCCCCTTTCCCATTCTCTTCTCCTACTTACGACGATGTCTACCCGTCTTGCAACAATGCCTACCCGTCGAGTAACTGTTGAAGAAATCCCTGAACCTCACCAGCTCAATGCTACTCCTTGTCTCCAACACGGGGATGTTCTCATCGACACCGATAACCCGGTCACTTCACACGTTGTCGCAATGGCTTGTAAGCGTTCTTGGTACCATTAACCTTCGCACGTTCATTACATAACCTTTCGCAGATACTGTCCCTAGGCCATCTTTTTTACCGGAGGAGGAAGAGGAGGAAATGATGTTACCATCTCGCCCTTTTCTGCGGCAAGAAGAGGAAGATGTCCAGGGTAGGGCAGCTTTGTCGACACTCCAACAATGCCCTGACTTCACTCTAGAAGCTCATTTCTTACGTCATGAGGAAGAAGCGGAACCAGGTGCGATAAAACATGTTCTGCCGTCTATCCTCTCATGCGCTTTCCCAGACATCCTGTCTATCAACCACGGGCCCCTACCTAGGGCTGCTGGTCTTGACTATCATATACCCCTTCGTCGTGCGTCTTCTGTTCGATTCCAATCCAGTTATGGCTAACGGTCCTCCCTCCATTATAGTTAATACAGCGGCACTGGTCTCTATGGACGAAGAGGAAGAAGAGGAAGAGTCTATGTTGCCGTACCAGGGTATGTTGTTACATCGAATTTCTGAGGCTTGTTTTGACTCTTTAACAGGAACGATAGCAATGACCGATAGTAGTACTAGCCATGTTAAACCCCCGTTCACTGTTCAAAGTTCAGCCCAGTCCCGAGTTCATGATAGTACTCGTCTCGGGACGCAGTTCAATGTTCATAGTTCAACCCAGTCCAGAAATCATGACATTAGAGAAATTCCTGTCAAATACTCGAACGACATATGCGACGACTACAGAGATGGAGAAGACTTTGCCTCCACATACCTCCTCAACTTGTGGTATGAGCTGCGACATATTTACAGTGATGTCCGGCAGGTCACCGAAATCCTACCCCACAGTTTGGACTGTTCAGTGGACTCGGGGGGGGGATATATTATACTCGCGTGGTCCACAACATGAACGACGAGTTTACCGAAGACAAACATGCAGTAGTGTACGGGTGGTTATCCATACATAAAAACCACAAGATGCCAACGGAACACACAGAGATTCCAGGGGGGCGATGACTACAAGACACTGGCTGAATGTGAACTGGCTGGCCCTGAATAGGCGGGACCTCCGGATAAAACCTTGGGGGACCTGACCACCAGCAAAGCTGGTGTGCGGAAGGAGTTCCCTCCTCCCAGGTAAAAATCCCCGGAGTCCACCAGGTCACGAACAGCTGTCGTAGGTCTTCCCTTTGCAGACTGCATGCAAAAACCACAAGCAGTGTTCAACTTCCAAGGAAGGTCCACCACTAGTGTAGCCGATGTGTTCAACTTCCAAAGAAGGTCCACCAACGACAGGGGGAGCCAACAACCCAAATAAAAAGTCCGAATTCGAGGATACATGAGCTTGCTTAAATTGCCACCGATTGCGGTGTTGGTGCGCTCACAAGGAGCATTGGAGTTGCATCGAAAATTTTGAGGACATCATAAGCCAATTTTGCGAGGAGCGGGGTGATTTCCCTCCTTGGGAGAAGTCCACGGAAGAGTTGTAGTGCATCCGTGAATTGGGCCGCAATCCCCGGGATTTCCTTGTTCAATTTGTTGTGGAAAACTTCTCAGATATCTTTGAGTTCTCCATGATCACACTGAAACATTGCATGTGCAGGGTCTTCCACGTAGAGGTAGCAGAATCTGCAGAGTCGCCATTGACGCGGAACAATCTTCTTGCCACGTTCTTTCCAACGCCGGCGTTCCACGGCGAGGCTATGACTTGAAAGCACCATCTTTGTCAGTGCCTTGCGGTGCTCCGGTTGTTTGACCCTCAAGTAGTGCCGGAAAGCTAGCGACTTCTTGGCCAACTTCCCTGTGTCCTTGTCCATCTCGAGACGGCCAACCAAGAGATCGCGCACTCTGGATGAGGAATCAATTTCATCGTCAACCCAGGCTTCCATGGATTTTATCACAGCTTTCATGGTAAATTCCACTGTTGCAACATTCATATTCGTTGATATATCCAACTCGACAGGAACATGTAGGCGTGAGAGAACGATATGGAGGTCGTTTATCCAGGAAATCTGGCTTGCACGTGCCAGGGTAAGTGAATCTTGCAAGGCATTCCATGCCGGCCTCTTGTGGTCCAGATCCAATAGGTAGCAGAGATTTCTCAGCGCAAGATAGACTCTGCGATATTTAATTGGCCAAATTCCGGTCTCAGAAAAGAGCACTGCTCGCAGACTTCGGGAGCCAACACCCAGCATACGGCGCAGGAAACGAAGTTGAACCTTTTCGAGAATCTTCAGGCTTTTGAGCTCAATGTCCAGACAGATGTCGCATCCAGCTGTGAGATATGAATCCACGCGTGCCATATACAGAGTTCGAGCATCCCATGCTGGTATGTGCCCCACAAAACGATCGAGGCCCAGCAGAACATTTGCGACCACAGTAGCTTTTTTGGCCTTGACCTTGTATTGCTCCTTCCAGATGAACTTTGTGCCAGTTTCAAACCAGATTCCCAAGTAACAGGCCTTTGGTACCTGGTTGATAGTATCTGTCCCCAGATGAAATGTTGGATATGCCTTTTGGCGTGGCCCGAATATTTGGTACATGCACTTGGCAATAGAAGTTTCGCAGCCATTATTGTCTGCCCAAGATTGTGCACCATTCAAGTGGCTCTGAAAGCCAGGTGGAGCCCCTGAGGCAGTAAGAATGTCATCCGCGTGCTCGATGTTTGATATCGGTACACCGTTGAGTTCAATATCTTGAGGATGGTGAGCCAGAATAAAATCTGACATGAACAAATTCCACAAATGAGGTGATCCCGGGTCCCCAGTCAGGATACCAAGCAAAGACCTGAACGCGGGCGCGAACTGTCCATCCAGCCGGACCATATAGCGGATGCGATCATATAGAATCTTCAACCACTCGATCATGGGACCTGAGATACCCATGGTAGCGAGTTTGACCCACAACGTCGACCTATCGGTTCCGGGAAACGCATTTTTGAGGTCCAAGTATGCCACATAAAGGGGCTTATTCAGGGACTGTGCCTTGTCGATGAGACAGAGGAGCACGAACACATTGTCATTTGTGCGAAGGCTGTCTTGAAAGCCATTCTGGCTTGTGGGAATTGCACCGATATCTTTAGCATGCAACATTCCAGCGCTATGAGGCGATAGCTTGAAGGATCTGCTGCATCTTTGTCTTGTTTGAGAATGCCAATAAGTAGCGACATCAACCAGAAGCGGGGCATATCCTGATTCTTCAAGCAATACAAGAAGAATGCCAGAAGTTTTTCATTGGGAATTGCCATGCAGTCTTCGTATGAGAAAGCATCGACACCCATGGCTGTGTCAAGCCCATGAGTCTTGATGTGCCGTTTCATTTCTTCAATCTCCGCTATAGTTATGTCGGTGACCCAAATGATTTCCCATTATCGGTATATTAATTTGAGCCACCTACAAATAATTGCAGCGGCTCATGGCATTACCGGAGAGCGGACGAAAGAGCTACAGCATGGCCTTCTCAATCATCGATGCCCAGCCATGTGCCCAGGACGACACACTGTCTGGCGATTCTGCTTACTTGAGCGCTCACGCAGCCGAATTCTACCGCCGCTTGTTCCTTCGGAGTTGACAGAAGCAGATACGGCGCCGATTATGGTCACCCAGTTGGCTGAGGTAGATGTTCTACCTATCGCGTTGTGCAACGAAATCGATGTGAATTCATCAGATGGCAACACGTATGTCAGTACATACATGCTCAACAGGTCGTTCGACTTTTGCAACATCGTCGATAATGTCAACATCCATACTCTGTATTTGGCTGATATCGGCACCCGAATCGTCATTGCGCATTCCCCAAATGTCTCCCAATTTGTTTCCTTGTTTCATCGATTAACTGTTAAACAATTGTCGAATATTGCAGGTGCTCATAACATCACCATTGCGAAACGCAAACCCACCTTGCTTATTTCCCTGTTGACCCATAGATGCCATGCAGGCTGCCGGGGTTGGAATAAGGCCATGTACTTTGAACGAGTTTCCAAAGTATGGCAAGGTCCGTTTCCTGCTCACACAGTAGAATCCGTGACTGCTGCCGAACAGACGCGTCTTTCACGACAAGAAATTACACGACAGGAGAAGCAGGTTATGTCGGATAGTCCGGAAAACTCTATTGATGATGTCCATCCTCGTCGTGAAGCTGCTCAGGCCGCGGCAACCTACGCACGTGAGACATTCCCTTTTAATGCATCTGCAGCCATTAAGAGACAGCTTATCCAAACATGGCAGGATGATATGGATCCACAAAAATGGTTACCAAAGCCCTGTGCCGTGTGCGGGAGACGGACAGTACAACGGCTCGTGACAGAGGAGAACCCCCACGATTATGACCTTACTCTGTTGCAGAATCCTCACTTGCCGGCAAAAACACTGCCTACAACTTACAAACTAGACGCGTATCATGGAGCCATTCTGTGTCCCGCAGCCTTGCGTCGTACGTACGAATTAGGTCCTCTGGACATGTGCCGAACTTGCAAGATGACGCTGGCACGCAAAAAGCAGCGTCTGGACGCTTTGGCAAATTTTCAATATTACGCAAGGGATGAGTTGCCGCTCACAGTGCGCGAGGCCTTTCGGACGTCTTCAATCTTCGACATTATGATGGTATCAAGGTGTCGTGCTACCCGAATCACACACATGTTCAGTAGCAAACCAGGAGTAACTGGGTTCGCTGCCAATCGCGCCACTTCCCAGCGCTACTCGAAAGGCAACATCGCAATCTTTGCCCAAGACATAGCTAGCATCCGCAATGTGTTGCCTCCACCAAGGTCTGAAGTTGCAGAGGCGTTGTGTGCCTTGTTCATTGGCAGCGATACAATTCCTACCGTCGATAACATCCGTCAGTTGAGTCCTGTCCTCGTTTCGAAGACGCGGGTTGAAATGATGATTGACTTCTTATTGACTGAGAACACATTCTACTCGTCGTCTGGAATCAGTTTTAGCCGCGAAAACTTGGATGGCTTACTGGGTGAGGAGTGGTCTGGCTCAGACATCGGTGTTCCACGGGGTGTTGAGCTGTGCTGTTTACCTGACCCAGCGACCAGCCCAGCCGACTCTTATGCCAACCGCGGGGATAATACTGTGCGTCGCCAAGGTCCTGATGTGGATCCTTCAACAGTTGTGATGGATGCAGTAGGATACACGGTTGGGGACCGAAGTCCGGAAGACTATCGTAAGATGAAAGCATCGGCTGTAGCCTGGTGTCTGGATAAGAAGAATTTCTTGCAATTGCAGACTGGCTCAGCGTTTATGAGTGACAACGATCCAGGTCTACTGACCTTCACATTTCCAAATCTTGATCCTTGGGGAATAGGTGGCTTCAACGAACCGCTTCGCTCAACGGAGCAACAGATCTCATTTGAACGGCAAGTGCGAAACCTTCTCCTTCAGCATGATGGCGTGTTTCAGAACGATCCCAGTTTTGCGTATGTCTGTTGGAATATTATGCAAAAGAAGACCGTCAACAAACACGTTGCATTTCGGACAAATGCTTCATCGCAGGCTGCTACAGTTGCAGATATACAGGAAATCTCCCCGCACATCACTGAATTGATCAAGAAGTGGGAGATAAATCCACGGGCGAAGGCTTCCAATAAAGCAGAGAAAAAGGCTCTTAGAACCCTCTCAAAATTGAGACTCATCGCAAAAGACCTCAAAGGAAGCTCGGGCTATAAGCAGTGTAGGCGGAATGAGATCAGGGCGATGATGAAGAAATTTGCGACACCGGCTCTGTTTCTCACCATTAATCCTGCTGACATTATTGATCCTCTATTGGGAGCCATCGGCGGAATCCCACCCGATGTCTGGGCATCCATGAGCGATTTTGAACGACATAGGTTTGTTGTGCGCAACCCAGGGCCCGCAGCCATCTTCTTCCATGAAGTAATTCAGAATTTCATCCGCATAATCTTGAAATATAACCCATCAGCTACGGCTGAGGAGGAAAACGGATTGTTTGGAAGATGTACCGGTTACTACGCCATGGTTGAGGCACAGGGTCGTGGTACATTACATTGTCATATGCTTGTATGGATAGAAGGAAACCCAACGCCCGAAGAACTGCAGAATAAAATGCGGGAAAATCCTGATTTCAAGGAGTCAATGTTTACCTGGCTGGAATCTATCATCAAGTGTCAGTTACCCTTCGACACAAGCCTTGTCCGAGAGCCTGACGGACCGCTAAAAGCACCGGACCTGCCAGAAAGTCGTGCAGATCCACGCGAACCACGCGTAAAAGATATGTCAGAAGAAGAGTTTCAACAGGCCTTCCGTGAAACTGTCAATGACCTCGTAATCTTGTCTAATTGGCACGAGCACAAAGAGACGTGTTGGAAACACCTCAGGAATGGTGAGCCTAGAAATGATGACTCTTGTAGGATGAGGATCAACGGCAAAACGAACCCGTTCACACATCTGGATCCCGAGACCGAATCAATCATGTTGAGGAGGCTGCACCCGCGGATTAACAACTATAATGAGCTGGTTATGTTCCTGCTAAGGTGCAACATGGATATTAAGTACATAGGTTCTGGAGAAGCGGCGAAAGCATTGGTCTATTATGTTACCGATTATATCACAAAGGGTATGTTGTCGACCAATGTCGGCTTGTCCGCGGTGGAATACGCCCTGAAGAGAAACAACGAAAAATTCGCCGGCACAGGAGCGACCGGTTTGACCGAAGAGGAAGTCAATAAGAGTCTTTTCACAAAGACAGTTATGGCACTCATGTCTAAGCAAGAAATGTCTCACCAACAGGTCATGAGTTACCTGATCGGTGGAGGCGACTACTATTGCAGTCATTCCTTTAAAATCGTGAAATGGGGCCAGATGGATCGCTACATTAAGGGACTGGAAGAAAAACAGGCCAACCTTCCTGGAGAAGTCGATGCTTACACCGTTCGAGATGATATCCCAGATTTCGTTCCAGTGCCCAACCCTGAAGCGGCTGCTGTTGATCCGTGGGTCGATGAAGACGATGAGCTACCTGCAACGGACGAAGAAGTGACGCTGTTCATCGCCGATAACTTTGTTGGCGTAGCCAACGACGCACCGGAGTATCCACTTAGAGCCTACGAAGAACCGTTCAACAGTCTATCCTTGTGGGAACATGAAGAGAAAGTTGAAAAAATATCAGCTACCAAGGAAGATGTCCGTATCGATCGTGCTGAGACGGCCGTGGCCGCGGAAATCCTACGTTCTCGAGAAACTGGGACCGGTGTTCGAAAACCCCGAGGTCGAAAAGCTGAAGCACGCGGTATTCTTCGGCATGACTTAGACCACATAACTAGAATAAGGATGATTCCGTTGGTCAATGTCTTGCTAGGGGATAAAATACCGCGACCCGACCGTGGAAAATCTGAACACGTAAAGTGGTGCAGAGCCATGCTGATTCTCTTCAAACCTTGGAGATCGCTCACAGATCTCAAACCGGTTGGCAAAAGCTGGGAGGACGCTTTTGCAGAGACTGTCTTTAGTGATTTCGCCACGAGAATAATGAAGAATATTAACGTGGAAAATGAGTGCAAAGACGCGCGTGAAACTCATGCCGCGCTTATGAGGGCCGGGAAGGCAAAGCCGCTCCTTCCCGGGATGGACAATAACTTCCGCACCGGCAACATTGATAGCCTCAGTACTGCCCTTCTCAACGACACCGCTCTGGATGAGGGGCGCCCCGATATTGGTGAGGGCGACGACAGTGATGATGACACGAGTGACCCCATTCAGATACAGAGAAAAGAGCTCAGGCATCGCCAGACCGAACAGGTGGTTTTGAGAATTCTGGATGGGGCCAGTATCTGGAAGGCGAGGAAGTCCCAATGTACAACAGCGGAGGATGTGGGCGCTTCAGTGGTTCGCGACGAGAATCGCCCTGTACTAGCCGCTCACGAGGCCAAGATGAAGGTTCTAGCTAAAGATAAGCACCCGCTGCCGATCAAATCTTCGGCCCGACCTGCGAAGCGCTGGCGACTTAACGAAGAGGGAGACAGCGCTCCAGATACGGTTCTCAATCAGCTGCAGTGGATACATGAGACGATACATGAACGGGAAGGAGATGAAATTGACGTCAAGACGCCAGAACAGCACCTCGAAGACATTATTGAGGAGAAAAAATTTGATAACAACCCCGAACAGCTTTGTGCATTGAGAATCATAGCCGAACATTTCATGTTTGGAATGGAAGAGCAGCTGTTGCTATACATAGCCGGTGTAGGCGGGTCTGGCAAGAGCTTTATCGTCAAAGCTGTGGTCGAGTTCTTTAAACGATGCGGTGTTTCAGAGAGAATGATGTTGAGCGCACCCACCGGCTGCGCGGCGGTTCTGATAGATGGCTACACCATTCACGCGTTGACCTTCCTTCCTAAGATAAAAGATGAACGAAAAGGCGCGCGTACAGCTCAGTTACAGGGTATATGGAAACATATACGATACTTGGTGATTGACGAGATTTCGATGGTATCGGCTGCACTTCTGGCTCAGATTAGTGCACGGCTGAACGAGGGGACGATCTCTGAGACTTTCGGAACTGAGAGCATCTTCGGGAACATCAATGTCATCTTTCTAGGAGATATGGGTCAGCTGCGGCCTGTCAACGCGTCATCATTATTCTCCCATGCCTTGGTTAACCACATCACTCCTCGTACAAAGGAAACCGTGACCGAGCAAGACGCGTTGTATGGCGCATGGCTCTGGAGAGAAGTTCAGAAGGTGGTAATTCTGAGAAAAAACCACCGTGCGTCCCAAGATCCTGAATACGTAAATTTACTAGCTAGAATCCGCGCGGGAGTAGCTTGGGACGTTAGATCTCCAATGAGCGACACACAGAAAGGGGACGGTGTCAATTACACGAAGTCCGATTACAATACCGTTCAGTCCCGCATATTGTCGGTGTTATCCCCAACAGAGCAGGCTGTGTATGAGGATGCACCGGTGATATGCACCACGAGAGAAATAAAGTACTCTGTCGATCAAGCAGGTCGCCGCTACGTCGAGTGCGCATACGTCGAAATTCCAAACGCCAACGTAAACATTCACCCTGCCGGTCGCAACATTGTCCCCATTATGCCTGTGAATTCTTACTTCAAATATAAAGCTGCAGATGGTCAAACTTTCAGTATTGCACGTTCTCAAGTGCCTCTCCTTCCAGCGTACGCGTACGTTGATTACAAATCGCAAGGCAGGAGTCTCCCGATTGTCTTGGTCGACTTGGCCGGGGCACATTCCCTGCAGAGCGTATATGTCATGTTATCAAGGGCTACTTCTCTTACAGCCTTTTGCGGAACTTAGGGCGCGGCCAGTTTTTTTTTTTTTTTTGTAAGTTTTCGGCAGAATGGCTATCCTGACCTCAATTCTCAACGGATTCCCTTGGTGGTAGGCTCATTCTACTCGTGTTGTAAATGCGGAGGGCATGGCATCTTACGATTTTTTCTGAGAACCCCGAAATCATTTATTAGGTCAGATTGGGGTGTTTTGAGCTGTCTGAGAGCAGAATATGCCACAAAGTAGCTGTAGTGCTCGGATTGACCTAGAATTTTGATACAATGCACTTATGGGTATTACGGAGGGCAGCAAACACCGGGATAGTGAATGTGACTTGTATTTCAACTCTATCATACATGTAAACAGGTAGGATATCAGGTGAATTTCCCTAACAGCGATAAATTTGAAATACAAGTCACATTCACTATCGCGGTGTTTGCTGCCCTCCGTAATACCCATAAGTGCATTGTATCAAAATTCTAGGTCAATCCGAGCACTACAGCTACTTTGTGGCATATTCTGCTCTCAGACAGCTCAAAACACCCCAATCTGACCTAATAAATGATTTTGGGGTTCTCAGAAAAAATCGTAAGATGTCGTGCCCTCCGCATTTACAACACGAGTAGAATGAGCCTACCACCAAGGGAATCCGTTGAGAATTGAGGTCAGGATAGCCATTCTGCCGAAAACTTACAAAAAAAAAAAAAAACTGGCCGCGCCCTAAGTTCCGCAAAAGGCTGTAAGACGCTGGCTGTTTTACGGCCCTTCGAACCGACGACGATGTACGGGAGATTAGGCCAAGATTTCAGAGATGAATTCGAACGGCTGGAGAGGTTAAATGTGTCCACCCTTCAAGCTTACGAGCGACGGCGGTTACCTGTTGGAAACCGACCGGCACCAAGTTTATACTGACCAAGGAGAATCCGGGAACAAAGTGTAGAGAGACACTGCGGATGAGGGCTTGCCAGCGGTCAATTGAAAATTTGAAATTGAACTTCGGAAAAAAAAAGCGACTAAATACTGACAGATATTGACGACAATACCTTAGCCCTGTATGTGATTAATGAGATGCTTAGATTGACGGTCTGAGGTACCAGGGATGCCCGGAGGGCCTTATGAATGCAATTTAATGGTGGCTTGATGTGCCGAGTTTCGCATCAAATCAGTAAATTGCCCTGTTTGGAGCCATTTCAAACCTTGTTTGTCGGAAAGCCAGCGCAATTTCGGTTAGAACTGTCTCTTCAGATTTCCTTCTAGTGTCCCAGGTCCTTTGCGGGAAAGATTTCTGCTCTGCAATCCAGGGCAAACAAATGCAATTTAATGGTGGCTTTGTGTGCCTAGTTTCGGGCTGTGCACCCAAAAATGCAATTTAATGACGGCTTGGTGTGCCGAGTTTCGCTTCAAATCAGTAAATTGCCCTGTTTGGAGCCATTTCAAACCGGATTTTCACGGGACCTTGTTTGTCGGAAAGCCAGCGCAATATGCAATTTAATGCAATGGCGTCACGGGGCGTCAAAGGGCGTCACTCGGGAAATTTTATTTGCCGTCTGGAGACCTAATTTATCGCGCTTGATTGAGAGGTGATAGCCAGCGTGATTCTAAGCAAAACTGTCTCTCCAGATTTCCAGTTGCCTCGGTTGTCATTGAGCCTGTGGCTTTTAAGTTCTTCATTCTCAAGGGAGGTGGTGCTGTCAGGCCATAGTATATCATTTCCATTTCCGATGCAGCATGGCAGGGATGTCATTTACACCCCACAGTGAGGCAGGCTCCAAATGGGGAATTCCTTGTATTACAACATATAAAAGGTATAGGTGACTGCACATACTGTCATGCATAGACATATCCAAAAATTGGGAAAATCGGAGCACTATTACGAACCCTACAGCTGTCCTGCTTGAAACCAGGATTTTTTGGGTGAAAATTTCATTCAGGGGCCAAAGCAAAAATTCAAAGAGGGTGGTGACTGCGGATTTCCAGTGCGAGTAGAATGGAATATGTCTCGAGGAAATCAGATAAGATTTGAGGGCAGGACAGCTGTTCTGCCGAAAATTGCCAAAAACGGAAAAAAAATTGTCCACGCCCTAAGTTCCACAAAGAGCTGTAAATATGTAAACGAACCTGTATACAAGGCGGTGAACACCCAAGAGCCTGGTTTCACCAAAAAATTTGTACCCATTCCACTTCTGAACGAAGGAAAGAAAATTGCCCAAATACGGAAAATATTACATAGTTTGATTCGCCGGGGGTTGAATTTTCCGTGGGTCACTCAGAGCACTCACTTCAAGTCCACAGACATCCTTCCACCCAGAAATTCGTACCCATTCCACTTCTGAACGAAGAAAGAAAGAAAATTGCCCAAATACGGAAAATACTACATAGCTTGATTCGCCGGGGGTTGAATTTTCAGTGGGTCGCTCAGAGCACTCATTGCAGGCCCACTGACAGGCTTTCACCAAGAAATTCGTACCCATTCCACTTCTGAACAAAAAAAGAAAGAAAATTGCCCAAATACGGAAAATATTACATAGTTTGATTCGCCGGGGGTAGAATTTTCCGTGGGTCGCTCAGAGCACTCACTTCAAGTCCACAGACATCCTTCCACCCAGAAATTCGTACCCATTCCACTTCTGAACGAAGAAAGAAAGAAAATTGCCAGGATTCAGAACTGCAAATACGGAAAATATTACATAGCTTGATTCGCCGGGGGTTGATTTTTCCGTACATCGCTCGGAGAACTCAAATACTACATAGCTTGATTCGCCAGGGGTTGAATTTTCAGTGGGTCACTCAGAGCACTCATTGCAGGCCCACTGACAGGCTTTCACCAAGAAATTCGTACCCATTCCACTTCTGAACGAAAAAAGAAAGAAAATTGCCCAAATACGGAAAATATTACATAGTTTGATTCGCCAGGGGTTGAATTTTCCGTGGGTCGCTCAGAGCACTCACTTCAAGTCCACAGACATCCTTCCACCCAGAAATTTGTACCCATTCCACTTCTGAACGAAAAAAAGAAAGAAAATTGCCCAAATACGGAAAATATTACATAGTTTGATTCGCCGGGGGTAGAATTTTCCGTGGGTCGCTCAGAGCACTCACTTCAAGTCCACAGACATCCTTCCACCCAGAAATTCGTACCCCTTCCACTTCTGAACAAAGAAGAAAAAAAATTACCAGGATTCAGAACTGCAAATACGGAAAATATTACATAGCTTGATTCGCCGGGGGTTGATTTTTCCGTACATCGCTCGGAGAACTCATTTCATGCCCACAGACCTGGTTTCACCGAGAAATCTGTACCCATTCCACTTTTGAACGAAGATGAAACAAAATTACCGGGAGTCAGAACTGCAAATATGGAAAATATTACATAGCTTGATTTGCTGGGGGTTGGTATCTGGTTTTCCTCGTAGTGTTCGGGTTGCATCACTCTAGGGTCCCCTGTATTTTTCCAGTGTCACCGTGCTAATTAAATTCAACAGAGCCGTTGCAAGTCCGATGGGGTGGGGCCAAATGTTTATATATATCCTCTGGATCTTTCGTCCCCATTGATATCGTCAGAGAGACGCTGCAGACCGTTAAGCCCGCATATTTGACCATTGGTTAAAAACGGTGCTGTCAAGGGTCTCTAACTACACGGGGTCAGTGGCGTACATCAGTTAAATTGAGACCGCACGTGCTCTGTGTCAGAAAAAGCCAAACCCCCTTACGAGCTGAGACAATCTTTTAGGGCCTTATAAGGCCTTAAATTGACCTTATAATCTCGGGTCCATCCTTATAAGGTGATTTTATGGCCCTACAAGGCCTTATAAGATTGTCTCCCCGTCCTGCTCAATGCGAAACTTTCTGACTGTACTTAGTCGCCTTTGCCAAGGGAGATGCAGCAATGATGATTTTGAATTGCTAAATTCAAGGCTGACCAGGTCACCAATCTACGTCTGGACTGGAGTCGACCCGAGTTGCAACATGTACCTATAATTGTATCATCAAATGAGCTAAAGGATGCATTGAATGAGAAAGCGGCTCAAGTATATGCTGGCAAAACTGGAAACGACTTGAGTTGGTACTCTGCGAGAGATCCAAGAAGCGATGGACTCCAATCAAAGATGCGGGACTGCAGGAACACCTCACTTATAGATTGCACTCCGGAGAGACAAGCTATCATCTTGGGTGTTTAATAACCTTCCAGACACTCAGTGAGTAGCCGAGAGATGATAGAAACGATGTGTGATTCAACAAGTTTGCCATGCATGTCAAATTGACTGGCTAATCCTCCGTTGTTATCGCGCATGCTGGGTCAGCAGCTGCTACCTTGCATTACAGCTATTGGCAGTACCGAAGGCACAGATGAAAAATTTCCTGTTTGGGATGTTTTCAAAGAATTCCTCAGATCTCAGTTAGTTCTTCATGGATTTGGGTGAAATCATGCTAGATAATTCGGGCTAATTCATGCGGAATTAGTGATAAAGAGAAACTTGTCAAAATATTTCATAGTGGATAATCTTGGATTTCAGGCTGTTTGGGTGTTGGATACCCTCTAGCAAGCCTGGAACTTGTTCAAATGGTCTGGTTTTGTGAGACAAAAGACTTACGTGGATTATGAATGATATCAGAGAGCCAGAATTTCCTAAAGTTCATGGTTGCTTTCAATTATCACAATATTTCGAGATCATCGCGGGTTGCCCGTTGTCCAGAAGGGGTCACAGGCATCATAGACTAAATTATCCGGAATTCTGGCTCTATGACATCTTTCTAAATGTATGTTAGTTGGCTGTTGCAAAAAATCAGCTCATTTGAACATGTTTGGACTATGCTAGACATCATTTATCGTGGAAACAGTCCGAAATCACAGGCCGATCAACATAAAGTATTTTTGCAAGTTTCTTTCTATCACTAATTGTGTATGAATTAGCCTGGAAGATATGGCTAGGTTTCATGTGAATCGGTGCAAAACTGACTGAGATCTGGGGAATTCTTGAAAAAACATCCCAAACAGGAAATTTTTCATCGGCACCTTCGGTACTGCCAATGGCTGTAAATTATGCAATCCTTGTCTCTGTGCATGTCAATTTGAGTGTACCGGCCTTCCCTATCCTGGGCACGCCGTTTAGGTGTCTATCGTTCTCCTTTCAGCGCATACTACGTTGACTGCTGCTGCCCTTGGGAAGCACGTCAAATCATGCCTCCGCAGTTCTCTTTCTGTGTGCCAGTTTGACCACTGCCGCCCTGTGGGTGCCAGCTTGGTCTCAGCTGCATTCCGTTGATATCTATCTATCCGTTCCGTATCCTGTATATCCCGATTTGACTGTTGTTCTTTGCTGCCTCTATCCTGTGGATGGACTCAACCTTTGCCAATTTTTTCATGCATACCGATTCTTCTTCTACTCCATTCCATATTTCCTGTATATCAATTAACCTGTTCCGTATTCTGCCAATTCTTCTCACTGTGTTTATCCAGTGCTCGTCAATCTGTCCTCCGTGACCGTTCCTTGCACAATTGCATAGTTGAAGAATCCCTTTGAGCGGTGAATTTTTCTCCTCAAACGCGTGCACCATATGCAAAAATGCTGGCCGGGAGCTCTAGCAAAATATGACAGGTATTAGAGAAACCTATTCAAATTCGAGGATGTGTGGTAACTGCGCCGACGAGCTTTTCATCCGATCTGAGTACGCTAAAAGCAATGATTCAGTTATCTGGAGGGCCCCTGGCCAGTCGGGTATCCCCAGGGCTTGGCAGCTGTTCATTCTGGAGAGATATTTCCGCCAGGCCGACTCAATAGTGTCGGGAATTCACGCAAGACACTGCGAGTTATTTGCCATTGTGCCGGTGGAACATGACATTTTATGGAGTGCGATTTCCTCCGGTTGAATCTGAGGTGATCGCCAGCACAATTCTGAACAAAACTTCAGCAAGCGAGGTGCCGAGCTGGAAACGTTGAAGTGTCTGTCTGGGAGAGACTTAAAAGGTGGCCCCTCGAATATCCCACAAATTTTTCTTTGGCTGGGATTGATTCAGAATGGCCTAACAGCACCACCTCCCTTTAGAATGAAGAGCCTCAAAGCCACAGGCTCAATGACGAGTGAGGCAACGGGAAATCTGAGGAGACAGTTTTGCTTAGAATTGTGCTGGTGCTGGCTATCACATCTCAATCAAGGGAGAGAAATTAGGTTTCCATAAGGTCCCATGAAAATCTGCTTTGAAATGGCTCCAAACAGGGCAATTTACTGATTTGATGCGAAACTCAGCACATCAAGCCACCATTAAATTGCATATGTTTGCCCTGGAATGCAGAGCAGAAATCTTTCCCGCAAAGGACCTGGGACACTAGAAGGAAATCTAAAGAGACAGTTCTAACCGAAATTGCGCTGGCTTTCCAACAAACAAGATCCCGTGAAAACCCGGTTTGAAATGGCTCCAAACAGGGCAATTTACTGATTTGATGTGAAACTCGGCACACCAAGCCGTCATTAAATTGCATTTTTGGGTGCACAGCCCGAAACTAGGCACACCAAGCCACCATTAAATTGCATATGTTTGCCCTGGAATGCAGAACAGAAATCTTTCCCGCAAAGGACCTGGGACACTAGAAGGAAATCTAAAGAGACAGTTCTAACCGAAATTGCGCTGGCTTTCCAACAAACAAGGTTTGAAATGGCTCCAAACAGGGCAATTTACTGATTTGATGTGAAACTCGGCACAGGGAGGTCACCTCTCCTTCTAACTCAGCTTTGGCCACAGTTGGAACTCTGCCTCTTGATCTGGACTTGCTGCATTGTCAGCTTGGACACCATTCTGATACTCAGAAGATCTTGAGCAAGGCCTGCTCAGAATAGCTGTTTTCACACACTTAGAAAAGTGTGACTTGATATGGAGAGCTAATTGAATGCTGCAGATTGTCAGATGATACCCAGCACTATTCTGAGCAGTCCTGTCTCTTTGAAATTGTCCGCACTGCTTTGCTCATTAAACCAGAGGTCACGGAACTCTCCATATCGAGCATGGCAGTGCTGGGGTCACAGGTCAAATCAAAAGTGCGATATTCTTGCTTGTGGGGGAGTCCACAGTGACAATTTGAGCCCGGGCTGGGATATTCTGGCTCACAGGGATCCACAATTAAGGTTTGATAATAAAAGCTTAAATTCTTCAAGGGTTTCCTATATATACTAGTGGGTGACATGGGAATGCATGGGAACGATCTGAGTAATCATGGGAGTGTCCTAAACTAATGCGGTAGTGTTCTTAGTAATCATGAGTATCTGAGTAATCACGCTATCCTAAGCTATCTACAGGGCAGGATAAGGAGTGTGACAGTAGATGGAGTCCGATAAGGCCCAGATATGTCCAGATCAAGTCCGATAAGGCCAGATAAAGGCCTGAAGCAATCTGTTCATGACATTACCCCCTCTTAAGGATTGTGTCCACACAATGGGTCAGAATGATTCAATCTCTAAGCCTCAAGTCCAACACTTCTTCCACTTCATACTCCAGGTGATCATCAACAAGCTCAGGTGGCAGCAGAAGGGATGTAAGGAGACAACAGAGCCTAGGCTGGATGTGGGTTGGCAAGCTGGCCACTGGGTGGTCTGGGGGAAAGCAGCAAGCAGTGGGGATAGGCTGGTTGCCATGGCTCAGTGGTGGGCTGGGGGAACGAGACCGAGGGGTGTAAATGAAGGTGTGAATGGCAGCAGCGCTGGGCTGGACATTGTGAAAGGGCTCTTCTGTTGGAATCAATGATTGGACTGATCAGAGCTTTCCACCACTCCTGCGGAGCTCTGTGCTTCGTTGTCTGACCATGGTAGTGACAACATGCAGCAACACCAGCAACACCAATTGGAGAAGGTGGTGGTTGCTGCGGTGATGGGGGCTGCTCTGGAGCAGTACAGGTGAATTAGGAGTTCTGCTCTGTCTCTGTGTCTCCTGCCTTTTCCGCTGGCTGTGGCTCAAATAGTCGACACCTCGTTCCCTTCCTTTACTAATCCTTCTCATGTTTCAGGTTATGTCAGCAACAACTCATAGGTGCATTATCAGTTGATTACCTCGATCTTGTGCATACATTCATAGTGTTCCTTTGCTCAACTCTTCAGTGGGCTCAAGGGATAGCTGCCAGAGCCAAGGCACTGCAGCGTGCAAGTGCATGTCAGTGATGACCAGAGGTACATTAACAGCTTCCCATTGCCTCGATTTTGGGCTGACACATGTCTGTAGTGTTCCTTTTCACCATACCTCGAGGGGCTAGAGGGTGTGGCTGTAGCCGATGCGCAGGGGTTGTGGTGAGTATTGTCAGACACACTGGCCAATACTATGCAGGCAATGCAAAGTGGACCAAGGTTGTGCTCAAAAGGACAAGAATTGCCCATATTGCTAGTGGAGATATGACCAGCTCAAGACTGGAGACTACAACGACTACAGGGGTGTATATATACTAGTGGGTGACATGGGAACGATCTGATGAGTATGGGAGTGTCCTAAACTAATATGGAAGTGTCCTTATCAATGATAAGTATCGTGCTATATACACTATCTACAGTGCAGGATAAGGAGTGTGACAGTAGATTGAGTCCGATAAGGCCCAGATAAGCGCAGATCAAGTCCGATAAGGCCAGATAAGGCCGGATCAGGTCCGATAAGCGATCTGTTCATGACATTACCCCCCTCTTAAGGATTGTGTCCACACAATGGGTCGGAAGGATTCAATCTTCCCCTTCTCCCAGTTGTAGAGATATCCAGGTAAACGAGGTGTGGTGGTGAAGTTTTCAATGGGTTTATAGATAAAACGGATGTTTCGGGGTAGGGGGCGAGGGGCTGAGGGGTGTTTTCGGTGGAACTCATCAAGCAGGCCGGCATTATCTGTCAAGTTGCCAACCGGCTCCCAACTGTCTTCCTCCTTTGGATATCCTTTCCAATGCACCGAAAAGAAAAAAAATTCAGAGGCCAGGCTGCAGCGAGCACGCATTCGAATCCGGGTTCCAGCGTCTTTTTTGGTCCGGATGACGCGTTGTGTCACGTCAGTCACAGTCATCGCTGCCGCCTTTCCTTGGCATCTCTCATCTTTTGGCTGCACTAATGGGCAACTGCAAGATAGGCGACGATGCTAAGTGTATCAGCCTCCGACTCCTGGCTTGTGGACGTGATACATGGAAAGAAATAGCTGACATGTGGTTTCTCCACTCGCACTCTGACTCGCACTGTTCGTTGCTACAATCTCACCGGTGGTGTCGCAAAGGCACTGGCTAACAGAGGGCTGTTTGAGCCTCTGGTTATGTTCTTTGGCCTGACCAATTCACCGGCTACGTTTCAGACAATGATGAACACAATCTTCAAAGATGAGATTGATGGTGGAAAGGTCATTATCTACCTCAACGACATCCTCATCTTCACTGAAACTTTGGAGGAACATGAGATCATGGTCCGGAAGGTTCTGCAGAAACTGCGTGCAAACAAGCTCCTTTTAAAGCACACAAAATGCGAGTTTGAACGCAGTGAAGTAGAGTACCTTGGCATGATTGTCTCGCACAACACAGTCAGAATGGACCCTGCCAAAGTCCAGGCAGTTGTTGAGTGGCCTGAACCACGCCACAAGCGAGATGTCCAACAATTCCTTGGATTCATGAACTTCTACCGCCGGTTTATTGAAGGGTTCTCTGGTGTAGCCAGACCGCTGTCTGCTCTGACTGGGAAAGGGGGGTGGCCGCCAGGTGGACAGCTGTGGAAGCGGAGGCGTTTGCAGAGTTGAAGCGCCGGATCACATCTGCCCCTGTCTTGGTCATTCCCAAGGCAAAGGGACGTTACCGGTTGGAGACCGATTCGTCTGATTTCGCTATTGGTGGCATTTTATCGCAACAGCAGGAGGACAGTGTCTGGCGACCGGTTGCATTCATTTCTCATGCTCTAAATGAGACTGAATGCAACTATGAAATCTATGACAAGAAGATGCTTGCAATCGTGTTTGCACTCTCTGAGTTTCGCCAGTACCTGCTTGGAGCGCTGGAGGACTTCGAGATCTGGACAGACCATAAGAACCTCAAATACTTCAGAAAGCTCCAGAAGCTGAACAGACGACAGGTGCGGTGGGTGGTGGATATGCAAGAGTTCCACTTCACTCTGCATCACAAGCCGGGCAAGGCAATGGCTAAAGCGGACTATCTCTCGAGACGAGCAGGTCATGAGAAGGGGGAGAATGACAACGAGAACATGGTCCTGCTGAAGCCGGAGTTTTTCCGAGTTCATCATCATGATATCAGCGCTCTCAGCGATGAAATCATGGCTCGGATCAAGCGTGCTGCCAAGAACAGAGACAAGCTTGTTGAGCGCACTTTGGCAAACAAGGAGAAGGATTGGGAGGAGCTGGATGGGCATATTGTGACCTGGAAGCACCGGTTCTATGTCCCTCGAGACAAGAGGCTGCGGGAAGACTTAATCCGCTGGCATCATGACACTAGTCTCGCAGGACATCCCGGACGCTTCAAATTTCAAAACTCAGGAGCTGATCACTCGGAACTACTGGTGGTCGCGTTTGCAGACAGATATTCGTTCTTATGTAGAGGGTGCCAGACTTGCCAAAAGACTAAACCCAGAAGAACGGCACCCCCTGCACCTCTGTCTCCGAACACGGTACCCACACGACCCTGGCAGATTGTCACAGTTGATCTACTAGGCCCGCTTCCGATGTCGAATGGTTATGACACGATTCTGGTGTTTGTTGATCGATACACAAAGTGTGCCAAGTTCCAGGCATGCAATGCTGAGATCAACTCAATGGGCTTTGCCAAACACTACCAGGATCGTGTGTTCCGTGACCATGGGCTCTCTGAGCGGTTGATCCATGACCGAGGTCCACAGTTTGCCTCTCAGTTCACCAGGGGACTTGTGCAAGCTTTTGGGCATTAAACAGAACATCACGACTGCATACCACCCTCAGACCGATGGGCAAACAGAACGAGTGAACCAGGACTTGGAGCAGTTCCTCAGGATCTTTGTTAATCATCATCAGAGCGACTGGGCAGAAGGCTTGCCATTGCTGAGTTTAGCTACAACGACAAGATCCACACTGCTACTGGTCACACTCTGTTCTTCCTTGACTCTGGACAACATCCATGGAAAGGAATTGAGCCCAGAGGTACTGTGCGCTCTCAGAGTGCCCAAGAGTTTGCAGACAACATGAAGAAGATCAGGGAGGAAGCAGAGTCGTCTCTTAAAGCAGCTGCAGAGACAATGAAGCGGTTCTATGATCGGAAGCGTACGGATGCCAGAGAATACAAGGTCGGAGACATGGTCTATCTCGAAGGCACCAACATCGAGACAGTCCGTCCAACCAAGAAATTCGATGACAAACGCTATGGTCCTTTCAAAGTCTTGCAGAAAATTGGCACTTCGGCCTATTGTCTGCAACTGCCTGCTTCCTGGAAGTCCAAACACCCTGTCTTCAATGAGGCTCTGTTGTCTCCTTACATCCCCCCTAAATTCCCCTCTCAGAAAGTGACCCCTCTGCCACCGCCTGAGCTTGTTGATGATCACCTGGAGTATGAAGTGGAAGAAGTGTTGGATTCGAGGCTTAGGAATGGAAAGCTCGAATATTTTGTGCATTGGAAAGGATATCCAAAGGAGGAAGACAGTTGGGAGCCGGTTGGCAACTTGACAGATAATGCTGGCCTGCCTGATGAGTTCCACCGAAAAAATTCCTCACTCAGCCCCTCACCCTGCCCCCGAAACGTCCGTTTTATCTATGAACCCATTGAAAATTTCACCACCACACCTCGTTTACCTGGACATCACAATCCTTAAGAGGGGGGTAATGTCATGAACAGATCACTTATCTGAGCTGATCCGGCCTTATCTGGCCTTATCGGACTTGATCTGGACATATCTTAGCCTTATCGGACTGTAGATAGCTTAGGATAGCGTGATTACTCAGATACTTATGTTGATCCTTGTCAATGATCTCTTGTCCATCAAAGTACAAGGCGAGAGCATGCAGAAACACATCACACTTTTTAGGTTCTCCTCCATTGAAGCTGCCTTTCACACTATCAGCAGAATAGCTCAGTAGGTGTTAAACAGGCAAGCACAGAGGTCTGGAGTCAACAGTAAGAAACTCTGTTGAGCTTGTATGTGAAATGAACTATCTACTCACCTGGAGTCAACAGTAAGAAACTGAAGACCCAGGTTGATGCTAGCCTACTTATATCTACAGGAACAATAAGAACAATAGAGACAATAGAACAATAAGATGCCTATCAACACTACACCCAATAGCGAGCCCTTGGGAAGTGATACACAGAAGCGGTGGTCTTCTTTGTCGATAGTAGCTCCAAGTCAAGAGCTGAAACTAAAGCCCAGTTGTTACGTCCTCCCAGATCAACGGATTGGCTACCGTTTGTTTCTGGATGAAGAGAACCCTGCTACAGCCTGCTACAGACCCAGGGCAACAGTTGGCTTTAGAGAACCCCTACCAGAGTTCTTTTGTCCCTACTGCCTTACTGACTAGGGCTACTAACTAAAGGGCTCAGGATTTATTGAAGATGAAAGGGGAGGTTCTAACTAAGTTGAGATGATTTCGGAGTTGTGGGAGATAAGGAAGAGATAAGAGGATGAGGGCGAGATTAAAGGAGAGGAGAGTGAGCACAAGGTTGGTTAGGGGAGTCTCGAGCTTTTGTCAGACACCCTGGCTTGTGATGCAGAGTGAAGTGGAACTCCTGCATCTCCACCACCCACCATGCCTGTCGTCTGTTCAGCTTCTGGGGCTTCCTGAAGTATTTGAGATTCTTATGGTCTGTCCAGATCTCAAAGTCCTCCAGCGCTCCAAGCAGGTACTGGCGAAACTCAGAGAGTGCATACATGATTGCAAGCATCTCCTTGTCATAGATTTCATAGTTGCGTTCAGTCTCATTCAGAGCATGAGAAATGAATGCAACCGGTCGCCAAACACCGTCCTTGTGCTGTTGCGATAAAATGCCACCAATAGCGAAATCAGACGAATCGGCCTCCAACCGGTAACGTCCCTTTGCCTTGGGAATGACCAAGACAGGAGGAGCAGACGTGATCCGGCGCTTCAACTCCGCAAATGCCTCCGCTTCCACAGCCGTCCACCGCCACCCCCCTTTCCCAGTCAGAGCGGACAGCGGCCTAGCTACTCCAGAGAACCCTTCAATAAATCGGCGGTAGAAGTTCATGAATCCAAGGAACTGTTGGACATCTCGCTTGTGACGTGGTTCAGGCCACTCAACAACAGCCTGGACTTTGGCAGGGTCCATTCTGACTGTGTTGTGCCAGACAATCATGCCAAGGTATTCTACTTCACTGCATTCAAACTCGCATTTTGTGTGCATTAAAAAGAGCTTGTTTGCATGCAGTTTCTGCAGAACCTTCCGCACCATGATCTCATGTTCCTCCAACGTTTCAGTGAAGATGAGGATGTCGTCGAGGTAGATAATGACCTTTCCACCATCAATCTCATCTTTGAAGATTGTGTTCATCATTGTCTCAAATGTAGCCGGTGAATTGGTCAAGCCAAAGAACATAACCAGAGGCTCAAACAGCCCTCTGTTAGTTCTAAACGCTGCCTTCCACTCATCTCCTTCCTTGATCCTGATGTTGTTAAACCCCCAACGGACATCCAGCTTGGTGAAGAAACGAGCCTGGCTGAGTTTGTCTACCAGCTCCTGGATAAGCGGAAGAGGATAGCGGTTCTTAATCGTCATATCATTCAGCTTCCGGTAGTCCTGTATAGGTCGAAGAGCACCATCCTTCTTGACAAAGAAGAACGGTGAGACCATAGGAGATTTCGATGGTCTAATGCGTCCTGTCTTCAAGTTCTCATCAAGAAACTTGTTGAGCTGCTTCTGTTCCTCCAGACTGAGTGGATAGATCTTGCAGTCTAGATTTTTAGCATTGGGAACCAATTCAATAACATGGTCCCAAGGCCTAGAAGGCGGTAGCTCGTCAAAGCTCTCTTTGTCAAACAAGTCCTTGAAGTCGTGGTACTTCCTGGGAACTGACTCCTCAAAGGACTTGGGTTTGTCCTTCTTGGATTTCTCTTCAAACACTTTGCCAGCTTTGGTCTGAAAAGCGCGAATGCGCAGTTCCTCCTGGAAGTCTACCACAAGAACACCCCCTAGCGGCTCGCACCTAGCCGGACAACGGTCAAACTTGAGTGTGTTCTTTGCCCAATCAATAGACAGATTGTGCAGTTTGAGTCATTCATACCCAATGAACATCTCAGTTTTCCCTAGGTTGGAAACAGCGAATTGAAGGATTTCGACGTGTTGACCGATCTCGAGCAGCATCTCAACATACTCTCGAATAGGGCCACCCGAATTCAACGAGCCATCCGCGTTGTAGACCGGGATTGGACGGGGATACTTCTTAGCTACACAAGGACACTTTCCTTACCTACATTTTCTTTTCCACACACACTCCTGAGGGCACTATTTTTTTTCTAGCATTTGGCTCTAGCTATCATGTCAGACTCAGACCACTCTAATGGGCCTGTTCTAACTAAAGAGACACCCTACTCCGAGTGGAAAGCGGATGCTAAAGCCTACTTGCGTCGCAAGGAGGTGTTTGGCTGCTGTCTTACTGCATCAAACGATGCAGTTGCCAATGAGAAGTGTGCTGGCATTTTTTGGGGCATGTTATCCAAGGATGTTAAGCCCCTTGTCAGGCAGCATGAGGATGATCCTAAAGACCTATGGGAGGCCTTGGAGTCAATTCTTGCTCCAAAAAGTAGTAATTTCTATGCAAATGTCGGCCTGCCGTGGGCTACGCCTCCAGTTTCGCCGCCCATCCTTCCTGTTTCGCGTTGTCATCCATATTTGTTGGCCATCCCCGCGGGCTGGCACGGTGCACTAGTGCATCAGGTTGCATGTGTGGTCATGTTAGCATTAGGTGTCGCAGACAGCAGATCTATCCATTCTTGGCTTCCCCACCGTGCAGACCGTTCCCGTCCCGCCGTCCTCTGCTTACCAGACGGAGATCTTGCAGATCTCACGTCTCCATCTGGTGACAACAGTGCGATTTTTTTAACCGCAAACTCGCTGAGCCATTCTCTGTCCCCGAAAACCAGTAAAAATACCGTGACCCTGCAACATCGCACCTACCCCACCCCCGATCACCGACGACAACACAATGTCTGACGCCAATCCCACCCTCTTCAAAGGTGATGGTATCGGCGAGAACACAACGGACTTTCTCAACTCCTGCTGGCATCGTAACCTGCTCAGCCCGAGCTGGAAGGACGACCAGAAAATTGAGTACTTCGAGCTCTGCTTGAAGTCGGGCAGTTACGCAAAAACGTGGTTTATTGACCTGCCAGATGTAAACAAGGACACCTTCAAGAACCTCTCGTGTTTCAGATCGCCTTTTCCTCACTCTAGGTCACTTGAAATTCTGTCTCGCTTGGTACGAGTCGCCCTAGAGATAAATAAAACTCCGATTGAATACTCCACCAAGTGCGGGAGAAGAACACAGCGGATTTGGCGAATAGTTGGTGTTCTTGTCAACAATCTGGATCTGACTGATACATCAGGTCCTCAATGCGCATTCGATTTTGGGTCGACACTACTGTATTCGGTCAGGCCGGTTTTGATATTTCGACGCTGCAGACCACGACTCACAACCGGCGAGCGTAATCCGTCTTGCTCTTCCGTAATATTTCTTCTCTTTCCGGAATATTTTTGCTGGCGTCAGTGACGCCTGTCATTTTGCAGCGGGCCCGTATCGCTGACAAGTCGAACGACAATTCAAGTCAAGAGTAGATCACGAAGGCTAGGTTTGGAGATCTCTACAAGTCGGACTAGTGTCATTAGTCACTAGTGACGGTGGCGCCCGAAAGACGGCAGAAACCAGAAGCCGCCATCCAGCAGTTGAACACGGCCAATCGCTAGGCGACAGGCGCAACGTAGATCCACCACTTCAAAGATAAAGATACGGACGAATGGGAATATTCGCACAAGTGTTGAAGGCCAGGCATCGCGAGAATTTTGTTCTTCAGATTGGAGCACTTCTAGTTCTACTAATAGTTTTAGTATTTGCGTGCATTGATTACGAAGAACAGGGCCTACCGAGGGCCGCTGTGTCCAGGCATCGCGATCTTCAGTCTGGAGCGCTTCTACAAATTGTAATAGCATTTGCGTGCCTCGATTACGAAGAACAGGGCCGCTGTGTCCGAGTCGCAATGTCTTGGCCAGGCATCGCGAGAATTTTATTCTTCAAACCGGAGCGCTTCTACAATTTGCCATAGCATTTGTGTACATCGATTACGAAGAATAGGGCCGCTGTGTCCGAGTCGCAATGTCGAGGCCAGGCATCGCGAGAATTTTATTCTTCAGACTTGAGCGCTTCTAAGTTACAAATTGCTATAGCATTGGCGCATCGATTACGAAGAACAGGGCCGCTTTATCCTGGTCGTGACGTCTTGAGAACATCATTCAAATCGAATACGCTTCGCTGAATTCCTGCAAACTGTTTCGGCGGCGGCGGAAACCCACCTCACCAGTACAACGAGGATGAAGAACTTTTCATGCGTTCCCCACGAATGCAGGAGACGCTCCACACAACGCGGGTGGGACTGGGTATTTGATTTGCCAGTGTCCGGTGACCTAGACCAGATTGGTTCTACCCCACGAAAGCAGCCAATTGGAAGATTCGAGAAGACGAGAAGCCGAAGAATCAAAGGCTAAGCCTCGAATCGCAACATTGCAGAATATGGCAGAGGACATGATGCAGGAACGGAAGAAGAAATCAAGATAAGGAAGGTGCCCATTTGGAGTCGTATCCTCGCAGCAACTGTGGGATCAAATGAGATCAAACCAAGACAGTTGATGGTGATTGTCCGTTGCCATGGTTCAAAAACGATGACATCATATATTTGTACAGTGCGATAAATCCAATCCAATCCGTATAGTACAAGGAAGTGCACAATTAGGTGATGACTTGGATTAGGCCTCTCCGAGGCGGTAGCTGAACCTTTAGGACTCTGCAGCATTATCTCATCATTTTTATCGAGCGAAACAATAGACTCCAGGGGCGGTTAGATAAAGGCATGCAGATCACCCGATAACCGCAAAGAGGACGGTGTGATCCGGTCATAGCACAAGAGCATGCAGCACAGCCGTCAAATCCAGTGGAGACAGGCAAACTGCCGAAGATAGCAAGGGAGGACATGGAGGAGAGAGCCAAGTTTTGTATGCACTGGCAAGATCGAGACGAAGCAATTGATCTCGGAGACTCGGATTGATATTATCCGGGTTTCTATCTCAATGCACCCTTTGTCCCGACAGTGACAAACACAAAAAAGAATTCAAACAGGGGAAAAGAGAAGAGAATTCAATGAAACTTGCCAGGTCATCACAGGAGCGTTCAAGAAGACTAGATTAAATATATAGCAGGATGCACAGAGTACCAGTAGTACTTCAAGATGTTGAGGTATTGAAATTATCATGATCTCTGTGTACTGCCATTGTCCACAACCCTGCACCCCTGGAATTGGCCACATTTTTAACAGTGAATCTGCATACAACCTTGCAGTCTAAGGTGTCGTGGTTTCCGGGGCAGGTTGACTTCTTACACCGTCGGCAGGTGTGGACTGCTGGCTTCCGGATAATCATATTTGAGATGATGCAGGGTTAGTTGAAGAAGTGGGTGTACCCCCTCCTTGTTTTTTTCTGTTCTCCTGCAAGGTTCTGGTTTTCTTGCCAGGGCTTTTATCTATTTGCCGCAATCAGGCTATGGTTCATGGTCATGAAGCACGCTGTGGTAAGCTGGAATGAACCTTCCGAGTCCTCTTCATTGTCTTTCCTGATCCGAGGATGCCCTCAGGGAGTGGCATCCAGTGGTCGAGGGCGATCCTTTGACGCCTTGGGGCATCCAGGGCAACACTGTGGTTCCATGTTACTGACAGAGAAGAGCAGTAGTTGGTGGTATGTTTTCAAACCTGAAGATACACAAAAGAGTCAATCAGAGACTTTGAAATCCCAGGAGAGCAGCTGAGCAAGAAAGAAGGAGGAGGCACTCCAGCGCGATGAAGGACAATTAAATTCGAGGTGGCTTGTTATTTGTCCAAGTCAGCCACAATGTTATTTGGTGCCGAGCCAAGTTATTACATTCTGGATGGATTTAAAAATTTTGGACACACTAAACTTCTCTAATGTACCTCTAGTGCTCCCAACATTATTTCCATGATTTAAGAGCCCGAAAGAAAGTTGATTTTTGAGGTTTCCCAGTTAACATGCCAAGTAATGCCAAATAACCACCCATCTGATCGGAACATTACATGTACCTGTTGTCCGGGCCCAATTCTCACGTCAACGGATACTGCCCCGAACATCAAGCAGAAATGACTAATCGCTAGCATAGAAACGAGTGAATCTCGTGAGTGAAACTGAGTGGCCCACAGGCTGATAAATCAGTAAGGTTGGGAAAAAATATCTACATTTGAATTACTTATTTTCCTGTTTCCTTACAAAGGTTCAGCAGTTAATTTTGTGCAATGACTAATTCTGTATGACTAATTTTTGTTTGTCCTTGTAGCAAAATGGCTCGAAATCCATGTTCTCCTGGGTAGCCAAACCTAAAGGTTCAGCAATTAGACGAGAGCATGGCAAATGGTGCTATAGCAGGTTGAAAGCAACGATCTGGAATGCGTCAATGAGACATGCTAGAACCGGTGAGACGCGACGCACATTCTGAAGGGCTACTTGTCGATGTCGACCAAGATGCGGGATGCGATGATTACTCTGGAGGAGGGATCAGGATTTGGTAGGGGGGAAGACAAGAGTGGGCGTACTGAAAGGGCAGTTGGATCTGAGAGAATGCAAAGTGTCAGCATCTCATCGCCAGCGAGTAAAGATGGGGGAACGCACACATGCTCTCCGCCTCGCCAGCCACAATGGCAGCACTGGGGGCCGTTCTGATTTATAGGTTTGGACTCTGCGTTCTCGCGTGTGTTGGCTGCAACAACAGCGGTCTCAGCGGTGCGCTGGACGGTGGGGACAGCGGTAGCGGTGGTGTGCATCGTAGAGCAGAGGATGAGAGCGAGGAGAGTTGAGTTGAATGTGTAAGTGGGAAGAGAGGTGGGGGAGGTGGTCGACAAGACAAATTTCCTCGGCCTTTTATCCTGCTGCAGGTAATCCAACTATCCTGGGCCGTTCCGTAATCATGGCGCGAACTCCGAGTCCTGGACAGTGGGTGATGTGACAATCGCTGTATTACCTGCGTGCCGTGAACGTGCCAGATCGGGTGGGGCTTTAAATTGACCGACCGGAGCAGAGGGCTCTGCATGTCGATACAAACAAATGCACATCAACCTCGGCATGATGGGCCGTCAGATGCTGCCACCAAACAAATGCACACCAACCTCGGCACAATGGGCCGATATTTCACACCAAAACAGTATTTTGACCACTGTGCAACCATTTCAGGCCGGATTTTGACGGGGTCTGGCCAGAATGATAGCCAGCGAAATTTGGGTTCGAACTGTCTCTTGGGATTTGTTTGAATGGCCCTGGGGTTGAATTAATTCAAAAAAGTTGCCTCACAGGAGGCCCAGAGCGCGAATTCCTTCCCTTCCGGCCCTAGGTCGGCCATATTAAGTCACGCTCTTTTGCCGGCTTGCTTCCGCAAACAAACAATGTCGGCTGGATTCGATAGGGATAAGGACCCACTTGACAGTTCTAAGCTTTCTGTGACAGCATTCCATCAAATTATTGCTGTGGACTCCCCCCGACCTAGGGCTGGAAAGAAGGATAGAACAATGAATTATATGGTTCAACTTATCGCAATTGAAACTTCCAAGACTGATAACTAGGAATACTGCGAGTGATGGAATCTATTATACAAAAGACAATGATTAGTCATAAGACAACTTGCTTAGTCATAAGTGCTCGAGACAAACGTCAAAGACAAACGGCAATCAGGGGGCTATGCTCTCTTCTCCCACGTCTTTCCTCGATGTCCTATGCTCGCCCTTTGACTCTGTCAAGGTAATATAATTTGGATTCAGGAACTTGGGAATCAGACCACCCGATGCACATACATGGAGATTTACCTGATTTTATTGCCATGGGAAACAGGTGTAATGGGTTCAAAAAAGTGATTGACAATTTGAACTGCTCTGATTTTTTTCGAGAGCCAGTGCTGATCCTGGATGTCCTCTGACTACATCCTTGACTGCTGTTGAACCTCCAATGTATTACATCTGACTCAATAAAATTAATGCCCCCACAGGAGTATTCTCATGGATTCATTTGAACTGCACGGGCTTTGTGTTGTGCACAGGTCATGGATGATTGTGAGTTATTATTCAGTTGCTGCATCTTCCATCGATTTCGGCTGCTGGCTTATTCGGGATGATATAGAGTGCCTCGGGTTATCACTGATTGTTGAAGTTGTTCAATGGCTCTTGGACCTAAAATACAGATGCGGGCTGATAACGACTCACTTCTCTGTGACCCTGGTAGATACCTTCAGCTCCCTTAGTGTTTGAGAGGTCTTTGGAGTCTAAGATGGACCTGCAAATGACTCAATGGCTCTTCAACACATTAGGCTGCAACTATCTATTCAATCTTTTTGTAACAATGGAAACTGGACACGGGGGACACGAGGAACCAACCGTAGGTTGGTGACGAGTGTCCACCATGTATTCTCTTACCAGTGAATTTTATGCCATGACCATGCTCATTAATGGTGCTGAGGTGACCATAGAAAGAATCTTGCTTGGGAAATGGCCCTGGCTCCCTTATCTGATGACGGGACTCTGGATCATGTACATAGGGACGCGAGGAACCAACCGTAGGTTGGTGACGAGCGTCCTAGGTTGCGCTGAATTCTTCTTGATTTTTATTTATTTCACTGTTCAGTACATCCTGAATCCTGCTCCGCTGACCGTGCGGAGCACGGGTTCCTGCTAGTGCAGTTATAAAATGAATGTTGTGCAATGGTATAAGTTCCATCTGAATTTCGACGAGCTACACCAATCATCCATGAACTTACCTAATATGGAGGGCTCGTTTTATTCCGGCGATTTTACCTGGATAGCCAGTGAAGTTCCAAGCATAACTGTCTATTCCGATTTGTGATTGGCGTCCTCCTTGTTGAGCCAGAGCCTCATTACCCCTCCATTCTAATGGTAGCTGTTCACTCGGGCCGTTGAATTGTACCTGCAATTCCTGTCATCACGGATCCCGACACATGCCGGAAAACGAGCGTGACTTCCTAATGGCCGTATTTTCAACACATATTTGAGGACGCCGAGGATTTACACCAGATGGCAGTACCGAAGGCGCGAATCAGAAAATTGCCGTTTTGGGCAGTTTCTGATTCTCGCGACCGATTCGCCCATATCTCGATGGATTTTGCACGGATTCAGATGAAGCATAGCTAGATAATTCATGCTAATTCGTGCGCAATTTGTGATAGAAAATAAACTGCGAAAAATCATATTTTTGTGCCATCTGACAGAGCTGGCAGGCTCATCTTCAGCTGGGACAACTCACATACACTGTTCTATGTGGCATCCTCCACATCTTCGCCAAATTCGAAGGCTTTCTTCACCGTCGTCGCCAAACCCCTGCTTGTCAAGGTCTCTCCACCCTCATAATAACCCCCAATTTCGCGCAACCCGCCTTGATCCGCTACTGATCCCCTTTCTCCCGAAGGCACAGCCCCATCAGTTCACTTGGGTGGGGGCCGTGGCGGTGCCCGGCAGAAACTCGCGCTTATGCTTTGTTTCTCGTATATATTTATATTACGGAGGAGCTTAGATATCGGCCAAGTGTGTCTGTAATAAATCTGAGAAAGATGTACAAGAAGGGATATTATTTTGTGTTCAAGAAGGGGACATATTACTGTCGGTCAGTGGGAAGCTGGCCACCTTGGCATTCATAGCCCTTGCCCCACATCCTCACTGAAGATACCAGGCTTTCACTGTACTGAATCGAAGGTAGACATCTTACGAAGGATGTAAGGTGGTTTTCACGAATTTAACCGGAGTATTGGGAGTGCACTCTAGGTAACTGCGCGCACCGATCTTCTGTGCCACGGCCATGCCCTGCAAGTCGTGTTAGACATGTGATGAGAACGGGAAGTAGCAAAGAACCCACCTCCTCGGGCGTCACCGGCCTCTGGGTCGTCTTTCCCAGCTCCTCAATCACTCGCGGGTCCCGGCGCAGGTCCCTCTTGCAGCCAACGAGGATGATCGGGAGGCCGGCGCAGAAGTGCATCACCTCGGAAATCCACTGCAGTTAGTTGGGGTGTGGTCAGCAGCTCGTTGGGGGGACGAGCGCCTAACGCACCTTCTCCTGCACGTTGTCCAAGGAATCAGGGCTGTCGACGGCGAAGCAGATGAGGATGACGTGTGAGTCGGGATACGAGAGCGGGCGCAGACGGTCGTAGTCTTCCTGGCCGGCGGTATCCCAGAGGGCGAGCTCGACGTGCTTGTTGTCGACCTCGACATCGGCGACGTAGTTCTCGAACACGGTGGGGACGTAGACCTAGGGGCTTATCAGCAAAGCCGGATAGATACTGCTGGGCGGGGAAGAGGGATACCTCAGGGAATGTCCCTTTGGAAAGACGATCAAGAGACAGGTCTGGATAAGGGTCAGCGCTGGCCGCTGGGCTGAGCAACGAGGACTAGACATGCCTTGCCGCAGGCACCGTCGCCGACGATAACAAGCTTTCGTCTGATTTCAGACATGGTGAGAGCAAAGGATGGCGTGGTGGTCACCGTCAAAGCCGTGGTAACGGTGTGACGTGACGCCTGCGCTCATTGGTTATGTCCGGGATTTTCCGGATCTCACGGAACTCCCGGGCCGAAGCTCCCATCAGGAAAAAGTCTCCAGGGAACGGGGAGACCCCAATGGACAATTATTCGATCAGGTCACAAGAATTCGTTGACATGTCGGCCGCCGAGCCGGCCAGGTCACAAACTCTGTTGACCTCGTTAGGGTCTGGAATACATAGGGGGATTACCATATATATTCTTTCACCTCTTCACCAGTGCTCCGTCCCGCTGTGTAAATATTCTCGTATACCGCTCACTGTACTTTTGACGATGGCTGCCATCGTCGGCGCCATTGATCCGGCGCTTCTTGACGAGGACCGACGCGGCAGCCTGCCGTTAACGACGAATGGGGGTAGCACGGCGCCAATCACTCCTTCCTTACCCACACGCTCGCCGGCTCGCGTCTCCAGGAATCCCAAGGCGGACGTTTCCAGTTGGCTCGCGTCGAACTTCGCGCCTAAGCGGGCTGAAAATGAGTCCAAATCTTCGTACGAAGACAGACTGTACGCTCTTGACATTGAGATCACGATATTCTAACTAATTGCCCTCAGCACTCATGTAGCGCGCAAGGAACCTCTGGCCGAGGCATGCTCCAAGCTCGGAATCAAGGTTCCAAAGGCAGCCAATCTTGCCAGACTTCGTGAAGAGCTCACCAAGCATTGGTGTGCCCTCTGCTTCGTCTTTACTCCAGCCAGCTTACTTATGTCGTTACAGGTTTACTCCTACCTTAGCTGCTCCCTCCGCGCGCACTGGACCGATACGTGCCGCACCATCCACACGTCCTGCGTGGCTCCGCACGGACGAAAGCGATGTTCTCGCGTCTGTCATAGCCGCTTCTGCTCCTCCCATTCATTTTCCTCCTCCGCCAGGTGTTCTCCCTACTGTTTCAGCAAATGGACGCGGGGAGTTCCGCGGCACCGTCCCGCTCTTCCACATCGCAACCGGCGGCGTCTCTTCTTCATCACAGGCACTTGCACTATCTGCAGAAACAGGCAAGAAGAAGCAAAACAAGAGGAAGAAAGCTGGTGGATCGCAAAATACAAGTAACTACGGCACCACGAGCTCCAGTGGTCCTCGCGCCGCGTCGTCTGTTTCTGCTGACCACCAAAATCGACCTACTGCATCAACTACCCCCGAGTCGAGCACGGCTCCTCAGAGACCGTTTGAACGTCCACGTCCCGAGTCAAGTACCTGTCCCCGACCGTCCGCGCTTCCTGCTGCTGTCCCCGAGACTCGGACCGAATCACAGCCCCTCCTACCGCCTTTTAAATCCCCATCTACTTCCCACCTCGCGACCCGCGCAAGTACCATCCCTTCCACGCCCGAAGAACGCGGTGCACCAGCCTTTAGTGCTGTGGAATCATCTCCCTCGTCGACATCGCGCCGTTCCAAGAAGGGGATGAAAATGACGATGATGCTGAGGCAGCTCTCATCCGCAGATTCAATGTCGCAGGCGCGGACGCGTACGAGTTGCTGGGCTACGATGATGACGTGGATGAGGAGGAGGATCCCGATTACCAAGATGGCGGCAAGGTGGATGGCGGCAACGATGGCAGTGACAGTGACAGCAGCAGTGAAAGCGGGTCGGGCTCGGAGTCGGGCGGTGATGACCCGCACAATTGGACTGCAGAGCAGAAACGCGCATTCCGAATCCGAGTTCGTGTCGACGCTGCTCGGCGCGCCGAAGGAAACCGCAGAGCTGGCGGCATAAAAACACAAAATGCGATGGTGAAGGGCTGGCGGGTAAGTCAATTCAGCACCATTGCTAGTAGGACTACTGAACAAGCCGGCATTGCAGGAGTTTACGCGAATTGCGCTCGAGCGTGGAGAAATCGATGATGACATCGTCGATGAGACCTCCCTCCTTCTTTACATCCAGTTCTGTGCGGAGCGACCGAAGCGCACCCGCAAGGGTCAAGATATACCGGGGACGTTTATCGGTGCAGTAAGTCACATCATGCACAACTGTTATTCGCAAGTTTATTCCGTGTACAGTCCCATCTCAAGAAGTTATTTTTCGGAGCTTTACGCATCCGCAAAGAGCAAGATGCTGCGGATCCATCCCTGGCACTCAAGCGTCCGGCAGTATCTGTCTTCGTTTACGATGCAATCAAGTGCAGAATGGATGAGGCGTTGGAACGGGTCCGCAAGTACGTACTGATACTTGTCCTTGATCTGTTTATTCATGCTTCTCAGTGGCCTCGTTCCGGATGAAGATGCACCCGACATCCGAGCAAATACCTGGCTTTCGGAAGTCACTGACGAACAGCTCGAGCGAATTGGCCAAGGTTTCCTCGCACATCGCCATAGTATGTCGTACATATATCCTTTCTCTTTCGAATTCACACGAAATGTACAGTTCGGCTCTCTGTATTCGGACATCTCGCTTGGACAGCGCAGCATGCTTCCGGTAACCGAGGCGACGATTTTCGAGCTCTCAAGCTCGCAGAACTACAGTCCCATGTCCTGCTCCATCCGGATAGACGCACGGCAATGGAATCGATTCTCGGATTGCAGGGTGAGGAAAAGGCGGGGAAGCGAGGAATGCGGACCGTAAGTTCTTGTGTTTGGCTCTCCCGATTTCCTCTTAGCGTGCTCTAGATTATAAATCCGGTCTATACTGTATTTATCCCACACTTGAAGCCTGAAATGTGCCCCTTCGGCGCTTTCAGTTTATATTTTCATTGGATTCACGACGAGAAAAATATCACCGAGACTATGAAGATAGATTGGGCAAGAAACAATAGCTGGCGACTGGTAACGGTGTCTCCTTTGTTGCTTGCCCATAGTCTGACATCTTTTTGATAGATTCGTGTGTTGCATGGCCCCAAATCACCGACCACACCTTTCAATAAGCAAAATATGTACAACATGTATTGTCGTGCATACAAGCATGCCGAAGTCGAATCGCACTTGAAGGCCCACCTTCCTCGACATCTCCTGGGTTACAAACAAGAGGCTTTGGGGTAAGTCGTCATTAGTCGTAAACTAGGCAAGAATCTGACGAGAATTCGGTGCCCGATCTTTTCAGTGTTGATCCTTCTGAGACTTCGCGCCTCGGGTGGGTGCGTGGAGAAACCTACATGGACACATATGCACCTGCGCTCCCAAAGAAGGTAATGTCGCACCGGCCGCTGATTACCCACGCTTACTTCTATCACTAGGCTATACTTGCCGCTGCTGGATACCGCGATGATGAACCATATGACCCGGTCTGGCGCCATGTGCCCGTTCCAGAACAGTTTCTGCAGTTAGTTTGCCCTGTCGCAGAGTCGATTGTAGAGCGTGTAGAGGGTATGACACATGTTACTCGGTCGAAGCACGCTCACCTGTAATCTAGGGAAGCCTAATCTTTGCGGTACAACTAACCATTGGCAAATGATTATAAAGCTGCGCCCGTATCTGTTCCAGGTCCGCATTCCCTCGTCTTACCTTCAATTTCTCTGATCTTCTTGTAGTGTGGAGCTGCAATAAACCAAAAGTGGCCCAAATCCGCCATTTTCCGAGTTCCGGCCTTCACGGATCCAGATGTACGGAACTGGATGAAGGACGGGTTTCCGAGTCAGTTGGCGCTTCTACAAGCAAATGCCGGGAGCCCCGTGGATCTTGAGCGCATACAGAACACATTCCTGCGTGTGGCGCTCCAGGAAGTCCGGAACCTCCTTGCATCGCAGAACACGGAATTGAAAAAATTGAATAATCTTTTCCAACGCAGAACGGCAATATTTTCCCCTGCACAAGGATTTTCAGCAGGCAATTATCATGCGAATGGTGCGCACACTGACAAACTCTGTCAATTGATGGTGTCAGTTAAATGTTTCTTCAGCAGTTGCAAGTGATACGTACGAGGCGACAACGGTGGCAATACATTCTACAACGAGTATCCCCAGCCCTCGAACACCGCACGCACTCCAAGCATCGCCACTGCGAAGCTCGTCGTCGGAAGGGTCACCGTCACAAGGTCTGTCGTCGGTGCTTCTGGTCGAACCACCGTTAGCATCGTACTATCCAGCAGGTGCGCATCAATTTCGTTCTGAGTTGTATGTATGCTAATAGCTCTCAAGGTGCCCCTCCGGGAGTCTTTCCACCGTTGCTCGGCCAGAAATTTGTACGCTGGACGGACATGTTCAAGCTCATCAAGCAGCCGAAGCTTCTGTGGACCAACTGGGGGCCCAAGAAGTCTTTGGAGCAGTATTCAAGCATCGAGGAGCTATGGACTGCATATGTGGATGGGGCACCCGAAGTAGATGATTCCGGTAATACAACTGGCCGGCTGAAGCCTCCTCTCAAACTTGTCGAACAATACTTCCAAGCGAGCTGGCGGGCTCCGGATGACAAAAAGGTTCTAATTCGTTCTTCTTTTCTTACTCTCTACTTTCCGAGTCGCCCGCTGACTTCTCATCAGGAACGCGCTAATCTAGCCAAAGTATGGGAACGTTTCCGGGAGATTCCCGAATGGATCGATCAGCAGTCGACCGTTCGCGATGTTTCCCCGGACATTGTCATTACTGAACTGCAGGCTTCGAGAGTCGCAGCGAGCTCATCAAGTGAACCGAAGGGCCTCAACTGGCTTCAGAAGGACGTATCGCGACGGAGAAAGGAGGCGGTAGCTCAGCATCGGGGTCTGGTATGTGATACATATTCTTTAACACTAATATCGCTGAGTCGTTCCAGGTGCAGGCCCAGGTTGCTTCGTCCTCAGCCGAAAGCGCCGCAGCGGAATCCTCCAGTTTGATACCTCAGCCACTCCTTGCCTCATCTAGCACAGATCGGAAGCGTAAACAAGCAATAGATCCACGGCGCCGGAAAGCGAAGAAGGCGAAGACGAGTCCTTAGTCCGGCATTCCTCTCGTCTGTTTCCTCTTATCTTCTCTAAATTGTTTTGTATCTTTATATCTTACCTATAAAATTACACTCTGTGCTTACATCTCCCGCTTGAATCGTTCCGATTTCTCGATCAGACACTGTCCAAGACAGGAGAAACCTTTTTGCTTTCCTTCACTCATTTTGCCAGATGGGAATTCCGAAGTTATGGGAGGTGAGTGTAATACATTAAGCCATGGATTTGGAGAGCTGAACCAGAACTGTGCAGATTGTCAGCCCTGCGGCAGAAACAAGATCACTGCTTAATCTCGCAACCATTGAAGGCTTCAAAGCCAATAACCGCAAGCTCCGAACCATGATCATCGGTGTCGACATCAGGTAAGTATTGCGGCACATTAACGAACCATTAAGCATTCAACTGCTGCAGTATTCGAATCAACGCCATTGTGGCTGCGTTGACGGCCTCCGGGGTTCATGCAACTCCGAGTCTTATTCTCGAGAGGTTTTTCTACCAACTCTGCAACTTTTCGTTGGCTCCGATGACTTATGTATTCGGTCTCGATGGTCCGGGGCGTCCGAGTGTGAAGCGTGGTACCAGAGTGGTCTACAGAGACACCGAGCTCCTTCAGCATCTGAAGGCAATGATTGTTGCTTTTGGATTTTATTATTATGAGGTGAGTCCTTTTTCGTTGCCCAGGTTTGTAGTAACTCAAATATGTAGGCTCCTGGAGAGGCCGAAGCGGAATTGGCGCAACTCAATTACAACGGGTACATAGATGGTATCATTACCGAGGACAGCGACGCCTTGGTCTTCGGAGCACGTTGTGTCATTCGCACTTCGGGGTACATTTTAACGTTTCATATCAAATCCCTCAACTTATATGCCTGCCCAGGCCAACCGTCCAAGACAACTCCCTGATTTATGATCTCAAGGCCATGGAAAACACGGAAGGGGTATCTTTGGGGAAGGACGACCTCCTTCTCTGCGCGCTACTTCTTGGTGGTGACTACAGCCCCGGGATTTCCGGAGTCGGGACTTCAATAGCTTGTGCTTTAGCGGCCCGTGGCTTCGGTCGAGATCTCGTCGAGATTTTGAAGACACTCACGGGCTCTGATCTCAGCTGCCAGCTGACCCAGTGGCGGACCGATCTTCGAAAAGAGCTGCGGGAAAACACATCCGGTTTGCTGGACAAGTGCCGCCCAAAGTTGGCCAATAGTATCCCGGACACATTCCCCAGCGTTCGGATTGCAGACCTGTACTTGAACCCGCTGACATCCGGATCTCCCCACTTCCTCGGACATATGCCCAATGTCATGGACTGGACGCCCAGGGAGCCCAATATCCCCGCAATCTCCGCTTTCTGCACTTCTAAATTTGGATGGAGTGGCGCGCATTTGCTGAAGAAGTTGAACGGAAATCTGTGGCCTGGCGTAGTCTTCAGAATGATCTCCTCGGTAATGGTATACCCAGAACTTCGGTGTGTATTTTCTGACTTGAACAACCTAGCGCTATGTGCTTTTCAGTCCCAGTAGCTCAATATTTGCATCACCATCAACAAATGCCTCGCTGCTCAAATTCAGTAAGCTTGACAAGTACAACCCTGCATTTACCGATTCCTCCCAATTGAACATATATCGTGTTCGACTCTCCACCGATAACTTCGTCTCGTTGGCCGGCTTGGACACAGTTCCCGTGATCCCCGAGCCCGATATCAAGCTGGTTTCAATTCCTGGAATTATTCTCGCAGTAGCGATGCGGGACCTGTCGCTATCCTCAACTGATGCGAGTAAATCAAATCCATCCATCCATTTTTTCTAATCTTTTCATTATAGCTGGCCCACATCCCGAGCGTGGATGCCGCCGCCTCGGATTATTCCGACTCGGAGAACAGCGGCGAAGAGGATTCCAATAAAAATAGGATTGAGGGGATGGAGTTAAAGGAAGAGGATCTCATAAGGGCCCACAGAAAATTGGCGGCACAGGGTGTCATCGACCTCACTACATAGCAGAGTCGAAAATTTCCATAAATGGAGTCGGGAGGTTTGAAGGACTGTTAATTACCTTACAGGGCGGCACCGATCATTGACTCGGCCCACTCAAAAGGGTCATGGGTCACAACATATACGCTATAGACCCTCGATCCACAGCGACCTGTGACTATTTCAAAAAGTCTTCATCTCATCGGGAACTGTGACCTGTGTCGGAATACTTGGTCGAAATAGTACAGTAGACTGGGATGGTGGGCCACCAAGGTTACCCTTTGGCGGCCGATCACGTGCTGATGCGGGTATAAATAATATTTGTGGTTAGTCTCGCCGTTGAGTCGAGTGGGACTCGCGTTTGAAGCTTTGAAGTCGACTCGACAACCGAGTGGCACAAATCGACGTCATCGAGTGAGTCGAGTTTGCACTCGATCAAACTCGAGTTGACTCGTTAGTGTTTTCCCACCCGCCAAATGCTTAAAACCGGAATATCCCGACTGATATCACGTATCTTTTGAATGCACCATAAGTAGGGCTTGCCTTGGAAGCGAGGGAATAAGAAAGGGCCCTGTTCTCTCTCGGTTCGACCCCTCACCGGAGTACAACATTCGACCCCCTTGACGAGCTCTATCAATTAGCCGGTTCACTTCGCTATTGACGTATTGAAGGTTTGTATGGGCGATTATAGCCAACTCCCTGTGGTCCCGATCTACACAATTGATATGTTTGATCCCCATTTGATCCGAACCCGGATTCCGAAAAGCCTGAAAGCAATATTTGGGGACTATTAATCGGACTCCGGGGCCGTGGTATAACCCACATATAAGGAGGCCCCCGGAGGCAGAACGTCCGGGACATTAATGCAGGCGAACAGCTCAAACCAATTCGGTTCCCTTGCCTCCTGGGGCTGGAACGAGGCCAACAATTTCTTCGGTGGGATTCCAACTGGAGGCAACTTCAGCAGCACATTTATCTTCTTTATTATAATATGAGGGGGGGGTATAACTATGATGCGCCAGGCTTAGACCTAGACCGACGTCTCACGGTCGTGCACAGCGGTATCGGACCCGGCCCGACCGTCGAGAACTTGGCAGGACTCGGTCGAGAACGCAGGTGCTTGGGCCGGCCAAGACTTATGCCGAGACTTCCCCGGGAGCTCGGCAGGACTCAGCATGCGCGCTGACCTACGGGAGCTTAGCAGACCTCAAATGCAGGTGCTTGCGCCAGCTGAGACTTATGCCGAGACTTCCCTGGGAGCTCGGCAGGACTCGGCATCCGCGCTGACCCACGGGAGCTTAGCAGAACTCAAATGCAGGTAGCCGAGACTTACATGGAGACCTCCATGGAAGCTCGGCAGGACTCGGCATGCGCGCTAACCCACGGGAACTTAGTAGAACTCAAACGCAGGTGCTTGCACCAGCTGAGACTTACGCCGAGACCTCCACAGGAGCCCGGCAGGACTCGGCGCGCAGGAGCTTAGCAGGACTCGAATGCGGGAACTTGCGCCTGCCGGGACTTAGGCCAAAACCTCCACGGGAGCTCGGCAGGACTCGGCATGGGGGTAGAACTCAAAAGTACGCTGGGATGAGAACGAAAAAGTGTATATCATGAAGTATCACAAAGATTTGTCTCGATACTATACTTCACTTTGCAGTGCAAAATGTTCTAGAAGTGCAAAATACCGCTCGCTTGAGTTCATTTCCTGGCCGTTTTCCTTCGGAGGTGGCCCAAATGAGACCTACATAGGTTCGCTATTGGGCTGCCTTCAATAAATGACCGAAATCGGCCAAGAATTGAACGCTATGGAAATGCCGAATCGACAGGTCGTTTGATGGGGCAATTGATTGACATCTCAGCAATCAAAATAAAATCGCACTTTGTGTCCGAATTCTTGGCCAGTTCCCGGTCTAATTAGATGAATGTTTTTTCATATTATAATAGTACACATGTGTCGGTTTAATTTGGGTCACCTCCGAAGGCAAACGGCCAAGAATTGAGCCCAAGCGAGCACCATTTTGCACTTCTAGAACATTTTGCACTGCAAAGTCATATATAGTACTTCCCCGTCAATTTATTGACGGGCTTACACTAGTCTATCTATATAATAAAATGGGGTGGTATAACGAACATCAAAGAAGATTCTAAATCCCACGCTCACGGTCATGCTCATGCCGAGCCCAAGTCGAGAATGCGCCGAGCCGAGAAGAGCCTCGGCAGATGAACCGTGCCGCGGCCGGGCCGGGCCGGGCCCAAAGAAGCCGCAAATGTGGTGAGCGGTACACTTTGCAATGCTCATGCTTGAAGTTGCTGAAAAGCACTGGTAGGGAGTAATTTAGATGGCAAGAGTCAGGACCAGAGGAAAAATTAATGCCGAGCAAGGTTAAGAGAACGGTGGGCGGAAAAGGGCCTAGGCGGAGTGATCATGCCGCAACCAAGCCGGAGGTTGTCCCCCACATACCGAGTGAAACTTTGAAGCTTTAAAAAGAGAAGGACAAATTTTATAGCAAGTATCTAGCGTGAAATAGGGGTGTGAAAGCTCCAAGAACTTTTTTAATGCGACGGGCTAGAGCTCGAGGAAAGGGACTCGGGAGGGTTGAATGAGGGAAAAGGGTAAACAAAGGGATAAAAAGAGGTCTGCAAGAATGGGATGTCTGGAAACTAGCTCAATATATTTCTTTCCACTTACCAACACCCGTGAATTTATTCACGGGCCTGAGCTAGTCTTTACTATAATAAAAAGTGGTCGATAACGAACATCAAAGAAAGTTCGAAATCTCACGCCCACGGTCATGCTCGTTGCCGAGCCAGGTCGAGAACGCGCCGAGCCGAGCGGCGAGACGAGCCCCGGCAGTTGGAACATGCCGCGGCGGGGCCGAGACAGGCCCAAAGAAGCCGAAAGTTATATGGCAAGTATGCCGGGGCGAGAAGAGCCTCGAGGCTTTGCACCGAGCAAGAAGCCGAGCGGGGTTTACATCAGATGTTGGAGACCATGCGGGCCCGGCACTTGGGCCGAGGTGCAGCATAGCTGGTGAGCATGGTGTTGCCGACGGCGGGGTTTGAGCATGGTAATCAGCTCAAACTCATGCCGAGCTGGGTGAGAGCGCACCCGAAGTGCTATCATGCCGAGCCCGAAGCTGTCGAGCCTCACCTCTTCTCGAAGTTCTCCTCGCAGATACCGAGTGGGATTTAAATGGAGAGACACAGTACTCAGGGGGGGTGAATAATTGTTAAATGGGACAAGACAAAAGGGAAGTGGGTGGAAATGCAACGGAAATGGGTAAGCAGGGTGGGAAACAAAAGGCCAAAGAGAAGGTGAGGATCCGAGGAATAAGATAAAAGGGTCAGAGGACGTGTGCGTAAATTTGCAAGGGGAAACTTGTACAAATTCTTTCTTTCAACTTATCAAAGCCCGTGAATTTATTCACGGGGTTGAGCTAGTCCCCGATAATATCCCTCAGGAGTTGTTCCTACCGGCCTCCGATGCCACCAACAGTTACTCCGGTGAATGCTTTATGGGGCCAACCTGGGGCCAACTACCGTGGAAAATCTCCATCAACGGTTGTTGTGGGTAGAAACAGTGATCCTCGGGTGGGAATTGGAAAGGTGAGATATTTGGTGTGAACTTGATGTTTCTGACACTTTCGTCCCAGGGACCTTCAGTCCATTCCGCCAACGTGCAGTGCGGCCAGTGGATGTGATGACAATTCGATGCTAGAAGTCGCCCCTGTTTCACTCAGAGTGACTACTCTGGCGCGGAGGAGTGCGCCGAGGGACTTTGAAAACGCCAGGATCGTTGCCGAACGGCGCCGCGGCCAGGGAAAGCAATATCAAGTCGTGTGGGATGGGAGGGATTTGAGTCATTTCACCTGGCTGTCTGGGACGGCCCTGAAGGGCAAAGGTTCCGCATTAGCTTCCAGAATACTGACAGCCAGCTTTTTCCTACATGTGGTTGTCTTATTGGATTCAGCTGGTGACACTGTGTTGGATCGTTGGCGGTGTACGATTTACAAAAGTGTTGGCTGGACAGGTGGGATCACTGGCTCGTAGGTCTCTTCAACGCTAAGAATGGCAAGAACGACATGGATTGGTATGTATGCTCGGAAATAAGAGGAATAAATAAAATAAAGTCTGCGTGCCGGGGGAATTGAACCGCCGACCTGCCGGTGAGTTGAAATAAAGCGGGTAAGGCCGACAAGCGGCACGGCCCGCTCCTTCCGTAAATATTGATGTTCCGTAGAACTCTTTTTTGAAAATTTCTTTCAATTAGACTCGAGTACAAAGTCGAGTAATACAGTCACTGGCACTACTAGTCTAGCAGAATGCACCCAGAATCCGCTTCAAGTTTCAACTTTATGCACTCGTATTTTTTCAATGAGTTGAACTTTGATGCAATCAACTACAGTTGTGGACAAGCAAAGTCCACAAATTGCCTGTAGCCTTAACTAGACTTATTTAGGTCCCAATTTAATTTTTTCTGGGACCAGACTGCCCCAAAGAGCTCAAAAAACATACTCCAAAGTTTTTCCTGCGACAAATTAGCGGCGCCAAAATTTTTGGGCCAGACCGAAAACCCCGATCTGTAATCGGAGACGATTGGGAAAAATCGATTTTTTGGAACACAGCCACATCATATTATGTAATCAACCTACAACCGCCTCGGTCGCTGCCAAGGCACTGTTTGAAGCTGAACGGTGCTGCTTCTGTGGCCTTACTGCCCACTCTGCTGCTCTCCCAGTCAGTCCCGAACAATAAGCAGCCATAAACCTCCATGATCTGTTAACAAACCGCCGAATTACCTCTGTGGGGCAGGCATCAAGGTACTTCAGAGCCAGGTCCTTTGAGTCTTGAAAGCTCTTCTTGGGAACCTGCCGATAGCGATATTTGCACCATCCCCAGTACTTAAAAAATCAGAAACCAGTTTATGGTGTAGCAAAAATCAAATAACTTACCATTTCAATCGGATTGAGCTCACAATGGAATTTGGGCAAGAAAATGCATTCATGGCCTGCGTCGGTTATCACTGCTTCAAGCATTGATGGCTGGTTCAAGAAGTCATCCTGCTGGCTCAGAAGGCGAGCCATGCAACACCCAGTGTTTTCGAGGGGACAGACAGGTGAACATTTTGCTTTCAGTTTTGAAACATCAAAGCCACGCTCCACCAAGACATCATGAAGTCCCTTGGCCTCACCATTGGCCGTCGTCATCTTCTGAAGCTTGCCCGTTGTGCAGGGCTAGGGTTGGTCTCAGGAATAATTGTGTCATTCTGTTTCCTTTGCTTTCCACCATTAGATTTGTTCATATCAAATGCACAGAGTACACCAGGAGCCAACGATGCATGAGCAGAGGACTGATCAAAAATGAAGAGTGCTGTCACACCCGGATGAATATCATTGTGAATCTTTATAGCCTTTCTGATTTGCACCATAAGTTGTTCTGTGTCCCACCAAGCATCACCCTTGGAACCTGGGTAGATTATATCCCGAGCATCTGCAATGATGTTGCCATCTTTGTCTCGTTGGACAAGGCGGCCAGTGCCTTCTGGTGAGAAATGTTATTAACACGTTAATAACAATGTTATTAAGTCTTGTTATATAACATGAGGTTTCCTACACAGCGCTACCAGTGTCCATGAGGCCGTGAGAAGTCAACCGCAGGTTGACGACGAGCGGCGTGGGCATCTACTGTAGATCTGGACGAAAAACCTAACTCTGATTGTACAGTTTAAATTCTGCGTAGCTTAGCACAGGTAGCTGCTAGTCAGCTTGAAACACAAATCTGGAAGAGCGACGAACGGCAATAACAGGGTGGAAACTCGTATTTACCGAAAACTACGAAAAACTGCTCAAGAAGGAAGGAAAATCGGCCGCGCCCTGGGAGACAGATTAACCAGACGTTCTGGTGTGATCCGTGCCACGCGAGGTTCGCTCAATACTGCTCCAACAAGATTCAAGCCCGGCTGCTCTCTCACCAAACCCAAGATCCAGAACCATGATGCGGCGCAACAATTTATTTATCTTTGAGTACTAGGGGAAGGAGTTAAGCATCCAAAAATGCCACTCTAGCAGAGTGAACGCACTTTCAGCGACGCGGGCTCCATCCGGCAGCCGGCCATGGTGAGAAAAAGCTCATTCATGGCAGTGATTTCGCCAGGGAGCAACTGCCGGGCGGCCCACCTTGTGGTGGTCGATGGATGAATGGTTGCTTGCCTGAGCTTGAGGAACGTTCTTTGCAGCTTGCACCTCCAAAGCCAGACATTTCGTGCTGTCGATTGGGACTGTGACAACGGTCGAACACCATCAATATCAATAAAGACTCACCACGGGATGCAACGTCGTGAATATTAACTCGCCGGTTGTGAAGGCGTCGCCTGAGCTAGAAACAGGGCTGGATTCAGCCTCAGCAAGTGGGATGCGAAACCAGATTCACCCTGGGCGGCATGTAAAAAGATGCTGCCCATCGAAAGAGCATGATCGAATTATATACCTTCAATTTCCTGCTTCTTCCATTCAGAAATCGGAATCAGTCGGCAGTGGACACCTTCTCGATGTGATGCGCTAATTGGAGTCGAAATTTCTATAGAATAGGGATGACGAATGTCAAGATCCCCGGCTGCACTTCGGCTGCACTTAGATATATATTGCAAAATCGAGTCACCGTCGAAGTTTCCCCGAAGAAGGTCGCCTAAGTTGCCAACGCCACCCAATGGCAAACACGTACCTCTTCCTCGGCACAAGATTACTGCTACCGAGCTGGTACATGTACATACTCCCACTGGATGCATGCAAGTCCAAGGCCCATTACACAGCATCATTCATTGCCTTGTCAGCGGTGGCCGCGCCACCGTCTTCCCTGATCTCATTGCAGGAATCCGGAAGCACACATCTTTTGAGGGTGTTGTCTTCTGGACGGACATCAAGGGTTTGTGATTGCAGGGCAACAGATCTTGATAAAAATCTAATTCTATATGGATGCAGCCACTGATCTGGGCCTGGAACAGGGGTGTGTTCTCTAAACGTAACACTAAACGTAAGTAGGCAAAAGCTTCTGGTTGATTCCCAAGAATACACTCTTTCTCAGCAGTCTGTACAACCTCATGACACTCTGTGCCAGGCCAAGAAGAGAAGGGCACAGAGTGTCATGAGGTTGTACAGACTGCTGAGAAAGAGTGTATTCTTGGGAATCAACCAGAAGCTTTTGCCTACTTACGTTTAGTGTTACGTTTAGAGAACACATCCCTGTTCCAGGCCCAGATCAGTGGCTGCATCCATATATAATTAGATTTTTATCAAGATCTGTTGCCCTGCAATCACAAACCCTTGATGTCCGTTTAGAAGACAACACCCTCAAAAGACGTGTGCTTCCGGATTCCTGCAATGAGATCAGGGAAGATGGTGGCGCCCAGGTTGGCCACCGCTGCAAAGGCAAGGACATGCATAGCAGAAAGGAGGGTGACGTGGCGCACCGATAAGGCGACGATCACTGATCGGATCACGGGATGAGCGGCATCTCGGCCCAGGCGCAGGAGGGGATTTTTTTAAAATCATTTCAGATTCAATTAATGTGCGCACGGCTCATGTGGCACAGTAAATAATCCATGTAAGTAGGTAGCTGCGTGGAGGAGCGTGCAAGGCGGGGAGGGACAGTGTACTTGACTGGTAGCCAACCGAAACACGGGGATAGCATAGAAAACCTGAAGAACTTCATGTGCAAATTTTGCAACGAGAGCGATTGTTGATCTTTCATAAACCATGGATTTGAAGAACTCTATTGAATCCTCTTCAACCATGAGACGCCGCAAGTTCGGAGTAGTATTGAAAAGTTTTTCCAAGAACATTGCTCTCAGGGACGCGACCTCAGGGGACGCGTCGCAAGATAACAGAGCATGCTCGGGAGCTTAAATTTTGCAGAACCTGCAGACACGTCTAGTCCGATCATCCTGTTGTTTTTGCAGATGGTCTCCCACCACAGTACTTCGACGGCCAATAAATGGGTCGACAGCAGCAGAGAGGTCAATGCCTCTCTGTGCTTCTGAGTTCTCACAATAGACAGGGAGTGCCGTAAGCATAGTATTTGCGTAGCAGAAGGTTTGTCTTTCTGTGGTTCACTACGCCCCTGGATCAGATACAGCTTGTCGGTTGAGTCGACTTCGCCTTGGATCCATTGCAATCTATTACAATAACTTATGTAGTCGTTCATTTAATAATCGAAAAGCGAGGTTTTCGGCTGCTATGGAATTTCTATGTCTCAACGAAGCAAACTTAGTGGCTGTCCCTACATTCATCACAATTTTCCTTGGCTCTTTAGTGGCTGTGAATCTCAATTCCTTTGCTGTCATTCTTCGAAATCTAGGCGAGGGTTCGAATCGCTCGGGCAGAAAATCTTTACTTTTGGGCGAAAATATTTGCAGGAGCCCCAGTTGGCTGGAAAGCAAGAATTAGAGCACTTTACAGCTAATTGCAGTACCGAAGGCGCGAACCAAAAGTTTCTGTTTTGGGATATTTTCAAAGAATTCCCCATATCTCAGTCAGTTCTTCACCGATTCACATGAAAACTAGATAGATCTACTCGGCTAATTCACGCGCAATTAGTAATAGAAAGGAATTTGTGAAAATGTTACGTATTAGGTATTTTCTGGTTTTGGGCTGTTTTCGCACCGAAAGCTGTCTAGCATGCCGAGAACATGTGCCAGCGGCCTAATATTTTAGGATGGACAACGCGTATGGCTGAGAAAACTGTGTTGCGCATCAAAAGCCATAGGTCCGGGCTCCGCCGCACCTGCCGTGCTGTGCTCACTACGTGTTTTTATGTCCTGGAAACTGTCAGAGACCCATGTCGGAAAAATAAATTTAGCCTTATAAGGTCAGGGCATTATAACGTCAGCTACCCAGCCAGAACCGCCGATGAATTCCTGGCTAACTTTTGGCGGATTGCAGGGCCGTGTCAATGCGTATACATATATTCCGCTTTTTCCTTCTGGCTTTATTCAGGTACTCGTACTTATCCATTTAGTTATACTTACGCGCCCCACGGCCCCCGCCTCGCGTAAAGTTGAGACGATGACCCACTGATCAGCACTCGGTTATGTATACGGCCCGTATTGACCGTAATATACCGTAACACTTAGCGCTGTGTAAGATTAAAATAACATTACGTGAGAATGGTGAGAATGAAAGGGGTCGGTTGTTATCTAACATTGGTCTGTACCTGGTCTGTAAATTATAGGTTTTTTAACATGACGTCACCGCGCGTAGCGCGGAAATTTCCGGCGTTTTTAACATGTATGGTAGGGGACGTGACTTCGTGACAACTTTGATGCATCAAACTTGCAACCCTAATAGCGAGGTCAGATATTGTTCGAAAACTCTGTTAATGCATATTTGAGCAGCTATTGGTAGCTAGAAGACATTGTATGGGTCAAAATTTTAAAATCTTGTAAATCGATTTTTTGAGAGCCGATTTGGCGGGTTTGGGTCACGTGTTGGGTCACGTGTAAGCCAAACAAGCACAACTTCCAGCCCTCGACCTCGCGAACAGCACTATGGCACGCCCCAAACGTTTCAACAGCTTCATTGTGACTTCAAGAATGAGCCATGTCTGCTCGAAAAGGTGCATGGATTGGATCACGGATTGTTGAACTACCTGCTCAATCCGCCACAGTTGCGCCGCAGATTGGCCGCAGATTATTAAGGAGGCGGGCGACGAGTGTCATTTCCTCCCCAAGTTTCACCCAGAGCTCAATCCCATTGAGTATTTCTGGGGGTGGTGCAAGAATTATTTCCGCGAGCGAAGCAACGGCAAGTTCGAGCATAGGAAGTGGATTCTCCAGGAAGCGCTTGACATGGCCCACTGATATCCATCCGTCGCTTCTTCCGACGAGCACATCAATATCTTGATATTTATCACCACGGCGCAACAGGAGCGGTAGCCAAGTTTGCTGCCAAGATGTACAGAGGGCACCGAGGAGTTACCTCCCGGGATATTGAGCCCGCCGAGCAGTGGCAGCTCAAGCTGCGGTCTAGTAGTCCACGGAGTGCATTTTTTTTTCTTTCTCGTATTTCAAACGGGCTCAAAACACATACTTGAAAAATTTTGCACCTGCCGAGATTTGGCGGGTTGGTCACGTGACTATATACCCAAAGTCCGTCGCTTGGGCGGACAACGTGGCACGCTTGGCCTCGTCCTCGCGATGAACGGCCTTGATAACATCCTCGACCGGGATCACGATGTTTAGTTTCACAAGTGCGGCGGCGAGGGAGGAGATTTGAACCACTTCCAGAGAATCAGCCAGAGGAGGTGAGGGCGTCATCCAAGTGGTGGTCGGCAACGCTGCCGGAAATCAGTGACCGCAGAACCGGTATTGCCGCATTTGGAAGGTGCCCCCTATTTCTACCACTTTTTCGTCCAGAGTACACTTCGATGGTCTAAAGAACCCTTGTATTCACAACCAAATGTCATATATATTCACCAGGCATTGTTTGGGTCCGAACTTGAGGCTAAAACCAGAGTGAATCTGAGATTTAGCATACCCACCCTCCATCGGTACACCTAGAACTCCTGGTCTCATTGGCAGGCCTTAGCCCCAAACTTGGTACACAGTACATACCTTATATAAGTGAGAACAAAATGATTATAGCCAATTTTTTATATTCGTGCGGGTAAGGTAGATATAGAGGCATTTATACCCGCAAAGCACGGTTTGTCATATATATGGGCCCTAAATTGAAATTCTGCTTTAATCATTTTGAAAGGTTGGGCCATGCCATCATTTAAGTCCCTACAAAGGTTCTGTGAAAGTGGCTGTAGGACTCAGACCAGAGGCCGACCACTGATTCTGCACTTGTCGGAGTTTGAATTTGGCACAGCGTTGCCGACCACCAATCCAAGGAAAAATCAGTCATTCCCAGGGCTTCAAATTGGCCTGAAACTGCCCCAAATTGCCCAGGGTTTCAGTCCCAAAGATGTTTAGATTTAATCGGTCACGCGACTGATTCGGTCAACCCTGGGAATGGCGGGGTTGCCGGAAAGGAAGAGAGTCGTTTGATGGCGTTCTGATGAAATCAAAACGAACCATCCTCCGCGATCGAGTGCAGATCGCGTAGGTTCGCGTAACACTCTCGGCGGAATCAGCGATTCAGGGCCAGCGCTTGATGCACTTCGAAGGTCCCCGTCCATTCGCAGTATTCGAGTCTGGAAGGATGACTCGTTCAGCACTTAGTTGCTTAGGTATCTGACATACCCATTGATGCAGCCTTGACAAATTGCTGCAGTTTTGGGAAGTTGAACAAATAGGTAATGTTGGAAACCGTGGTAATTCAACCAAATTACCCCAAATTACCAGAATCTCGTAGAGACTTTGGAAATTTCCAGGAATTAGGGGGAAATTACCAAAGGAGGGTTTCCCTGATGAGCAACTCGATCTCCCGGATGACGTTGCATTCCATCTCGACGGCCCGGGCCACAATCGACAGTGCATCAGCGAGGTCTTCACCCCTGAGCGGCTGGCGGGGCAGCGGTGCGGATAGAGAATGGTATAGTGCGGGATAGGATCCCCATCCCCCTTGGGGACGGACAGGTTGCGGAGGGAGAAGTCGAGGAAGTCTTGCGTGCCACGGAGAAGGTTATGGGGGATAGAGAATGCCGCATGCTCACGGTGTCGGAATCGCAGGCAGGTCTGAGAGGCATCACCTCTACTGCGTCTCGTTCCGGCCAATTCCGCGCCATCGAGTATGATGTGCTGGTCCACGGGGCGTGGTCGCAGCCAGCACTCCAGATCACTAACCTATGGACGCCAGCACATATCGGCACATTCGGTAACGAACTTGCTGATGATGCCGCCAAGGCCGCCACACTCCTTCCTCCCTTGCCCACCACCCCCATCTCCCTCCCAACGTGCAAGCGTCGCATCAACATTGACATCCTTGACCGTTGGAAGGCACTGTGGAAAGTCTCTAAAACCGGCCGCGGCCTCCGCGAGATTGACAACACCCCGCCGAGTCTGATCCTCCGCGTCGTCGGCATCCTGCGCTCACATTCCCTTCTCAGCCAGCTCTGCACAAACTTCTCCTCTCTCAATGCCCATCGGTTCCGCTGCCGTCTCGCTCCCTCACCAGGATGTGATGCCTGCGGCGCTCGGAGAAAAACCCGCGCTTACTTCCTACTGCACTGCCCCGCATTGGGACTACCTCCGTCCTCCCCTCCAAATGGCGTCCTACGCTGCAGGCTTTCTCGGCGCCGTTGATGTGTGCACCCTGCTTTCTCACCCTAAGCTCCTGAAACCCATCATCAAATTCGTCGATCTCACTGGCAGATTCTCTTAAGTTTTGTTTTCCTTCTCGCTTTCTCTTGTATCCTTTACTTTATCTTACTTATAATACTCTCCCAAATCATATAGAAACCTCATAGTACCTACAAGTCTCTCCTCAACTGCATCCTTCCCGTTACTTTGCTGCTTTCTCTCTATCTCCATCTTTCCCCGCGTGTTGCTACTTTTACTTGTCTCGTCTTCGCACTCATAAAAAATTACCCTCTCCACCCCATATAGTTACCCATCTCTTAACCATCCTAGCGTTGGCGGAGATGGTCAGCAGATGCCGCTTCCAGCGCTACCACTGAGGGCCCAATCGGGTACGCGGGGCCCGTTTGTTCGCTGAAGCGTCGTCATTGGTCAGGCTGCAGGCTGCTGCAGCACATCACGAAGGTGCCGCGGCCAAAATAACCCCGCCGAAGCTAACTGCATCAAGGCGGGGAGGATATCTGACAGGTCCTCAAGTTACTGCATCGTGTCGAGGAAATCAGAGGTTCTCATATGCGAAACGGAGGCTACCTAGCTGGCCACTTGGAGGCTAGCAAGCCTAGACTTGATATTCACGGCCGGCGCCACGTAAGGCATGTCACGAGTGCGGGTCACCCGCGCATCATGGTGGGTAAACCCGTGGGAATACTCGTGGGAAACCCGTCCCGCGGGTTCGGGTACCCGTCACCACGGGTCATCGAGGATCCAGGTGTGAAATTTTCAGGACACGGGTACTCATACAGGTACCCACAGGTACGTATAATTTTTTTCTGGACTTATTTTGAGTCATTATTCATTCAAATAAAGTATACAACTTGCAGTGAATAGTTTCAGACACAGTTGTACAGACTTCCTGATCATAGCTGACATTTTACATTAGACATCCATCACTCTGACTGCTTGAATTCTCCCTCTCAAGAACTCAACCCACTGTTCAAACACTCAAAAATACATCAAGAAAAAAAGCAAAGCTTCAGGACACTGTAGCAGTTCCCAGTAATTGAGCACATGATACATTCCTTTAATAAATACCCCTCAACTTGTGAGTTACTCACAGGTACCGGCCAGTTTCCCAATACCCGTGAGTACTCGGATACTCGCGAGTTTTTGACCCGCGAATCCGAGTCACCCATGGGAAGAAACCCGTACGGATCCGAGTTTGGGTCTTGGAAGCGCGGGTACCTGTCACCACGGATCCGGGTCACCCGCGAGTTAACTCGTGACATGCCTTAGCGCCACGTGCCTGCTTAGCCCGCCGCAGGACGCTTCAGCCCAGTCTTTGGAACCCCGCCACACGTACTTTCTTCAACTCGTGCGACGTGATCTTCGAGGAAGGAGGCCCGTTTGTTTGACCTTAAGAACGTCGACAACCACCGCCGTGGTAAATAGGGAATAACGGCACCTGACGAGTCTTTAGAGACGAAACGCTATCCTAGCGTCGTGGATTCCCGTCCTCTAAACTTGGTACCTCTCTTTCTCGACGTCGCTGCGATTTAAGGGAGGATTCAATGTGTTTATGGCTGCAATTTGGAAACAAAATTCTCAACAGACAGCTCTGCTCAAAATCGCGCCGGCTATCCACTCGCAATCGACCGCGAAAAATTCTTCCTGCGGCCGGGTTTATTGGATTGAGCAGATCAAATTTGAGGAATGAATAAAGCGGCGCGAAACCATTATTTGGTATTTAGGCGAAAAACTCCGCCTACATATTACAGTCAAAGCTGTCCTGCGGCCATAACCAATGATCTTGTTGGAGATGGGCAATCCAGCACAAGCCCGAGGGAAGCCCCGAGGACGCTGACTGATATGGAACAGGATGGAACTTGCCGGAACATACAGGAATGTTAGGTTCTTAGTATGACTTGGATTAGGCCTCGCCAGGGGCACTTAGATGAAGGCACACAGATCACCCCATAACCGCAAAGAGGACGGTGTGATCTGGTCATAGCACAAGAGCGTACAGCACGGCCGTCAAATCCAGTGGAGACAGGCAAATTGCAGAAGATAGCAAGGAAGGACATGGAGGAGAGAGCCAAGTTTCATATGCGCTGGCAAGATCGAGACAAAGCGATTGATCTCGGAGACTCGGATTGATATTCTCTGGGTTTCTATTTCAATGCACCCTTTGTCCCGATGGCGACAAACACAAAAAAGAATTCAAACAGGGGAAAAGAGAAGGGAATCCAATGAAACTTGCCAGGTCATCACAGGAGCGTTCAAGAAGACTAGATTAAATATACAGCAGGATGTGCAGAGTACCAGTAGTACTTCAAGAAGTTGAGGTATTGAAATTATCATGACCTCTGTGTACGTACATTTCCTGCCATTGTCCACACCCCTGCACCCCTGATGCCTCATTCGGTGGCATCGTCTCAGCGGTTCTCCTTCTGCGGCAGTCAAGCGCCTTCTATGGCTGCACGCTGCCTCGAAGGTCCTGCTTCTACCACTGTGAAGCCCGGCAAACCGAGTCGCATCACATTGCCAGACAACTGGATTTATGAACAGGGGGTTTTAGTGGGTATACGACCCAGAAGTTGAGACAACTGGAATTGGATAATTGCAATGGTCGGAGCCCCACACTGGTTGAAAATGTGCGTAAAGGCATTTTCTCCTTGGACAATATTCACGGCATGTCTGGCGAATAACCAGCAAGACAGACGGATGACCTTAGAATGCTTCTGGGGACTTTGTTTCATTTTCAAACGTCCCAGAAAGAAAAAAATGATGGGGTCCTGGGAGCTCAAGGAGTGTCCCGCAGAATGCACCCCCATCAGATGTCGTTGGGTATCTGATCTGAAGATAGCTCAGCAACGGAACATTGTATAAAGTGAGAAATTATCAACAAAAGCAAAAGGCTACTCACAGGTTCCCGGCGTCAACTATTGCTTTGAATGGTCTTGAGATGAAGCAGTTAGATGTAAAAGGAGCATACACCTGAATGGGGTTCAAGATATATTCACACTATGCAGGCCAACAACTGGATTTCTTTGATATTTCCACCCATTCTGTAGTGGTGTGGATATGGTAGACCTTGACAATAGACATGAACAGGTTGAATTCATGCCATGAAAAGACTTTGAATAATGGAGAGAACAGTAAGTTGACCATCACAATGAAGCCAGGAACACCATCACAAGCCTAGAATTTCCACACCCAGTAATGCTTCTGTGGTGTAGTTGGATGTGCACCCTTTACCCCTTATCGAGCATTAGAGGTCGTTGGTTCGAGGCAAGAAAGAGGAGGTTTTTTGGCAACCACACCGTTGAACATTGTTCAAACCAGTTCAATGTGTGTTCAAACGCAATAGAGAAACCCCTGATTAATCACTGATCGCTCAGGGATCAAAATGCCTCTGTCTTTTCTTCATGTGCAGTAGCATTGTGCGGGCCCTGCCTGTTTAATCAAATCAGTGCTTGAACCTGATTTCGTGTCTAGACAGCCATTGCTTAATCAAACTTCATATAGATTCTTCGTCGGGAACCCGTTCACGGCCAGCGGAGAAGTACTCCATGACCACTTCGGGATTGTGAGTAGCCAAGAGGCAATTTGCCATTTCTTTAGCCAACCCATCGAGATCATTGTCCGTAACAAACTCCTCGTCCGAATAATCATCACACACACCATACAGCCCGAGTTCCTCAAGCGTAGGTTCATGTTTTGCGATGGGCTTCTCAGACTCATCACTCTCGGCATCCGAGTCAGCGTCTGATTCGGAATCGTAGTCGGAGTCGCTATCCGAGCAATATTGCAATGAAGGAATAAATTCCTCCATTGTGTCGATTTCACCCATGTGTGCACAGCGCTCATCGTTGGCATCGAAAGAATACTCACTGCAGTCCTCCAGAGTGTAGTCAGAATCATATTGGTCCCCATCACAGTTATCCTCGGGCCCGTCGTGGTCTTCCACGATTTGCCTGAGCTGCTCCGGTTCGGGTGTGTGACTGGTTGCCGGGTTCGTCTCGAGCTGCTGCCCAGCAGCATTAGCCGAAGATGATACCACAGGAGAATTTTCTAATAAAGCCTCCTCCGCGTCATCGACGCGGCCAGCATACATCATGGGTCCCCGCTTTATGCTGGGGCACTCATTTTTATAATGCGGACCACCGCAATTGTAGCAAGCCACCGATTTCTGGGCATTCGAGGGCTTAGAACCACTCGCCTGCGCCGCAACCGGCTTTTTATACGGGTGCGTACTCCCGATTACTCCCCCATCACGACCTCCAGGTCGTGGTGTTTCACGAGGGATAATGCGCGCGGAATCAGGGCGAAAGTCCCGCTTACGCGGCTCGTTGCTCACAGGTTCGCGTTTCACGAACTTGAAGCGTTTCGAACCCAAGTCACGCCGACCACTCGCCATTCGCGGTGCATCTTTCTGTTGTGCCGGGCGTGGCGGAGGGTCTTGCGTATGCACGCGCGATCTTCGCTGCGCAGCATAACGGCGAGAAATATTGCGGTGCCACTCATAATTTGAGGCGCACTCTAATATCTCTTTAATCTTGCAGTACTCAGCTGTAACGTTGCGTTCAATCAATGCTTCAACCATATCTGCGGGCATTCTCGACATCAATTGAGTCTTGAATGTGTACGAGTCGGGGCGTTTGACCATCCGTCTCGCCGCTGTCATTAGTTCATGGTAGAATCCCATGACCCCAATTTCAGCAGAATATTTGGCCGACCAGAACTGGTCTGTCGCCTTTTGAATACAGGAAGTATCAATGAAACGATCAAAGAGCCCTAACACGAGCTCTCGGTACGTCCAATGAGTCTTTGAGCGGTACATACCCACCACTTGGTTCTCATACCAGTCCTTTGCGGCACCAGTGAGGTAAAAACCATGCGTGAGTAGTCGTTTATGATCGTTTTTCCGTCCGCCGAGCCCCATTAGCTCGAACCAACGGCCAATCGATAAAATATGCTCATCGAACTTATTGATGTCGCCGGAACCACTATATGATGGTGGCACCGGAAACTTCAAGTTCTTATTTTCGTCGAAAACTGAAGATATCGGGGAGCTTTTCCCCAGAGTATCTTTCAAGAATTTTTCGTAGTGGTGGTGGAGACTACGGCGCCATTTTTTCATATGACGAGCCGGAATCCCAGCACTGACCGGATCACCTGGTTCAACAAGATGCATTTTCTTGTCTCTAGAACCATGTGAATGATGGTTTCGGCGTGAGTTTCGGCGGCGACGCCGACGATAACTCCGCTCCGACTCCCCCTGCTTCCTCCGAGGCGTCCGAGACGGCCCAGGAGAACGCGAAGGAGATTCACTATCAGACGAAGATTCACCTCCGGAATCCTCGGGTGGACCCCCACCGCCCCCGTACGCAGCGCCACTCCGTGTGTGAGGAGCGGACCCTTCGCGGGAGTTCTGAGTGATATCATCTGAGCCAATATTGTCCTCAAAGGCGCTATCAGACTCACTAGACCGAGAATAATTAGTCTCGAGTCTATATGTATCGTCCGACTTGGAAGAATTAGTTTCGTCCGAGTCTGACGAATCTCCACCATCACCATCAGGGGACGGCGCAGGTGGCGCCGTACCGCGATGAAGGTAATAATCACGCGACTCATCCTTGGGTGGTTTGCCCGGAGGAATAGAATCACGCGTTTTATTATCCTCAGAATGCGAGGGTGATTTTTCATCCTTGCGTTCCGAAGATTCTGCCGCGGGAGCATTATTGTAGGCGACATGTTTGGAAACTTCGCATCCCGAATATTCAGTTCAGAGGTGCGTGCATCCGAAGCACGAGGGCTTCGCTTCACGCGACCTCCACGCGTACCCACAGAGCTACCACGGCTTGGAGCCGTGGCGACTTCAATGGGCTTACCCTCCTCATTCCAGTCAATGCCTTGATCTGGAATGTTGGATGTACCAGAGGACATGAGGTCCTGGATCCGGTACCGCTGCAAAATGACGCGGTCCCGGAAGTGGTGAGTGATTCGCTCCCCAGTACTGGAAGCTGGTTGCGCGTTGAGCGCCGGAGTTTTGGATAACTCCTTGACCGGCTTTTCGCTGGCCTTGGATGGTGCAGATGGGTTGGGGCGAGTAGCATCGACTTTTTGCCGAAGGCTCTCCTCCTTCTCAATCTGCTTCGCAAGAGCTAGCTTGCGGAGATCGGTGGCAGCGCGCTGACGCCGCGCTGCCTCCTCCAGAGCAATGGCCTTAGCCTCTTGTTCTTCTACTTCTGCACGAGCTTTAGAGATCTTGTGAGTAGCAGTGTCTCGATCACGGAGGTCGCGTTGCAGTTGCAATGCGAACTTGTAATCATCCATCGCCGCGACGTCCCGAGAAAAAAGTTGCTCGGCAACAGCGCGGTCATCTTCTACGCGGTATTCTCGTAGTTGCCGCTCGGCGCGTTCATGCGCTTCACGGCGGCGCTTATATTCTTCCGAATTTTCACGCATTGAGCGCTCACGGGCAATTGCATCGCGGGCAGCCCGTAGATTAGCATCGTCCTCCCAATCGGGAAGTCGAGGCCTCTCCTCGGAGTACGCATTATCCAGCGGCGACGTATAGTCACTGGTGGGAAGCGTATTGCGTCCGCGGTCCGAAGTATTCGTACGCACGGATCCAGATGTAGGGGCGCGCCTCTTTTCACGACGGCGTGCCTCCCGCTGTTCCTCGTCCATCTCCGAAACATCGGTTTTATTTAGTCTAGACGGGACAGGAGATGGGGGTGGTAAATCGTCCTGCGATGCTTGAGAACCCGTTCCACTCGGTGGTAACGGCACAAGCACGGATCGCGAGCCTACGCTACCTGCGTGGCTGCCCCGAGTACGACCCGAGGTGTGAACCGATGACACCGAACTAGCTGCGCTGGCTCGGCTTCTATGGGTCGACTTGGGAGCCGGTGGTGGAGCCGCAGAACTGCGAGCATCCACCTCCTGACTCTGGGAATCAGCCCGAGCTTGCGCACGTTGTTCACGAATGTGCGGCGGGTCATCCTCGTCGTCGACTTCTTCCACTGACGGACGAGGTGGGCGACTAGCTCGCGAACTTGACGACGATTCGGCCGCGGCACCAGCCGATGCCGTTGTCGCGTCAAGACGTCTCGATGTCGACGGTGACACCGTAGAAAACGTAGCCGGGACTAGGCGAGTGGACGAATCACTGCCCGCACTAGCTGATGCTCGCAGAGCCCGAATGTATTCGGGTTCGCGCGCTGAGAGCGTCAATGACGACGATCCCACTCGGCTATCAGATGCTGGGGGTGATCCCTCGATGGGAGATCGACCCGCAGCTAGATCCGCTGCCGACGGTCCCGGCAATGACGGAGATACTCCGCCAATCTCCGTTGCTGTAGGTGGCGGTGGCGGCGGCGGATCTGCCTCCGCGCCGCGAGAGCTTCGCGTACCGGATTTCTCCTCACGCGCAGCAGCCTCGCGCGAAGCACGAGCTTCGCGCCTCCTCTGCCTTTTGGTCGTGGCAGTCTGAGCCATTCACCAAGTAGCACAAGGGACAGAGAGGTTTTTTATCAACAGGTAAAAAAGATCTCGTCTGGTCTGGACACAGACGAGCTTATCGCGACAGCGATTAAGTTCAGCTGGACCCTACAGGAGTAGAGTTCAAAAAAGTGAAAGGTAGTGTGACCTTTTCACCTCTCAGAACACGCACAAAGAACTAGCACAACTGTATATTGTCCAGTAAGATAGTGGTGTAAGTGGAGGTAAGGGTAAAGGTAAAGTATCGTAAATAAAGTGTCCAGTATTTATATGACAGGTGTCGCCTTGCGACCCTAACAAACGTACAAGGTAAGTAAACAATGCGTCCGTATTAGTACATAGGGGTAAACGGGACGCCGGCCCTTACAAGGCCAGACAGCTGGCTTGAGCTGGCTCTGGCTTCTGGCTTCAGATTTGCGAAGCCAAGCCAGGCCATGAAGCCAGGGCTCAGCCAGGGTTGCAATTTGTGCCTGTAAATCACCCCCAGACATCGATTTTGACGTCTGGATATCCCTCTAGCATCCCATTAATTACATCAGATTCATAACTCACCCACTCAACGACAATGTTGACTGAGTCTGCCCAAATTGGGACAACCCGTTTCGGATGAACAAGTTCAAATGCTAAGATCATTGCGGTCAATATCTGGGTTTGAGAAGGTATCATGTACTTTCTGATAATGAAGAACCACCCATAGTCAATTGAAAGTGTCAGAGACGAGCCATGGTTGGTTTCAAAATTTGTGTTTCAAGCCATGGCTCAAGCCAGGGCCAGGCCAGGCCAAGCCAGGATCCCTGGCCCTGGCCCTGGCTTGGGATTCCTCAAGCCAAAGCCAGATGAAGCCAGGCCAGAGCCATGGTTTCCGGGCCAAGCCAAACCAGCACATCACTAGCTGGCACCCCGTTGAATGCTTCAAGCAACGGAAACGGATTTACCAATTTATCAATCCGTGTAGGCGGCGCTGCGGGGGTCAGCGAGCGAGGCAAGTTTGGACGCGGAGACAGAGACTTCTAAGCGTCCCGCACTGTGGCCGCACACTGACACGTGATCATGATGAAGACGCAATGATAAGGTAGTAGGTTCGGATCAAGCCGCCTTCTGAACTCACATGACGTCCACATCAGACTTTTGACATTTTGCTTGTGACCTTGTACAAGGTCGAAAAAGGCCGAAAAAGGGCCAGAAAGACCGCAAGACGGCAAGCTCGCAAACAGGTAGGTAGGTAGGTAGGTAGCATTACACGGCACGGTCCAACTCATGAACGCCGGTTTCCAGGAATTATCCCGGTGTACACGCACTATTACAGAGACGAAATTCTCGCAAGGTCGTCGGTTCGATTCCGGCTAGTAGCAAAAAAATTAATCTCGATCACTGATTCTTAGGACAGCAAGGGCATCATAAATTGTGCATGCTGTCCTCCTTTCTTTAGGGAACCTCTGAGGTCTTGCGCTGCATTTTCTATGAGGTTCCGCAATATGACCTTGCGAGCTTGCTGACAAGCTCACAAGCCCAAAAAGGCAACAAGATTTTTGTCAAATTGCTGATGCACGTGCTTCGCAGGGGATTTAATTCAGAAGGGGCTTGTGCCAAGATCAAGAAAAAGGGGGATGTGTTCCAAGAGGTTAAAATCAGGCCCCCGGACACTACCTTTGAACCCTGTCCGGGATAGAGTAAATCAGCGGCCAAAAAAGGGCCTACCTCTGTCCGCTATATAGAGTAAATCAGCCTTCAAACTGGCGGTCTGTCCGCCATAGAGTAAATCGCGCTGCGCACGAGAATTTTTTTTGAACGCATATAGGGCGCAAGCACGGCCGTCGGGGGTTCCGGTGGTGATATTAAACAGTGAAACGGTACAGTTGGATTCACCACTGCGTGGAGGGACGCGCGGGGTAGCCGGAAAGCGCCTGCAGCAGGCTGGGAGCGAAAAAATAGGTCCTGGAGCGCAAAAATGGTATTTCATACCAAAAGCCCCGTCCGAAATAGAGTAAATCAGTGGCCTATGAGCAGATTTTATAGAGCAAATCAGCTGGAAAATTTGGAAAAAAGCGGACGCTCAAAGGTAGTGCCCGGGGGCCTTTAAAATCCCTGACACAGACCTCCGATTTTCGGTGACAGCTGTCAGAGGGGGGGGATACGTAAGCAATTCGCAGGCAAGAAACCAAGTTCCGGAGACTTTCGGACCGCAAGTGCTTGTCCTAACCGACATTGCGTCATCGTTGTTTTCGTTGCCGAAGTGTGCCGAGAGAAAAAGAAAAAGAAAGTAAAATCAATCGTGCTCGCTAGCGGGACAAAGAAAATATTCTGGGTTGGTAGATCGATGCATTATATGCATGAATGGGGGGGGGAAGCAGACTCTCAGAGCGATAGGGAAGGATTTGAAGGCACAGCAGAAAATCGACGATTGAGACTAGTGAAAATCGACCGCAGAGCTCGGACATCCTAATTTGGCACTGTTGACTTTCCGCCTTAACGTGGGATCCCAAATTAGGGAATTTGATGGCGGCAGCATTTCGGCATATTCGAGCTCCGCCGCCAAGCAATCAATGCTGTCACGGTCAGCCACCCACCACTGGCTCTTCCTTTCTGCCCCCATCCTTGCGCCCCGCCCGCCCCACCACCGCCCTATCTCAGCCCCGCCCATCCACTCAATTCTGTGAGATTTAGCCTGCTATTCCGGGACGACTGTGCCCCGCTTTCGAGGAGTTAGGGCAAGCGCAGTGCGCCCTAACTTCGGGTATCCGCCGTGCGTCCCGCCTCGCCGGTTAGGGTTTTGTTGGAGTTAGGATGGGTCTATGTAGAAAAAATTGCCCATGAGATTTAGCTTGTGTGGAGTATGACTATGCCCCGCTCACGAGGAGTTAGGGCAAGCGCAGCGCGCCCTAACTTCGGGTATCAGCTGTGTCGTCCCATCGTGTATACGTAGCTCCCCGAATATACCTGTATATTTGATAGCTTTCATCAATCTTTCTCTCAAACTTGAAGCCGAGCGCTGAGCAGTGAAGAGCAACCACGTTGCGCTGGACTTGCAAAGGTTTTTGTCGCCTTCACCGGCAGCTTCGGCAAGATCAACACTGCCCCCATCAAATTCCCTAATTTGGGATCCCACGTTGAGGCGGAATGTAAACAACTCTAATTTGGGGTGGTTGTCAAAGAGGTCTGTGTTTGATCTTGAATGATCGCTCACCTCTTGATGTGTTCTAAGTGTTCTAATGGCGGGACCTGCTCCAATCGCTTTAGTATAAGCTGATAATTTGTACATTAGAAGTGCCCGGCACAGTTTGTTACGGGTCACGTGTTTTCCTCCCTTTTACAGTAATATTTCACATGAACATGACCCCGTAACTTCTTGGGCTACGAAGTTTTGTTTTGAACACTAAAATAATTTCTATTGAATATGTGATTGTGGGGGGACAATATATGCTGGATGGAAGGGTTCCACGATTTTTCTCAATGTTTTTCATATGTCTCATGCTATAAAGTACAGAGTGAGCTTTGGGCCGCCGGTGGCTGAAGAAAGGATTTGAGGTGCATCCAACCACATTGAAAAAATCCCGGATCTGCGATTAGCCTGCGGCCCAATGCGAACTGGTCGATGCGCACGCGGCGACCGAGCGAGCTTTGTTTGGAGAAATAATTAGATACAGTCTCAATTCATCAAAATTCCTGTCAATGGTAGCGGGCGATGCCGCTTGCCGGTCTTACCAGCTTTATTGCATCTGTAACACAGCCACCGTCAATCGTGACCCTCGATGCTCGGCAAAATTGTGATCGGGTCACGCTCGGGTGATAAGTGCTTACGATCGGCATAATCGCATGCAACCCGCTCGCAAGCGGCATAATCAGGTACAATTGCCTGCCAGGTGCCTGCTATTTTTGCAAGCCGTCAATAACCATCTTGCAAATTTTCGTTCGCGCTGGTCAACTCGACAACAAAGGCACTCCCTGCCTGGCGCAGCGCCTGCGGCACAAAGAACATGGCTGTGCGACTTCTACCACGGGATGTGCGCACACGATGGAACTCAACTTATGATATGCTCGTGGTTGCGGTGCAGTACAAAGATGTTGTGAATATGGTTACTGCTGATCGGAACCTTCCATTGCGCAAATACGAGCTCTCAGACAGTGACTGGATGATTGTGGAGGACATGGTTTACACCCTTGAGGCGAGTGCATAATTTTTTCGCGTCATGATTCATTGTACTGACTTTGTGGCTTTCAGATCTTTAAACAGGCGACCCTTTTGTTCTCCTCTGACAACAGAAGCACGATCGCAAATGTTATCACCACCATGGACAAAATCGACGATCTCATGACCTCTACTATCGTTTCAATTCAACCCTCAGCGCGGACCAAACGTGTTGTGCACTCGTCAATCGGAAAGGCACTGGGGCTCGCGAAGAGAACCATGAACAAATACTACTCTGCAACCGACATGTCCAATGTTTATCGTATCGCCATGGGTGCGTGTTTTCCTCTAATGCGTCTCAACCTTTCTAACATGCACGTTTCTAGTCCTTCATCCGAGCCTGAAGTTGGAATACTTCAAGTCGCGCAAGTGGGCTGATACCTGGATCACCACCGCAAAGGCCCTTGTCTCGGAGGAGTACGAAACATATCTCGCGGCTGGAGGGGGAGTGGATGACGTCGAAATCATCGACGGTGACACTGTACGTCTCAACAATCTCACTTCCCTTCCACTTTACTTATAATAAATTCAGGCCAGCGTATCCTCAAGCTCGGCAGATGCATCCACATCGGACTGGTTTGGTCTTCTTGACCTTGATCTTCCGTCAGGCGCATCGGAGAAGAGCCATCTGGAGCAATATCTCAGTGAGCCCCTCGAGCCTGGCGTCACCGAGCCGCTCAAATGGTGGTGGGAGAGACGTCATATTTGGCCCGAACTGGCCAGAATGGCACTCGACTATCACAGTGTTCCTTGTGCGGCTTTTTTTTGACTCACATTTAAGTCTTTAAATTCCATTTGCAGCAACATCAACGGCAGTCGAGCGCGTGTTCTCCCGTGGCCGTCATCTGCTCGTTTTCACTCGCAACCGTCTTAGTGCCAAGTCCATTCGCAAATTGTTATGCTTCGGCAGCTGGAGCCAGAAGGATATGGTGCGGGATGAAGAGGTTATTAAAGCAATTGAAGAGCAGATGGGGATTGGGGGCAAGAAGCGCAAGGCTGAGGATCAGAGTAGTGGGGCTGGTAAGAGGGTTCGTGAAAACTGAGATAGTCCTGTAGTGGCCCTTGTAATCTAGCCATTTTATTCTTTTGTGTTAAGATTTGGGATGCGAATACAATATTTGAACGAAGAGCAGTTATTTGTAGTGAACTTTCGACAGAAAATAAATTATTATACCAACCCGTGAGTACAAACCCTCGCGGGTGTACCCGCGGGTCGACCTCTTTGAGCCCGTGGGTTGAAGGGTACGGGTTTGTACCCTCCCCCGTTTCGGGTACGGGTTTTGAGGGTCGGGGTACGGTATATTCTCAGAGTACCCGTACCCGTACCCGTGCCCCACACTACTTGAAACACTGCGGGGCAAGTGTTCAAATTGAATGCGCAATTGAAAATCCGATCACATGCCTAAATATGGAGCTGTGCCATCAATTGAATGGAAAGTTTGATGGCTCGGCTCGGATCAAAAGCGCAAATAGGGGCTATTTCAATGCAAAATTGAACCTTTTCAATGCACAGCTTGCCCGTTTCTGAACAGACAATTTCAGGGCCATGTGCATTCGATAGCCACGGCAATTCTGAGTCGAAATGCCTACTAGACCTTGGCAATTGGTGCAGCGGTGGGCAAGCTGTGGGGCAAACACTGCGGGACCTCAAAATCAGTTTGTCACCGTCACCTACACCAAATTTGCTCACTTCACGACCCTCTGTCACCCATCAGATATGGGCACGTTATGAATCCGTTCGGGCAGAGCCCCGGACACCCATACGGCTCATCGACGCTGAACGATGGCGCTCTCGCTTACCTCACAGCGATCTTGCGGGTCAACACCATTTTATATCTCGACGAGCTCCAGTCGAAACTCGCCACCGTTCCTACCGGGAGCATGAGAATTAAGGACGATATCGGTCCCAGGAATATTATAGGGGCGAGCCAGGTCGGGTAAACGTCGGAGCCACAACTAGCTCATGGAAAGCAGTGCCTTGAGCGGGATTGTGAGGGTGTGCCAAGCTGCGTCGCCCACCAGACATGATGTGAGAGGAAAAATTATGTCACTCCACCCTTCTGAAAGCTCACATTTATAGATCTCGGTGTGCACGGACCCTTTGAATGTTTTCTTTTGCATCGTATCCGGGGTCATGAGATCGTGGGAGGGTAAAGACAATGCCAGCTATCAAGCCGAGCGCGGACGCCGACATTGCCAACGTTGAGCGGGCTGACTGACTCCAGGAAGAGGCTGAAAAGAGCGATTATTGGCCAGGAGTGATGCAGAGGACACTCTTACATCTTTGTGGATGCGTAGAGACATTGGTGGTAAGTCAATGAAGTCGTAAGGTGGTCAGCGCTTAAACCGGAAACGGATTGTCACTGGTCACACATCACGCACGTGATTCACTGCGTTGAATTGCTTGAATGATGCATGAAACAACGATAGTAGAGCATGTACATACTTGAACTATGTTTTAGCCCCTTGTCCGGGCGTCAATATTAAGTTGATTACCTTGTTGAATCAACTTTTCGCCCCGTACTAACCAGTAAAATGCTTTGGGTGGGTGCAGGGACATTCAAATGCACTACAGGACTTACAGAACTGCGGCTTAGCAATAGGGTTGCCGCGCCGACGCCGCGTCAGGCGCCGCGGCAATGCGCGCCGATGCCGCGTCAATGCGCGTCAACGCCGCGTCAACGCCGCGTCAACACGCGTCAATGCCGCGTCAGTGCGCGTCAGCGCTGCGGCACCCCTCCCGGTACTATTAAATGCATGTACCTCTATAGGCAGTGTCTAATATCATCTTGGGGCAGAGCTTCAACTTGGAAGTCAAACATTTCTCGGGTAGTACTTTTTCCCCATAATCATCCCATCCTTTCGCTCTTCTGACGCGGAATGTTTGCAATGGATACTACGGTATATATCCACGACTCAGTTCAATATGTATATATCATATTATATGTCAGGGAACCCAGGCTTGGATGGCAGCTGAACTGACGGCCGCGTCAGTCACGTGATTGACGCGGCACACTCATTCTTCATTGAATTTGGATGTTTCCGATGCTACACTTCTGTTGATTGTCCATATACCTATCTTCAAGGATATGTATCGCTTAAAAAAGACAATGGACAGACCTTGACAGATTGGGTCTGAGTCGGGTGGTTGAAACAGATTGACCAGGAGTCAAAATATGTGCAGCGGATGTAACTTTGAAGGAGCCAATGGTAGGATCAAAGGCTATGGAAAATTGCGATGGGTATTTGTATACAAGTCGGATCTTCCGTATTCCATCAAATTTATATGGGCCATATACTGTACAATAAATAGCAGCAGTTGAAACGACATTTTCACGGAAAAAAGTTGAAATGACAGCATCTGTCACCCAAAAGTTGAAATGACAACGGCTCGAATAAACACCACGAAATGACTTCGCAAATCTTTGCTACTCCGCTACTCCTCCCGTTCCGCACCACCGGATAACCGGCAACACACAGAGCAGACATGCGGAAAATGATTCTATAACAGGTCCAGCACGTATGAAGGACGGCCGCAGCCAGATGTGGGTTCCCGAGGGATAGGCGTGTGTGCAGGAAGGGGAGGGTTGGCCAGAAAGTCCTCCAGCGGACCCAAGAGACTCGCTGCATACACAGTCAAGTTCTGAAGCTTGTTGCACTGTAGATAAGGATCGACTAATGGCGTCCAGTTGGTGAGTAACCCTCCCGACTGCTGGAGTTTCAGCATTCGGGAGAGTCCACAATGAATTGGGCCTCACTGCTGATCTTGTGGCACTCCATAAGAAAGTGGCGGACGGTGTTCGCATCGTCCTGCACGGCGAAGACCAAGGAGCGCACTATGATCGAGATAAGATCTTGAACAAGCCCAGTTTGATCCGACTAAGCGGTGATAACCAAGCAATCAATACTGAAATATGATGGTATTGACTGGTCACCTCATCTTCCCGCGTTAGTGTCATTTCAAAGGTTTTTTCGATACACCGTCATCTCAAAATGTTTCGATAAAGACATTTCAAGTTTTTTTACAGGAGACTTTTCTTCTCCAGTTTTATTTGCCCCAGGGGTCATTTCAACATTTTTTCCTCAATTCTGGGCCATCTCATGTTTTTTGAGTGTCATTTCAATGAAAGTCTATTTATTGTACAGTATATGTGCCATAAATTTACGCCAGAAGTTCAAATTTCATGAGGGTCAAACATCCTTGTGTACTTTGCTTCTCCCAGTTTCAGATCTATCAAACATCTGAGCAGAATAAGTGACATTTGGATCCTCAGATATATCTTCACCATCCAATCCAACATATAATTCCACAGGGAACATATGCCTGGGTGCACCGTGTCAATCACGTGTGTGACACCCAATCGTTGGTGAGATTCCCACGTTTCTGCTCATCAAGACAATACCTGCCTAAAGAAATTTGCAGTGGTCCGCTTCAGCTACTGAGAGAATTTAGTTCAAAGGTGAAATGAAGATGAAGCCCCACAGTAGAACTTCCACTTTTAATTTTCAAATCGATTGTAATAGCTTCAGGGATCATTCACGCGGTCAGAGCATCACTTTAGAGAACTACAGTACCAAAATAAGTACCTACATGCGTCCTTTCGTAGCAATACATTTTGCCTGCCAATTATTTTCCTTCGCCACATACCCACTGTCGCTTCCGAATTGAGAATGAAATGATTGGTTTGATGGTATGCCTACGCTATGACTTGTATTGGGCCTCTTCGAGGCTGTAGCTGAACCTTTAGGAATTATATCTTAACTGAAGGCCGATATACAGGTTCTTTGGCACTGCATGGAGACAATATCCTTGGAGGCAAAATTTAGCTGACAGTGGAGGGCAGGATGTAGTGTCCAATTTTTTTTACTTCCATAGTACTTTGGACTCATGAATGCCAGCAGAACATGCACAACATTGAGACGTATGTAGTGGTAGTCCAGTGATGTTCTGTGGTACATTTCATTGCATGTAAGGCTTCACGAGTTCATGTTAATCAAGCTGCAGACCACAGATGGGATCTGAGATATGCAGGAGCCAGAAGTGGAGCTTGAGTCAGCAGGAATTTGGTGCGTCGAGTGGGGGTCAGCTCAAAATAGACAAAATGGTGGCACTCCTCGACACTCACTTACTGAAATATTCAGCCTATTCAATTTTGCCGTGAGGTTTTGAATTATCAAGTGGTTAGGAATGGATTGGAAAGGGCTTGATTCTCTGTAGCAATGCTTTCCATGACTCGAAAAGTATGGCGGTCAAAGTGCACTTTTAATAATCCGCTACACTTTTTGGGGAATTTGAGTTTTCCGCTACTTTTATTACGAAAATGACCACATCCCGCTACTATTTTGAGTCACATCAGACCAAAAGAGTGTAGCGGAAATCTTACGTTTTCCGCTACATTCATTTGACAGGTTTGTGATCCCGCTACTCATTTTGTGACTCAATCCATTTCCCGCTACTTTCTTGTGAGTAGGTTCATCCCGCTACCTTTTTTTTCGAGAAAAATAAAAACCTTCCATTCTTTTATATAACATACAATATACCTACGGCATACTCTAAAACACGCTAGGAAGGCATGTACGACATAAATGAGCAAGACATCACGACCTTGGTCGAGGCACGTGACCGCGACGGAGGCGCGTTCTCGGCGCGCAAAGGCAGCACCGGGTCCGCGTCGGCGGCCTGGCTAGCGATCCGGCGGCTCATGGTGGCGGCGTACATCGGCATGTGATGCTGGAACCGGATATGAGGCGGGAGGGGTGATTGGCTCGATAGAAGAGGGGGGAAAGGAAGGGGAACAGAATCAGATGTCAGTGGGTTGGGTGAGCGACTGGTGAGCGTGAGCAGGTGGCACCCCCACGCTGCATGTCGACGTGGCCCACGCAGGACGGCAGGGTGGTGTACAAAAAATATGACAACGCAGCTCGACATCCATCCCGAGCACCCCGAGCGCAGCGACAGCACCAGCGGGTCTGGTTGCGGTTGCGTGCTGCTGCCGTTGCGCGCCGAGAACGGCGAACGCGCCTCCGTCGCGGTCACGTGCCTCAACCAAGGTCGTGATGTCTCGCTCATTTCTGTCGTACATGCCTTCCTAGCGTGTTTTAGAGTATGCCGTAGGTATATTGTATGTTATATAGAAGAATGGAAGGTTTTTATTTTTCTCGAAAAAAAGTAGCGGGATGAACCTACTCACAAGAAAGTAGCGGGAAATGGATCGAGTCACAAAATGAGTAGCGGGATCACAAACCTGTCAAATGAATGTAGCGGAAAACGTAAGATTTCCGCTACACTCTTTTGGTCTGATGTGACTCAAAATAGTAGCGGGATGTGGTCATTTTCGTAATAAAAGTAGCGGAAAACTCAAATTCCCCAAAAAGTGTAGCGGATTATTAAAAGTGCACTTTGACCGCCATAGAAAAGAGATAATTCTGGATCAAGCACAACAAATTATTTGATTTGCCAACGAATCAACCTTTCAATGTTGGCGGAGCTGCTGGATGCAAGTAGAAAATGAATGCTTTTTTTGAACGTATCCAATGTAGTTGAAGGATATATGTGTCTGGATTCAATCTAATTCATGTTCCACATTAGAGTGCGCATGGGCCCCTGGGGGCCCATGTAGCACTATAATACATATTACAAGGATGACTGCTAGCATGGTACGGAGAGGGGTGATGCAAGGAGTGCATTTGGTAGGTAGAGCAGGCAAACGAGGGACACTGTGAGGGATGTATTTGAGTTAATGTCGAGGAGAGGTGTCTAAACTAAGTATCTGAGTATAAGTATGAGAAAAAGAAAGAAAAGAGAGATGATCCGGGAGGCCTAAGAGGGCTTAACGGGGAAATTGGCCGGTGTCGCGCACAAAGTGGAGCACAGGCTTCGGTTCAGACTTCGCACTGAGGAGGCGGTGCCTGGATATGCCGCTCGGAAACATCTTTTCAGCTCCTTCTTTGCATATGTCTCTTGAAATATGATGTCTTGTTCAACATAGAAATCATTGCATCTTTGTGAAGTAGCAGAGAAAACCGCTGAACCGAGTCACTGAGAATTTTCAACACCATTGAAGTGAAACTCAGTAAGAGCTTTAGATTTCCCTTTCTGACATCAATGTATTCTATGAAAACCAATACCCCTTGGAGTGGCTTGTATTATTGTGAATAGTGGACCAATTCCACAGAATTCAGAGCCACAACCCACTAATTATTGAAGGTTTGGGTCAAATTTAGGTTGCACAGTCCAATTTTGGGATTAGAGATTTTTGGTCCAAATAATGTATTGAAGTCAATAAACCTTACCCTAACAGGTTTGATCACTTGAAGAATCCTATATGAAGAGCTGGGGCCGGTGCACCGATTGCCGCTTCTTAACACCATGTTCGAGGTGTTAGGGGCTCACCGGTACTCTCAATATGGTAAACAAAGTACCAAGAAAATGAGTCTCGGACAAGTAAAAGTCTCAGTTGAAACATAGTCTCACTCCGAGGGAGTGTCTGGTGATTTGCGGGTTGATCCCTTGTCTCGAAGCATTCTGGCGTGTGAATGCAGCAAAAATCCATGAGCCGGTTCCTCGCATCTGTGCTGTCAGGGACTTACCAGGGACCTATCTGCAGCTAAAAGCAATCTGTGTTGCCATGTATTGAAGAAAGGCCTCATTGGAGTCCTCTTCGAATCCACGGCAAGGTGGTTGCAGTCCGAGAAAATATCAACAGTCAGATGTTAAGCCTAACCTAAATGTTGGATTACGCACCAATGGAATTGAAGGAGATATACACTTTAAAAACAGAATTGTGACTGTACTCCATGCCCATCTAATCAGGTCTCACCCCTGAGGAACTCACAATTGGGAGAGTGATTCAATTTCGATGTAATATTACTAATGCAACAGTAGTTGTACCAAGGTGCTTGTACTGAGACTCTTTGAATGGTTCCACCCCTCTGGTCAGTTTCTTCAGCTCTCCGAAAACGTTATCCGAGGCTAAATGTGATAAAAGTTCCGGGCAAGGCATGAAAGATTGAGGATAAGTATGTAGCTTAGGCAACATTGGGGATGACTGACCCGGGTTGAAAGCTGCCAGGTCTTGAGTCTAAATGGCGTGGCGTAGCTATTGAAATGTCCCAGAGTGGAAACCAAGGCTTTAGGAACACTCTGGGACGAGCTAGAGCCGGCGCGTCACTGCCGCGTCAATGTGCGTTAAAGCCGCGTCAGTGCCGCGTCAATGCCGCAGCAGTGCCGCGCCGGTGCGCGTCAATGCGCGCCTGTCGCGTCATTTTTACCAGACCCTGCGTAGCTCTGAGTAGGTCTTTGGAGGTCTGTTGAGGTTAGTTTAGGTCAGTGTAGCTCTTTCTAGTCATCTATACAGAGGTGCCCCCAGCTGAATGTCTGGCCTTTTGTCAAATTTGGCCCATATTTTGACAATCTTTTTTGAACACTGGGTATGAATAGGCCATCTAAATTTTAATAGACAAAAATTCAAAATGGCTACAATGACCTATACAGATCAGCGCTGAGCTACACGGAGTCAGTCTATGTAATCTGTCACCAGGCTACACAGGACTAGAGTCGGCTACACTCAGCTGTCCAAAATGTGAGTGTAGTGATCTAAACAGGGTCTGTGTAGTGATCTAGGCTGATCTAGTCTGGCCTAGCCATAGCTACAATCCGCTGGCCAGACCTGAGTCTAGGGGTTAGCGGAACGCAGTGATTGTTGAGAATTTTTTTCGAGTTTCACGAATACATGCAAACGGCTGTATTTGGCTCTAAAAATACTTACACTAGACAGGTTGCGCCACAGCCATTCGAGCCATTCAATGGCTGATTTTGCGTGCGCAAACGAATGGGTGATGGCCGGATACCCGATGCCATTTCGATGAGAATCGATTCATTTGTAAATAGCTCAGCTCATGGAGAGACCATTAGTCTATTCCGACAGCTGACCAACGGCAGTCACTGCGTTCCGGGTACCCCTAGACTCAGGTCAGTCTAGCTGGTTGCGCCTCTGTTGGGGTATGTTAGGTAACCAGACAGACCCTGTCTAGGCGACTAGACAGATTATGTGGCGAGCTGAGCGCACCTCATGTCTAGCCGCTATTAGTTCGGCTAAACAGACGATGTGTAGATCAGCTTATGTCAGTTTAGCCGATTACGACCTCTAGCCAGACCTACACGGACCCCCACTGACTTCCACCGACCTTCTCCAACTCCCTGCGGTCTTCCTTCATGCTGGCTACAAAATCTGGTAGGAAAGCCCCGTAGGTCATCGCTGAAAAAATCTCCCTAATCGTCGAAGCGGTGATCAAACGAAACAACTATTTTTGAAACATCATCTTTAAGCTTTTGAAAGACTTCGCCGCTGGATACAGGGTCATCGCCATGTGAGAATTTTGCCACTGCATTGTCGCTCGACTTCTACTTCCGCCACCTCTATTTTCCAATGCACCGTATTCAACCATTGCGGAATCTTCGATGCACAACCAACAGCCCTCATCTCCACCCTACGACTTGTGCTGGACACTCCAGACTTCGCTTGATGACCCCTGAGACATGCCTAATCTCGAAACTATCGTCGCGGACTCCCAAGCCCCATTGACAGGTGAACTGACCCACCCACAGGAATGCTGTGTTTCGTCGGAGACAATCTTTGCACTCCTATTGTCTGCCCAGAGTTCCCACTAACCGCCGAATCCGAGTCAAGCAATTAACAAGCACTACAAATACCGGGCATACCTGCCCTCCTCGATCTCTCTGGTTTCGTTTAACTCATCGGTATGTAGGGTTCCGGCTCCTCAATCCGGGATTTGTCCCACTCTAGGGCTTTGCCCACTACATTATTATCGGGTTTTATCCCATTCTAGGGCTCTGCCCACTCCATTTGGGATTCGTCCCACTCCAGGGCATTGCCCACTCCGTTATTACTGGGATTTATCCCACTCTAGGGCGCTGCCCACTCAATTCGGGATTCGTCCCACTCCAGGGCTTTGCCCACTCCATTATTACCGGGATTTATCCCATTTTAGGGCTCCGCCCACTCAATTCGGGACTTGTCCCACTCGTACTGCTCGCACTCGTATGCCGCCGAGTTAAAAGCGCGCACTTCTGAATTTATTCCACTCATACCCCCTCGCACTCGTATGCCGCCGAGTTAAATGCGCGCACTTCGGAATTTATTCCACTCATACCCCCTCGCACTCGTATGCCGCCGAGTTAAATGTGCGCACTTCGGAATTTATTCCACTCATACCCCCTCGCACTCGTATGCCGCCGAGTCAAATGCGCGCACTGTGGAATTTATTCCACTCATACCCCCTCGTACTTGTATGCCGCCGAGTCAAAAGCGCGCACTTCGGATTTTATTCCACTCATACCCCCCTCGCACTCGAATGTGCACGCTTCGGGATTTATTCCACTCCTACCCCCCTCGCACTCGTATGCCTTCAAGTTGAATGTGTGCACTTCAGATCTCATTCTACTATTTGTACATATGCGGCCGTTCGAAACTCATTCCACTCGTGACCCGCACTTGTATGTGCGTACTATTCGGAATCTATATCACTCGTAACCCTCGAACTCGTATGCCTCCGCATGCACTACTTGGAATTTTTCACATCCGTATCTCCCGCTTCTGAATCTAACTCATTTGTACTCGTATGCCAACGAGCTGCACTACTAAGAATTCATACCATTCACACCCCTCGCACTTGCACGGCACCGAGTTGAATGTGCGGACCACTCGGACTCATGTCAGATAGTACCGCGTGTATTGGTACACTGCTCAAGGTTCATTCAACTCGTACCAACTCTGTACTTGTATGCCGCCGAGTTCAACACCGATGCAAATATTTCCTTGTGTTTCCGCTTGCTATTCTGGATTGTATGCCCAAATATAATGTGCACACCACTCGGCATTCATGATTCCGCACTCCTTGGGTTATTGCTCTTCCTACACTGCCGACCTGAAACGTGCATAGCTCGAGATCTTCCTCTCCTAGTGTCTGAATTCACTGCTGCTCGTCTATACCTACAGTGCTTGTGACCTCTGGTAACCAACACATGCAATGCTTGGAATCCATTGCGCCCGTATTTTGCAATCATTACGCCCCGTATCCCACGCAATTCATACATCCAGCTTGAATAATTCCAGCGACATCCAAGCCTAAAGCTACCGTAGAAACTGCGTTCAACTTGACGCTCTTACTCCAGTCAATTATCCTAGGCTCATTGGGACACAAATCGTTTCACACAACATACACTCACTTACAATGTTACATGGCTCCTCACAATGAATGGCACGAACGGAGGTCATGTCACAACTAAGCTCAGTCTCCGTCCCAAGTCGTAACGACGAGGGATTGGGGGGTGGAGGGTAAGAGGAGCGAAGAAGAAACTGGAATAAAAGGCTAAAGAATACAGACAACTAGCTACACTACTTATACTGTTGTACAGGTCGTGTGAGTATTCTATAAGTAATATGAAACCGATCGTTCTGTCGTATATAATTAATTGTACAAGGCAACGGCAAGGTAACGGTCCCAAAGCCTCATTGTGCTTATTGTCCGCAGTGCCTGTCTCCCTCCACATGCATATGACATCATAGTGTCACGTGTCCCCATCCCATCCATCAGATCCAGCCGATCTTGTCACGGTCACATGGGCGTTGGAACGATCGTAATCGTGACAGGTCACATCCTAAGACTCCTCTTTGAATTGTTTTGGCCTACTTGTTTTTGTAACTGATTGCCCATTCCAACTTCACTTTCAAAGAGTCCTACTATGATGCGACACCTACTCCGACGTGATACCGGGTCGAAATCGAAATCCACCGTCCTCCGAGTCGGGTGCTCCTCAGCTAACAATAGCATTATATTCGGGCCTCTTATTGTCTCATAATGGTCAAATCAAACATTGTCCGGGTCTGCCATAGCGGTAGAATATCTCGATCGTCTCTAATTACATTGCTTGCTATCTCTCAGCGTCTTTCCTACTCGTTGGATGAACATCCCGCGGCGCCCGCCGGATCGCAATCGTTGACTCCAGAGGCTCTATCTTCCTCAAACGGGCCAATTTCTCGTCGAAACCACTCTTTCCAAACACGATCTTGCAAGTACCTACATTATGGTGGTGATCAAACACCCGTACCTATCCGGGTTCAACCACTGTGTCAGTGAACTCTAAAATAAATAAAACTAGAAACTGTCTCTTTCAAACTCGAGCAGTTTTGCTTTGCATATTAGGCTCAAACACATCCCAACCCGCACACTATGTAATGCACGCACCTCACACAACTAGCAATAAGCAATATATTTGCACCTCGGTCAGCATAATTTGTTATGCATACAAACCTCTGTATCCGTCTCCGTGTCTTTCCCGTGAATCACGATAAATTGCCACCTTTATCGCGGTTACCACCATTTTATCGATCCTGGTTCAAAACTTGGATCTCCAGCTTAGCGAAGCTGCTCTCCATCTGCTATAAAATAATCCGAGTCATAGTATCTCTCACTCGAAGTCTCGATACCTTTATTTGCGGATGATACCAGCGTCCACGCATACAACATTTCTCCCAAGCTTAGACCTAACACTCCCTATTTTGGACCGTTCAATTCTGAGCAAACCGTCGGAGTGCTGTATGAACTTTCATTTGTCACTGACCTTGTTGACGATTGGTATATTTACCGATATCACATCTGTAGCGCGCGGTGGTACACCCACTGGTGCCGCCAATGATACTTCTTCATTCAGAGCCACGCGAATTACCCCATAACTCCGCTTGAGACGACAACTTTGTCTTCGCGATGAGTTCAACTAGTGCACTACCATCACTACCTCCCTGTTCATCCGTCTCCGGCCATCTAGCAGCCAATACTTTTATCTGACCCGCGTTCCCTCACCTTGGCCAACATACACATATCGAAGCAAATCATACTCCATGAAAGATAATTGTTACATCTTGCTACCGCTATTGAGCGGCTTTCATTATCCCCCCTCAGCCAATCGGTATCATTATCTTATCCTTATGCCCTCGACTTGGTTATACTCCTTCTGTGACGTTATCCCACCGTTATATTATTATACCTCGACCAACCCACACTCGCGCTGTCCGTGGTAATGCCTATGCCTTCAAGTTCTTGCAGACGACGAGACACCTATCCATTACTTGTTCGAATGGGAAATTGACTTGCCCTGTTGCCATTTCTGTTTCGGATTAAAATCCAGTGTCCGGCGGACTCCCCGATATTTTCCGGGTCAAACCATTCCTGAATGCCTTGATGACTAGGGCTTTTCAAATTGGCCATGGATGCGCTTCAACTACCACTTTCATTGTGCCGCAGCACTGACTACCCAAAACCTGACACTGAAAATTATGAATAATCATTCATTAATGACCATGTTCCTCCAGTCTTGGCCACTGGTAGTGGTAGACCGGACTCCCAGTAGACTCCATCAAGTAGTGAGGGACTATTCAGCTTCACTTTTCCTGCCATAAATTTCAAGACACGGAATTTGCCCTTTGAATATCTGCTCGACTACGAACCGCTTTCCCTTTTGGGTTAGCCGACGGCCATGGGCGATGCCATCGTCTGGCGGTTCCATTTGGGTTCATTCTCTGGCATCCCCATTGCCCTACGGCCGGGAGTTCGGTGGTCTACGGATCAGACCCCGCCGATCTCTCCACACCCAGAAATACATATGACTGTCTGGACTCTTCTTGAGGAGTGATGTAGCTGGGAACAAGATTTGGCCACATTTCAAACGGCCTCTTGTTCTCGTTTAGGTATCGTGCCCTCTGCCCAAATGTATCCTTTTGCTGAGGTCGAGGGTTCGAACCCCTCAGGTGTCTTTTTTTTTTTCGGGCACCACGCAGTGGGCCCCGCGGGCACATCTTTGCCTTCACAACCGTCTTCTTCCCCAGTTCCATCCACCTCGTCTTCTCCTGCCAGGTTTCAGCTCAGGCCGTCTGACGGTACTCTCAAGCCATACATGTCCAAAACACTGGCAGAGAGTCGGATCTGTTTGAGTTAATTTCTTAATAGCCCTCATAGCCATCAACTCAGATGCAAACCAGCTATCTTGTACAACCTTAGCCTACATGGGCAAATTGCCTACAGAGCTACGGCGCTATATTACCGAAGCACATCACTACATTGACTATTATAATAATTGGTAGCTTTGACGGGCAACTACATCACGCTATATTTTGGGGGTAACAACAGCGCTACGGAAGCTACATTGGCTACGTTGTGCACCCAGATTTTCCTTGATGTTAGCAACTACATATCCGAGAACGGGGGAGAAACGGGGCGACGCGCTGGGCGGGGAGGGGCTGATGATCCATGTGGTGATTAAGTGAAAGTGGAGATGTAGGGGTGTGCGGGGAAGGACGAGAACGAACCGCCGCCTCCCGAGGTGATGGTAATGCCGAAGACGGGGGGATGGGTCGGCGAAGTGCCTGCGTTGCTTCCACCACCAGCGCCCACCGACGACGACGTACCTGCGGCAGGGAACGATCGAAACCCCTCGCCCCACTGTACCGCGCTTCCTCCGCCTTCGTCTCCGCCGCCTAAAGCCTGTGCGCGGGTGTGCGCAGGCGAGGCAGTAACACGCTCATGCGAGTGTGTATGTACACCCGAGGGCAGGGGCTGGGCTGCAAACACCTGCTTGGTCCACACCTCGAGTGCATCGACACGCGCACAGAGGGCATCGTGCTCTGCGCGGGGGACATATTTCTCTGCGCTGGAAGAGAGTGATAAGCGGGGGAAATTAGGATGATATGAAAGGGAAAATGCAAGGGAGAAGACACGTTTGAACATGTTGGTGCACCACAACAAAACTGAAAGAAATGCAAGGGTACAACGAAAGGAGGACGAAAATTTGTTCTTTTCGCCGATTTCGAGAGGCACGTCAAGGACAAGAAAAACATGCCCACAAAAAGCAAGGAAAAAAGTCCCAAATGCGGAGTTGAATGTGCAGAAAATGAAGATGGTCAGGACGATTAATATGCAACTGAAGTAGGCATTAAAAGACTTGTTGCTTGAGAGAGAACCAACGGCTTCAAGAACGCGAAAAATAGCACGAAAAAAGGACAGAAAAAAATGAGTCAAAACGCGACTTACGCAGGTTCGACAACATGGAAATGACACTTTGCCTGATCTCCCCTTCTTACACACGGCCCACACGGCTGTGTTCTACCACACCAGCTAGTTCAGTTAATTGTATTGCATCATCAACGAAACGATGTGCACCTGTCGCGCCGGATTTTCCTCCGTTTGCATTCTGTATCGACATCCTGACATCAGTTGTATGTCACCACGATTGATAAGAACGGGGGAATGGGCTGAAGGGACGCACCAGGACAGCTCAGCACCTGTCGACGGCACCTCTTCTTGGGCGGCTCGTTTTCGCCTGTAACACCCCGCTCATCACCATCGGACCCCGCATACGACGAGGGAGGGTACACTCCCGCTCCCTGACTCTGAGTCGACATCTGTGCAAGCTCATAGGTTGAGGTGGAGGTCGATGGGCCGGGGCCTATGGCTGGGAGGTACGGGTGCAGCGTGCGGATGCTCGGTAGCTGCGGGCCGGCAGGGTGCGGTTCTGTATTGACATCCCGACATCAGTTGTATGTCACCGTGATTGAGAAGAACAGGGGAATGGGCTGAAGGGACGCACCAGTACAGCTCAGCACCTGTCGACAGCGCCTCTTCTTGGGCGGCTCGTTTTCGCCTGTAACGCCCCGCTTGCCATCGGACCCCGCATACGATGAAGGAGGGTGCAGTCCCGCTCCGTGACTCTGAGTCGACATCTGTGCAGGCTCATAGGTTGAGGTGGAGGTCGACGGGCCGGGGCCTATGGCTGGGAGGTACGGGTGCAGCGTGCGGATGCTCGGTAGCTGCGGGCCGGCGGGGCGGGGCTGCATCGTTCTCCCAATTCCACGTCACAAACAATTAAGTGCACCAGATTAGCGCGCCAGTTTATATATGCGCATCTCCGATCGGTTAGCCCATGCCGTTCTTCTGTGGCATTTTGCGGATCCTATCCCCGCTTCCAACCGCATTCTGCCACTTCCTGCACTGGAGTGCTGTAACCTCATTCCAAATACCGAGCTCCGCATTCTGCCACCACACCGATTCACTGCGGTGATATCAGCTTCTACGATCCGACCCCCGTCAATGGGCGCCTCTTCGACGCCTGGGAAACGATTATCGAGCGAAAATGCTCAGCCATCCTACCTACCCTATGTGCAATAATGACTTAGCCTGCTATTATGCCACTGCAGTTATTTCTTTTCCTTTCACATTTTTAGGCATACCTTAGCGCCACGCACATGCTGCATTGATTTGCACCTAACAATGGAAGCCAGATGCCCTGAGCACCCATGCAAGCACCACGTGTTGTGAAAAACAGGGTCACTATCACTCTTAACACGAGGTGCTTAATGGCAGCATTCTTATGCACCTCATGTCAATAATGACACCTTGTGTGGTTATCGGCCTCAGCATGCTGGATCCCTAGGATGTCGATATGTTGAATCTAGGGTTGCTTAATTTTTGTGACCTAGCTTTCCATTGATGGTGGTGGACTAACCACACAAGGTGTCATTATTGACATGAGGTGCGTAAGAATGCTGCTGTTAAGCACCTCATGTTAAGGGTGATGGTGACCCTGTTTTCCGTAACACGTGGTGCTTGCATGGGTGCTCGTGGCATCTGGCTTCCATCATGGAACCCTGGAAGTCCAGGACCCTGCAGTGAGAACCACGCTCAGTAACCTGCACTGCACATTTTCCTCCATAACTTCTTGCGCCTGACAGAAGCAGTGCCATTCACATGCGACATGAATCTGATTGATCTGAATGTACCTCGTGTCCAATTCTAAGTATGCCTAGATTAACATACATATCAAAGGATTGCCACACACTCCCCATCCAATCATTTGTCCCAGTCCAGGTCTAGAAGAGTGTAACAATTTAAACCAATTTTGGCCAAATAATCCCCGGGGACCTGGCTCAGGCACAGGAGTTGTCATAATATGATATCTGTGTGGGAGTGCGTCGGTGAAGTTGATCCGAGTGGGAAACACGTGGAACGAGAGTGTCAAAGGGGAAGAACGGCGCATGTGATCATGTTTGCATCGGAAGTGATCGGACCGGAGCGTGTGATCGGACGGATTCGGAGATCAGCGCGGCGGGAGACGCTGCTCATCACTGTGGTCCTGTCTGTCGCCGTGGTCATTGTTAGTGTCTGTCGAACCAACGACAGCCTTTCCTTCTTGCTCCAAGTGTCCGCCCCAGATACCCGGAATATGTTTGAAGATCATTACAAAGCAAAAGCAAGCACTGCGGCAAGTATGGATCAATCGTTCAAGGCGCTCAAGTATATCGCACGGTTGAACGGAGTTAAAGTATTCGGCAGTCTGTGGACAATGACCAACGAGTTTGAGCAGGTCCGACAGATGATCCTCACCCCGACACGACATCTCTATCACGTCAAACGTCCATTACGGGGTGTGGTGAAATCCCTGCATGAACACGGTCACGAACCAATCTCTCTTCTGTGGACAGATAATGTTCGGGCGGACCACAAGTTTGTCGAGAGAGTGATCCCAACTCTGCGGGTAGATGTGGACCACAAAACGACAGATGGAGGCCGATCAAATCCTTTGGTGGAGATCCCGGCTCTCAGGATCCGTACCGCCTCTTCCGTTGAGCTCATAGATCAAACTTGTAAAATCAATCCTTGCGGACATCAGCAATTTACCCCCGAGTACCAAGATTTTTGTCGGATTTGCGATGGAATGGGATTGGCGAGCAAGTTCAGCGGGTCACTTGGAGGGGCATTAGTGAAAAAGTGCTTTTTTTAGAAAAAATGATCCACACCGAGCCCGCCTTCGAGCCAATTGGTCGAATTCAATTGAAACGCTGGCTTTATAAGCGTCCAGAGCCCGTCCCCGAGCCATTAAGGTCACGAGTTTCGCAATCCTAACTTGTTCTGCTCATATCACACTCAAAACTGGGTCAATTCCAACATTCTTGAGTGGTGCAAATGTTCAGAATTGAGCTGGCTTAAAAAATGTGCAATTCTCGGACGGTCACGCCCTTGGCAATGCCTCGAGCAAGGCCTCAATTCAATTGATGCCTCAAACGTCATACCCAAATCGGGTAATTATTTTCGGCCATCACAGCATCGATTAAGCCACCCATTGCCAAACAATCGATGTGCGTCAGCCACATTTATTCCTTTCCTTCCCCACCACCTTCGCCACCACCGCTCCCTGCCGTCGTACCCTCAATTCACCTGCCCACCGCTCCTCGAAAGGCTCGAATCAAGCACGCCGTGGGCGACGCTTAAGTCTATGCAGTTCCGATATTTTGCTTGTCCCTCATTCAAAAGTGGAATGGGTACAAACATTTTGTCCGAACCAGGTTTGTCGGGATTGATTGAGTGCTCAGGGAGACTCACATAAAATTTAACCACTGGCAGCCCAAGCGGTGTAATATTTTCTGTATTTGGAATGCAATTCTGACTCCACAGGTGCATTTTGCGTTTTCCTCGGTCAAAAGTGGGATGGGTACAAATTTCTAGAGTGAATCCAGTTTCTATGGATGGAATGAGTGCTCATGGAGACCCACAGAAAATTTAACCACCGGCGGCTCAAGTTGTGCATTTTCTTTTTCTTTTTCTCTACTTTCCCATTGACAAGGTTATGCAATTACGTGATGCGGGACACTCGTTATTCTTTTCTGACCGAGATTATCTCGGCTTACCCCGACTTGGAAGAGTTGGCTTACCCTTGTGGAGTTTGAAACAATCGGAAAAGATTTGAACTGTGTTTCAGTCGAACACCAACAGTTCAGTGGTGTCGGTACGATCGCGAGGGACAGATGGAACGAGCGGCCCAGGCTCAGGGCACTCGATCTGGAAATGGCTAGGCTTGTTGAAGCAAGTGGTGAGTAGTAATTGTCAAAGAGATTTGGATGGAGACTGAGCTCCATCAGGTTTTTGACACTTTGCTTGTGCGTGCTTGTACAGTCCTGTATGAACCTGTACAGGCCGTAACACTGCCAGACTATAGGCTATGCCTGAAATTAAACCACAACTCGAAAAATATACCTGCGGGCATTAGAAAAATGACTGAATCCTGGGGGTATTGCGACCTTTGTGTGAAAAATAAATAAATAAAGATTTCCAGAAATGATCCACAAAATGCATTGGGCTATGTCAGAGTAACCATTATTTGAGGTCTGGTGGAGTTTCCGACAAGGATTAGTGGTCTGGAGTCTTGTTTGAGCCTGTACAGGTTCATGCAGGACTGTACAAGCACGCACAAGCAAAGTGTCAAAAACCCGATGTCTGTGGTACAGACTAATTCTACAACTGGGGATATGTGGGCGAGTTGGAGAAATTGTTCATCAGAGGTAAGGCAGGGCCTCCCCACGCCTGTTCGGCGTGAGTGAGGTCTTCCTGGGAGCTGTTACAGTCGAATGAAGATGCATAGCCAAAGCACCCATGTGCGTAGGCCGCACCCTAAGTTCTGCAAAGAGCTGTAAAGGAAAACGGTTGAGATTTGAGCTCACAACGACGGATCTCGTGGAAACTCCCAAAAAAAAGAAAAAAATGGGCTGTACCCTATGTTCCGCAAAGAGCTGTAATGCGGCCCTACGACGTGACCGCATTCTGACTGACAAAAATAAATTCGGGTCACTGGCTTTGAACAAACAGCTTGTGGTGAACACATGGAGTGGCCTGATTATGGATCAAGAATCACTGCCAGATGACTGGACCTGCACAGAGGGAGTTTTAGTGGGTATGCGACCCATGATTGATATGGTTCCTTGCCTCTGAGCTTTCTCAACTGTGAAATTGAGCAGGACCACTAAATATTTGATTCTGTGGCACACCCCAGCATAATTAAGACTCTCGATGGGAAATAGAGTCCACCATGACACAACAAAGATGCAAGTAGCTACTAATCATTGATATGTATGACATATCCAAGAACGATGGTAATCGGAGCACTATTAGAAATTACAATTTTTCAGTCGAAATTTCCATTTTGGGACCACAAAGAAAAACTAAAAATGCTTGCAACTGTGGATTTTGAGTGCGAGTAGAATGGGATATGTCTCAAGGTGATCCGATAAGAATTGAGGCCAGGACAGCTGTTCTTTGCAAAACATCCAAAAACGAAAAAAAAAATTCGTCCACACCCTAAGTTCTGCAAAGAGCTGTAATTGGGTCTGGGCACCTGCCGTATAAGGAACGTGCAATTTGTACTTGTTTACTCCTCGATTGCTGCCAAAATCGAGTGGTTTTTTGATCTTTTGTTCTGGCCCTACTCCACCGAGTCACACCGAGCAAAACTTGAGAGGCAAAAGTGTACAAAACATGTCAGGCTATCGTCCTGGGGTATCCGGGATTTTTTTTTTCTTGTAGGCATTATCTTTGAAGCCCGTGTATTGGTGTCTTTTTGCCTTGTAGTTGTACAACGCATAACAGGGCCTATAACCCTCGGAAAAATCCCGTAAACTCATCAGATCATGTCTATAGTATCAAGTTGCCAGCTCTCAATTTTCAGACCGATATGAGGTCGGGGCGTTGAGATATTGTGCCATTGCGATCACTGGTTGATCGAGACTACCACTGGTTTGATTTCAGCTGTTCACATCAGTAGAAAAGGTATATAAGAGTCTGTGGGGTATCTGATTCCTGTGAAATGGAAATTTTAAGTACTAAGGGGAAGCTCCATTGTCAAGCTGTTCGTACTAAGAGCTCCTCCAGCATAGATGCATTCTCGAGTTCAACGGAATGTAGCTGAGCCGTGGTGTCATCAAGCTCGGTTTGTAATGCCGTGTTTTCCTGTTATTCTTGCGCATTGGAGGCCTGTAGAGCTTCTATTTAATGACTCTGGTCATTTCATGTTCTCCAAGTTCTGGAGGTGGCTTCGGGCTCTTGTCGCTGTCTGGGGAGGGGGGGTGAGGGGGAGCAGAATGTTCTCTCTAGTAGTATTCTTAGGTTTTCAGCGACTGCTAGAGAGTTCAGAGAGATGAGAAAGCTGCTTGGGTGAAAGTCTGCGGCCCATGAGTAGTGGTATGTGGCAGAAATGAAAAGACAACGCGCGTCGCGTGCGACGAAGGAGTCACGTGATGTGAATCTCGTTTAAGAAGTGTCTTCATGGGGCGGCGTCCATCATATCGGACCGTAATCTAATCATATGTCCTCTTTGGGAAGTTGATAGATAGCCTTTTGATGCGTGAAATGCTGGGAGGGATTTCGGAGATCCGCAGAAATGACCTCAAACGCAGCTGTACATGGAGCTGACTGGCTCCCATTTGTTCAAAACTTACTATTTTAAAAATTCCTCCCACGAAAACATTCAATTGTGGATTCTATGAGACCTGATAAAGCCGCTTAATTTTTTGGGCCGTGTGGCAGCGGAACTTTGCAATACAAGAAGGGGGACAAACTCGAAACCAGCAGTGATCGAGCAGTAAACAAGTACAAATTGCACGTTCCTTATACGGCAGGTGCCCAGACCCACTGTAATTCTCTCCGGCGCATGGCTTTGTTTCGAGTGACAAGTATTTTTTTCCGCACTCCAACCTTCCCGCATTTTCCCCAGAATTCCCCGGGCGAGCTAATGGAATGGTTGATTGCGTTGTGCGTGGAAGGAGCTATACGTAGATATCATTCTTGAATACAGAGTGGAGTTGGGCCCAATTTGGTCCATGTCTCCTCAAAAAGTCTCTGATAAATTCAATTGTACAGCAGGTGTAGGTACACTCAGTAGCACATGGTGTGCATCTGCCCTCTTTGTGTACACTCGCATTTGTGGATGCAGGATCCCTGTTCGATTCGGGGCTGGGTGATTATACGTGATATGTACCTTTATTTTTTGTAATCCAACCTTCCGCTGTTTTTTTTTCCCAGAAATCGTCGGGATATCAAAGTGCGTAGAAGGACATATACCATGGTTACATCGCGAGCATAGAGTTGTAATGAATTTGGTCCATTGTCCCCCCGAAGAAACCTCCTTCTCCATCACCTGCAATAGCTCCAGTTCCACAGCAGGCGTAGAGACACCCAGTAGCACATGGTGCGCGGCTGCCTTCTTTGGAAATTGAGGATGCAGGATCCCCCGTTCTATTCGGGCTGGGTGTTTCATGAATTGATGTGTTATTTTTTCAGTTGCCCGAGACTGCGGCGGATGCATGCTTCAATTTTTTACTGAACTGCAGGTGAGAACAAATTCGTTCCACTCATGAAGGGCATTTTAAGTGGTTCCTGAATGTGCCGAACCGTTGTTCCCGACGCGTTGTTTATCAGAATGTACGCGCTGTGTGGTCGTATATCCCATCAGCGTTGATCAGATTGGCGTCGGCCTATCGCTCGTTCCGGACTTCCTCCGTGCACTGACTCTTGTCAACTGCGGTATTGGCTGCGATTCAGCTGCGCAGACTGCGAGGACCTCTTTCTTCTGTACCACCATGTCGACGCCCACGTCGACTCCGACGCCGCCCACGACAGTGCCCAAGTCCATCCCGAAACCGCCCACGTCAACTCCGATTTTGGCGCCCGCCACTTCCACCCTCGCCTTCCTCGATCCCGCCATTGCCGAGCGCATCCTCAACATCCTCGCGCCCAAGAAACTCACTCCCCACAAACGCCTCGTGCCCCTCCTCCGCGTAAACAAGCACTGGCACGCGCTCATCCTTCCGCGCCTATACACCGCCATCACCCTCAAGAACCCGTGGGTCGCGCGCCCGCTGCGCAGAACACTCGAGCGCAATGCACCGCTCGCAGCGCTCGTCGAGGAGCTCGTGCTCGACACGGAACTCAGCAGCCAGGACCCCGCGGAGACGCGCGACCACCAGCGCGTCGTCGCCGCGTGCCCGAATGTGCGGCACCTCACCGTGCTCGGGTACGCTTCTTCTTCCGAGGGCGACGGAGACGTGGTGGGGAAGTACCGCAAGGCGATCGCCGGGCGCACGAAGCTGGAGACGCTCCACGTGAGCGAGGGCGCGGGGATGTGGACTTTTGCGCAGCTGCTCGAGATGCTGCGCGGGTGGCCGCAGCTGGAGAAGCTGATTCTCAAGGACACGCTGCTGCCTGCGGACGCTTCTTCTTCTTCTCTTTCCTCTTCGCCTCCTTCGACTCCGCCGACGCCGACGCCGCCGCAGGGGCCGCCCTGCGCGCGCCTCAAGATGGTAAAGATCACAGACACCCTCGACCCGTCCACGCAGTTCAGCCTCGCCGCATTCGCCGCCATCGCACCCTCCATCTCCGTCCTCTGGATCGAGCCCCGCCCCGAGAACGCACCGGTGGATAAATCTATATTAGGTTTGTTTAAACAACTGGCGTTCCAATGGGAAACACTGTTGAAATTTTGTTCTGTTAATCACCCAGTGGCAAGAGCAACTGCAGGTGCATCAGGGCTTTCCAGGAGCACGTCGTTAAAACAGTGTTTTTACTCGATCAGGTTTTGAACACTGTTCAACATGGTTCAGTTCAAGTACGGTTTAAACAACTCCACGTAAAAAGCAACCACTACCGGGGCTAGAACTACAAACCTCAAGAGTTCACAGTACGAAAAGGGGAGCCATGCATGGAACCATTCTGCAATTCTGCTAACAACAATACAGGCAGGGGAGCCAATAAAACTTCAAACTCGGAATAGAGACCACCAATGTCTCATGTTCACAGCACCACTAGAAATCATTGCATAGAAACCTTAATAGTCTTTGCCATGGTGAGCTGGGAGGTAAATAATTGAATGATGAGGTCCACCAAGTAAATTTGATGTTAAGTGATGGGGAATGGTTGCCCAATCAATCTGAGTATAGAATCAGAAGTGTCAATATCTTACAAGGATACGTGTCTGGGATGCTTGCCTTCTGAGCAACCGCTTCACAACATGTTCATATTCTGATAACACAGCTGACCTGAACAACCTGGTTGAACAGCTGTGTGCCTCTGTTTCTCCTGGCATCATCATTTGAACCATGAGCTTCCATTCTTCTCAACTGCAGAGTGAGTGTGAGCTTCCAACCATATGTATGGGCTCTGGAGCTCAACAGCTCCTGACGGGAATCTATTTAAATTTTCCTGGAATGTCATCATGTTGCTGTGGCACATGACACTTGTTCAACTGCAGCCACCTGTGCAGTAGTTCCCAGTTCTTGAATATAAAAGGTCCGGTCCCTTTTCATGTTGTTAAAATTCCTGGTACCATCTTAGGAACCAGGTCTCAAACACGAATGGTCAAATCGACTCTGTATTGATCCGACCGTAAATTAATTAATTATGACGTGCAAACTCCTCTTAAATTATCTCCCCATCCTTCTTGATCTGATTTAAAAACAAATAATCATAAAATAAATTCTTTCATTGCCATATTTGTCACACTTCTCTTTTTACGCTAATATGACTGAATCCTGGGGCTCAATGTGAGCTGGTTGACATGTGAGCGTTGACATGTGAGCGTCGACCGAGCGAACCTTGAGCCATGTGTAATGCTCTTTGTATGGCTTTTCAAGGGAACCAGTTATAGCAAAAGGTACCAGGACATACCTGGAGGGCCTTAGTATCCCTCATCCCATGCGGCAAGTCTGGAGCAATTTAGGATTTATTCCAATGTGGGATAATTGTGGGAATTCATAATCATTGAACAATTAGGGCTGCGATTATGGTCGGATTATGGCCTTACATTTAATCACAGATTATACAATGGTCCGATAATTCTTATCTGATGATCGAGGGCGCTCAGTGTGGTGGTCGTTATTGGACAAAACCCAAGTGGGCATGCGTGAGCATGTGTGCTCATGCGTGAACAGCGTGACCATTCGTGCCCATGCGTGGCCGTGCGGTGCCACACATTTTTCACTAATGAAGTTTGTTTGGGTGGAAATGAATGTTTATCCACCGATGCTGGCGGGATGGCATTTTTTTCCACACTCGTGGAGCATTCATGTGTCTTCCAGGACAAAATTCAGTATTAGGTCATCCAACGACTCGATATGGGAAAATTCAAGTAATTTTGGTTCAATTTTTGTTCGAGACCCATTTTTTATTGTTCTATTCCTCTCAAGCAATATCTGCTACTCACACATTGATATTAGATCTAGGATAGATAAGTTCAGCAGCAGGAGAGATGCTAACAAGGACCCCCATCCCTTCTATAAGAAAGAAAGTCACATTGAATTCAAGAAATTAAGAGTGGTGCTCGAAGTCAACTTAACTGAAGTCTTCCCTGTGATAAATCCCTCGAGCCATGGATCCACGTGAGCATGCGTGGCCATGCATCTCCATCCATAGCCACACGTGGTCACGAGTGCGCATCCGTGACCACTGGGGTTATATCCAGTAAAACCTGGTATAGAGATGATCAAACAAGATAAATTATTCCTCCCAAGGCCATGAATCACCTAACAGAGCCTATTGGGGTTTGGCAAATTAATATTGGCTAGTAGGGCTGGGTATTATATCCAATCCCGGATGTAATTTACGGTATCAATTCAGGGGGTGTCTGGTATCTTAAAAAGGCCTTGTAATTTACCGTAATTTACAGCGCCGCAGGCCCGAATTTTTTACCGTAATTTACAGTAAAAAATGGTTGTAAAGTTTGTAAACTATGTAAATTACGGGTAAATTTTACCATCCACCATCATTCTTGCCCCAGGACCCACTGCTGGCACACCTTCTGAGGAGTAGCTGGAGTGCTGCGGGCAGTGGAAGCAGTCGGCTTGGTCGTATCTTCGGGGGCTAGACGAGCCACAAGGGCAGGTTGACAAGTACACATCAAACAGTGAATTGAATAACAACTGTCCCTTCCTGGGTTTCCGAGTTGGCCTCGTCCTCCTCGAGAGCGGTATGACCGTATAGATATTTTTGATTATCGAAATCATCCACTAGATGGCAGTTCCGCCGCCGGAAAGACTCGCCCAGAGCTTTTTGAACATATATAATAATATAGCACTCCAGAAGCAACGACTGGCCTGTGGGAGTGAGCTAGGTCGGCTGGAAGATCCCAGAGGAATTTCAAGAAAATTACAAAAATTACATCCCAAACTGGAGGTCCCTGGTAAGAAATGTAAATTACGTGTAATTTACATGTAATTTTTGGGTTGTAAATTACAGAGCCATTTAATACCCGGCACTATTGGCTAGCTTCAAGCCTTTTACAGCTCTTTGCGGAACTTAGGGCGCGGATGATTTTTTTCTGTTTTTGATTGTTTTGACGAGAACACTCATAGCGCCCTCAGTCCTGGTCCGTTTACCTTCGGAGTAGGCTCAATCGATTCACATTCGCGATACGCAGTTTTCTGTATCCTCACATTTTTTACTCGGTGTGGGGGTCTCAGGTAAGCGTATTTTGGGACATTTTCGGGCAGGACAGCTGGGGCATCAGTAGTTCACCCCCGATTGCCCTAAATTTTTTATATGGTGTACTTCTATGCATAATCTAGTTCCTGAAATACCGCGATAGTGAATATGATGCCAGGTTCCGATATTCAACAGCAGGCTGACTGAGAGGGCAAATCAGCCCAATATTTCCTGATCCCTAGATTGAAACTAGACATTACATCCACTATCGCGGTATTCCAGGAACTAGATAAGACATAGAAGTCCACCATAACAAAAATTTAGGGCACCTGGGAAAGAAATAGTGATGCCCCAGCTGTCCTGCTCGGAAATGTGTCAAAATGTATGAAAATTTGATCCCAGATCAAATTAAAAAATCTGAGGAGACAGGAAACTGCGCGTCGGGATTCCGAGAAGATTGAGCATACTCACAAGTTAAACGGACAGGAATTGAGCCCGTAATCACTGTTCTGCCCGAAATAACTGAAAACAGAAAAAAAACAGTCGCGCCCTAAGTTCCGCAAAGAGCTGTAATTACCTATATTTCTGCTTCTCTGCCTCTCACTTTTTTTCTTGACCTCTATAAAGTGCCAGAGCAACACAGAGGCAGTCTTGTAGTATATACTAACCTCACACTTATCAACCACAGATATACCTGGTGGACATGAGCCAGAATACATACCATACTGCTGAACTTACCGTTTACTTGGAAACTATATCACGCTATCATGAGGCTAACACTAAGATCATGTCAATGAGCTCTTTCTTGTTTTCTCACGATATAGTAATGGGGCCTAATGTAAAGGTGGTTTACCAAGACTTTGTTGGCAAAGTGGTTGTTTACTTTTCCTCATTTTATTCCCTAGTTGAAGTTGAAGACCTTGGTTCGAGCCCCACTGGTGGCAGCATTTTTGCTGTGGAACACGGTTTATCACCTGATTGATCACTATTCAACAGAACAAAATTTCAACAGTGTTTCCCATTGGAACGCCAACTGTTTAAACAAACCTAATAGGGTTACTGCCGGTGGTCCCCGCCGACCTCCTCGACGGCGTGCGCGCGTGGGCGCCCACGCTCGAGGCGCTGTATCTGTTGGCGGATGCGGAGCGTGCGTCTATCTCCCGTTTTTCATTCTCCCTTCCTTCTATCCTCCTTTCCCTCCGTGAATCAACAACAAACGCTAACGCACCCGCAGCCCACCTCCCCATCCTTCCAACCCTAACCGCGCTCACGCACCTCTCCGTGCACGTGCCCGCCTCCTCCTCCTCCTCCACGTCGATCCCCGCCCTCCTCCGCGCGACGCCCCCCGCCCTCACCGCGCTCACCCTCCGCCTCCCGCCCGCGGCGCTCCCCGCGCTCGTGGAGGCGCTCGCGGGGCTGCGGGTTGCTTCTCCTGCTTCCCATACTACTTCGAATCCGAATTCGCCTCTGGATGGGGAGAACAGCGACGGCGTGGGCAAGGCTATAATCCCAGCCCTCCCCGCGCCGAGCCTCCGCGCGCTCACCATCACGCTCGCGGTTCCGGGGCCGCGCTGCCCGCGCGCGTGGATGTGGGGAAGGTGAAGGGGCGGAGTCTGCGTGAGGTCAGGGGCGGAGGCGGCGGTGGCGGAGTGGGAGGCGGAGTCACAGGAAGTGGAGGCGGAGGGGTGGCGGCGCCAGCAGTGGTGCAAGCGCTGAAGAACGGTGCGTTGCGTTTGGGTTTGGGTTACATTTTCTTTCATTTGGCTTTTCTTTCTCTTTGCTTTGCTTCGCTGTGATTCTTCGTTTTGTTTTCACCTCTTCACTTCTTTTCACTTCGTTCCTCTTCGCGTTCTTCTTTTTCACTTTCTTCGCTTCACTTTGTTCTCGCCTCTTCGTGGTTTCGCCTTCCTTCTTGTTTGTTGCGTTCCCGATTTCTGATTATCATTTTTCGCTGTGCTTTCTTTGTTTCCGCCTCTTCATGAATTTGCTTCGTTTACCTTCGTTTTCGTGTTCTTTGTTTTCGCTTCTCTTCACTTTGCTTCGTTTCACTTCATTGTCGCTTTCCTTCGTGTTTGTCGCGTTCTCGATTTCTGATTATCGTTTTTTTTGCTGTGCTTTCTTCGTTTTCGCCTCTCCCCTTCTCTTCGCCATCTCTTTCCTTTCTTCGCTTTCCGTGCCTGACTCTAAATCTGACTATTATTATTGTGTTTGTTGAAAAACAGTATGCAAGCGCCGCCGGATTCGGCTCACGCTGCCATCGTAATGTCGTGATTTCTGGGGCGCGGGCTCGGAGGTCGATCGTCGGGTTGCGTCGGGTACGGGGTGCGTTGGGAAGGAGAAGGGTGTGAAGGGGGCGGGTGTCGGGTGGGAGGTGTGAGGCGGGCAGGCGTGGACGGGCGTTCCTCCACCTTTACACGACGAGGACGCTGCATGACTCTTTCCCTTCACTTCCTTTCCTCTCGAGCTCCTAAATTTGCTTTACATCGCGAGAAATCCCCACCCCCACACACGACACGACACGACACGACACGGCTTTTCAGGTCGTATCGTATCGTATGTACACCAGGCAGACTAGATTAGGTACTGTTGCTTTGCTGCTTTGATTATAATTTATAACGACGTTGAAATTATTCTGCGTCGGAGTTGTTCGGTTTTATTTCAGTTCATTCTGGATCGACGCGGAGTGCTGTGGTATTGAAATTTCACATACATTATCGACTCTTGAACCATCCTGGATCTGGATGTCGAATCGACTGATCATGAGGTTCCCGGCACACAGTTTGGCGCAGCCTCAGGCTACCAACTTGCGAACTCGACTCGAACTTCAAGTATACGTATGTTTGCCCTTCACTACGTGCAACCAGCTATTTCTCCCCATCTAAATATGCAATGGTTATGCGACGCCTGGTAGCAAGAGGTGTGCGCCTGCCCTCTGGATCTGTATGTTGAATTAAATTCAGGGTAAGGCAGGAAGCCCGTTCGATCCGCGTTGTTCGTTTTTTTTATCACTTCCCCTCAATATAACAACGCACACACGATGTGGCGCGGCATAGGTCGCACGTACACCAGACAGACAGTACTGTAGATTCCGATTTTGGCCCCGCGCTTTGCTTTGCTTGATGTATGCCCAAAAAATCGTGATTTCAAGCAGGACAGCTGTAGTGTTCGTAATAGTGCTCTTATTAGTCTAGACTTTTGGAAACACACACCTCTATGTGTGTTCTAGTTCTCGGTGTATTAGAATAGGCAATGTAGTGTACCATTTCCGTTTCCCATGCAGCATGGCAGGGATGTCATTTACACCCTGCAGTGATGTGGGCTCCAAATGGGGAATTCTTTATATTGCAACATATAAAAGGTACTGTTGACTTCACATACTATCTATGCATGACATATCCAAGAATTGGGAAAATCGGAGCATTATTACAGACACTACAGCTGTCCTGCTTGAAACCAGGATTAACAAAAATTCAAGGAGGCCGTTGACTGCGGATTCTCAGTGCAAGTAGAATGGGCTAGGTCCCGAGGCAATCCGATAAGATTTGAGGGCAGGACAGCTGTTCTGCCGTAAATTGCCAAAAACAGAAAAAATTGTCCGCGCCCTAAGTTCTGCAAAGAGCTGTAAAATGCCGACAAGATGTATTTTGAACCTAGCTAATTGTATATCGACCCGGATGCAGACGCTGTGTCCAAACTCCCGTGAAACTACCCGAGAAGTTCTGGTGCACAGCGTGTGTAACCGGTAACACACGCATTGAGGGAGGTACAGCGCGGCCCCAGGTCGTGCTCGATCCACGTGAACGTCTGTGCGGAGTCCGGGCTGTAGCGCGGGACGGGGATTATATAGCCTGAGGCGGTCTTCTTGAGAAGACCAAAACTGCCAGTGCACAAAAAAAGGTGAGTGAAGCGGGGTGGGAAACAGCATATGAAAGTAAAACGCGTACCTCCACAGATTCTCCAAAAACCATCCGGTGAGGACTGCTGCGCACGGTACGCCGGAGGCTTTGAGATATTCGAATACAGTGGCTTTGTCTTGGACAGAGTAAGCGGGATACCAAAGACAATAGAGAAACTCGACTCGCTATCAAAGTGGTGGATTGTGGTGTATTTTCCACTCGATACGGTCGTAGCGTTCGGGAGGGAGCTGATTGGACGATCAAATCACACTGGCGAAAGAGGAAGACTGACTGAAACATACCTCCAGACAAAGAACTTCACCCCAGCTTCCTTCGCGGCGTCGACCAAGTTCTTTCCCTGCTCAATCTCCCCCTCTCCGTGGGGCGTCCCTGGAAAAATCTGCGGGTCCCAAAAGTTTGTAACCTGTCGCCCAAAAAAAATCGAAAAACTGAGGGGAAGTAATACGAGAAAAGCGCCTGCAGCACGCACCCCGAACACCACCTCGCTCCCTTTGATCGCATCTTTGATAGAGTCTTCACTCCCCAAGTCGCCCTTTACCACCTCGACGCCCAGCGCTGCAAGCGCTTTGGCGGCGCTCGAGTCGGGATTGCGGGTGATTGCGCGAGGTGTAAAGGTCCCGTCCTTCAGGACGGCGTTGAGCACCGCCGAGCCTTGACTCACAGTCCAGTCAGTTTGCGATTTCCTCTGGAATGGTAGAAATGCGTCTGGATCGCACCTTGCGTTCCCGTTGCGCCAAAAATCGAGATGATGGGCATTGCAAAGGTGTGTGTGGATTTCGGACGTTGAGGCACCGGCCAATTTATAATAATCGAGCACTCGGATCATTGATAGATCATTTCGCTCCACGGATTGGGGGCCAAGGCTTGGTGTCGTGGCGACTTTCTTGCACCAGAAATTAGCCCAAAAATTGTTTCGAGCTAACGACCGATGCCGAAAATCGGAGGGTCAGTCGACGGCGAATTCAGATTCTGGTAGGGAGGAGTGTTCTGGCGGAGGGAGTGACCGGGGCCTACCTCTCGAATTGAATGGACGGTAAAAAGTTTTCCGCCGGCTGTGCTGGGTTGTTACAGCCGTTTTCAAAGAATGCCGGAATGCCGATCACTACGGCGATCACCGATGTCAACTACGGATCACATGACAAGATCCACACCTCTTGGATTGGCAACCCCGCCATTCCCAGGGTTGACCGAATCAGTCGCGTGACCGATTAAATCTAAACATCTTTGGGACTGAAACCCTGGGCAATTTGGGGCAGTTTCAGGCCAATTTGAAGCCCTGGGAATGACCGATTTTTCTGGATTGGCAACCCCGCCATTCCCAGGGTTGACCGAATCAGTCGCGTGACCGATTAAATCTAAACATCTTTGGGACTGAAACCCTGGGCAATTTGGGGCAGTTTCAGGCCAATTTGAAGCCCTGGGAATGACCGATTTTTCAAGAAAGAGGTGAGCGATCTCTGGATCACCCAATAATTCTCATGACCCACCCCCCCCCAAAACGGGAAGTGTCCATCAAACCATCAACGTGCTGCTCGACTCCCTTGCTGATGCTGGACGTCGCCATTTCTACCTTCCCCAGGTACTCCTGCGTGCTGTACGGATCGAAGTTAGCATCAAAAAAGACCCGACCACGGAGGCACTGGATTTGAAGCTCGCACTCCTTGATCCGAATGGGGCGTTCCTTGTGGAAAGCGGGGTGCTTTTCACCGCAGTTCGCGCAATGGGGGGAGAAGTGATCGAAGCGCTTGCTCGGGACGTATTTCGTCGAGCTGGTAGAACACGGGCAGTTCGAAGAGCGGTGGGGACCGGCACAGGGCGCGCACGTGGGGGACGACTGCTTGCAGCGGTATTGCATGTGGCCATACTGCTGGCAATTGTAGCAGACAGTCGGCGGCTCTTCATAACGGTGGGGGTAGATGGTAGGTTCGATGGCGATGCCTTGGGCTATGCAGTGGTCTGCCGAGGGGACATCGGTGACGGTGACGAGGAGAGAGGACGCCTTCTTCTTCGGGTCGCGAGTCACTTTAGGCGGATCTCCGCGATGACGGAGGGGTCGGTGAAGGTGGAGCAGTTGTGAGCGTAGAGTTCCTGGGCAGCGGTGGGAGAGGAGGGGTTGAAGGAGAGGGGGACGCCATTAACCACGATCTGGCAGCGGGGGGCTACGAGGCTGCTGTTCTTCGCGAATCTCGGAACCCAGTGCGCAGCGGACTGCTTCAAGAGCGACGCTTGCCCTGTTGAAGTCAACTGCAACGAGGAGCCGACTGCGCGGAAGGACTTTAACACCTCTCAGGACGATCCCTTTTAGCTTCTCCGCGCCCGTGGCCGCAATGGCTGCTTCGACCTTCGACTTGATCTCGGAGAGAGGTAAGGAGAGGAGGGCGTCGTTGGTCTTGTCGACGAGAATGGTGACTTCACTCGACTTGGCTGCAGGGACTTTGGGAGCGGAGGAGGCTAGGGAGGGAGAAGCGGTGGTTGGCGAGGCCGCGGCCGACGCGTACGTGGACGCGGACACGGACGCGGCAGGAGGCGTGGACGCCCTGATATCAGCTAGTAGGTCGTCCTTGAAGACCTTGAGCGCGGATTCGTTGTGGTCGCCGCAGCCGAGAAGGAGGTCCAGTGAGTCGAGGGCCGCAAAGCACTCGGCGTACCCATTCATGGTGATTTTCTTGTTTTTGGCTTTGTTCTCGGAGAGGATGCTGCGCAGGGTAGTGATGAGGACGCGTGGCGTGTTCTCGGGCTCGGCGAGGTCGCTGGCGAGGTCGCTGGTGGAGGGCGAGGGCGAGGGATGGATTCTGGCCCTTGGAAGTTGGGGCCCCAGCGGGGCTTGGCTCGATTTGGACATGATCATGGCGGTCGGAGTTGTAGCTTGGTTGTAGCCCCCGCAAGGGCATCATCACATCTTCAATAATCAATACCTACTTTCCAGTCTCCTACCCTGCCGCGGTTCCGAGGTTCTCAGACAGAGTAGTGGGGGTACAATTGATATCTGAGGAAATATGATTTAATTTATTGACCGTTACATTTTGACGTGTGACTGAGAAAACGTGATGTTACAGCTGTTTTCAAAAAAGTATACGGGTTTTACGAAACGGTGATGCTCGTTTTGTGCTTGCCGCTGTTTATTGATTTGTCTCCACCTGGCTCCACTCGACGACGTCATCCAACTGATTTCCCCTTCCTGCTGCTTCAAAACACTTCGTCTTGAATACATATATTTCAGAAATACCCTGTTTGACACCCATAAGTGGTCGAAGAAATGCGAATACATTTCAGATGAAGTTGCGCCGAGGTGTGGAACACCATAGCCGAGCTCCACAGCGACAAACAGTGCTAAGCACAAATCGAACCAAATCGAACACCACCGTTTCGTAAAACCCGTATACTTTTTTGAAAACGGGCGAATCTCTCCGCGGGGGGCGATCTGCAAATGCTGAATGCCCGACAAGAGACACCAAAAAATCGGAGATGTGAAGGTCTTGGCTATCAAAGGCCACTAGAAGTTCCCCCAGCTGGGTCCGAGAGGCCGTGGCCATGCCGCGAGGGTGTGCGCTCGAGGACAATCAGATTTGGCGATCTGCCACCCCCTCAAGAAAATGCTCCCCAGCTAATTTACCTAAAGTTACCTAGGATTATGGTAGGCCAATATAATGTCGCGAAATTATGCGAGATTACGCCAAGTTTCGGCGAAGTTCCCCAAGTTAAGCGAAACTTGATGCATCGGTCAATACAGCAGTTGACCCGGAAGCGAAACGCTACGTAGAAGCGAAACACTAGCTTTCTCCTGATTCCCAGCTATCCGACCGACCCCGATTTTGGTGAGAGGATAGTTGGGGATGCGATAAAATTAATTGCCCGGGAAGCTCCTGTAAAACCCGCGGCAGACCACTTTGTGTTCCCCATTATTTGGCCTGTTTTGATGCATATATTCCCTCGGCGGCACGGCATTCCGAAGGCACAATTCTTCATGAACCCGCGTGAAACCGGTGTTTTTAGCGTTGGAGAACACGAATATGGGCACCCCCGAGGTTGGATTCAACGAACGGTGGCTCGCGCATTATTTTGTAGTGTTTCGCTTCCCCGTGATTCTGCCAAATCGGATGCTTTGAAAAGAATGTCTTCGTTCTCAGTCAAGCCACAAGATGTCCTGATGAAACTATATATTTCCACGTAGCCCTGACATCGGTCTATCCATCTATGAACACGCGAATTAGCTTGAGAGTTTCGCTTCGGGGTTAAATACTACCTTTGACAGTGATCAAGTTGGAGAGCACTCCAGAGGAGCATCGGGACTCTTGTCGCCAAGCGCGCGCCGAATTCCAACGAATACGAACGGAAATCCCAAAATTACAAAGTGCATATTGCGCGCAGGAAGAATTTTACACAGGGCTATTAGGGGACCCACCATCCTACAATGACCGTCAGCCCGGAGTGTAGTGGGAAGTGACCTGATCATTGACTTCAGGTGATCTTGGGGCCAACGAAGGAAATTGTGTAGTTTCTTGAAATACATTGCCAGCAGCTACTCCAACCACTTGAGTCTTGAACCGGACCTACCTGGTCAATATTTCTGGCCGCCTGCAAGGGGGCGCGGGAATTAAAATCCAGGGTACGATGCCCAATTCTGATAGAGTGAACTATTCCAAGTCGATTGGAGGTTATCCGAAGTTTTTCCGAGAAATATTTTTCGAGCAACAGGCTGTGACATTATTGCCTTATATGGTTTGGCACCTGTCTTATTTGGGGGGTGGTGGGTGGTCGACCCTGATCCAAAATTTTTTGAGATGTTCACTATCTTGCCTGAAAGCCCCGAAAAAAATTTCAGAAAAAATATGAATATTTTTTTCACTAAAAGGGCATCGTCCTAGACAATTTATTTCCCGCGCCCCCTTGGCCGCCTGTATATTTTCTAGAGTGGATTCTCTGGCTCTGGTGACGCCATTAGCTCCGACGACACCATTTGCATTTGGGACGTCGCTACGGGGAGGCAGCTGCAGCAGCTTGTTGAGCATGACAAGCAGGTGACCTCGGTTGCCTTCTCGCCGGATGGGTCGCGCACCATCTCTGGCTCCAGGGGCAAACCCATTCTCATTTGGGACGTCGCTACAGGGAAGCAGCTACATGTTGACCTTTCAGGCCCCGGGCGTAAGAACGAGGGCACCAGTGTCGGAAGCCAACACGGTATTCATCATCGCCCACCGGGAACAGGTCAATGGCAAATCTGAACAGACATGTACTCTCGGAGTCCCGGAGTCCGATTGCCATACAACGATAAAAGCCCACCTGTGTTTTCGATCTTGGTCTGAGGGTTCGTTTGTACAAATCACGCGCGCGAAAGAAGACCTCGAAGTCTCGACATGTTACATTGGGCCGCGGCAGGCGGCATTGCATCTCGTAGCATTCTCGAAATCTTGTGGGAATAAGATCTATCAGAAGAACTTGTGTGTAGTAGTGGTGAGTAGTAGTAGAAAACCTCTTCTGACGTTGTGTATGTGTAAGACTTACCTAGGAAGGGGTTTCACATTTTTCCGGGTCCTCATGTAGCGTTCAATAGGGCAAGGAAAGCCCTTGACGCATTTAAGCTTTTCCCATCAAATTTGATGCCGAGCTCCCCGCGAGCAAGCTCAGAATTGCTATGGTCCAACCAGCCTGCAAACGATGTTTTGGCATCAACTTAATGTACCGGGCTGCAAACCTACTTTGGTGACCGTTCCAGGTCAGTGACCTCCTTACAGAAGAATTTTACAGGCATTTATATTACACCGCCTCCTGAATTATGGAGAGCTTTCAGGCCCCGGGCGCAAGAACGAGGGCATCAACGCCAAATCTAAACAGGCAGTTTGGCTCATAATCGCGACAGAAGACACGCTGAGTTTCTTCACGGTGTTCGTGTGTCACCACATCAGCCCTAAATCCGTCGACTCCTACCTTTCGGGCATTTGCGATCAGCTCGAACCTCAGTTCCCGAATATTCGCGCGATCAACAAGAACGTCCTCGTGTTGCGCACCCTGCAAGGCTGCAAACGCCTCAGGGGAACCGCGGTGCACCGCAAACTTCCGCTGTCCCGCGATCATCTCCGACGAGCAATCACCGCTCTGCCCTCATGCCCCTCCCACGACGACCTTCTCTTCCTCTCTTCCCTTCTCTCCGGCTTTCGCACTCTCCTACGACTCGGACAGCTCACCATGCCCGACAATCACAAGCTCAGGAACCCGAGGAAATATCCCAGGGTTTGCCTCCGGCCCCAAACAAAAAGAATCAGCCAGAAAACCCATGAGAATACAAATTGAACTATGCCATCTCTACCAACACTCACTCCTACTTAGCCGACGCGGATCGCCCCCGGAGTACGCGACGGTCTCGCGAGCGCCACCTGACAAACCTGCCCCAGCTGCAAACCACGACGCCACTCAGTCCGAATCGGGTGCGTTTGCCACACTGCGCGATCCGGCCCATACTGATACTCACAACCCTGCAGAAATTTGACAGTGGCCCCAGCGCGGTCTCGTCGCATGTAACACAACGCTGGGATTCGCGGCGCGGGCCTCTCCCCCGCGTGCGTTACTGGCCGTTCTCCCAAGCTGAGATCTGGTCTGCACCGATTCTTTCCACCCTTAGTCGGCTTGCACTTGCTGTTGGTCGTCGTAGTCGCTGGCCAGAATACGCGATGTTGGACCCCAAACCTCACAGTGCCAGGCCGGCGTTTAGCGGGCGCCTAAAGGGACACTGGTCGTCGTCTCCGTATACCGTCCGTTTCATTACCTTGACCTTCCCCTCATCCCGCCGAGTAATGCGTGTATCCCTGGTCATTCCCACCCGTCTGCAGCCGGGTTCAAAGTTGTGCATCAGGTTTTTTAACCCGCTACAGGGCTTTGGCCGCCACGGTACCGCGTCGGAGTCAATAGATGGTCAATCGCGAGTCCAGAGTCAAAACAAGAAAAACAAGAGATTTACAACAAAGAAAGCACGGGCAAGGAATTTTCTCTGCCTCTTTGTCTCATATGAATTGTCCACCATTCTTCACGCCCTTGTGGGCACGCGTTGCACTCCTACGGGGAGGAATGGAGGGCACTTGAGGCGGCGTGGTAAGGACGGTCAAAAAAGTGCATGCGACATTGAAAAGGACGCACCAGAGGGAGGTTCATTCTGCTTTACGATCCGGCGGCGCCTTGCCTCGGAAGGGAGTGAAGGCCGAGCACGTTTCAGGCCAACATGGTGCATCGTGGCGATGGGTAAGGGACCCAGACGGAGCTTCTTAGACGCCTCGCCACCGGCGATGGGGTCCTCGTTGCGGGGTCGCTTACGGCTAGACTCCAATTTAGCCTCGCCGTCAGGGTCGTTGGGTGGAACTTACATGGTAACATTCCCATCGAGTCTTGAAAGCGCCGCGGTGACGGGGAAGGGGTTGGGTGTCCCGACGTCCAGCGCGTCTTCGTCTACTCTGTCCTTAGCGTCGTAATGCAGGGCGGGCGGTTCTCCGTGTTACCTGAGGGCGTTGTCGCAGGGGCAAGAGGCGAGGGTGAGTGTCCAGGGGTCTCGTCGTTGGCGCTGGGGTGGGTAGTATTCCTAGACTTGTCATTGAGATTCATAAGCATACATAGTTACTGGGTGCTTGCCCGTTTAAATGTGTGTCGACCTTGAAGAGCCCTCCGGCAGCAGCGGGCGTACTCATGGTGGCCAAATGGTGGCAGGGAACAAGTCAACGTTTGGTCATATTGTGACATCTGTCATCGCATGTGTTCTCATCACGTGCTCATCCATTCGGGGTCAACAAACCGGCAACCCCGCGGTCCCCGCCATTCCGGACCACTGTCTCTCAGACTCTCCTCTCATGGCCGGCGCCTCCCGCAGCCAGCTCCTCGCCTGGCTCAACGACCTCCTCCAACTCAACTACACCAAAGTAGAGCAATGCGGCGCCGGGGCCGCATACCTGCAGGTGCTGGACAGCATCTACGGCGACATCCCGATGGCGCGCATCAAGATGAACGCAAAGCACGAGTATGAATACGTGGCGAACTATAAGATCATGCAGACGGCGTTCAAGAATAAGAAGATCGATAAGCCGATCCCGGTGGAGAAGTTGGTCAAGTGTAAGATGCAGTGCGTGTTTTGTGACTATATTTTGGAGGAAAATAGGAATAAAGATTTTTGAAGGGATAATCTCGGGTTCCTACAATGGCTGAAGCACTTCTGGGATGAAAACTACGGCGGGGGCGAGTACGATGCCGTTGCGCGCCGGAAAGGCGCACCGGCCGATCCACCAGCGACGCTTGCGCCTATCGCGGCACCTGGGTCTGCGCGTGCGTCGTCTGTTCTCTTTTCACACCCCATTCTCCATCCCCCGCCTTCTCGTTTCCTTTCCCCCGACGCAACGCTAACGCGCCACGTACGCAGGATCAGCGCACGCCGCGGCCCCCGCACGCGCCGGCGGGCGCACGCCCGTCTCCGCCCATCGGTCGGGCACGCCCAACGACGCGGCCGTGCAGGCGCTCAACGGGCAGGTGCGCGAGCTCAGCCAACATTTGGAGGGGCTCGAGAAGGAGAGGGACTTTTATTTCGAGAAGGTGTGTGGCCGCTTCTGCCCATTCTCCTCTATCGCTTTTCTGCCCTTGTCCGGCGGCTTTCTTCCCTTCCCTTGTTGTGGAGGAGTTGAGATGTGGCCAATGATACTGATACGCGCACACTCGCAGCTCCGCGAGATCGAGATCCTGGTACAGCAAAAGATGGAGGCGCTCGAGGCGGGCGGGCACGACGACGAGACGCTGAGGGATATTCAGAAGATGTTGTATGGTACGGAGGTACGTCTCCCTTTCTTCATCCTTTTATTCTCCCCATTCCCAATTATCTCGTGCGGGATCTTCAACGGATCGCGTTCCATCGCGTTCTACATTTCTCGATCCACGTACTTTCATCTCATCCGTGCCTGGGTCTTTGGACCTGCATCGATCGCGTTTCCCGTCGTTCCATCGCCTTCCATGACGTTCGACGGGATGTCTCTCCATCGGCGACGCTCGGCCCATTGACATAGTATCGAGCCCATCGCGCATCGCGCGTCCCTGCCAGGGGATCGAAGCGTGAGCGTGCTGCACGATCGGGGGATCGTACGATCGCGGGTCTGATCGCCCTCGTGCGGGCGATCAAGAATCGGGTCGGACATAGGCGTGGGACGGCGCTGAGCCATCCATCTTGCTTTGTCTGTTACTTCATGCTGCCTGCATTACGGATCCAATCCATGTGTCGTGCGGTCTCCGATGCGATACATTCCATATCGGTCCATGCTCCGCTTCGCGGCGCATCGGATGCATTTCGGGCGTATCCGATCTCTCCATCCTTTCGCGCCCTCACGACGAGGGCAGAATGATGAGAAAACAAAGTTCTAAAACTCCGTTCTGACGTGCCGAAAACTGCCGTTTCCCAAAGCGGTAGGATCACACTGTGACTTGGCTCAAAATGAAAACGAAAACAGCTCGAAAACGAGGGCGAAAACCGGTTCAAAATCCTGCTGTGAACGACCCTATTGATTTCGGGCAGATTTTGAACGATTTGAAGTTTCCCATCGGTTTATCCATAAACCAACAGAAGAAAAGCCCGAGGAGGGTCTGATTCAACCAACCTTTGTGTGCGATGCAGTTGACGAGCTACTTTCACTTGAGGAGTTGTACTCAGTTGTATTTGAACCATCTCAGGCCATTCCACACAAAAATATGGCACAGCAGACGAGCCTTCAGCGCATCACGAACAGTTCCACCATGGCACATGCTCAACCTCGTTTCCCCGGATTACGGGCGTCCAGTGCATCCCGAAGGTTCCATCCATATGAGGCGGAATTGAGCAGCAGAGCCGGGCTGCGTGTTAACGCGATATCGGTGTTGGGAAGGCAAAGGACTCGATCACATGTGCCTCCACAAACCATTCCCGCCACAAGCTCCAGCACTAGCTATGGTAGCTGCGTCCACACCTCTATCAGGCTGAGACCACCCTCAACTTGTGGGATCAGGCATATACCGCTGCTATATGACGCAAGAGATGGAACTTTTGTCTGTCGCGAGTGCCCGTGATCAGAGTTCTTCATTCTGAGTATTTCATCTTAATGACATTTGCAGGAGGACATATTACTCGTCATGCGATGCCTCTTGGGACAATGTTCTTTTCCATTGGAAGGATCAGCATCCCGATAAGTTTCTCGATATTTCGAAAATGGCCTCCTCAGATTTGGTAGAGCGGAGTCAGAGGATCTTCTGCGCAGAGGCGACTCAACAGCGTCGAATTCGGACGAACCAACGGCTGAAGAAATGAGCGGCAGAAGATAGTTGAATGGGTTGTTCGGTGTGAAACAGAAAACTTATGAAGTACAGTTTACGAGGACACAGAAAGTTTTGTATTATTAACCAGGGTCATCTATTTCCGGGGGGATCCTAAGCAGGGTCTTCTGTCTCAGTTGTCATAACTCGCACGTTTTACGTAATTTTCAACATTTCGTTGATTTCACGCAGAATGTGTCCTGCACAAGAGTGTCCCAGGGCCTCGGGGTGCGTTCAGGAGACCTGTAGGAGTATTCCGGAGGGCGTGACCACTTTGCATAGTATTAAATTTTGAAAATGGCCTGAAAATAGCAACATCCCTATTGAACACAGGAAGACCGAGTACAGTACTTACCCACCCACGGTAGGGAGAGATTCAAGCCTTCGTAGATCATTGTAGATCGTTCCCTATGCATGGGGTGACCTTTGTCGAGAAGCCCGAGGCAAGCCACGTGGGTTCAACTCCCACCGAAGGCATGGGTCCATTTGGAACATGTTACTTTTTGTTGGTGTTCCCGGGGCTGCAGGGGCATCGTCTACCTCTCCGATCTTAGAGCTGAGCATTGAATGGGACCGGTTCGATATTATACTGACAAAATCCATGGGGAGCACGAACCTTCTGGCATATCCTCAAATAATGACTCCACTAGGGCTGCCCACCGTCCCGTCAACGGGGACGGCCGTCAATCGGTGATGCTGAGACGGTTGCGGGCCGTCAAAAAAGCGGCCGTCTTTTCCAATTTTGGACCTCGAGACGGGACGGGAAGGCGAAAAGACAGCCGTCAACCGTTAAATGACGGGACGGCGCTCGGTTGCGCGAGATTGAGCATCCAGAGACCTGGACCTGCACAGCAATGAATACTAATCCGTCCAATTAGGGCCCGGGATGTTGAATTTGGGCCCCTGCTTCACAATACGCGCGAGAGGAATGTTTTCGGAGGGTACACCCGCATCACGTGAGATGTTGAACCACGATGAACAATTCTGTGAACCGTCGTGGAGCAGAGTATGGTACTTTAGATACTCCGAAGAGTGTGTTAAGTCGTGGTGGTCAATTTTCGAGCAATTCACAATCATTTTCGCAAATAGACTATGTGTTTGGTACCGACCCGTCTACGGCCGACAACGGCCGCATCCTGATGGGACGGACGGCAAAAATGCCGACCCGTACCCGCCCCGTCAATTCCATCCGGCAAGCTGCCGACGGGACGGGACGGCCTGCCGTTTACGGCAGCCGTCACACCCGTAAAAACGGGGACGGTGGGCAGCCCTATAGACTCCACGGAGCCCGGGGTCACGCAGCGTTAGCTAAACTTATATTTATTGGCAGTTGCCATCCTTACCATGCCGGTCCTTACCGGCGTCACCGCGGACATGCGAGTGGGGCCATGTTCTTTTCCGGCATGCCGTACCAGGCTACCCTCAATCTTGCACCACGATGGCTTATCTGGAGCAGGGACCGTGGGATGGAATATGCGCGCCAGGTGCAGTGATTGTGGGTGGGAGAATCGGTGTGCATAGCGAGGGAACGAGAAGTTGACAGTTTAGAGTCGTGCCGAGACTATCGCGAGGTACGCTGGACGCTGTAGAGGTAGGCCGGACTCGAACCGAGCACTACACCGCTGGAATGCAGAACGCGGGGACCCAGATGACGCAGGTGGACGCGGAGACGCAAGGGCGCAGGTGAGCCGGGACTCGAACCGTGGACTCGGACGCTGGGAGACGCAAGTGCAGCTGGGAACCACAGACTGCGAGACGCAAAGGCAGCGCAGACTCGAACCGGTCTACCGAGTGCGGGGTGATCCGTTCGTGTGGAAATAATCCCAGCGAGGCTAGAGCTTGAGGAGCACACGAGAGAGAGCCATCAACAAAGAGTAGAATATGTTTGTCCTATGCGTACATGATGGTCGTACGGAGGCAAACGGATGGCGTACACAGGGATAAACAAAGAGAATGTCCTGGATTAGGTAAGTCGGTTTAGGCCATCCGTGGCGGATCGCAATCTTCGGCCCAACCAATATATTCCAACAGTTTACACGAGGCGTAAGCAAGATTACTCCGATTTCCTTGTACGCGACGCGTCGTGCCGTCGCCGCCGTTGCAAAATCTGCTCCTTCTCAGAGCATGTTCTGCCTTACAGGAATCCAAATCTCTGCTGCTGGATGACTTTCCTGTGTGTATAACCCCTTGGAAAGAGACTCACGCTAGTAGGACCATTATCATACTGTTTCTGATTCATACAGTAATAACTAATTCCAACACCACATGTAAAAAATCAACACCGCTAGATGACTTGGATCAGGCCTCTCCGAGGCGGTAGCTGAACCTTTAGGACTTTGCAGCATTATCTCATCATTTTTATCAAGCGAAACAATAGACGCCAGGGGCGCTTAGATGAAGGCACACAGATCACCCCATAACCGCAAAGAGGACGGTGTGATCTGGTCATAGCACAAGAGCGTACAGCACGGCCGTCAAATCCAGTGGAGACAGGCAAATTGCAGAAGATAGCAAGGAAGGACATGGAGGAGAGAGCCAAGTTTCATATGCGCTGGCAAGATTGAGACAAAGCCATTGATCTCGGAGACTCGGATTGATATTCTCTGGGTTTCTATTTCAATGCACCCTTTGTCCCGATGGCGACAAACACAAAAAAGAATTCAAACAGGGGAAAAGAGAAGGGAATCCAATGAAACTTGCCAGGTCATCACAGGAGCGTTCAAGAAGACTAGATTAAATATACAGCAGGATGTGCAGAGTACCAGTAGTACTTCAAGAAGTTGAGGTATTGAAATTATCATGACCTCTGTGTACGTACATTTCCTGCCATTGTCCACACCCCTGCACCCGGCATTTTCATCTCTCCCCTTCGGTCTTGCCTTCCGTGGCTCCCAACGGTGAGGTCTGCCCTTTTCTGGGCCTTCACAATCCCCCATGTAAGTCCCCTCCCTTGTCCTACACTCTTTCCTATAATCATCTCCTTTCATACAGACCGCCATTGTCTGGTGGCCTCCACATCGACACGGATGTAACGCTGGAGGGATAAAGAACATCAATTTATCCTCACCGACCTCTCCAGTATGTAATAATCCTCTTGCCTCAAATATTATGCTCATGACGACCACAGTGAGGCCGTACGCATAGACCCGGTACGTTTCTTCCATGATCGTTTGTTTATTCTGTCCATCTTACTAACCAGATCACCTCAGCTTCGTGTACCTTCCCGCTCTGCGGCTCCGGTGCGAAGTGCCATACATACCCCCGGGCGCCCCGCCATCGCACCACTCATTCAACACGTCAACACGTCAACGATACATATTCAATCGAGTTCGTCGTTTCTTATATACAGCGTGTTGCCATCACTCAACTACTTTTAGGTCTGCGTGCACATCAATTTCTAAAGCATACCGACACGTGCATCCTGCCGTTGCCGTGTCTGACGGCGGCATGCAACAATTATGTACACATGGACATGATACTAAGGCTTCTTGAGGTAAGAGCTGCATCTACGGTGGCGGTGCGCCACCCATATCCGGTATCCAGTGGTATTTAAGTCTCTGCATTGCTTTGACCCAAATTTCTGATTTTGTTCGTGCATTTAGATGTGTGTTTAGATAGTTATATTATCTACATGTCACTTTTGTATTATGTAGTCTTTCAATGACATTCCTTTCTCTCCAATCAGTGTTTTGAAATGGATAGAGCCTCGAACATTCACTGCCATTCCCTGCGAACCGGCTGGAAATGTTGGGAAAATGTCTGAAAATATGTACCATTTTCTAGGGACTGAAAAATTCTGGCATTTTGACAATTTTTAACAATTCTCAGGAAATTTCAAGATTTGGCAACAACTGGCCACAGTTCTTGCCAAAAGGCAATGGGGGATTTTCCTGATGTGCAGAATATGAGTCACCCTCGTTGGCCACCAACCCGGTGTCATCCTCGAAATCAATTTCTGAGAACAATGTAGGATGATCAGAGGAGAATCTAGGTATGACATAACTTACCCGCTCTATGTGTGGCTGACATTTATATTTATGTAGCAGCGCCGACCCGCAGCGTTATATGCCATGTTCAACAACAGCTTTATATATTACATGTTAACTACACGTAGGAGTTTCGGCCTCCGAAGAGGACTATTGAATGCCCGCTCCCAACACATTGGTCCCGAAGACTCAGCAGAATGAAAACACAGGCTGACAGAGGCTACATCTGCCCAATAATTCCTGACCACTAGACTCATACCAGGGGTTTAGATTCACTATCCCGGTGTTTCAGGAACTGGATTATACATAGAAGTCCATTGTATCAAAAATTTAGGGCAATTGGGGGTGAAACCCTATTGCTAGAGCTGTCCTACTTGGAAATGTCCCAAAATGTGCACAAATTTGATCCGAGATCAAATCAAAAAATCTGAGGACACAGAAAACTGCGCATCGGAATTCTGAGAAGACTGAGCATATTCACAAGGTAAACGGACGAGAATCGAGCCCGTAATCGCTGTTCTGCCCAAAATAACAGAAAACAGAAAAAAACACTCGCGCCCTAAGTTCCACAAAGAACTGTAATTTGACTGGATTTTCGCGTGTTTCACTGTCCAAAAGACTTCGGCAGGGCCGGCAAGGGTCACGTGCAGCCGTAAATTTTTAAAACATTTTCACGAATACATGCAAAGCGCTGTAACATGTAGGAAAAAAAATTGAAATGCAAGAATATATTTTTGAGCTTGGTACTGGCTTGAATGCTCGGGTGCAAGCCCAATTGATCTCCTGAAACCAAAGAAATGCTCCAAGTTCAATTTTATGGCACTAGTCATTTCTGCTTTGTGATCGGGACGATTTCCGTTGATTGGTCATTTCGGCTTATCGATCACAACCTCGCTCCTTTCTTTTGACTTCGCTACAACTTGAACATACCCGTGCTCGTACCCTACTACCTTGCATGTTCTAGTGCTTCCTCCATGTCCTCTAGATGCCTTTGTGATGTGTGGTATCCACCTTGGTATTTGGTAACGGCCACAGGCCCACAGCACAACTTGAACCTACCTGTTGTTTCTCTGGAATGGTACTGGACTCTAAGCCCTGGACACACTCCTGAAATCTTAATTGTGCAATGTCTGTGTTGTAAGTTCTTGCACAATTTTTCCGTGACTGCTTCTCGGGTTTCTGTCTGGCTTGGACTGGTTCAAATTTGTTTGCAGCAAAATTGGTAGAGGATCTGATAGTGGGTTTTCACGTCCCTGCATTGCACAGGTCAACCTCGATTTTTTCAAAGAGAGTCCCTCCCCCATTTCCTGGACCATTAGCATACCTTTAACGGTTTACCCACAGAACCCCAGTCTCCCTCATCGTTTTCTAGGATTTAACTCAAGTTTCGTGTCGTCCTTATACCAAAAGTGGGGACAGGACAACTTGATGACACTTTTCTTCGTAATTCCCACCCAGATGGTCGTCCTTTTTGCCTTATCAACTGCTCTCAGAAATAATATTCGCCCGATTTGTTTCGTGCCATTTACGAGGTACCAGCCAATGACCTGGAGCTCTAGGAAACAGGTATGTAGGTGCAAGAGATCAGAATGTAACAGGGATTATGCTCTACAGTGGCCCAGATGAAAGCCCGCATCTTTTGTGAATTCATTCAACCACCTGTCACTCCCTAACCGAATTGGGAGTTCTGCCATTCTCAACTTCTCCCCCACTTCTTAAAATAACATGCTCACTGCATTGTTTAAATGGTCGTTTATCATGTAGTTTGAGTAGTGCCTATCCAACCCAAATGTTTCAGGTTCAAGCCGAGAAATATGTATTGTATGAGTTGAACCTAAAGGTTCAGCACCCGCCTCGAAGAGGCCCAATCTCAAGTCATTTTTTCCTGATGCGCTTACAAACTGGAGCTGCCGCCCCGCCTCTCCCGGCTCCATCCAGTCTTCCCAGTCGTGAAACTGCAGCTCGCGGAAGACGATCCCTTCGAGGGCCGCCCGGGCTATGACGAGCCACCTCCGGTCCTTTCATGTGTTTTTTTCCTGATGTGTGATCAAACCGTGACAGCAACAAGGCTCCAGCCGCAAAACATTTGAACAAAATGTAAGACCCGGAAATGAAGCATTTGGGTCCTCCTAAGACATCCCTGGGGTTTTGGATTTTCAAAATATGGTCTGTACATGGAGCAGTATTATGTTTTTGTGACCTATGTTCTTTGAGTGCAGAAATGGTTATTTCATCGAATGGGCACGCTTTGAGTTTTTGGGTCCAAAATATTTGCCACTTATTGCTGAACCTTTAGGTTTGGCTACCCAGGGGAACATCGATTTTGTCCATCAGTTTTGATCGATTTGTCATGCAGGATTTGTCATGACAGGGTAAAACGAATGCAGCACAAAATGAAGCAAGGATAAAGAAAACAAAGAAATTCAAATCCGTATTTAAAACAAAACCCTTCTCATTGATTCATCTGCCGGTGTGCAACCCCGTTCTACTCAAGAGATTCAGCTTCGTGTCTTAGTCATTTCTGCTTGATAATCGTGTACTTTGACGTGGGACTTCGGGCGGAGATCCGAGATCAAGTCTCTGCCTCCATGTCCTCCCTTGCTACGTTCTGCAATGTGCCCGTATGATTTGACGACCATCGGACCATGTTCCAAGGTCTTCTGTTTCCCTGGACTGTGTCCTGAATTCTGGCCTCCGTACACGCTCCTCCCGACTCTCCGGGCCTCTGACGCTTCCGTGTGATGCGGGCAGCATCTCTATGTGCTTGCACGATGTTGTTGTGTCCGCCTCTCTCCCCTGCGACTTAATTCTTGGTTTGGAATGGCTCCACCTTGTTCGGAACTGTGCACTGCAACCTGTCGCACCGGTGTTCGAGCAAACATCGGTGTTGAATTGTCGGCCTCATGAGGCGGGCAGGAGTCGTTTTCCTGCCGTCCGCCTCCATCAGGATCAGCCTCGAGTCATTCTCCCGCAGACAAGGCAGGAGATTTATCGGAGAATATGCTCGTGTGTATATATGTAAGTACTGCACCGTTGGAGTTCCAACTCTGCATCTTGTATTTAGAACCCTTGGTCGCGCAATAGAATTATTCAATTAATCCCCTTTGTCTCTTCAGTGAACTCACGGAAGTAAAGCGGGAAAGCATAAGTTCACTCACCCACCTAAAGGTTCAGCACCCGCCTCGGAGAGGCCTAATCCATGTCATGTAAGATTCACATGGTACATATACAGTTATATATCATCTATGTACAAAACACCAAGCAGAACAAGTCGGCAGTTCGGCAGTGAGTCAATGAAGTGCATGTAACCGCATTCCTTGAATATCCTTACATATTCCACCATCTTCATATCATTGATTTAAACTATTATCTCGTGGTATGATGTCCCAACAAAAAAACTCCGATTTTTTCGGACTTCGGGAAACGTCGAATCTAGCGATTTGGAGCATATATTATTGCTGAACCTTTAGGTTTGGCTACCTGCAGAGCGCCGTTAGGGTATTTCGTATTTGAATATACCTGTTCATTCAAGTCTGGGTCTCCCAGTCAAAGGTGTTGAAAATAGGCATCCAATATATACTATAGTGTTTCAATCCTCAATCTGCATGACCGCGTCGGCATGTCCAGAGATTTCAATCTCCAGTTCGGACGTGTCGACAGTACAATATATAGTCCACACATTTTCTGACTTGTTGGGGCTTCCACTTAAGTGGCTCCGAGCCACATTATTAATAACATGCTGAATGGTTTTAGTTTAACACTTTGTCGCCAGGTTTCTTTGAGACTGTACAACTCCATTTTGTTGAGTAAACTCTCACCGCACGCTGGTCCCGAGGATCATATCCAACTCCACTCTATCCATACATATGGACTCATTATTCCCTCTGTTGGCCAACCACGGTGCACATACACGGTATGCATATCTAGATGCCCTGTCATGGCATTATGGAACTTAACCCTAGATCGTACCAACTGAGCGTCGTTCAACAACCTCAAAGAACGGCCGAATTTGCGAATGCAAACCTTTCGCGTCTTCCTTTTACTCCACCCACGGTTGTTCAACTGACGGTGACTGACTCAAATGAAAATGTGGTTGTACCGTATGGATACCCTCCTGTCCATCCTATATACTTGCACCTGCTGACAAGATGTCTGAAGTCCAAATTTTTGTAGCATGCTCAGGGCGCCGATGCGGACCCAAACAAGGTCCCAACTAATGCATAAACACGATCACGGCCTCAGAGGACGCGCCCAGCCGCCGTTAAAACGTGACTTGGTATGGAGACCTATTTTCTCGAGCTTGATTGGGAGATGATAGCCAGAATGATTCTAAGCAAAAGTGCCTCTTCAGATTTCCCGTTGCCACCTTGTCATTGAGCCTAGGGCTTCCAAATAACATGCAGTGTGTTGCATGGATTCCCGACACTATTGAGTCGGCCCGGCGCAAATACTTCACTGCCTCTGTTAAGAATGAAGAGCTGCCAAGCGCCTGGATTAACAATCAGGCCATCAGGAGGAAATCAGAGGAAACAGTTTTGTTCAGAATCGCGGTGGCTATCACCCCGAATTCAAACCAAAGGAAATCACTCTCCATAAAATGTCACCACAATGCCAAATAACACGCAGCGCGTTGCGAAATACAGCCCCGCCTCTGTCGAGAATGAGGAGCTGCCAAGCCCCTCGATCAACAACCGGGCCAGCAGGAGGAAATCGGAGGAGACAATTAAAAATCTAGGCCAATTGGAGAACTATCCCTACTATGGGACATGTTCTACTGTCAGCCAGTGGAAAACACTGAAAATTGAATCAGTGAATCATTTTGAGGTGCTCAGAAGAAATCCTAATATGCCAGGCCTTCCGGAATTGCAACACGAATCGAATAAGCCTATTTCCAGAGAAAACCGTTGAGAATTGAGCTTGAAATCGCTATTCTCGTGAAAACTTACAAAAAAAAAAAAAAAACGGGCTGCGCCCTAAGTTCTGCAAAGTGCTGTAATCTCGGCTTTCTCCCACAAGGAAAGCAGAATGGATGGTGTTTGCTGGCAGGTCAAATCAAGGGATACCCCAGGGGAGTTTTGGAGGACGAGTTTGCCCCGAGCCACCTGATTTCTCAAGCGGTACCCCCATTCCGCTTACTTTTTGTGATGACGAGTAAAATAAAATTTTTCGCCTCCGGCGGATTTGCGACTAATCCGTGTTTGGTGGTGACGCGCACCATATAACATAACCGAACCCGAACCGGACCCCATGTTCGGTTCGGGGTCCAGCAGATTCTCGATTTTGCCGAACCGGCGCGAACATGTTCGAACCGATGGGTTAAATCAGCCTATTTGGATGCACTAAATGCATCACGTTTGAATGCCTGGATTAGCTGGATTCCCAGAGTTGGTCCATCCCAACCTCGTCGTTAATGTTTTTGGGTGGCCGAATCACGTCAGATGGTAAGGGGAAGCAATGGTAGATACTTAGTTCACCATTCGTAAGGTTGTCGATGCGATTTAGGTGAGACGAAAATTGGAAGCCTCTTTGGCTTATCTCACTTGACGAATTTAAGTTTTTTTCCCATCAAAGTTTCAAACACCTGCTTGGCCACATGCCAGATCGGATGCGCTCTTCGCTTTTTCGCGTCGACTCGAGCGCCAAACCAGCACTCTGCCTCTTCTGTTGCCTCACGCGACTCAGTCCTCACGCTCTGGAATCGGTCTCAGCCTCTGCTTCCCAGCTTGTGCTTTGAAATTCGTGTTTGCCATCGTGTCTTTGCATACGCGCAAGATCTGCTGCCGTCGGGCCGTTTGCGCGATCTCCCGAGCTCATGCCAGGAAAGAGGAAACGGGAAAAGAAGAAACAATGCTATTGTAACCCCCACAGCGGTGAAATGCTCTCCGCTCGCACTCGACGGCGTCATTATCGCGCAGCGTCCCCCTCTTCCATGCTACCGTCCGAATCCGAGTCTGATGCCTCGCTTGACCCTGGTTCTGAGTCCGAGAATGACAATGATCCATCCCACAACATCCCCAATAAACGAAGTCGCTCTGAGCCCCATGATGACGGGGAATTGTCCGACTCGGACGCATCAAGCAAGGGGTCCGCTGCTCTTTCGGAACATCGGGACAGTGTGATGCACAGTGGTTCGAGGGTCGTCGATGATGATGATCTTGAGGAGTTTTCTGCGGAGGAGGATGATGCCGCGCACCAACTCAACTCGCTCATACCAGAAGAGGAGGATGAGTTTGAGATCGACGGATGCAAAGGATATGATGAGGTTCGGGACGCCGATACCCCCATCTCCCGAGAAGAGATGATCCGCAAGCTAGAGGAAATGATAGGTCCTGAGAGGGAGGAGGATCTATGGGATATGCGTGCGTCTCTGCTGAACCTACAATGTCTTTAACTCACGACGCTGTAGGGAATGATGTATTGACTGAAGAAGATCGCAACAATATACGTGCGTTTAAGCTCAAAATGATGTCCAATATGTCGCGCGAGGTCTTCGAGGAAATGCGGTACACATTTGACCATAAACTCGATATCAGCTCCGAGTGGGTGATTCTTCACCGTGTCGCCATTCTTTCCTGCGTCGAGCCCGTATGGTATCATTGCTGTGTCAACGCATGCATGGCCTACACTGGCTCCCGTTCCTCCCTTTCTTCCTGCGATTTTTGTTCCGAGTCCCGCTACACTCCCACCGGAAAGCCACGTCGGCTCTTTTGTTATATACCCATAATCCCCCGTCTTCAAGGCTTCTTTCAAAACCCCAAAATGGTTGAGCGCCTTCTCTATCGGAATCAATATAGCCATACCTCGGAAACCATCGCGGACGTCTTTGACAGTGTCCATTATAGAACCTTGCGCAAGCAGAATGTTGTCGTCGATGGCAAGACATTGTCACACAAATACTTCTCCGGAAAATACGACATTGCCCTCGGTGTCTGTCTAGACGGTTATCTTCTTTTCAAACGGAACCGTGCCGGCCCTTCCGCTACCCCTATCCTCCTCCAACTCTATTCCCTCCCTCCCGAGATCAGGACTCACCTCGAATATCTGATGTGTGCGGGTATGATTCCAAGAACACCGAAAGACGTGCACAGCTACCTGACTCCCTACGACGATGAGCTGGCTCAGCTTGCTGATGGTGTTCCCACTTTTGATTCCCTGACAAAGACCCAATTTCCGTTGCGCGCTTATGACATTCTTGAGATGGGCGACATTATTGCCATGGAGAAAATGCTGAACATCACAGGTCCCAATGGATATTGCCCTTGTCGCTCATGCGAAATCAAGGGGACACGAAATGCCACAGCAGGCGATACAATTTACTACGTGCCGTTGACTGCACCTCTTCTTGACGGCAAACCCAGACGGTCTTGGAATCCCCGAAACCTACCCGGTCGATCTCACGAAAGCTTTGCGGAAGTTGCAGAGAAGTTGGATGAGTGCACCACTTTTGCCGGTCGAAAGAGGATTTCGAGATTCTACGGGATTAAAGGTCTTCCCGCTCTGCGCCGTGTTGGATCCACTCACTTTGGAAAATCTGCACCGTGGGATCTGATGCACCTCGGCTTCGAGAATAACGCGCCGAACTTGTACAAGCTTTGGAGAGGCAAATACAAGGGACTCGACACCGGTGCAGAAGATTACGACATTCCGGACGCAGTGTGGGAGGTTATCTGGGAAGAAACGGCCGACACGGTTCATCATATCCCAGCTGACTTTGTCCGTGCACTTGGCGGCATTCCGGCACACTTCACTGCGGAGGCTTGGTGTTTCTGGATCGTGTACCTTGCACCTGCGCTGCTGAAGGGACGATTTCGCCAACCAAAATACCATGACCACCTCTGCCAATACTCGGACATCATCAAAAGATGTATCGGGTTCGAGATAACGTACAAGCAGATTGACGAGTCACACTAAATTCAGCTATCCTTGCCCGCAACTCTGGTCATCCTGTACTGCCGGTGCCGATCTGACCGCGGACCGCTGAATCCGCAAGCTTGCTCTCATACGAATCTTTCTGGTGCTCTTCTCATGATTGCAAATATTCACGCTGGTGTTTTTATCCTTCACTGCATGGATCCGACTCGTTACGCGTGAATTTCATTCCTGACTGCGATGCTCGATCAGTCTTGGTGGCTATCCAATTACCGGGGCGCGCTTCTGGATTTCTTCCCCCAATATTCTCCAGCGGCACATCAGATCTGAGCTCTACCTCTTACAGTCTGCATTCCCATCGGAAGTCCCGTACTCCCACCTACCCAGCCGCTGGCCGCGCCTGCGTTTCAAGACCCTTTAATCGCTGTTTGATTCAAGTGTTGAACTGGCAATGCATGCGATGTTAAAATCTGATATCTTTTCCTCGGCCTGAGTAAGCAATTTCATCCTCATGAACTCAAGGATGACGTCTCAAATCCTTCCCGAATCAACTACCCGCGCTAATTATTGCGTCGTTAACAAAGTTGTCTTTTTTGTTTTTCTATTGCACTTTTGAAGCTTTTTGTCCTCCCGTGGTCGAATGATATGTTTGTCGTCTTTTTCGTGACGCCGGAGCGAAGCACAGGCACGTCTTGTATAACATTAGCGACATCACGACAACACGCAGCAAAGAGATCTCGAATGATCTGACCGTGCTCCATGCCGATGTAAAATATAGTACTCTGATGCGCATTTAGCAACGTGATAGAGTTAGAATTATGCATATAAGTACCTTGTCCGTGTCCTTTGCGCCTCATTTGAGAATTTTCTGTGTTGCAAGCACATCCGGTAAGGTCGCGCGTTCAATCCGCGCAGATGCCTTTATTTTTTCGCACCACGCAGTGGGCCTCGCGGCGAGCGAAAGCACCACGCGGTGGGCCCAGCGGCGAGCGTTCGCCCCGCCCGAGCGGTCGGGGTTTGGGGTGGAAACCCCCGCCGTCCGTGCCGGCGCCAGCAAGACTTTTGATTTTGATAGAAGCCACAACGAAAATATGTCTCTATTCATTGCAGACTCTGTCTTGAAAATCCTGAACTGACCCACAAGAATTCACAGATAAATTGGCAACCACGTCGCGCAGAAGCTCCACGTAGTGGGGCTCTGCAATAGGTCGACGGCACATAGCCCAGGTTATGATGTCTCACACTTAGCATAGCATTAAATTTTGAAAATAACTGTATTCTGCAATTAGCAATTGTAGTAAGGATATTCCTTAAGGTCTTAAGGGCTCGTAAATGCCGTTAGATATGTAAGAGTCCACACACAAGGTTTTACGGCTCACAGGCCATCCTACGGGCCTCGGTGAATAAATTAATGGGCAGAAAAATCGCACCCTTGATCACAAAAATGATTAAACCGGAAAATCTAGCACAATGAAAGCAGAATGGATGGTGTTTTGTGTCAGGTCAGATTGAGGGAGACACAGGGGTATTGTGGAGTAAGATTTTGCCCTGAGCCACCTGCTTTCTCAGGTGGCAGGCCCATTCCTAATTTCCGATTACTTTTGGTCATGACGAGTAGCTACACAAGAGCGCGGTGGGCCGCTTCGCGGCCCACCACTTCGATTCAGTATTAGAGAGCTTGCGCAAAAGCCGCACGAGCAGCGTGCGGCTTTTTTGCATTGCGCAGAGCCGCAGGGTTTTTTTTTTTTTTTTTTTTGAATCAACTTTATTTCCCCGTTGTCGCGTACGATATGGTAGGGATCCCTCTGTACGTAGGTATATGTGTGCTAACCATCTAAGTTGCTGTTCTACTCGATATGGTGTGTTAATGCGGCATCACTCAGAACGCGCAGAGCACGTCCTCAGCGGGGAAGTCCCGCAAAATAAGTAGGGCCATAAGCCACTATGAGTAAAGTTAAAAGTATAAAAAGGATAAGAGAGTAAGGAAAAAGAAAAAGGACTGCAAGGGGCATGGGGGAGGAGGCAACATCACGTTTCAGAGCGGAGCAGAGATTTGGGTACGTAGCGTGAAACTCTGCACAAGGCCCCATAAAGGGTGCAGCCTTCGTCGATGAGACGCTGAGCATCAGCTTCGGATGAGAGGGATATCCGAACCGAGAGTGATTCACGTGTCGGGAAGTCCGCCACTGCGCATAAAACCGAAAATGCCATTGCTGTGCCTGCTTTGGTCACGTCCAGGCAGAGCTGGATGTCGTAGAGTTGAATGTCGGCAAGATTCCGTGAGGGGGGCATGGGAACACCGTGGAGAACCACCGAATGCCATGGTTCGTCGACTTCAAATTTGGGCTGCTCGAGAGTCGAGGGCAGCCCGAGGGTGGGCCGGATGGCGCTCCAAATCTTGGCTTGCTGCGCTGCGAGGAGTTTGGCGGTGCTGTATCCCTGTCGGGCATGGATGACCAGATTTCCCTTCCGGGTCCACTGGATGCCGGCGATCTGATTGGTGTCAGCGGGAAGCGCGCGGGTGACGGTGTTGTAGAGCCCTCGGACATCGGTGCGTTTAGGAGCGGGGAGAGCGAGGGGATCAAAGCGGACAATTAGGCGGGAGGCCCGTAGTCTCGCACGATCGGTGGCCGCGGTGCCGGGGGCAACAGGAGTGGGTGGCACGGGAGATATCGTCCTGGATGAAGGGACGACGGAATGTTTGGCTGTGTGAGGATCGGGAGGTTTCGGGGCAGATCGGCCCGGATCCGCAGTCGCGGCATACGTGGCAGGTGTGGGGGCAAGAGGCTCAGCTCGGGGTGAGGGTGGATCAGGGGGGTGAGTAGGGGTAGGGGTAGGGCAAGTGGTGATGGCGGGAGGTGTAAAAATGTGCCTGTTCAGCGCCAGGAGGACCTCTGTTGTGTGCCAAGAGAGGGCCAGAGGAGTGGGGGCTTGGTGTGCCTCATGCAAAAGAGCTAGAGTAGCGAGGGCAGAGTCCAGTAATGATTCTAATCGCTGCTGGTGGGCTATGTGGTGCTCTGGACTTCCTGTCCAGCTCGGCGGCGGCGTCGTCGGCGCGGAGACGGTCCCTGCGGGGTTTTGATGGTGGTAGTATGAGCGTGAGAACATCAGCCGCAGGGTTATTTCAATTATTATGTTAACAAATACCATTTTGGAGTTGAAACTGGTCTGTAATGTCCGGAATCTGTGTATTCTGTGGACGCCCTGGTGGCCCAAGCGTGGGAAAGCCAACATTTGACTGCATCAATACTGCTTGATTTCCACTCCGCCTCGCCACCCAGGTTCTATGATGTCAGTGACATCATGTCTATAGCGGGTTGACGGGTTCGGTTCACTCGACAACATACCAAATGCCCCCAGACGGCTACTGCAGTCCGAAATTATACAAATTCTATTCATATGGATGTGTTACAGGGCACCAAAGCAAAGTTTTCCCGTGCGGCTCTGCGCAATGCAAAAAAGCCGCACACGGCTCGTGCGGCTTTTGCGCAAACTCTCTATTGACTTTAGGGTAGGTCTCAGCATGCTGATCCGACAGGCGGAGGGCAATTTACTGATTTCGGCACATCAAGCCACCATTAAATTGCATTTGTTTGCCCTGGATTGCAGAGCAGAAATCTTTCCTGCAAAGGACCTGGGACACTAGAAGGAAATCTAAAGAGACAGTTCTAACCGAAATTGCGCTGGCTTTCCAACAAACAAGGTCCCGTGAAAATCTGCTTCGAAATGGCTCCAAACAGGGCAATTTACTGATTTGATGGGAAACTCGGCACACCAGGCCATCATTAAATTGCAGCACAGCCCGAAACTAGGCACACCAAGCCACCATTAAATTACATTTGTTTGCACTGGAATGGAGAGCACAAATCCTTAGCCCTCCATCAAAAGTTGGTTGAGAGCAAAAAAAAAATCGCGAGTGTCAAGCTTTTCGGAAACAGCTGTAAAGTCTGACTGTTGATATTTTCTTGGAGTGCAACTGCCTTGCCATGGATCCGAAGAGGACTCCAATGAGGCCTTTGTTCAATACATGGCAACACAGATTGCTTTTAGCTGCAGATAGGTCCCTGGTAAGTCCCTGACAGCACAGATGCGAGGAAAGAGCTCATGGATTTTTGCCGCATTCACACGCCAGAATGCATCGAGACAAGGGATCGACCCGCGAATCACCAGAAACTTCCTCGAAGTGAGACTGTTTCAACTGAGACTTTTACTTGTCCGAGACTGATTTTCTTGGACCATATTGAGAGTACCGGCGAGCCCCTAACACCTCGAACATGGTGTTAAAAAGCGGCAATCGGTGCACCCGCCCCCAGCTCTTTATATAGGATTCCTCAAGTCATTAAACCTGTTAGCGTAAGGTTTATTGACTTCAATACATTATTTGGACCGAAAATCTCTAATCCCAAAATTTGGACTGTGCAACCTAAATTTGACCCAAACATTCAATAATTAGTGGGTTATGGCTCTGAATTCTGTGGAATTGGTCCACTATTCGCAATAATACAAGCCACTCCAAGGGGTATTGGTTTGCATAGAATACATTGCTGTCAGAAAGGGAAATCTAAAGCTCTTACCGAGTTTCTCTTCAATGGTGCTGAAAATTCAGTGACTCGGTTCAGCGGTTTCTCTGCTACTTCAAAGATGGCAAAGGTCAACCGTTGCTCATCTCTATGATTTCTATGTTGAACAAGACACCATATTTCAAGAGACATATGCAAAGAAGGAGCTGAAAAGATGTTTCCGAGCGGCATATCCAGGACGGCCTCGAAAAGGCGATTGAACTGGGATCGCGGCATTGGATTTGATGCAAATTTGAGTGCTTGCAGCTGTTTGTTTAACAATTTACATGGCCGGCCAAGTCGTCCATTTTTAGCATTTTGGGGCCATTTTATGTCAAAAATGCTCAAAATGGACAACTTGCATCAGGCATTGCGAGCCGAAAACACCTTCAATCTGGGTGAACCAAAGCATGAATAAGGTTCATTTTCGGAGTACTTTCCGGCTGTATACATCATTTTTGCATGCGTCCGAGAGAATGAACCACGAATGGTATCGGTTAAACTGGTACTGACCCTTTCTTTCCCAGAGCCCTCGGCGCGTCTGTCCTGCTCTTCCAGATGGTGAGCGTCGGCTCCGCCCGCATCGGGGGCATCGTGGTACTCGGTGCACAATTACCTTGTCTATGACGTATGCACTTTGTTTACTGACCGTGTCTCCTCCCCGACCCCCCTCTCCTCCCTCTTACCCTTCCCATACATGCCGTTAACACCCACCCAGATCGTCTACACTGGTCTCCTTGGGACTGATGATTGGTCCGGAAATCTTTCCTGTTGGATCTGTTTACGTCGTGGATCCAGCGGATCGTTTCGCTTTGACCGGCTTGAAAATAACCGAGGTGATATATATTCGTGGTCGTTTTTAATGAACCCCCCGCGGTTGCCAGGGTCCTCTGCTATTCCCACGTGCCGGAAACCGGTACTCTAAATTAAAAATCGCTCCTCTTCCTCCACCACCAGCACTGAAAAGATGGGCGGAGCACCTACGATCACCTCGCCCAATGCCACCAGTGTTGACGGTCGCTTGAATGTCCTCCGCGCGTCGCTCAAAGTCGTGGTCAGTGGCGTGCAGAATCAGTTTGCCGAAAAATCTTCAAGTTCCCGGTCCGTTGTTACATTCCTGAATGAAGCCCCCGTAACAATCAATACTGACGCCTCCATAAGCCATATAGATACCCATCCAGATGCTCACGCCGGCTCCATAGCCAGCGATGCCATTCTCACAGACACCCTAGCGCAGCTTCTCGCAGATCCCCAATTTCTCCCGGCCGGAGGCTTCCTCGCCTTTGGCCTCGCGCACGCCTACCCTCTCCCTCCCCCCCGCGAGCTCGATATTGACTGGGCCGCCGGATACGTCTCAGACATGATCAGAATTCCACAACGCACAACCGCCGCGCGCTGGGGTGGCGTGCTCGACTCGCTCCGGAGCAGCGACGTGCGCATCCGTGCGCTCGCGCAGCGCGTGGGGCTCACGCCCGCAATCAAGCTTCTCTACTCGCACCCCGGGGACCCGTTCTACAGCGACTTCCTTATAGGCCACGACATTGTTATGGACGAGCTGGTGGACTTGAGCGACATTTACGAAAATATCGATTGTTTTGGAGAGCCCGATACTGCGGAAGACGAGATTTTTAAGCAGGGAATTGTCCTTGAGCGCGATGGGTACCGGGTGGAGGAGCTCAAGAGGGTGCAGCAGAGGGAATTCCAGAAGGCTGGGCCGTCCTGGAATCCAGCGACAATGCAACAGAGCTACGTCGACGAGGATTGCGAGGAGGATAGAGGCGAGGATGCGGTGCCAACGCATTGGCTGGCCGACATCGGGGAGCAGAATCGTGTGCCGTCGCCATATGTCGGGAGCGATAGCCTTGTCAATTATATGTATGGGACGGCGGCGCTTTTTGTTCGTGTTCCCGCCGTTGGGGAGGGCGTGCGCGGGGATCTGCATGTGTAACTGTAACATTACAACTCTTTGCGGAACATAGGGTGCGGTCGAAAAAATTCCCTTTTTTGAGACATTTTTTATGTTTTCGACCATTTCCTTTGTTGCTCGTTCAATTCTTGGGGAACCCCGCCATTCCCAGGGTTGACCTCGACGACCGATTAAGACCGAAGGTGCCGGCCGGCAAACCCTGGGCTCGCAGAGGCCGTTTCCCGGCATCTGGAAGCCCTGGGAATGACCTATTTTTCCGGGGCTGTGCCAACTAATATGCAAAAGCCAATACTGTAAGCAGAAATGACTAACTAACGGATAGTAGCCCGATCATAAAGCAGGAATGACTAATGACCAAAATTGAACTGGGAGAATTTCTGGCCCTTCTCTGAATGAAAGGAGCAGGCACACCAGGATTCAAACTGGTAAGAGATGGAAAAACATACCCTTGCATTTTGATTTAATTCTAGGTCTTCTCCCATTTTCTTATGATTTTATTTCCCCGTGTTTAACTAATAATTGCTGAACCTTTAGGTTTGGCTACCCTGGGGAACTTGGATTTAGGCCCGTTTTGCTACATGCACAAACAAAGATTTAGTCATACAACATTGGTCATGATGAAATAAATTCGAAAGAAAATGGGAAAAGACCTAGAAGTAAATCAAAATGCAAGGGTATGTTTTTTAACTTCTTACCCGCCTGAATCCTCTTGCGCGACCTATTTCATCGCCTGGAACCAAATATATGCTCTGAGTTCAATTTTGGATGTTAGTCATTTCTGCTTTGTGTTCGGGCCAGTATCCGGGCGCGGAGAATATTGATCCCCGAGATCAATCACCACGTCATGATCTTGCCAGCACGCACAGATCTTTGCTTCGACTCTGCTTCCTGAAAAATAGGTCATTCCCAGGGCTTCCAGATGCCGGGAAACGGCCTCTGCGAGCCCAGGGTTTGCCGGCCGGCACCTTCGGTCTTAATCGGTCGTCGAGGTCAACCCTGGGAATGGCGGGGTTCCCCAGCCCCGATCAACACTATTAGGGCAGTCAGAGTAGCCGATTCTGTGGCACGGATTCCGGAGTTGATTCTCAAAAATGAGAATTGACTCAACTGTGACTGCTGATTCGACTTTCAATTCTGTACTCTGCCGCGATTCTGAACCTAAACCTGTGCAGTAATGGAGAAATTCCTGAATTACAGCCGTTTGCAGAACTTAGGGCGCAGTGTGTTTTTTTTTTTTTTTGGTAAGTTTTCACGAGAACAGCGATTGCGGGATCATTTCTCAACCATTTGCCCTGGAAATTGGCTCATTCGATTTGCACAGGAAGAGCGGAGGGCCTCATGTCCTAGGATTTCTTATAGGCACCGAAAATTTCCTTTTTGGGATAGATTCCCGTGTTTTTCAGTGGTTGAGCGGAGAACACGTCCCATGGGATCTATTTTGCTCCGATTGACCTAGATTTTTGTTACGGTGGATTTGGACATATTTCGAAGGGCCTGATATACCGGGATAGTAAATGTGAATACTGGTTCGAATCTACCATACACTTTGGGATCAACAATATGAAAGGAATGTATCTATGAACTGCATATTTGAAGTATTGATCCCATTCAAAATACCGGTATTTCAGGCCCTCCAGAATATGTACAAGTCCACCATAACAAAAATATAGGTCAATCGGAGCAAAATAGGTCCCATGGGACGTGTTCTCCGCTCAACCACTGAAAAACACGGGAATCTATCCCAAAAAGGAAATTTTCGGTGCCTATAAAAAATCCTAGGACATGAGGCCCTCCACCCTTTCTGTGCGAATCGAATGAGCCAATTTCCAGGGCAAATGGTTGAGAAATGATCCCGCAATCGCTGTTCTCGTGAAAACCTACCAAAAAAAAAAAAAAAACACGCCGCGCCCTAAGTTCCGCAAACGGCTGTAAGACACATATATGATATAACTCGTTGCTCACATTCCAAGGCAGCCTAAAACTTTCAGACAAGAACCTCTAACAAATGTAGGGAATGAACAGCAACTGGGGGAGAACTTCAATTGAAGAGGGGAGAAGACTTTGACAGTCAGTGATTTTGTGATGAAATAAGGCCACCTACTGTACCCTTTGAACTCTCAATTCTTCGGAGGCTTCCAGTGACATAAGGTTGCCTCGAGTGATTTGTTACAGGGAAGACTAAGTTCAATAAAGCTGTCTTCGAGTACTGCTCCTAAATTTCTTGAATTTACAGCTTTCTTTCGGTAGAGAAGGGATGGGGTCCTTGGTAGCATCCCTCCTGCTGCTGAACTGTCTATCCTGGATTGAGTATTGATATACAAGTAGCAGATACTACTTGAGAGGAATAGCACAGAGGTTTTAAACAAAAAGTGGTTCTCAAACAAAAATTGAACCAGACTTACTTGGATTTTCCCAAATTGAGTCGTTGGACCGCCAAATATTGAATTTTGTCCTTGTAGACCTATGAATGCTCCATGAGTGTAGAAAACATGCCATTGCCCCAGCATGGGTAGATCAACCTTCATGTCCCACCCAAGATTCACTGGTAAAAAATGTGTGGGCACAAATCTTCACGCGAGCCCACTCGGGTTTTGTCCAATAATGACTGCCATAGAGCTCACAGCTCCCTGATATACCACTATACATTAGTTCAAAACCAGCTTAGTTATTATCAGCCTGCAGTTTCGAGGGACCAAGGTAAAAGTAGAACCTCGGCGCAATGGGCCAATATTTCACACCAAAACAGTATTTTGACAACTGTGCAACCATCTCAGGCCGGATTTTAACGGCGTCTGTGCAGAATGATAGCCAGCGAAATTTGGGTTCGAACTGTCTCTTGGGATTTGTTTTAATGGCCCTGGTGCTTTTACATGATAGCTGAGGGCTCTGCATGTCGATACAAACAAATGTACATCAACCTCGGCGCAATGGGCCGATATTTCACACCAAAACAGTATTTCGACCACTGTGCAACCATTTCAGGCCGGATTTTAACGGGGTCTGGCCAGAATGATAGCCAGCGAAATTTGGGTTCAAACTGTCTCTTGGGATTTGTTTTAACGGCCCTGGTGCTTTTACATGATAGCTGAGGGCTCTGCATGTCGATACAAACAAATGTAGAGCTCCTGTTGGTCCCGGTTGTATAGTATCAATGATGAACACATATATGTACATACATTTGGTCTGCACGAACTGTAATAGCACAGGCAACGGAACCAGTGCCATATGTAGAAAGTCCTTGGGGATAAAAATCAGTTTGGGAAGATCCGGAAATTCGGAGACCAAATCCTGTTGGAATATGGAGTGGCTGTGCGAGCTGTTGTGAATGCATGCTCCGGCACTACCTATTACTGCGCCAGAGTCACCTACCATACATATGCATGGAGCAGTCAGAGTGTTGAACCAGTAGGTTATTAATAATAAACACCCTCAATCAGAGTGGTTTAGACTAAAGCCGTGTCTACAGTCAAGCACGCCCCTCTCTTTCATTTCCTGTTTTCTGGGTAAAAGCAGTAGCGGACCGACATTCCCGCTCTCGTGAATGATCTTGGGGAATTGTTGACTCTGTCTGCTGCTCACTCATCAATATCATTCCGTGTTCTGTAAAGTCTAGCCCCGGTGCAGTCCTTCATAATTCAAAATCAACGTCAAGCTGCTAATTTGGCATTCAGCGCAAATCCAGCGGCAGTTGTATGTCAGAAATACGTATTAAAACGTACTAAACGCACTGTGCGGTTCGTGATTTCGGGTCATTCAGGATCATCAGGTGAGCTAAAAAGTGGTGCCATTATGAAGGTGGAGAGACCTTGACAAGAAAGGTAACGGTATCATGATGGGTTGCGCACGGAAAGATGCAAGCAGTCAGGATTAATCTGCCAGGATGACGGTTAAAGCCATGTTGTAATTCAGCAGCCCGATAGTACATAGACGTCTGCGAGCGCCCAAGTACCGAGATGACCAAGGACGTCATGTATTACTTCTTTGTTTTAAAAATATATATAAGTACGAGTTTTGCCGGGAAATATGGCGGTCCGGATGCACATTTATTCCCGCCCCGCAAACTTTTGACCCCGCCCCGCAAATATGCCTTTTTTGGTATCCCCGCGCGCGATTTTGACGTTTTGATCCCGTCAACATATTTTGCGCGGACGGCATGTTCCGCCCCGCGCGATTTTGGCCCCGCGCGCGCGAAAATCCGAACTTCCGCGCGCGCGCAAAACTTTCTTTGGTGATCCCCCCACAAAAATTAACTTGATGAGCAAAGGGTCTGAGATATAAGTAAGGAGTGTGTAAATTGTATTCATTGTCGTTCGGGTCGGGTGGGACTTGGGCTTGAGCCCGTGCCTGGTTGATTTTGTCTCTAAATTTACATGAGGCTTTGTAAGTATCCTATGGGTCTCATGGCATATCTTCGACCTTCAGAACTCTATTTTGAACTAGTGTTCCACTCCATCAATGAATAGCATTACAATAAGGCACCAAATGATGCCATATGGTCGTGTTGAAAATGCAATGTACACCTAGTAAAGGAGTGCATGGATTTGACTGTAACGTGAAAACTCAATGGCTGATCAGGGAAGCCGATGTGGATCCCGAGGGCAACATCTGGCATCGCTGTTGAACTATGTGCATTCAACTTTATTGATCAATCCTGTCATTCATCCACTCCTGTGTCACCTTGGCCTCCTTCCTTTTCACTCACTCCCTCCTGCTATATCTCCCATTTAATACCCACTCTCATCATTTATGGGACTTTAATCGCACGGATCTTAATTTCGTATTCATATTTTCTCCTAATAACTACACAATGATGCTCTCTGTTGATAGGTAAATCATATGTCTCTTAGTGGACCTCACCTCCCTCTCATACCCTTAGTGTTGTTCTGGATCAGGCTCATGACCAAGTCCGACCCAAGCATAGGCTTACAGGTCCGACCCAGGCCCGACTCGAGGCGGGCTTCAGTCAGGTTCAGGGTTGATTGAGAACTTTTCAAGCCCGCGACCTGGGCCTCTCTGGGTGCTATAATGGCTCAAATTATCAGTTTAAATTTTACTTTTCAGGGAACCAGTATGGGGTTTCTGCTCACAATACCTGGCTGGCTTCTATCACTTGTTCTATCTTAAGGTGGTATGGAAGATTCTGCTCCTTTGATGGAGTAAAACACTAGTTCAAAATAGAGTTCTAAAGGTCTAAGATGTGCCATGAGTCCCATAGGATACTTACAAAGCCTCATGTAAATTTAGAGACAAAATCAACCAGGCGCGGGCTCAAGCCCAAGTCCCACCCGACCCGAACGACAATGAATACCATTTACACCCTCTTATTCACGTACCTTACTTATATCTACAGACCCTTTACTCATCAAGTTAATTTTTGTGGGGGGATCGCCAAAGAAAGTTTTGCGCGCGCGCGGAAGTTCGGATTTTCGCGCGCGGGGCCAAAATCGCGCGGGGCGGAACATGCCGTCCGCGCAAAATATGTTGACGGGATCAAAACGTCAAAATCGCGCGCGGGGATACCAAAAAAGGCATATTTGCGGGGCGGGGTCAAAAGTTTGCGGGGCGGGAATAAATGTGCATCCGGACCGCCATAGGGAAATGCCACGGCCCACACCCCTAGTGAGCGTGGGCCATATCTGAGATGCGATAAGGTATTCTTGCGGGGGAAGAATGAGATGATTGAGGGGCGGCGACTCACCTCTTTTATAGGCCTCCGAATGGCCTGCCTCTTTGGGAAGATTATTTGGTTCTTGTCAACGAACATGGTGGTGGGGTGTTGAGGGAGGTGTACGCGTTGTTATTCATACAGCCGTTTGCATAATTCCGTGAAAACGCGTTTTTTTTTCTGCGCCTCACGTGCACATGCCGACGTGCCGAAGTAGCAAATCTTGCCGGGACAAGACGGGGCACTGTCCGGATCTCTCTAAACTTTCGTTTTGGAGTTCCAACCGACGTGCCGTAGTCGCTCCTGGCTCGGATCCCGACGTTTGTGCCGCCCGCCGGCAGCGCCATCCCACGTGACTGGGCGAGAAAAAAAATCCGTTTTCACGGAATTATGCAAACGGCTGTAAACAAAGGATATCTTACTCACTGAATTCGTTATCCAAAAACCTTCCTGGATTCTGGCAGGTTTCCCGGGAATGTGTTCACAATACAAATATGGTTCATGAAGATGAGGTTTTCATGACAGGTCACGTTTGAATGCCGCGCGTGGTGATTCGGCTCGGATTTGTCCGTGACGGCCATGATGGCTGTGTGAAAGGAGAAAAGAGAAAGTGTCGATTTGTGAATGAAGTGATGATGTGTGAATAAAGTGATGAAGGAAGTGATTGAAATTAGATCATAGATGAGCGCGGGCCCCATAACCTCACGTGCTTCAAAATGCATGGAAAGTGCAAGAATGCCTCCGAGAGCGATCTGAATGACTCTAAATGTTCGCGATGCCGTTATATTTTTCGACGTTTACTCATCGGATGGCAGCCTGGAGCAACCTGTCTCGCTGTCGTAACCCCGGGTTTTCATTCTACGGGTACTGTTGGAAATTTCTGCTGGCTGATGGTGTCCCTGTGGATGGTGCGGAGGGGTTCATGTCGGTGTGCGAGTGTGGCTGCTACGGCGCTCAACATCATAGAAATATAATGGGCGAAGCAACACCGACAAAAGTACGTGTTTCTTGCTATTTATTCGACTAAAGTGCCGAACAATCTTTCATGCATCGGCCCCGACAAAAGAAAAGCGGTTGGGGTCAGTATCGTGGACCTGGAAGTCGTCCTCCCGGATCACAGCCTGCCAGATATGACTACGGGTGCATAGGTGCGGAGGAGAAGGAAAGTACCTTGATTTGACAATAAAAAATACCATTCTCAAAGACAACAGGGTTGTCGGTATTGTTGAAGTGGCGGACAGAGCCCTGGACCTCGCTGCCGTCGACGGTTGAGGCAGTCACATCGATGAGTGCATCCTTGGGAGAAATAGGGCGAGCATTTTCAAAGACCATGATGCCAGACGCATTTGCATAGGCAGGAATTGCGACCATGGTGGTGGTGGTAGGAAGAAAATTTTCAAGGGTGATCGTCGGGTACGCAAAGTCCGCTAAGTAGTAGAATCTCATGATTTCGTCTTTTCCGGGAAACCCGAAGCTCGTGATGAAGCCCGACGCTTGTGATGAAGCCGCCCGGCAAGCTCAAAGGTTTTGCAGCAGTAGCAGAAGAAAGATTTGTTCAGTTTACAGGTAAAGTTGCATACATTCTGATGGTAGATGTTCACTAGGAAGCTCCGACTACGTCGGCAGAGACCTTGCTTGATCAAAGGCTTATGTACTACACGTCACTAACGAACTCATGAAATTTTGGATCGTCGTCCCACTCCCGGCGACAACTTACGAAAGAGTCAAATCTGCTCATACTTCAAGACTATGGACATACCTCAAGTTGCCCGATTTTTTTTAGGACTCGCGCCATCATCTTTGGCGGCAATCTTTCGTTTGCCTGGGCTCCCGCGGCTGGAGCTCGAATGAGCGCTGCTTTGAGGTGCCGGGACAGTGATGTGCGAGGAAATGATGCACAGAAGTAGAAACAAAGTAGAGGCGTACAAGCGCAGAGACAAGAGACAGTGCAGAAATATTGTGAATTGATGGGGCTGTGCCTTCGGGAGAAAGGGGATCAGTAGCGGATCAAGGCGGGTTACGCGAAATTGGGGGTCATTATGAGGGTGGAGAGACCTTGACAAGCAAGGTAATGAAGTCAAAGCAGCGAGGTTGTCGTGAGCAAAGGAAGATTGTTTGGCAATATTTGATCTAGATGCTCATCCCTGAATTGGCAGTGAGCCCCGAGGACCTTAACGCAACCCAGGCCGGGGGGGATTTTGCCAAATCAGTGCAAAAATAGGGTAGAAAGCGTCAGATTGAAGATGATTTGCCAGGATAGTCATTACATCGGCGGACCTGGATTAAATAACTGCAGTAGAAGACAGGATCAGACCATGGTGAATGCGGGTCTCGAGAACAAACATGACCATGGTGCAAAATGGTGTCTACAATAACATTAGCTAGTCCAATAGAACTTCAGGATACACTACATTTGTAGTTTCATTAGTAGTAGCATTATCTGGTAAAAGTATTTTTATACGCTGCTCCATTTTCGCAGTAGAACATGCATCAGTGTGTGGGAACTGTTCCGACACTGTCTTACTGGGTACTGCTACAGCACCTCTTTTTTTTCGTTGCGCAGACCCCAATAATATCCAATGAAGGGTCGAAAAACTCGAAAGACACTCTGCTGCTGCACCAGTGTGTCGGAACGGTTCCGACACGAGGACAGCACCTCTATTTTTTCAGACTTTCACAATATTCACCGCGACGACACCGCCTCACGCTCTACGATGACACGATTCAGTCCAAGAAGACGATGCGCATGTACGACGACCTCACGCGGCCGCGATGCAGCATCCTCACCCAGCTGCGGACGGGACACATCGGTCTCAACGCTCATCTTCACCGAATCGGCGCCGCCCCCTCCCCCGCGTGCCCCCACTGCCCAGCCGTCGAAACCGTCCCACACTTCTTACTGTCGTGCCGAGCGTATCGCCGCCCGCGCCTCCAACTCATCGCCCGACTTGGTACAGCGCGACTGAGTCTCAAACGCCTGCTTGCGGCCAAGGTCGACCACAAGCCGATCCTCGCGTACGTCCGTGACACCCACTGCTTCCCGCACTACATACACCCTTTGACCTCCCCACCCTGCCCCCATTGTCTATCTTCACTTTCCTTCCCTCTTCTTATTTTCCACTCTACACTACAAATTTCTTCTTATACTTATCGAATCGAATCAAACCAAATACCGCCACAGCATATACATATATTCGCCTACACCCTTGTAGCATACTCAAAGGCCCACACCTAGATACGATACCGATACTGCCCACCTTACCTGCCAGCTAGTCCATTCCATGTACATAGCATAGTTCCACATGGGCCCAAAGGGGCCTGCGTACACTCTAATGGAAAATGAAATGAAATGAAAAAAATATATACAATGGAGGGTCAAAAAACTCGAAAGGCAATCTGCTGCTGCACCCGCTACCATAATTCAACAGGGGTTTGTATGATTCTGATTCTTCGCTCGTAGCGACCTAGTCCATGCAAAAATTCGCTAATAACTGTGTTTTTGCCAAATATGACTGAAGCTCAAGAGCCACGAGTCCTGGTCAAGCAGATGGTTCAGCCAAATGCGAGAGATCCCTATATCCGTGTCCGTGTCCACTTCCGTCTCGCTTATCTGTTCCCAATTGACACAACGCAGATTTATGAATATCCCGATATTTAACCAGTATAACCAACAACTTGTGGTTTTAGCGAAACCCACAATTTAGTCATGACAATTTAGTCATTGCACAAAAACAGATTAACTTAAAGAAAGCAAAGAAACCTATGGCGGTCCAAGTGCACTTTTAATAATCCCCCCCCTACTTTGGACTTTCCGACACTTTTATTTGAGATTTTTGTACTTTCCTACCCCTTTATAGATGTTTTGTGACCAAAGTGTAAGTGTCGGACAAAGTCAATCTCTCCTACCCTTTTATTGACTTGTTTGTGACTTCCGACACTGTTATTAATCGCACTCAAATTCCCGACACTTACACTGGTGAGTCAAAATTTCCCGACACTTTTATTTATGGCGGTCCAAGTGCACTTTTAATAATCCCCCCCCCTACTTTGGACTTTCCGACACTTTTATTTGATGTTTTGTGACCAAAGTGTAAGTGTCGGACAAAGTCAAACTCTCCTACCTTTTTATTGACTTGTTTGTGACTTCCGACACTTTATTGACCGCACTCAAATTCCCGACACTTACACTTTGGTGAGTCAAATCCCCACATTTTTATTTTTCGAATCGAAATTTCCGACACTTTCTTTTTGAGAGTTGAGTCCTCCGACACTTTTATTGAGGTGGAAAAACAAATCTCCAAATTGAGGCCTAGACTACGGTAGCGTCAAATCAAGCTATCTAGACGATTGCTAGTACTACCAGCCCACCAGCAACACCGGCCCTGCCCGCCCACCAGTTACAATCTAGGGCATCATGCAGATCCAGGCCTGCACACCTTCTGGGCACTGCCCGGTGCTACCTACAGTTTGAGCAGGTAGTCCACTGCCAGATGTGCTGTTTGCGTTAGAAGCTTCAATGAAATACAATAGCCCGAAACTCGGCACACCAAGCCACCATTAAATTGCATTTGTTTGCTCTGGAATGCAGAGCACAAAGCCTTCCCGCAAAGGACCTGGGACACTAGAAGGAAATCTAAAGAGACAGTTCTAACCGAAATTGCGCTGGCTTTCCAACAAACAAGGTCCCGTGGAAATCCGGTTTGAAATGGCTCCAAACAGGGCAATTTACTGATTTGATGCGAAACTCGGCACACCAAGCCACCATTAAATTGCATTTGTTTGCTCTGGAATGCAGAGCACAAAGCCTTCCTGCAAAGGACCTGGGACACTAGAAGGAAATCTAAAGAGACAGTTCTAACCGAAATTGCGCTGGCTTTCCAACAAACAAAGTCCCGTGAAAATCCGGTTTGAAATGGCTCCAAACAGGGCAATTTACTGATTTGATGCGAAACTAGGCACACCAAGCCACCATTAAATTGCATTTGTTTGCTCTGGAATGCAGAGCACAACGCCTTCCTGCAAAGGACCTGGGACACTAGAAGGAAATCTAAAGAGACAGTTCTAACCGAAATTGCGCTGGCTTTCCAACAAACAAGGTCCCGTGAAAATCCGCTTTGAAATGGCTCCAAACGCCGGTCTACTCTGTCGCCATCTTCAACGGAGCTGCCGCTCAGGCCGTGTCCCATCAAAAATTATGTTTTGCCCACCGAAAAAAAAACTGATCGCCGTCGGCAAAGGGTGATCTCAGGCTGTTTCCGGAGGAGGCGTTGACGATCCATGGCTCGCCACATGCAAAGATTTCTCCAACCGATCCCAGGCCTCACTTCATGGCTCCCGTTTGTTCATCGGCGCAGGATCTGCCCGAATTTCATGCGGGATCGCGGCGCGAATTTCCTAAGTGCCTGGGCACCATCGCAGCATTGATCGGAGATGGGGGTTCCGATCCGAAATTTTCCGGCATCTCGCGACGGCGGTGACGCATCGTGTGAGGCGGCCCTCGGGTAAGATCTGATAGAATGTGGCCAATTCTATAATTGGATTCTCACACAATTCTAGTGCACACAAACCCCCACTCCGGGCCCGCTAGAATACTTCCTCGCACTTAGCAGACGGTCAGCAATTCAGATTGATGACTGGGCTTCAAATGAGCCCAAGCTTCACGTCGTTCGACTTGCGGCGGGGGCCGTGGACTGATGGGGTGTCAGATCCCGTCCTTCCGTTGAGATCTCCAGCAAGTAGAATTAGAAACCCGCCGGCATATGCAAGAGCGATAGAAGAAGCCAGAGCCAGGCAAGGATCAGCTTCGAGGTCACCAGCCCAGTTCGTAGTTTCCGGCAATAGGTAGGTATTGTAAAGCACAATGTTACCGGGGTCACCATGAAGTCGGGGCCCGACAAATCTTCGCGAACTTTGTTTGGAACACTGGCAGTGTTGATTGGCTACTGTGGCAACCCCACCCCAAGATTTTGAGAGGTTAGACTTTGGGCGCCGCGTCCGCGATTCGATTGTATAGCCATCAGGCAGGTGCACCAAGTCATGCTATTGGGGACGCAAGTGGGTCTCCTGGAAAAAGTTAAAGTCGAAATTTTCGAGTTCTTGGAGGTTTCGGGGCAGCTCATATGAAGAACAAAAGACCCATCTATATTCCAACTTGTAATGTTAATGACATCAGAAGTGTGAGGCTGTAAGGGCGGCAAAGATGGTCTCTTCTACCAGATATTCCGCCAGATATTGAACTTGAGAGCCAGCCAACGGCCAATACACGGGTAAATTGTGCTTCTCTCCTTCGTAGATAGAGAACGACCACTGTGATTCAAAAAAATCGAAATCTTAAAGAGCGCATGGGTCGGGCGCCTCGAATTAAAATTGAACACTATATTTCACCAGATATTCCACCAGATATTGACCTTGTGAGCCAGCTAACGGCCAATACATGGGTAGATTGTGCTTCTCTCCTTCATAGATAGACAACGAACACTCTGATCAAAAAACATCGAAATTTTAAAGAGCGCATGGGTCGGGCGCCTCGAATTAAAATTGAACGCTATATTTCACCACACATTCCACCAGATATTGAACTTGTGAGCCAGCCAACGGCCAATACACAGGTAAATTGTGCTTTTCTCTGTCATAGTTGGAAAACGAACACTTTGATAAAAAAACATCGAAATTTTAAAGAGCACATGGCTCACGCGCCTCGAATTAAAATTGAACGGTATATTTCACCACATATTCTACCAGATTAAAGTAGATATTGAACACTATATTCAACCAGATGTTCAGCTTACCTCTGATCCGTTGCTCAGCCTTGTACTCTCACTTGAGAAACCGTGCCCTTTTGCCGTAGGACATTGAACGGCTGATTTGTAAGTTCAAAATAGATGCAAGCGCCCGATCTGATAATCGATAAGGCTGCAGCACTTTTGCTCCTTGCTTCCTATGCATGCTGGAACGTCCGTGTTTTTATTCTAATCATTCATGGCCACAACCTTAATCACTCCATATAGCGTACATGGACACTCTCCCCATAACCACTCGAACTTTGGTGGCAGTCGTGAGGAGCTCGAGCTTCACTACAGAAAGGCGTGGTCCGACTTTGCAGAGCATGCCATCCCAGGGACCTTCTGAAAAGGTTCCTGGACCTCCACAGACGTACAAGCCGGTCCGGAAATATAAATCGGAGGAGATCAGTCCCGATCTTCTGGTTGCTCGAGCCCATGAAGTTTTCGCCGCATACCCATTCAATTTCCAGCTAGAGGCTTCTTCAGCCATTCTCAAAGGCGACGATGTCATTATCGATGTTGGCACTGTATTTTCACGTTTGAGTCTCTAGCAGCGGTTTTCCAGTAATCAAGGGGATTTTGTGCCGAAGTCCAAGTCATACTACGGAATGGTTCTCTGTTGTATGCCCAAGCCGTAAGCTGTGAAACCAGAGACCGCATCGGACTGTTTCGAGAAGTTCCCGGTTCGCTCGTGCTCCCCTTTGAGAATATTCATGGCGAAGCTGAGCAGAGTCCGGAAAAGCGCTGGATATTCGTCCTTCTGCAGGGCACAGTCATGGATTGGAGGCATCACAAGTTGAATTGCTCTGTATTGCCGAAATTCTGCAGGAGAATGAGACCGAGTCGAACACACACGGAGGGCTTACTTGGATGCAGGAAACAAGCGAAGAAAAAAATATGAAATGATGATTCCGACATCATCTGAGTAAACCGTGCGTTGAATAACTGGACCACATGGTCTCAGTAATGCTGAAGGTTGGCTGTAGTCGCAAAGGTCAAAACAGTTTAGTGAGTCACCGAGAGATGGTTCACGGTCTGACCCCTGGGTCAAATTGATTTGACCCCCCCTTGACCCCAGTCAATGCCAACACTGACCGGAGGTACACAGGGGTATGACCCTTCCGCACCTCTGGCTCATACCTTCCAGGAGGTACAAAGCAGGTTTCAAAACATGATTCGAGGGATATGAAGAGTGTACCAGAAGGATTATCCATTATTGTTCACTATTCTTTCAAAGAAAATCTAAAGATAGCGCGATACGCTTGCGTACTCTTGTTGGCCCGGAACCGAGAGATCGTTCTCCGCTCCGAAAACATATATAAGGAGACCCATTTCTACTGTAACTGTAGCTTTCTTTCATCTCATTATCGAAGTTCTATTCATCAGGAAAAAACCTTCTTTCCTAATTTAGTAGTAATTTGGTTCTGGCCTTCAGATTGGGGCAAAATGGGGGAAAGCGGCCAAATTACCTGGATTTCCAGAGTTGGTGTCGGACAACATTTATAATATTGCTTTTTTGAGGACCAGAAGGGAGGGAATCATATCATACATAGCACTAGTGGGTTACTTTTGTATACAGAGTCCACACAGAGGAACATCTTGAAATTTGGTTGAGCAGAGAAATCGAAAATAGTCCAAGTTCCTTGGATGACAACTTCGATGTTTCCCCCGTAGAGCTTGCAATCAATTACATAAAATCCTGAATTTAATCGTGTACATACTAGAGCATGTACGAAGTGATACCGCAGCAGAATCCGAGGAGCCTTGAAATATTCTACAAGAAGGTATCGCACATCCATGACAGCCACTGTCCCAGTGTCAATTGACGGAAAGACGGAGGCCCCATTTGTGTTGAGTGGAATGCTGAGACTAAGTGCCTTTGCTTGCTAATGACCTAGAGAACAATCAAACTTATGGAAAGGTGTCAGCAGTGGTCTCTGAACACATATGTGGAATGGCATTCTCAGCAAATTGGTACCGAGGTTGTCCGTAGCTATGCCAAAGCTCCTCCTTTGTGCCTCCAAAGTTTGTTTTGTTGTGGACAGAGTGGGCATGGAGGCTCGAGTGGTTGTTAGTCACTAGGATATGGTCAAATGAACCGCACGAACTCACGTTCCGGTGTCAAGATCCCCTTTAACATCACGAAAGGCGTAAAACATTAGAACCTCGGTGTCACTGAGTAGCCCGCCCTGGCAGAGGTCTCCGAGAGCACTCTGCATTCCAAAGCAAAAGTCCTTCTGATTCCTGAACTTATGATATAAATTTGAGCATCGGAAGAGAATAAAACGGACACACTGTTCAATGTTCCCTGCAAACTTCTCTGCCTTTGACTGCCATCCCTCCTTCGAATCTTCGTCCAGAACGTCCCATTTCTCCTTCAACACGGTTTGATAGAGAGCACCGAGAGTGCCCACCCCACCCGCTGATGCCAACTGTGTGCTGGCCTCCGAGTGGATGCTGGCGTTATTTTCTCGGGCAAAGAACTGACGTGCGGTCAATAGCGAGGAGAAATGGAGGATTGGGATTCCCTTTCTGGAGCTGCGGGAGGTCTCCGAGGTGGGATTGCGTTTGAGATAGACTTGGGTGCGATAATTGGTGAACTTTCGCACAACCATCTGCATGGATACATTTTTTTTTAAAAAAAAAAAATTGCCACAATGCGGTGTTTTGGCATACCTCATGCCACTTCTTCTTCGGGTTGACCTGCAAATCGAGATCAACGAACAGCGATGAATCGAGGATTTGATTAGCGGTGTCCTGCTTCCACTTAGTGAGTGCCGTTCCTTCGACGCCGTTGTCTAGCTGTGCACAGAACAAATCCATGAAAGACTCAATGTAGGATTTCTGGACAAGGGTGAACTGCCCGTGACGACCAGGGCCATTCGACATGACAATGTTGAAGGGACGGAAACAAGAGGGTGGTACTCATGCTCACGATTTTCTTCTGTGTTTAGTCTGTATGCTGACATTGATTCTGGAGATACCCTTTTTGAGAGGCACTCATCCAAGTTCATATGGAGTAATTTTCTTGCTAGTTCCTTCACAACTGGCCATCTATCAACACATGCTAGCCCAGGATGACAATTTTGTGGCTACATTGGTTCCAAAAAATCGGATTGCGCGCTATGCCCCCGGTAATTGCAACGCGAACAGAATGAGCATACTCTCGAGGAAAACGGTTGGGAAATGAGCTCAGCAGAGCCAATCTGGCGAAAACAGGCAAAAACATAAAAAAACAGGCCGCGCCCTAAGTTCCGCAAACAGCAGTAAAATTCGGGAAAGTAGGCGTTATTCATATGTTGTTACCATTGGCTTTTCACCATATAAACTAAGCTTGAACCTGCCTGTATGAGAAGCAATTGTCCGTGACCATCAATTACCCAAAATATTAGGTCACTGGGACATGTTCTAGGCATGCTAGAATGCATTTTGCGCGAAAACGGCCTGAAAACACAAATTGTCTAATACATGATATTTTCAAAAATTCCTCTCTTTCACCAATTCCGCATGAATTAGCCCAACATATCTAGCTACATTCCATCCAAATCGGCGGAGAACTGATTGAGATATTCACAATTCTCCGAAAACATCCCCAAACAAGATATTTTCGGTTCCGACATTAGCTGTACTATTCACATTGTGTCCCTCTGGAGACATGGCCCGCGTTTTTGCGGTCGAGGAGGTAGATGTGGACGTGAGGGGCGCGGACTTTTTTTGTGGCGCGTGAGTGCCACTTTCCGTTGGGGTCACCATCGCGGAAGCTGGAGTCGGCCCAGCGGGGTTGGGGGTCAAGAGCGGGCTCGGGTGAACTAAACTTGCTTCTGCAGGTCTCTTCGCTTTCTGAGCTCACGGATTTTGTCTACCCTGCAAATATTCTCAGTGGCCCAATATCTTGCATCAGGAAAATCCAAAATTACTACATAGACCTACATAGACATTTATATCAGCAAACCGGCCAGTTCTATAGAAAGGTGGGATCACATGGTTGAGATTTATAGACACTCATAGACACCCATAGTTCTCATGTTGTCTATCAGAGTAGTGAAAGTCACAGCACTCATAGCGCTCATAGTTGCTCACAGCCACTCATAGTTCACCAAAAAAAATGGGTATAAACAATATATTGCAGCTGATATAATACAAGAGTGGCACAACGTGCGGTGTAATTCACGAGGCCGTATGTAGTAAGGTTGCCGGTAGTAGTGGTTTGTTGTCTTGCGGGCATCACACAGCCAAATGGCTCTTTGAGAATGCGAGGGGGAAGCCATGAGAAAACGAGTCCGAATGTCCGGGGAGGGGATAATTTTTGACGTTGAAAGCCCTAAAAGTATCTTGCGAGCTTCGGAAAATGCGCCCAGGACAATTGCAGGTCAACAGTTGCCGTTGGCTTGTAGCAAGCACGCCAGGTCAGCCACGTCTTCGACTTGCAGCATTTTGAGGTATTGTGTCTTGCATACTGCTTGCGCATTTCCTTGGAGATGTCACGTCGCTTAAAACGTTGGTCCGTAGGTATTTGTCCAGTGCGGGTATTCTGTTGCGTGTTCTTGACATGATTGTGACATTCGACGAGTGGACCGGCCGAGGGCATGCGGGCATAATACAATTAATTGAAGAGGAACGGGGGAAGACCTTGACGATGTGCCGTGGCTAACCGGAAGACAAACCAATAGCGAGAAGATCGAGGTACAGCAATTTATGGTGGAAGCGCAAGCGATTTGAAAGGAGGACAACGACAAACTTGTTGTGAAAGACGAGATCTTGTATTTGTGGAAGGGCGTTCCAGCGATAGACAAAGCAGTTGGCGCACACCAAACAAAGGGCGAGACTTGCAACGAAAAGTTTAACTTCCCGTGAACGAAGTTCGACAACCTTGCGGCTGCATTGACGCCAATGCGCGTTGAGTTGACTGCGGCATCTGTTTTATTCCAGGATCCTGACGGAGGTCCAGTTCGAGGGAAGAGGTGTATAGGGGGGGAGTCTTTAGAAGGCGAGGGCCGTCGTGGTATGAACCAGAAGCACGACGAGGAGGGAGGGCGGTGGCAAACACGACATCCAGCGATTGAAAGCAAAGTATCGGTGAGGACGCAACGGAAAGGCAAAGCCAGCAAACATACCTCTCCGAGAAGTCATGCACCAACCACGGTAGTAGGCCTGCAAGGTCAACGAAAAAAAAAGAGCTGCTGTAGCATCACCCAGTTAGACGGTGTCGGAACCTGCAGCGGTGCCTGCGTGGATTTACTGGGCTGTGAATCCCTGAGGGAAATCCTGGGGATGTCCCAGATAGTATATCCAGCAGAGATATGCGGAGGAAGTGGGTGGATGGGGGAAAATAGGACAATATGTTTAGCCAGTCAAACTGGCGTGATCTTGGCCTAAAGTGTTGTCCTGTTGAGCCTAAAAATCGGCCCTTCAACCCTCTATTCTTGAGCGAGAATAAATGAGGGCACCCAACAGTATTTTTTCAATTCATCTGTGGTACCCGTGCTCAGTGACTATGTTCCTAATTGGGCTTTCGTTGATGTGGGTTGCAGATCTGTTCCGTGGCATGATCTATGATCCTGGCCATCTACAAATGAGAAAAGATCCTTGAAAATCTACTCCGTAGGTACCCGCCCGTCGATACGGTCTCTTGAAGCTTTTTCTTCAGAGGTTTTTTTGGCGGATGATGAGATAGCGTGGTCACATCAAGCACAACCGATTTCCCAGTGGCTCTGGACAGCGCCAATTAACCGATTCCGGTGGGAAAATTAAGTTGTACACAGGGAGGACCCTCAGGCATCTGGTGGTGGCAAGTGGTTGATCTCAGTGCACGTGGTCCGATGCAATGAACTCATTTCCGGTTACTTTTTGTGATAACGAGTATATTATTGAGGTCTGCACGGTCAACGAAAAAAAGAGCTGCTGTAGCATCATGCAGCAGCAGATTCCCTTTCAGATTTTCTGACCCTTCATTGTAAGTATATTAGGGTGTTTCAAAGTTCAGACTTGAGCCCCAACTTCGGCCGCAACTTTGGCCCCAACTTGTCGAAAGTTGGGGCCGAAGTTGAGGTACGGAATCGGAAGTTGGATGTCAAATCGTGCGTATGTCCACGACTTGACATCCAACTTCTGCCCCAACTTGGTCCCCAACTTCGGCTAATATCGCGTCATATCAGATCTTTTGTGATTTGCGGAGTTAACTTTACCTCAACTTCCGAGGTTGAGGCAGGAAAAGCTGCTGAGGTGTTTCACAGTTAGAGCCCCAACTTGTGCCTCAACTTTGCTCAAGTTGGCGTCAAGTTGAGGCAGGAGTTGAGGCCAAAGTTGGGGCCGGAGTTTTAACTTGGAAACACCCTATTATTGAGGTCTGCACGGTCAATGAAAAAAAGAGGTGCTGTAGCATCACCCAGTTAGACAGTGTCGGAACCGTTCTGACACAGTGGTGCAGCAGCATATTATTGAGGTCTGCATGGTCAACAAAAAAAAAGAGGTGCTGTAGCAGTACCCAGTTAGACGGTGTTGGAACCGTTCCGACACACTGGTGCAGCAGCAGATTCCCATTCATTCTGACCCTTCATCGTATATTATTAAGGTCTGCAACGTCAACGAAAAAACAAGAGTTGCTGTAGCAGTACCCAGTTAGACGGTATCGGAACCGTTCCGACACAGTGGTGCATTGAAGTTCGGAGGTTTTATAGTCGGCAATCAGTGCTTCTTTCTGTATGACTACAGTCCGTCCACTGAGATTCAGCTCAAAACTCCCACTACTCTGTCTTCCCCAACCCCGTAAGTGAGGCTTGGTAGGAGACTGTATCCGACCTCCCAAGGGATAATCATAGGCTCGTGACCAACCGCTTCTTCAATTCAATTCAATTCAATTCATATTCCATTAGAGTGCGCGCGGGCCCCTGGGGGCCCATGTAGCACTATACGTATTACAAGGATGACTACTAGCAGGTGCGGAGAGAGGTGATTCAAGGAGTGCGTTCGGTAGGTAAGGCGGACAAGGGAGGTACGCTGTGAGGGATGTATTTGAGTTACGTCGAGGTGAGGTATCTAAGCTAGGTATCTGAGTATGAGAATGAGATAAGGAAAAAGAAAAAGGAATAAGCTGCGGGCCCTAGAGGGCGTAGCGGGGGAAACGTCCGGTGCCGCTCACGAAGCGGAGCACCGGCTTGGGGTCGGACTTTGCACCGAGAAGGCGTTGGAGGGAGAGGCGCGCTGTCCCTAATTTGAGGACGAGGTCGAGGCGCGGGCGATGGTAGCGGGGGAATGCAAGGAGGAAGTGTGGGACCGTCTCGGGGACTAGGCATAGGTCGCAGTCGGGGGATGGGGCGAGGTGAAAGCGGTAGAGGTATGCGTTGAGGGCGAAGTGGGTGGTGCGTAGTTGGGTGAGTACGCTGCACTGCGGGCGGCTCAGGCCGTCGTATGGGCGCGCTACCGCTAGGGAGGGCCGGGCATCGTCGAAGAGGGAGATGCGGCGGTGGCGCGGGGAGGTGGACCACTCCTCGAGCCATCGTGCTCTGAACTCCTTGGCGCCGGCGTCCAAGACCGCCGCTTTGCTCGTGGGGAGGGGCCTCTCAAAGGGAATGATCCGAGACGCGAGGGCAGAGGGGGCGCCTTGGGCGGCTTCCTTTGCGCGCGCATCGACGGCTTCGTTCCCAGCGATTCCGACATGTGCCGGCACCCAGTGTATGCGGATCTTCATGGTGGGGCGGGCTCGGAGGAGGCGGCGGTGGAGGGAGTGGAAGAGGGCAAGCAGATACTGGCCCGGCTGGGGACGGGGGGCGGCGAGGGCTGCGATGGCGGGTTGGCAGTCGGTGAAGATGTCGACCTCAGTGAGGCGCGGGGTACCCTTGACGATGTCGAGCGCAAGGATGGCGCCGACGACCTCCGATTCGAAGACGGTGTGCTCGCTCTGAGTCCCCAGATGCTTCATCCTAGCCGCCCCTTCTCCTCCCTTCCCCCAGGCGACCGCTGCCGCTCCTACGCCGCCCTCATATCCTGATCCGTCCGTGTACACACAGAACCCGCCTCGCTTCCTCACCTCCTCCAGCTCTCTCTTCGCCGTCTCCTTGTCTGGCGCGATGCGCGTCGTCAGCGCTCCTAGCGGTGCCCACCCGATTTCGAGACCAACCGCTTCTAACAACACGTGACTGCCCTTTTCACGCGGCTGGGATCTCCGGTTACTTGATCCGAGAGCTGAGTTGGCGGAGTTTTAAAAAGCTTCAGACGGACAGAATGCTTAATTTTATAAAGCGGGTGAATACACCGGACTGCCACTTTTTTCTTTTTTTTGGGAGTTTTCACGAGATCCGTCCTTGTGAGCTCAAATCTTACAGCCGTTTGCAGAACATAAGGCGCGGTCGGGGTTTTTTTTTTTTTTTGAACGGTTTCCAGCAGAATCGGCGCCACGGGCTTAATTTTGATCCGATTGCCTTGGGAGTAGGTGCGTTGTATTCGCATTGAAAGTCTGCCTGGGACGAAATACCGTTTCTTTTTGATCCAATTACATGATGAGAGTTCTTCCAAAAAATCTCGGTTTTAAGCAGGAACACTGTAGCATTGTGAGTACTGCCCCGATTGGCCTAGTTTCTGAATATGTTATACATCCGAAGCAGTACTATGAGACTATGATGTTTACAGATATGAGTGTTCCCGAGTTCTCATGCAGAGCTCTACTTATTGTAGTATGTGAATATCCGCCTCGCTAAAGTGTGCGCCAAATCATAATGACTTGACATATTGCCTAATAGACATCATAGACCCATAGCACTGCTTTGGATGTATAACATATTCAAAAACTAGGCCAATCGGGGCAGTACCCACAATGCTACAGTGTTCCTGCTTAAAACCGAGACTTTTTGGAAGAACTCTCATCATGTAATTGGATCAAAAAGAAACGGTATTTCGTCCTAGGCAGATTTTCAATGCGAATACAACGCACCTACTCCCAAGGCAATCGGATCAAAATTAAGCCCGTGGCGCCGATTCCGCTGGAAACCGTTGAAAAAATCAAAAACCGACCGCGTCTTATGTTCTGCAAACGGCTGTAACCGTTTTCCTTGAAAGTAGGCTCATTCAATTCGGACGGAAGTTACGCAGGCCGTGTCGTCGCTCGATTTTGCCTAAACACCTCAAGACGATTTGGTGGGTCAAATTTGGGTGTTTTGGGGTGTCTGAGAGCAGAACGAGTCCCAGAGTACGAGTAGTGATCTGACTGACCTAGATTTTTGGTATGATGTATTTTATGGGGTTCCTGAGGGCTAGAAATACCGGGATTTTTAATGTATCACACAATTTCCCAGTCGATAATGATGAATGCTATTGATGGATGCTATACACTAACTGACCAAAAGAAATGACACATGCTTCTTTGAGCCATATCTCGACGTTGGACTTTTGAATGAGGACAAAGTAAAATACTCTTGTGGAGTCAGAACTGCCCAAATACAGAAAATTTTGCAGTCGCTGGTGGTTAAATTTTCTGTGGGTCTCTCAGAGCACTCATTCCATGCGCACAAAGTTGATTCCACCAAGAAGTTCGTACCCATTCCACTTCCGAACGAGGACAAAGCAAAATACTGTTGTGGAGTCAGACCTGCATGCCCAAATAAAGAAAATATTACACCACTTGAGCCGCAGGGGGTAAAATTTTCCATGGCTCTCCCTGAGCACTCAACTCATTCCATGGTAGGAAACATAATTCGAGCGAGAAATCTGCACCCATACCACTTTTGAACACGGAAAAAGTAAAATACTGTTGTGGAGTCAGACCTGCAAACCCAAATAAAGAAAATATTACACCACTTGAGCCGTCGGCGGTTGAATTTTCCATGGCTCTCCCTGAGCACTCATTCCATGGTAAGGAACCTAATTCGAGGGAGAAATCTGCACCCACTCCACTTTTGAACGCCGAAAAAGCAAAATACGCTTGTGGAGTCAGACCTGCATGCCCAAATACAGAAGATTTTCCACAACTCGAGTCGCCGGTGGTTAAATTTTCTGTGGCTCAGGAACACTTATTCCATGCCTGGGAACCTAATTCGAACGAGAAATTGGTACCCATTCCACTTTTGAATGAGGAAAAAGCAAAATGGGCTTGTGGAGTCAGAACTGCCTGCCCAGATGCGAAAGATATTACACCAGTTGAGCATTTAGCACTCATTACAGCTCTTTGCAGAACTTAGGGCGCGCATGTTTTTTTTTCTGTTTTCAGTTGTTTTGGGCAGAACAGCGATTACAGGCGTCCGTTTGCCTTGTGAGTATGCTCAATCTATTCAGAATTCCGATGCACAGTTTTCTGCATCCTCAGATTTTTTACTTTGTTCTTGGATCAAATTTGCGCACATTTTGGGACATTTCTGAGCAGGACAGCTCTAGCATTAGGGTTTCACTCCCAATTGCCCTAAATTTTCAAGACAATGGACTTCTATGTATAATCTAGTTCCTGGAACACTGGAATGGCATCCAACCTCTCTCCATAATGGCGGGAAGCGGTGCTGGGAAAAGCAGGCCGAATCTATAGTGTTGCAAAGGCAATTGCCATAAGATCATACTCTGCCTCAAAACGTGACTTATTATGGAGAGCTGCTTTCACCCAAATGATTGCGAGGTGATAGCCAGCGGAATTCTAAGCAAAACTGTCTCTTCAGATTTTTCGTTGATGCCCTCATCATTGAAAAATCGGTGTCCAACCTCTCCATAATGGCGGGAGGCGGTGCTGACAAGAGCGGGCCGAATCTATAGCGTTGCAACGGCGACTGCCATAAGATCATACTCATTCCGCTCCACCTCAAAACGTGACTTATTACGGAGAGCTGCTTTCACCCGAATGATTGCTAGGTGATAGCGAGCGGAATTCTAAGCAAAACTGTCTCCTCGGATTTTTTCGCTGATGCCCTCATCATTGAGAAATGGGCGTCCAACGTCACCATAATAGCGGGAGGCGATGCGGGGAAGAGCGGGCCGTATCAATAGCAACGGCAATTCCCATGAAAGAACCAAAGAAAAATTCATGGAACACTCCCTGGGGCACTGTTTCAGTCGCACTTTCCGCAAATGGACAGGCTCTGAACCCCCCTAGAATGCTCCACAAAAACTCCGCGACTTTCTGAGACTATCACGGTAGATATGTTGGCTTTGAGGAGGAAGACATTCCAAATCCGGAAGGCGGATCAAATCTCATGGAACCTTCAGTTCTTCGTAAAATCCATCTCTGGTTGAAGATTCAGACCCTACTCATCGAGAGCTCTCGATTGGTACTACTCCGAGGTTTTTCCCACGAGATTTTGGTGTGCGCCAGATTTGTCAGGTGCTTCACACATTAAATCGCCTTTTCCGACCCAGATGATATCGTCCTCAGTGATCGGTCGTTTACGGGTTATGGGAGTCCCGAAACAGCGCATGCATCCTGTGAGGGTGCGCGAGACGAGAGGGCCATTACGGCGGGCGCGGACCTCGGGGAAGTAGAACTCGAGTTGGCTGCAGATGCCCGAGAGGTAGGAGTTGATGGAACGGAGATTTATGTGAGTGCACATGTAGACGGTGAAGAAGCTGAGTGTTTCTTCCGTTGGTTCGACGGGGAGGTCGTGCATCTTTACGAAGGTGAGATAGGAATTTGTGGCGGACGTATATGTGGAGTTGGAGCTGGGATCGAGAGTGAGACCCAGCGCGATGTCCCGCTCATGAATGAGACGGTCCATCGTCCACAGCAACCGGGCAGGCCTGCGACTTTGACTTGCGAGCGGCGCCTGAATTCGGCTCGCGCTGAACTTCAACGACTCCGACGCCGATGGAACCAGCGTATCTGTCGAGTGGCTCTTTTCAAAATCCCGTCATTTGTGCCATGAAGCGCGCGGCTCCACGAAGGCCGAGACAATCCATGGAGGCAATGTTGGTCAAGATGTGGATCAAGGCTGGGCTTTTCAAAAAGTCTTCGCTGCGGCGTTGCAAGAGGATAGTTACGGACATTACAGCTCTTTGCAGAACATAGGGCGCGGCTCGTTTTTTTTTTTTTTAGGGGGGAGTTTTCACGAGGATCATCGCTGTGAGCTCAAATCTTGACCGTTTCCTTTGAAAATAAGCTCATTCGATTTGGACAGAGAATTCGGAGGGCGTGTCGTCGTTCGATTTTTTCTAACCAGCTCAAGATCATTTGGTGGGTCAGATTTGGGTGTTTTTGGCTGTACGAGAGCAGACTGGGTCTCACAGTACTAATAATGCTCCGATTGGCCCAGATTTTTGATATGATGTACTTGAGTGTATTCCGGAGGGCATCACGTACCGGTATTTTTTAATGTGATCTGTACTTCAAATAAATTGTGACTTACATACTTAGTCATGGGAGGGAATCGGACCTAAGAGCGCTCGGCGGCCCCAGTCTCTAAACGTGTCGCATCCTATCAAAAAGACGAGGAGATGCGGTGTATACATACCTAACTGCGACAAGTGCATGTGTGAGCCTGAGCACACTTGCATGCTCCCGCAATATTAGGTACCTGTCAATACTTCCAGCCTGAGACCGATTACCATTAAATGGTCAAGTACACCTTACCGAGTGTATCTCTTTCAATACGAGAGCACTGAAAAGAAGTGCGATGATCACATGGGCCACTGGATACGCAAATATCGCCGAAAATCCCGCCGATGAAAAGCCGAACGAATGATTTCCCACGGTAACATCGAATTATATACGACCAACCACAGACAGTGATAAGAAAAACAGTGTTAAATTGGATGATTATGCTTAGCGACATAGCCCTAAAATAGGTACCCAATTACATGAATAATTCATCTTCTGGTTATCCTTAATTTTCTTCCTGCTCCCTGCTTCCTGCGACCTCGAACCCATCTTGCGCATTCTTAGCACTCTGTGAGCCTGCCTCATCTAATTCATTCCTGCACATGTATTATACATCTTTCATTGCCATCGCAAGCGCGCGTGACCGAGAATGCCTGTAAGTTTTCCGATACCTTTCAATGGCTTTCGCTGCACCCAGGACTGTTTTCTCACGTTAAAATCGAATTGTATACGAGCAAACCTCAATGCTGTCAACTGTTAAATGATGAAAACTGACGTTCAACAATACAGTCCGTGTACTAAAATCATCAAACATGCCGGCTTGTCTTGAGTTCGTCTTCACAACCTCAATAAATGGGAGCCGTATTGTTTGTGCATGTTGAGTCCGAACCTGTTTGTATAGCTGTGCGCTAGATGCGGACAGCCACAGTGTCCCATTGAGAAGGAATCGACCCAATTTGGTTCATCCTACCTGGTGCCTGGCACCGGGATGGAACAGATGCAGCGCACACAGCACACTAGGAGTGCGGCACATGCCATTCATCAGCGGCACTCCGCCATCTACGGCGGCACATTGGTGCCAAGTGCGGCACATGCGGCACACCAATTGCATCACCGGAACACGGGTACGTGCGTCGGCACGGTCCGCACACATTTTTTGGACGCGTCACAAGTGGGCGCCACTGCGTCGGGGGAAGGTTTCGGGGCACATTGACGTTCTAATATGTGTTGGTTGCTCTAGCTCACCCGCTCCTCGCTTGGCTAATTGACTCGGCCTACACATGCCATTGGTCAAATCCTGGGAATAACAATGGTAGAAAGGAAAGGATGCACCTCATGCACCACGGATGTTGGAAGGCATCCGCCAAGGTAAAGGGATCCTGAGGATCGAGCGTCAAGAGACCCTGGAGTAGTGCTGGAAGATGATCTCGGTCTGAGCCTGATCTAAACTCGGAATTCATGTCCACGCACAGACAGCGTCGCTGTCAAAACGATTCCCATCTGGAGGCGGCTCCTTTCCGGGCGACTTCTTCGGCGAGGACTACACTGCAGCAGATTTCGATTATACCCATCCCTCCGACTTCTCGGACTCTGACTCAGATTCTGATGACGAGGGACTTGACAACGATCCGAGTGCGCTCGATCGTGAAGCGGCGGCAGATGCCGAGATAGGCAACGGATGGGAGCCTTTGCGTCCCAGTCAGAATAGTCCTATGGACGACACAGAGATGGAGGATGCTGTCCACCAATCGGAAGGACGAATTTTCACAGATGACTCTGTGGCTGGAACGTAAGGAGAAGATTGTTCGACATGAACAGTTTATTGCGTGAAAGCTCGCTGGTTCACCCGCGCCACCAATCATTGAAAATCTCAATCCAGGAATTGTTTACGAGCGAAAGCTCGCCATGCCAAAGCATCCCACTCACAAAGCAATCAAATTTACCACACTCGAGACGGATTACGGTGCTCCGTTCTTCCGTGATGCCCTCTCACGATATATTGTGCAGTTGACAGACCCAACTCTATCATCAGCTCAAATTGAGCGTGAATCAAACAGCTTTGATGTTCCCTTCAATGCGGTCCCAGTTTTCCAGAGAATCAAGTTCAGTACCTCCGATCCATATGCCAACGGCGGGCCCGCGGACTCGATCGTTGATTCTATCCACGTCCAGCCTAGAAAGGTTCTAAAAAATGGAGATGTGGTCCCCGCCCGATTCGACACTGCGTTGGTTAATACTGGCCATGGCGGAAAGGCAGGTACCACGGGTTCGTTCTATATGCGATCCTCAATTATTTGGTGCTGATCTCACCCATCAGGATACCGCATAGCCCAGGTTCGCGTGGTCTTTACACTTCCGGAACGACTGGCCAAAACCATTCTCCCATTGACCACTATACCTCCGAAATACCTGGCATATGTCGAGTGGTTTTCTGCCTTCAAACCTCAACCAGAACCACACCATTTGATATATAAGGTTTCCCGAGTAATCAAGAACGGGGATCGCCTCGCCAGTATAATTCCTGTAGATAATATTCGACGCAGTATACATCTCCTACCGAAATTCGGGCCGATCGCACCACCAGAGTGGAGGTCATACAATGTGTTGGACAGCTGCCCCGTTTTCTTCGCCAATCCGTTCACTGATCGTCATATATATGCAACTCTGTACTAGTATATACGAGTACGCAGGCTGATAATTTACACCTGGTGCAATCCTAGTTTCTTGTGCACATACTTAACTGCCTAACAAATGGTTACAGAGAGTCTGGGAAGTCGGTTCCAGCACTGCGCCAGAGCAAAAGATCTCGCTCTGCTTTGTCCAGTTCCTCCAGCGTGACCAAGAGCTCAGCGCGAAACCTGTCACGATCTGCTTCAGCCTGTAAGCAACGTGCCAATAGGTCGTGGCTGGCAAGAGCTTCATATGCTTATTAGCCTGCGTACCCTAAATTTCAGCAAGGGATCTACCTTTAGCTTCACGAGACCTATCCATATGCGCCCTGAAGTCTTGCGTTGACTCATCTGGATTAAACTCTGGACTGCGCAAGGTAGGAACCATGAAAGGACCGGGCACAACAGTAAACTCACATTCCGGTACGCAGAGCCGATGCCCGTGCAAACGCTGAAGACTTTTTCCGAGGAGGGCTCGAGGCTGCGGCCTCGGCTTCGGCCGCCTCCCGAGCAGCCTCCCGAGCAGAAGTTCGCTGCGATTCCTGCCAGCTAGAGTCAGATGGTTGACATCGAAAATCATCACTACAGGGTGCTCTTCATCTTCTGTGTCTGAATCTGTTTGCGGGTTCCCGCCAATTGGTACAGAGATGGGTCGACGTGCGGCGCGCCGGTTTCGTATAATTTGAAGTTCGAGGTGTTGGGAAGGGTTTGGCTCATAGTCAGAGCCTGCTTCCGAAGAGGCAACGAGGTAGTCGGGCGCTGTCCAGTCCTCGTCGTCGTCTTCATTGGCTTGCGACGTCATCGTACTGTGTTGCCCGTCTACATTGTGGCTATGTGTACCCACGTGGTACGGTCTAGCCTCTAGTGTCCGGCAACTTGTTAAGTACCCTAAGTCGCGTCCCTCGGAAACAGAAAAGGACTCTTAGGGTACTTGAGAGGTCGCCAAAGAGGGAGAACATCCATACGAAAAGGATTGACAGGGTTTGAACAACAGAAAGGTAATTGAGTACCGAATTAACTACCAAGGCGTGGAATGTTAGAGGTCTAACTTACTTCCAGAAAATATTGTCACAAAGATTTGATATAATGAAGATGCAAAACACTGATAGAATTCGTCCCCGCGCAGCGAGAATACAACCGAAAAAATACAGAACCAGGGGAAGGAAAGTGGGTGAGGGATTTTATGAGGAGGTGGATTAACTCCGAAGGGTTGAACATTTTTTCCGGCACGGAGTAGGTGTTGACTGAGAAAGCAACCGGGTATTTCGGCCTAAACGTAGTCGAACATGTCCGAAGGTTCGGCAGATATCGGGGTCTCCTGAAGACGCGAAGGTCACAGAGGATACGTTCCGATTCGCGGTGGAATCGGTCCATGATAAAGACACCGGGTGCGCATGATGGCCACCCTTCTCGCTCTCCGGGTCGGCGCCATGAAACTGATGCCGAAGGGTGTCAGTTGGGGAAATATGGATAATGGACACTGACCAGGTCTCCATCTGCAACGTGTCCCTGTCCCGTATTAAAAGGGAAGCCTTCTGGGTCGAAACCGAGGTCCCCTCCCGATTTTCCCCGTCCGAGAGGGGAGAGGCCACTGGGATCTGTTTCCTTGAGTTCATCCTGCTCTGCCCGAGGAAAGATCCACGTCCGCAAACGTTGGCGAGCAGATAGATCGGTTGTGGAGCATCCCCACGCAGCATCTGCTGTTCCGCTCACTTGAGCTTCGTCGAAATAACCTATCTGTGACGAACCTACGTAATTGGCCGCAGTTGGCCGCATTTAAGGATGAAATCTAGTCCCGACATGATAGACACGCACCGGCGGCCTCAAACTTCATGTCCCCCGCGTCCGCCACTGCCTGCGCAGGGTTCCCTGCTTCGTAGAGATGATCCGGGAGGTCACGGTTGCGTCGAAAAACGGCTGCATAGTGCGCCAGGGCGGTCAAAACCTCAGCCAGGGAGTCCTCAAGCGAGACAACCTCCATCCTGGCGTAGTTGGGAGCGACCACGTGGGTGATGTGGGTTATGGTTGGTTTTGATGGGACCTGAATACATACGAGTAATATACCCGCCGCTGGAAAAGTCACTAGCGGCCGCCGGTGGCCGCCAGTGACTCTTGGCGGCCATTGGCAGATGTTGATGGACACTGTTTCACGTGGTGTACCAGTGGGCGCCAAGATAAGATACGGATTCCGGCGATCACCATCGGTTTTCACCGGACCGCTGCGTCCCCGCTCGCCAGCAATTTCCACCGGGGTCCACCGTATGATAGTGGCGACCACCGGAGACCAGTGGCCAAACATGGGGGCTTCATGAATGAATTTTCAGCTACATGTATTTAGATAGACTGGACACATTTTGTGGTACCCACATACACACGCGGATAGCTTGCGTTTCAAACTGATGTTCATGCATATGTAGAACTATTGTGACTTTCATAACTCAGAAATTGAATTATCAGTATTATAAGTCAGGTGATAAGAGGTTTGAAGAATGCTTATCACAAGATTTATGAGGCCCTACACGGCCGCATCAGACTCAAGTGAACCGCATGTTCGTTGTATCCTAGCTTGAACCCACCCTGACATTGAAATCATATTTATTTATTGCAATTTGCAAAAATAATGTCCATTCGATCAAAAAAAAAAGAAAAGTTTTAGTTTGTTCGGACCGGGTGTGTCAGTGACGTCAGGCGTTATGTCACTTTGTCACACAAGCTCTCTTCGACTCTTTTCTTGTTTTCCCGTCGCTTTCCAGATTCTATGGGCAATAAACACATCGAGAATTCTGCTAAAGTCATTGCTCTCCGCCTGCTACGACGTGGCCGCGACACCCGAACTGAAATAGCCGAAATATGTGGTTTCTCCAAGAGAACTTTACGCCGCACTGTTCAACGTTTTCACACCACGGGCAGCGTTGCCAAAGCGGCTGCTATTGGTCGTGGCCGGCCACGTCTTCTTCACACACACGACTCGTACTATCTTCTGAAACTTGCGGAACATAACCCCTGCCGTTTCCTCGATGAATATCAACACTTTCTTGATCTCTATCGACACCTTCCAGTCCACATATCCACTGTCCATCGCACATTCGAAAGAGCTGGGCTTAGCGTTAAACGTGTCCAAAAGATGGCATCAGAGCGGGATCCAATCCAGGAGGGCGACTTCATAAACCGCATAGCCGAATACCCAGCCCATTACTTGGTTGCGGTGGATGAGATGTCCAAGGACGATCGGACGTACGCGAGATTGTGGGGGAGATCTCCGCGGGGACATCGTGTCGAGGTTTACCAGCCCTTTGTCCGGAAGCGCCGCTTCACGGCAATTGCAGCGCTTGCACTCGATGTTGGTGTCATAGCTTCTCGGGTAATTGAAGGCTCGTCAGACCGTGATACTTTTGTCGACTTCCTACAGAACGACCTTGTGGGTCTCTCTTGAACCACCTTTCTCCCACTAACCTTTTGTTTAGCTACCCATCATGAATCCCTACCCAGCTCCTCGCAGTGTCATTCTGCTCGACAACGCCAGGATACATCATTCCCAGGAGATCCGCGATCTGGTGGAAGCGTTCGGTGATCTATCTCACGATGTTCAATTGATTGGAGGCACTCATCGCTTCATTACAGGCTGCCGAATTGAATATTTACCCCCATACTCGCCTCATTACAATCCTATCGAGCAAGTGTTCTCTGTGATCAAGTCATACTTGCGACGCATTGGAATCGGAAGTTATCCTGTCTCAGCTGCATACTATGAACTGTACCGGGCATTCCGTATCATCGCACCGGAGATGACATGGGGTTTTTTTAGACACTCTGGACTTGTTTGACATTACGCTTGTTCCTACTTCACATTTGTATACGTATCACAACGAAATCAAAGTCCGACTTTCCCTTTTTTCCATTCAGCTTCTGCAAACCGAACCGAAGCGCGCTGCCCCAATTGCAAATATTGATCTAGTACGGAATTTTCCAGATATTCGAGGAGATGCGGACCATCTAATTGCAACTGAGTGAGCCGTTGAAGGATGTCGTCGGAAAGTCTAAAGGCAGCGCAAAATTCGGGGATCGTCATATTTGCAGGTTTGGCAGGAGAAGCGATGGGGAGAGTACGGGGAAGTCGATGAGGAGTGGTGGGTGGAATCGGACCAGGGTCTTTATTGGGAAAGAAGGGTTGGAAGATAGCAGCGAGACCAGCGAAATCATTGTTGATCGTAACGGAAGAAGATGGCTTTGATGCGCTTGCTCGCCTACGAGATGCTAGCAACGCAATATCATCAATGTCGTCGGGCTGATCAGCGAGCGGCCAAAACGCTTTTTCTTCGTCAGCGGGGGGAGGTGTTCCACTGTCAACACCAGGCATCTTTGCAAGCTACCATTCTAGGTGTCACTACGAGCACACAGAGGAGGAATAATGAACGCACCATCGCTGATGCCCAAATTTTCAGAAGAAGCGGTGTCAATCGTACATGTTTGGCGGTCGCGTTTCCCACAAAACACCACCGGCCGGAGCAAGTGCGATCAGAGCAGCGGTTGGCACCCTGTAGCTGCAGGATAGTTTCTGCCATTTCTTCCTCTTCCTCGGTGAACTTCAGACCCAGTAAATAAAAGAAAATCACGATAGAACAGGAGACGTACTTTGCGTCTCTTACTCTTCTCTCCAGGCTCATCCTCATCCCCATCTGGTGTGGTCGCCTGCCAAGATGGTTATCAGTCTGAGATGGTAGTGATTGAGGAACAGGCTTACCGTCTCGAGTTCATTTTCCGTAACCGCAAGCGAAACAATTACCTTCGATACATTCTTCAACTCAGCACACTCGTCAATCAGGTCACTGTAATCTTTCTCTTTAGATAACTGCATGTTTTTGTTCTCTGTGCGTGCGATACTCCACGTTATTTTGAATCTGGTCGTGCGAAGTTCCTTTGCAACAATCTTGTACTTCATTGATCTATCGTCGCGATCTATGGCGGATATTATGTGGTCGAGAACCTGAGCGAAGGTTGATTTCTCGTGGAGGTGGATATGCCGAGTGATAGGATCGGCCTTTGCGTTCTTTCGGCGCTTTTCACCGGCTTGCGGAGGGGGAAGTTGGGGCTGAAACTTGATGGTGTATTTTATTCCTTTGCCAGTGTTGTATACAGATTCTGAAGGCAGCCTTAGCTGTGTCCCCACATGAATAACGGAGCAAGTCTGGCTTACCTTCCCATTCTTCATCATCCGAGTCTCGCGAATTTCTACCATTCGGACCTGGATCATTTTCGTATCTGGATTGAAAGCGGAGGTACTCTTCATATTCCTCGTCATACTCGTCCTCGTGCACCATGGGAGAGGAAGAAAGCGACGGGAAAACAAGAAAAGAGTCGAAGAGAGCTTGTGTGACAAAGTGACATAACGCCTGACGTCACTGACACACCCGGTCCGAACAAACTAAAACTTTTTTTTTTTTTTGATCGAATGGACATTATTTTTGCAAATTGCAATAAATACGTGTCTCGTGAGTATATAAACGATAAGAGTCGAAGAGAGCTTGTGTGACAAAGTGACATAACGCCTGACGTCACTGACACACCCGGTCCGAACAAACTAAAACTTTTCTTTTTTTTTTGATCGAATGGACATTATTTTTGCAAATTGCAATAAATCTATATAAACGCGCTATTAGATCTGCTGCCCTGCACAATGTTTACGTCTCGCGTCACGTGATATTTCGATCAAATATCGATGCGCGTTGACTTCCTGAATAGGTCTCGGAGGCAATGAGTTAGCCAGAAAATGCAGGCAAAACTCCAGTAAAATCCTTTGTTACCAATGAGCCACAACAGGTTCCACTGGCCCACCCAGAAGAGTTGGGCCAGTGTGAACCATTGAAAACCGACGGGCCGCAATGTATTTTGCTGGCCCATGGGAAGAAAATTCCTCCAGCATGAGCCAATGAGGACCAATTTAAACTGGCAGAATTTGATTACTGTATAATTTCGTTCAATTCGACAGGGGGGGTGACGCGTGACCCAAAATTTAGGTTTGACATTTCGGCACGAGGCAAAATTTGGCATCACAGGCGGAATTTTTTTCGACACCCAAGGGAAAAGTTTGCCTTTTTCACGTCGCTGAAGCGGTTTTGAGTCGAGGTCACGCGAGGCCATTTTTGACACAGGCCTGCGTGACGCGGGACCGGCGGCCAAGTTCGGCGCCGACATGGTGGTGCGTGATGCGTGACCGCCGAATTGAACGAAATTATACAGTAAAATCATCAGCCCACCTCAAGCCCACCTCAAGCTCCAACCATTGAAAACCGGTGGTTCATACTGGCATTCGTTGGCTATTCATTCCGCTACGGCCCAACGACTCCCAGTGAAGTCCAGCGAAAATCAATGGAGAACAGTGGAGATTGCCTGGGTACCTGCGCCAGCAAAGTCCAGTGGTCGCCAGCGGGGGCAACGGGGTGGTACGCTGTGCGCCACTGATGTCCATTAAAAATTCGTAGCCAGCCAGCGGCCGGCAGTGGTTGCCCGCATCAGCCAGTGCCGAACGATGCCGATCACCCGAGATGACAGCTCCGCGTGTATTACTGATACATACCATGATCTAGTCCTGTGGTTACCGCGCCATCACAGTAGGCATCCAGGGTTATTAGATAAGCACGTGTCACGTGGACGATATCATGACGCGACTTGACGCGTCAAGGGTTGCAAAGAGTACGGGATTCGTAAAATCTACCAGTTTAAGTGTATCTAGATGGCTGATTTACCGTCCAGGGGCGTCCTTGGCCAATCTCGGGTGAAAACAAGGTGAACGAAATGAATCATGGGTTTGATGACCAAATTCGGCGAAAATAGCCCCTGGTATGGGAATCGACCCGGGAAAGTTCCCCTCAGGTCCAAGATCCACTTCTAAGCTTTTGTGAGTTTTGGATATCAACTCTTCACGTCGAAATTCGCGTCCAAAGCCAGAAGACGCGTGAAATAAATAGGTTGTTTGGTCGTGCATCACCCATCATTCTGTGATAAGATGGGACACCGCTTATCGGACGCGGTGACTAACAGACTGTAATGGGCGAGGAACGAGCCGGTTTTCATTACAGCGTCTGTCTAGAGAGACTAACCATGATCTGTCAAGCTGTCATCGTGCATGATCCGTGTGATCCTATATTCGGCATACACGTGATGATTCATTGCTGAACCTTTGTAAATTCTGTCATTCCCAGGGCTTCCAGATGCCGGGAAACGGCCTCTGCGAGCCCAGGGTTTGCCGGCCGGCACCTTCGGTCTTAATCAGTCGTCGAGGTCAACCCTGGGAATGGCGGGGTTCCCCCTAAAGGGTGTGCCAAGTGATTCAGACTAAACCGAGACGATGCCCGAGCTCGTTCCGGACCGCGCGTCGATCAACGGTGCGCTCGGCGGGGATGGGGAGTATTTTGAGGTGCGAGCTACGCCGGGGATGACGTGAGTTGCTTTTATTTTGGAATTATTTTTTACCCCTCTTGCGCGGTCATTTCCTTCCTTGTCCTGCGCTCCGTTGCATATTTCATTTTCAGTCCTACCTTGTTCACTCCGCTCCGTTCTCTTTCTCCTCTATTTCTGCTTGCTGCCCACTTCATTCACTCCTCTCACATTTCTCATAATCCCCATCGCTGATTTCATTCTTTCATTTCCAGCACCCGCCTCCGCCTCATCAATGCCGGCACCTTCGCGCCCCTGCGCGTCTCCGTCGACGCGCATGTTGGAGTAGTCACTCCAGACTCCCTGTCGGTAGTCGCCAGGAAATCCCGCAATGTCGCGATGCAGGGATGAAGCGGCTCTGGTGTTATGTCCTGGCACCTATTTGAAAAAAAGTTTTTTTTTAAATAGAACTGTGTGAGGGTAGGGTATGCTTCGTGGGCTCCGCTCCTATGTCGTTGTATTGTCCAGTTGGTATGACCGACGCCTGTCCCGAATTGGATCAGTCAGAGGCTGTGAGTTCGAGTCTCGTTTATTGTTATTTTTTTTTTCTTCTCCCCGCATTTCAGTTTTCAAGATCGCGTTTCCGAGCTCGCACACAAAAAAAGCCAAGAAGTGTATACTGTACTACTTTTCAATTAATCAGTTTTTTAGCACCAATGGCCCCTGGGGTGCCAAACCACGGACACAATTTCCGGCCACCCCGCCCTTTGCAACTGAAACCATCCATCCCACGACTCTTACATACTGCGCATGTCTTCTTCTTGGCCTCCTTCATGTCGCCCGATCCTGAAGATGCCGTGAAATTCGTATTGATGAAGGGCAACTGAGATTGTTGCGGGGCTAGTAACGGGGCGCCCGGGGCGGAAGATGTGCTTGAAGAGGTTCCTGCGGTGACAAATGCAAAGTGACGCTGGTGAGGATCTGGGCGCGATGGTGGCTGTCTCTCTGACAGCGATGGTTTCGATGCTGGGACAGCGGCGCGCCGATTCTGAGTTGCAACGGTTGCCGAGGATGCCACGGCATTTCGTGTCTGCACAACTGGGGAAAATGACTGATCCAAGACCACGCTCGTGTGCACATCCGACTGGATTATAGCCAAGAACTTTGCACGCTCGCTCGAGGTCATATGCATGCTGGTAATCTCATCGCGCACGGCACTCCATGTCTTGAAGTGAGCTTGTAAATGCTCAGGGATCTTGAAGAAAATGGTTTTGCCATCAACCTGCGTTGACCACCATTTCGCCATAGCTTTGAAGTCAGGAAGTTTCCCGCTGGCATCGGCAAACTTGAGAACCTCTCGGTTGAATAATCGGTATTCCTCATTTGTGTGAATGGGCACTAATGCGAATTTTGTGTCTTGTGCAGTTGCAAGATAGCCATATCGATCTGTACGTGAACCTGCTAGGTTTACGAGCGGGAGTGAGGCAATTTGGGTGTCAACTTTGAGGGCATGATCGTGGCGGGGGATATTGTAGTCGTCTCGAATCTTTTGCGGAAGCGCAGATATGATGAATGCTTCATCCGTGGGCTTGAATAATGAAACATTGATGTATCCCGGTCGTGTACGGCGGGGGGCGTCGAATGGTAAAGACTGATACGCGATGTCGATATCATCCTCGAGCCACGGATCATAGTGGCCGTCATAGACGACACCATCTCTGTGCAGAGAGCCGGACTGAAGCTTGAGGATCAGAATATGTTCCCTTGAGAATTGAATTTATAACACACCTCAACATTCTTGCGGTAACAAAAATCCGAAAGCAAAGCAACCGTCAATTCAACCGAAGCACCGCGAGAACCAAATCGGCTTCGCACAGGGTTGTGAATGCCGCCTTCGAGTGAGTTTGTGCCTCGCTTACAGTGCCAGATAGGAAGGCCCTTCTCGTCTATTCGGAGGAGGTTGTAAAGTGCAACACCGGGTGGATCAGAAACCCAGCCTTTCCGTACGTCCTCAATCATAAGTCGCGCAGCTTTATGGCATTCTACGTCGAACAGCTTGAACTTCTTTCTGGCGCACTTGAGGTCTGCATGGGTGTTGAATAATGTGACTAAAATTGGTTCCAGAACGTTCGGCGGCGGAATATAACGACGGACGCGCGCCCACACCCATTCTGGCCTGCTCCGAACAGCTTGGTCCCATGTTATATTTTTTTTCTTCAAGACTGCTTCAACGCGCGCCTTGTCAATTTTATCCGGAATAAAAATCGCATCCCGGAGCCATCTGGAGAATTGTTTTGCAAGAGAATGATCCCGGCTGATATGCTTCGTCAAGCGCTCCATTTCACGAAGGACATCTTGAAAGGTTCGAGTTGGACGCGGGGCCGTCGCCTCGGCTGGCTGAATGAGAGGGTGGTGTGAGGAAGACTCGGTGCATTCCTCGTGTGCCGCTATCATCGCATCGACATCAGCATCCATGTATTTCTCCAGGTCCTCCTCGATCAACTGATTACCAACAGCAGGTTGACTTGGTTGCGCTGGTGCACTGGATGACCCTGCAAACTGAATCGGACGACTCGGAGTTTTCAAAGTCGCGACCTGGTTCCTCCTCCAACTCGGAGTCATCTATAGGATCAGAACTTGACGTCGCTAGATGGCACCCGCTCCCTCCCTCAACCTGGTCATCCAATCGCTCGATTTCTTTGGAGACCAGTGATGCTAGATCGACAACAATTTCAAACCGAGGCGGACCCAATTCTTCAAGTGTTTCGCCGTGGTAGTGGCAGATAAAAGATGGAGCGATGATTTTGGTGATGCGAATCAAGGCTCGTTTTGTACGAGAAATGGTTATGTATCCTCGTCCAGAATCTTTCTCGGATACCGGAAATTTCGTCATCTGCTCGACAAATGCACCGTGGGCAACGGAAACACCCCCATTTCGCAGAGTGACTTGTTCGCCAGGGTGACCAATCCGGACTAATCGGGCGCCCGCCGGTGGCCGATCGACGACAGCTTTGAATATATGTATGAAATTACCTCATGCGGAGTGGCGCGCACGCGGGGGAGCGCCGCTAGTGCTGTACATGAGCGGGCGTGGGGAAGTCATCGGCGCCGGTGGAAAGCCTAAAGCCTGCAGGATCTGAAAGCAGAATGCACAGAGGCAGATACAGATAACGCGGACACACAAAAACACCAACAGAGATAGAAAAAATAGAACAAAAACCAGTATGCACCCAACAACACTACCCAAACATTATCCTGGACCGTATATGTCTTCCTCTCGATGAAAGTAATCGGGATGAGCGTTTTGCAGTCGTTGATGCACTGATCAGTGAGGAGTGGGAGGAGTGGGAGGAGTCAGAGGGAAGAGGATCGAACGAACGCAAGAGAGGAATTGAATTCATTGAATGGAGAATTAGGGGTGAGTGTATGCAGGATAATGCGTGCACATGTGCAGCAAGACAGATAGAATTATCCAATTCAATTGCAGTGCACACGAGAGATGTGCCACCGCTCAACATTGTACCCATCCCGGAAGATCTCCACCCAAACCATCGATCTGGGACCGGTCAACCATACCGAAAGCAGGGAAAGGAAACTGCGTACAACCCAGAGGGAAGCACACCATATTCGGCGTGATGAAGACCCACTGAGGGCCCGTTGACAACGTCGTTCGCAAAGTCTTTGAAGGTGCGGATGCGCTTGACGCGCTGAGAGTCTTGGGAAACAGCGTCATAAATCATTCTAACTCAATTTTCAGTAAAAAGGCGTGAGAAGAGACAGGGGAGCGAAGGGAAGGACATGAAAGAGAAACGAGAAACAGGGACGGATGTATAGCGGATTGTGCTTGGGGAGCCGGGGGAGATGTAATTCTTTGCGTTATAGCTGTGCGCGTTGGTAACGTCGAGAAGATTAGAACTCGGGGAAAGGGAACACGAGAGAGGGAAGAGGGACAGAGAATGGGGATAGAAGACAGAAAATCACAATACACACAAGCACCCATAAAACTCATCCGCAGGAATGTTTTCCCGGTAGGTCACCCAGGTGACCTCCTTGTCCTTGAGGAGGTCGACGACAGTGGAGATAGTGTACCATTTTGACCATAGATTCAGGTCACAGGTCACAGCGGGCTCTGAATTGAAGCTATTTAATTTTCGTCACAGGTTACTGGCCTCCAGGACCCCGGTTTTTGGCACTTTTCCGGCCAAAAAAACACCGGCAAACTCCGAAGAATTGCCCAAAAAGGAAATTGAATCATTCAAAGTTGAATCTAAGTGGTCACAGGTCACACCCGCTGAATCTACAGTTGAAATGGTACAGTATTCAAGGGGATGCAGTACATTAAGTTGTTGTGCATGCCAAAGAAGTCGCCGCCTATCGCAGTGACATCTATTTGGGTGAGTTACGAGTACTTTACGAGTACTTATGTAATCGTTTTTAATCTGCCAGAGGCGGGTTTTTTCGACCTCTTTTCTAACTAGTACAATCTATCGTGTAACAGACAATAGTGGCTGTGTTGTGGTCTTTCTTATTCATAGGGTAGCGGGGCAGGAGCATTTTGGTGCAATTGACCCGGGGTGATGCCTAGAAGCGCGATGAGGGACTCGCATTTGGCGGCGGCTTCCTCGGAGGCCTGTTCGATGTCTTCGTTGGATGGATATGTTGCCAGTTTTGCGAGGTCAGCGCCCACAGTGTCGAAGTACGTGTGAGTATAGCCCTGAGCCGCCGCCTTCGAATTTGAGGCCTTCCCGGACAGCACGGCTTCGCGCATAGTAATACGGAGCTTTGGAACAAAAAAGATGAAGTCGAGGAAGGCGAAGTCTTTGACAATATCCCGAGAGTCGCCGAATGTGTGCTCGCAAGGCTCGCTAGAATGATACCAGGGAAGCAGGGGAGTGGTGCCCGGGACATGGTCCCGATGAATGAGGACCAAAGAGATGATTCCCTCAATCAGGTATCGCGCAATATCCACGGCTTCTCGAGATAGAAAGTACTGGGACTGCTTGTAGCCTGCAGCGTCGAGGTACTTTGCCCAGGCATCCAGGAAGTATCTTGCCCTGAGCGCCAGCTTTATTCGTTCGCGATGGCTGATATCGCGACTTTGGTAGGCATCCACGAGCTCACCAAAGACGAAGAGATAAACGATTTCGCCTATATGATCGGGGTGATTTTCAGATAGATACTCGAGGACCGCTGCGCAAAACAGACGACAGGCAGCGGAGTCATCCTGTCGATCTAGTCGTTCTACGTCCCGTCGGTACATTGGTGAGTCAGTCGACATTGCCATTGCGTGGATTCGACGGAATATGGCCGTGAAGTTGCCGAAGGTGAGCATGCGCGCGCCCGAAAATAAATTGTTCCGGAAAGTTTTGAGGGCGTGTTTCGAGTCCTGAAGCATCACTACCGGGTAGCCGTTGAATGTCGCGATTTTCAAGTCGAGGTCGGGGGCGCCGGGAATCGGACTGGTGACTTTGTATTCAATGACCTTTTTTGCCCGTTCCACCAGCTTTCGTTGAAGCGATCGCTCAGTCTCTGTACCATCGCAAGCATAGGAAATAACACAGATATTCCGCTCGGTAAGGCCGTAGAGGATCGTTTCGAGGGGAATAAGGAGTTCATCCGCTGACATATCATCTCGGATAGGCATCGCGGCGACAACCAGTGGGGTGATGCCCGGAAGAGGAACAGTCAAGCACCATACCCGCACCTGCCGGGCGCAAGGGGAATCAGTTACACCTCGAAACAAAAGTTAGGCCTGTACTGACCTTCGTCGCCTTGACGGTATTTGCATCGGCCAGAACTTTCGTCATGTGCTCGGGATCGAGCACTTGTATGGGTCCACCAACGGCCCCAACCAGATAATCCGCCTTCTTTTCCTTGTCATGGTAAACACGAAGCGCTGGAAACAGCTTGGTATCATCGCAGCTCAACCCGACGGGTCCGTCGTATTTTATCGCCGCCAAATACTCTTGGACGAGGGCAAAGTTTCTTTCACCCAACACCATCCGAGTCGGAAAACGCGGCTCTCGCGCCTCTTTCGCCCTGCGGAAATATCACGTTAGTCCCCACGTTGAAAGAGGAGGATAACGGCATACCGAAAACTACGGTGAGTACGGATAGGAAGATGTTCCCGGAAAGCTTTGGCGGCCCGCGGGCTGTGGATGTTGACAATGTGTGTCATCTCATCCCAGGCCGGAGGATACTTGAAGTTCTGCATCCCCATACCACGTTCAATACGGTCGGCCTTCTGTACCATGGCCTCAACTAATCCACCGAATACCTTGAAGTCGTCATATTTTCCTTGGAGGGTACCTTGAGCGAATTTAATGCACGGTGTATTCTTCGCATCCTGGAAGGCAAAAGAAAACAATTTAAGTAACATATACGAAGCTTCGCCACATCTTGACTCACAGCCGTCTCGATGATCTCTTTCAAACCAATGGTGCGAGCGTATATGTGGCCAAGGGCTTGATTTCTGTATTGCTGATTTACATAGAGATAGTTCTCGTCGTCAGGGACTGGGAGTCGAATAGCTTGTTTGAATCTTGGGTTATTCAGAACAGCGGAGCATTCGCTGCAAGGAAGAACGCGCGTTCCATGGACGCCGACCGCCAGCACAGTTTTCTTGCAGCTGGTAGAAAAGACTCGCTGTTTGGAATGATCATTGGCCCATTGACGTTCGTGACGCCGTGTATCCGCAACCGTTTCTTTGTCCTTGTTCTTCAAACGGCGGAACAGCTTCCCGAATAACTCGTGCGCGATGATCGTAGTGGAGCGGGATCCACCGCCCGCGGCGCCAGTCCGTATAAAGTAGGTGGGAAGTCGAGGACAGATACTCGCAGTAATTCCTGGGCAGGGTTGAGTCGGCCTCATCGGTTTCTTAGCGCTAGATTTCCCGCTTGCAGTGAATCTCAACGCGGCAAGCGTCGGGACCCCTTTCAAGCCATCACCCTTCCAAGCTTTCTTGCTAGGATGTAGCACTGGGCAAGCCGTTTTAACGTGTTGATTCCATCTGCCAGCTTCATATGCCTCCCCCATAGTCACCCATCTCCCGCACAACGAGTGTTGCGCCTGTCTGACGTCGGTCGGGTGGAATTTGACAACGGGGTCTTTGTGCTTTCCAGTCCGTAAGGTGTTCTGCCAGGTAGAGTATCTCGTCAAATCAGCGGTCTGAACAGTCAGCTCCCCAGACTTCAAAGCGTCGCGAGTTTTTTGAGCCGAGATCGCGGATTTGCTAGTCCCCGTGCCGTTTGCCTTTTTGGACTTCTTTGCCAACTTTTTGGGGTCGACATCCGCTGACTCGTCAAGGTCCGAATCCGCATCCCGCCCTCTTTTATTTTTTCCCTTCCCCGCTGCCGAAGGACGGGGATATGTTTTCACCTTCGCCCCTGGGAAGAACCGGAGAATCCCGGTGGGCTTTGGCGGCGGATCAACGTCCATGGAATCGCTGTCGTCTTGTTCTTCCACACAATCCAACTCGACATCGGACTCAACATCCCCGTGGTCTCCAAGATAAGAAGGTTGTTCGGTTGGGGGCGACACATCGGGCATGTCGACATCGTCCCCCTTGGTCGGTGCATCGGATGCTCCCGCAGTCTCCGACGGGTTGAGCAAATCTGCAAGCGTGGGCCGCTTCTGACGGGTCGGCGCCGGTGCGCCCAGCCCGAACGCTGCGAGATCGGGGAAGTTGTGATCACCTATCGCAACAGCTATGCTGACTTGCGCTGGTGTTTCGGCCGTGATTTCAGGCTGAGGCTTCTTGGGAATGACCGGCGCCTGAAAGAACGTCAGAAATTACCATCGCCCAAGCAGCGCTTACTGACCATTCTGCGAATAGCTTCACTGCGCACCAGACGCACAAAGCAGGCGGCGCGCGCGCCGGCGGCATGTTTCTGGTCCCACAGTGTTTCGCCAAACACGTTCACGGCAATAGTATTGCGACAGATTATGCCACAGGATGTCCCGTCTTTCTGGTCCCCATGCTCTAAGGTGTCCCCCTGGTACACGAAATCCCTCCCAAATTGTTTTTTCAGCCAACGCTTCAGGGCTTCAATGAATTTCCGAGGCAGCGAGTTCATCCATATGTGGGAATCACCTGATCTCGATGAGTTATATCAATTCCTGTACGAGAGTTTTGACTCACCAGTTCCGATTAATCCAAGCTCGAAGTCGATAAGTCCCGCAATCCAGTGATTATTGTGGATATGGAGGGGGAAATAGAGGTGCGTGAGACCGTTTTTCTTAATATGCTCTTCGTACCGCGCAAGGAGAGTGGAATCTTGCCGCGTGTAAGTTTTATTGGCCGCTCCATTCATGATGGCCACTGCGAAAGCAAGGGGCGCGATCATCACATCCGCTGCCAGTTCGGGATCGGCGGCCAGACGCGCAGACAAGTCGGCCATCATCATGTCGATATGGTCGTCGGACAGCCAAGAATAGCTGAGTATGATTGAAAGATTAAAGGTCGTCCAGCTGCCGTGAATTTTTGTATCCCATCCTAATGTATCCAGCAGAGAATTTGCGGTGGTCAATGCATCCAGATCCCCACTTTCAAGGTCAGGCTTCTCGAGCTCTGTTTGAATCCAATCCCTACTTCGTTTCCACATCTTCTGATCCTCGACAACCCGGAGGAGCTCTTTCCATAATGTCAAGGTCCACAACGGGAATCTGTCGCGTCCTTCGTTATAGCGAGGATCCCGGATGGAGGTGTGACCATCAAACCACGCCTGGTCAACGCGCTGGGTCAGGGAGTTTAAAAATTCCCGGGGTGGAATGGGCCGGGTGAGCAGGGAGGTGACAGTCACGTTAGGCGCATCGTTACTAAACCAGTCTTCAGGCTTGCTGAAGACGAGGGCGGATGACTTTTTGGGGAACGGGAGCTTGAGGAACTCCGTAACAGGAAGGTTAGGCCCAGGGATCAGAGACTTGTGGGCCGATGGCACTTCCAGGACCTTCGCGAGCGCGGCGTGTATTTCTGGACCGTGATACGTATCTTCCTTGGGAAACTTCTTCTGTTTCCCGATGTAGGCAGCGGGATCGAAGGAAGGATGATCAGCAGAGTCTGGTGCCATCTTGAGTACGATGATTGCGGATGGCGCCTCAGCGGAGCGTCGTGCAATCTTGGCAAAAAAAAGCGGAGATCTTCAAAAAATATCACGTACATACAATGTAAAATAAGGTATCTGGCGGGGTTCGAACGAGGCACAAAAATGGACTTGGAGACCACCATTACCACACATACTGACAACTTACACTCTTGACAACTCAGCAACTCAACCCATGCCAGGACCGGTGAACTGGCCCTCCAGTATCAGCCCGACGATGTCAGGATTGGCCACCAGGCCTTCGCGCCTCCGAGCAGTTTTTTGTCAGGATTTTGACTAGGCTTGGACGCCAAAATCTCAAAATTTTGTCAGGATTGACATCAGGCCTACCCAGCTTTTCAACAGTTGAAATTGCTGTTTCGCTGAACTTGTTGATGTGGAGATACATATCAGGGTTGAGAAATTTCTGCTCATTTTATGCTTTGTTTCGTACTTCTTGCTAGTGCAGGTGTTACAACTCTGACCGACCAGACTACTCAAAAAATTTTGGATCTCACTGCTGTCAAGGTGGTGGGTCCATGTGAAAAGTTGCCAACTGACCAGTAGTCATAGATACTCTTCCCATCCCAAGTTCAATTTTATTTCATTAGAGGCCAAGCTCAACTTCGGAAGGAAAAGGTAGGTACTGGGGGGGAAGGGTTCTGTGGCCTCGATATGTCTTATTTGCCCATGCTGCATCAGCTCCATCCAGTCCATGGAAGTATGTATGCATCAGCAAACCTTGATGAGCGGACAGAGAAGCGACGCATAGATGCTAAGGGGATTGAATCCAGTGCTGCAAGCAAGTGACCAATTGTAAATGGTTCATCCTTTAGACCAGGCTCATCATCAGAAGATTCAGGTTGGAAGTCAAAGTCTGTGGCAAGATCTGACTGTTCCTTGTCAGAGACATCAATCTCTATCTGCATCTCTGGCTCAGGAGACGAGGGTTCCGATATCTCGATCTCTGGCTCAGGAGAAGAAGAATGTGCTGACTGAGCACAGCGAAAGAACTGATCAATTTGGGTTGGTTTCAACCTGTTCTTTGCATTCTCCTGATCCTCTCTCTCTTTCCTCTCGTTTTCACGTTTTTGAAGTTCTTGAGCCCTTCGAACTGAGATTTCCTGTCCAATTTTTCGAGTGTGATAGCTGCCTCGATGGGTTGGAGCAGCACTTGTTACAAGAGAATCCAAGTGTTCATCACTAATTTTGAGCCAGTTAAGCAAGTCTGCTTGATTCTTTGGATGGGGGATATCATCCTCCTCAAGAATTTCCAGTTCAGGTTCCTCTTCCTGGTCCCAGTCCAAGTCCAAGTCACTGTAAACAGGAGGTTCCCCTGAGTCTATCTCACTCCGGCCTGAGTCAGAGCCTGAGTCAGAGCCTGAATCTGTATTTACAGCACTTCGAGATCGCTTGGTAGGTTGCTCATCACCACTACTTGTCTGTTTCCGCTGTCCGAAACATAAATGAGTGAGCCAAGTGCAAAAATAGGGGTTGGAATGAACCTTGAGGGCATAATGACCAAGGTTTTTGGTCCTAGACTGTCCTTTTCGCTTGGGCATTGGTTCTGCTTCTTGAGATTGGATGCTGGTGGGGGTAGAAAGCAGGTGTGGTGGCCACAACGCGCACTACGCGAGGCATGACGTTATATCACGTGACTGTAATATTTCCTTTTTGGGAAGCGCGAATTTTCGAGCTCCGATTTCTAAAACTGCAGCATGGTGTCGGATAAGTCATTTGAGACACTTTCAAAAAAAAAGTCATAAACATTTTTTTGAGGGCAGATATCAAAATTCTGGCACCATAGGGTTGTTCCTACACTCAAAATACACCTTTCTATGGTTCTACTTTATGTCCGAACTCCGACGTCGCCGACGAGTAAGGCCGGCAAGGCACTGTCACGCTTCCGATCACGTGACTCGATGGATGCGCACTTGCGCCTATCTTTAATAATCTTACCTCTCGCTGTATTCCGAACCCTATGTCAGAAATACCTTCCGCGGAATGTCCCAGCACCAGTAGAGAGCCGAAGTAGTCTTCTGCGATAAGTCTGCTGACCAATGCCCAGGAAAACTTCCTGGGTAAAACGAGCCGCTGGCGTTGTACCGGCAAAACTACCACGAATTTCTCCTTTCCACCTCCCTCCGTCTCGACATGCACATTAAACGCCCTGTGGACCACCAAAGAGGCAGGATCTCCGCAAGTCATACAGGGTAAATAATCCAGCTCGTTCAGGTCTGATCCCTTACGATAGGCCTTCACAGGGAGGCAGACACGCACAGGTGTGGGGTGCCACGTCGCATACAAAAGTGCATCGGTCCAGCCGTCGTAATTCTGGTGGCATTAATACGACGGACGTCGCCGTAAGCACTTATTACCCACCAGACCCCGTCGTCCCCTCGTCGATGCGTATGATTTAATTTATGCGCAGGTTGAGAGGTGTCGATGAAAATCACAGGAAACGGTTCGTGGATGCCGGCTCACCATATCCTCGAGCCAGCGATTGTAGTGCTCCTGCATTAGGTCGCCCTCAATAAACGTTCCGATTTCTGCGGCAAGATTGAAAAGCCAATTGTTGAGGAGCGCTTCCTTGAGTTCGGGGGAGCATTCGAACTCGAGAAGAGCATAGAGATCGAGCATATACCCCATATAATTTTGGTTGGATGTCCCAGCGAATGTGAAGATGAAGATCTATACAAGGCTGAGATTTGTTCGACGAGATAATTCGGATTTCGCACCTTCAGTATTTCGAGAACCCTTCCAACGTCACCCTCTGGAATAGCACAATTCAACTCTATCCACCAACCGAACTCCATGATGAATAGAATAGCGTTGCTGAAGACTCGATCCCCGTCGAACCCGGGTTCTTCGGTATGTACTTTTGGCCCTTCATTCTCCTTGGCGGCCTTGGGTAACTCTGATGCGGGGATTTCTGGAGGCGGTGCGTCCAAATCTATGTCAGCAGTGTCCACGGAATCATCTGGAATATCCGCAAGTCCTGGCATGTCGTCCGTCTCTTGCTGCGGGGCAGACTCTTCTGGCGCGTTCGGAATAGTCCATGATGATCCACACGCACCCTTCGTACTTGGGCTAGCGTCGTCAAATTCGGCCTTGGACAAGGACTGGTCGTGCGCAGTCTGTGAGGCGTACCGCGCTCGGAGGATGCTCGCCTGGACTAAAAGATCATCCAGACTCAGCAGAAGATCGTGCTTGGCCAGTTCCTCGAAATGTTCATGAATATCCGAAGTTCAATTCACTCAAGTCGTCCACGGAAGAGCTGCAACTACAAGAGGCAGCCTTCTGGTCAGCCATTAGCATTGATTCTGTGACAAACTTATAAATAACTGGGGGGTTGTTAAATAGAACTATTCCTCCAATACGTGAAGTGTTTCCTTCCCCCACCCCCTTTACATTTATTTCGGGCTACGAAGATTTCCTCGTCTCAACATACGAGTTTTTCGAGGTCAAAAGGGCTGGAAATTTCAGAGAGGCCTCCTTAGATGCCAATGCATCGTCTGAGCACATTTCTAAATTTGTGGAATTTGTGGAAGGGATGGAAGAACACTTTGACGCTTGTGTGACGGGTGTCAAGGAACCCTGCCCCGCAAAGGAAAATTGCGGGGAAATTTGCTGGGCCACTTTTTGAGGCGCACTCCGTGGAAATGGATAGCTGCCCTGGTTGTTAATCCAGAGGCCTGAAAGCTCTCCATACTTGAGGGAGGCGGTGCCGGGAAGACCGGGCCGAATCAATCGCAACCCATTAAGAACACTGCCAGGCGCGTTATTTGTCATTGTGCCGTCCAAACGTGACTTGGTATGGAGGCCTACTTTTCCGCGCTTGATTCTGAGGTGATAGCCAGTGCAATTCTAAGCAAAACTGTCTGTTCAGATTTCCTGTTGCTGCCCTGGTTGTTGAGCCAGAGGCCTGAAAGCTCTCTATACTCGACGGAGGCGGTACTGTGAAGACCGGGCTGAATTAATAGCAAGCAACCTGTTAAGGAGCCGTGCCCGGCAAAGAAAAATTCCGGGGAAATTCGCAGGGTCACTTTTGAGGCGCGCTGCCCCCTGCTCAATACGAAACTGAGCATGTTGCCTTCATGACCCGAGTTGTGACGAGGCTAACTGTCCCAAAACCCACTCCGAACTGCAACGCCACCTTTAAGGTGCTCGCAGCATTCCCGTGATGGCCAAAACGATAGAGGGCGATGGCAATCTGCTCCTCGACAGGCATCTGTGCGTAGTTGGAGTCGTTGTGGAATACCTCGTCATCTTCAATGGATTCAACGAGGTGGTCAAAGGTATCCGGATCGATCCGGAGGTAGGAGCGAAAAATGTCCGGAAAGTTGAGCTTGTAATCATTGAGAAGCAGGTATAGCAACGTAGCCGTCTTGGGAATATCCCTGCGCTCCGCAAGATACCGCTCCGTGTACAATTCAGCCATAGAAGCCACATATGCCTCTGCAGGGGTCGGGTCATCATCACTATCCGATGAGGACGATGAGGAGCTCCACGAGCTTGATGAAGATGAATCGGAATCGGAATCATCAGAGTCCGACCAGCTGTCATCTACCCAGGCCTCGGCTTCAGCATTTGCAATGAGATCGACAAGGAAGGCTTGATATAGAGCACCAGCAGCTTGCTGGCGAGCAGTGCGAGTGGGCATTTAAAGAAGGAAGCAACGACAACCTGGCGATAAGCACCAGCCTGCCTTTAAAGCATCAACGCGCACCGCGCGTAGAAGTGCCACATGACCGCATAATCTTGATCTCCGTTGATGTGCCGAAGTCAAGCCGAAGTTGCCGAAATCTCATTTCGCTCATTTCGACATCAGGATCAAAGCTGAATTTCATTTCGGGCGCTCGAGGACATGAAATAGAAATGAAATGAAGTCGAAATGAAGTCGAAATGAGCTCGAAATCTGAGGTTTGAAAGTCCCTAGTACCAGAGAGCAACCTTCGCAAACAATCCAGTGGCAAAGAGATCTAAGACGCCTCCAATGCTCTCTACACCCCGCATGCACATAAATTCTCATAATCCTCTTACCATATGCAGCTCAGCTCTGGCTCAGCACCCAAACACGATTTGCCAGGGATGTGGGATCCTAGTCTTGTGAGGGAGTGAAAGAATGCAAAGCAGCCATTGCAGCTCCACTCTGTACTGATTGTGCAATAATTTGATATGTAGGAATCTTCCAGCACAACATGTGAATAGAGGCCAGCAACCAACTTGGTACTATCAAGAGTTGGGATAGAATGAGGAATAAATTCCCGCTACCTTTAGGTAAGGGTTTTAGGAGCGCCCTATTTTCATGTCCTGGTGAAAATCACATTTTGGTCATTTTGTCTGAGTAATCTGTAATCTCCAATACAAAAATGCTTCGGCTAGCAGACAGCCAAACACAGGCCGATGATTGCCGTGGAGCAGAACATAAGTAACTGTCACGCACCTTATTCTTCGCTTCCCGCCCTCGTCTCTCCTTGAATGGTCTAACAAGCAACGAAGGGTAAGAATTTTGTTCACCCAGCCAACGGAGAGCCCCGTGAAACTAATTCGACCCTGCCACATGATCATCAACCAGCTCGTATTGGGCTGCCTTCAATTCTAATTTATGTAACAATCAACAATCAACTTGCATTGAACCTGAATAGACTAAAAATTGGTAGCGGGCCATGCCGCTTGTCGGCCTTACCCACTTTATACACACCACATGTGAGAAGAAAGGAATATGTCAGCGACGGTGCGTAAAAACGGGGTTGAGTGGTCATACTGAGACCCAAAAATATGCGATGAAGGATGAGGAGAAGATGAATATAAAATATAAGGTTGATACAGGCTTACGACAATGAGACTTGAATGTTCATAATGTGTACGCACCGAGGATCGAACACACGCCAGTATGCAGTTCAGAAAGCGGGCCGGTAATATAGCCGGTTACAGCCACTATTTTATCACAAAAAAATCTAACGAAACTCGTGAAAATGACTTCAACACAGCCACTATTTTATCATAACGATAACTGCGGACTGACTTGTTCAGAGGTCGAAAAATCCTCATATCGATTTCCCAAATAGACGATCACTTATTACATAAGCACTCATAACGGAGTCAACTCGTTCTTCCCTTTGGCGCCCCTCATGCTCAAACCGCTGGATCGTGTTAACAAATCTGTAGCACGTTGTATCACAGGTGGATACCGCACAGCCTCGCTAGCTGCTCTCGAAAAAGAATCCACCGTTCTCCCGGCTTCACTTCGACTCGAATCCTCCCTCCTACATCGTCTTGCCCGCTACCTATCCCTTCCTCCAACCCATGGTATTGTTCCCATCCTGCAAGATGCCATCGTATCGCAACCCCGGAACCCCAAGCTAGCCTCGGCCCTTCACTACGTGGAGTGCCTTCCATCAATCCGTTGGCCCAACTCCGTTCCTGCGCAAGGTCAACGAATTCGGGGCAAGGCTGCACTACCAACAATATCCTCGTCCCCATATGTGACCCCGGACCTGCGCGTCGACCAAACTGGTAACGGCACCCGTAGAAAGCGAGGGGGGGTTCATCGGGGGGTTAATCCTCTTGATGAACTTCCGCCCTCGGCAGACAGGCAAGATCATTTGCCTGCCCCCATGTACACATCTGATCCACCGAGCCCCCGTTTCGTAGAATCACCCCCACCCACCGTCAAAGTTGATTACTCGTTGGGCATGGAGCCGATTTTGCCAGTATATGCGCCACCGTGGGTAACCTCCTTGCCGGTAACCACGATCATACCATCAAAGGACAACGCGGTGAAGGTGCTGGAGGACTTACTCTCAGATGACGGTTTTCGGTTGTCTACCTGGTTTACTGACGGGTCTCTGCTTGCCGGGCGTGCGGGAGGTGCTGCAGTTCGGGTGGAGGGAGATCTTCAGCGTGACGTTGTGATGATTCCTCTTGGCGATGGACAGGTCGCAGAGGGAGAAACTGAGGGTCTTCTGGCAGGGACTCAGCGGATTGTCGATGGTGGCTCTGACAGAGGACTCGCAGGCGGGCCAGGCCCCCGGTCACTTACGGTTAGGTCGGTCCGATTTTCGACAGAAATTTTGGCTGTTTTACTCTATGAAAATCGGGCCTCGGACCTCTGTTTTACTCTATGGCAGACCGAAAAAATCATTTTTTTCCCCCTGCACTATTTTTCCCTTTTTTTCCGCGCCCGGCGCCTCTGACGGCCTTCCCCGCTCCACGTACGCTCTTTCCAGAGCCTTTCCGCCCCCCTGCACGCGGCTGAGGGATTTTCCGCTGTTTCTTCGACGCACCTTCCTCGTAATCTTCGTCGTCTTCCGAGAGCTCGGCGTCACCAAACTCCAGTGTCGGCGCCCCTTCCAATTGTACCGTCACTTGCATTTCCCTGGCAGTAAGGATTTGCCAGCGCTCCCACCCAGAGTCGCCGCCAGATAACGAGAAGGTCCCGTCGCTATGAGTTTTGAGGGCCGCACCGGTCAGAAGATAGACCAGCTCCGATATTGGTGCATGAGTAAATAGCGCGAGCTCGGGCCTGAATGGACCATCAGATGGTGCGACGTGCTGAAAAAGATTCCGTCCTGGCACGAGCTGTAAGGATGTAAGAAATAGTTGCGTCATGCAGCAGAATTGTAATTGCCTGCTCATAGACCTCGAGACTGAGGTACATAGCTCAGTCCATCAACGGTTTCGGCTTCGTGGAAGCTTTCATGTTTACCCGAGACAGAAGAAGATTCCAGTGTTGGATTCTCCGATACACGAGCTTTGATATCCCGTATCATCCCATCAATAATCCCGCCAGAGAGCCATTCGTCACTGATGAGACGTGTCCAGTCCAGTTGCCCATCGGGGGCACCAGCGTGCTTGCTGTTCCACGCGACAAAATCAAGGAGGTATTTTTCTGTGTCCGGTAGCCAGTTATAACTTTCCCGCCATCTGTCCTGGCCGTCCCGGAGCGTGATGATTTCACGGAAAAGTGTGAGAGTACAGAGCGGGAGACGTCGGGTGGAATTGGTATGATCGACAATAGACTGAGCGCCATTGAGCCATGCTTGTGAAAAAGCAGTTTCCAGTTGACGGACAAGATCCAACGGAGGAATAGACTCGAGAGCCCAGACAGTGTCGTCCCCGCAATTTGGAAGATCTGCGCTAAACCAAGAAGATGGCCTCTTCGGGAAGGGCGCATCATCGGCCAAAATACCCGGCAGCAGGAAGGCCAGAAATTCCGTAACAGGTATGTCCACCATCGGTAACCGACGTATCGCCGATGTATGGAGGGCCCGAACCGCCTTGCAAGCCGTGGAAACAGATGTCGGAACGTCCCGGTAGACCTTTCCTACGCCAATCCACTCGCCAGGATCAAACGGAGCCTCGGAGTCGCTGTCAACGTCCGGACGTCGTCGGAAAATAGGTGCTTCGACGCGTAAAGGGGAAAAAAGTCCCAGAGGCTGTGCGTTGTTGTGCGGTAATTGGTTACGCGCCCAGTGAAACTTACGCCGGCGCGGGAGGTATTGGCAAGTATCGATAGGTATCGTTTGGCCAGGACGGTATCGACAGGTATCGTGTGTTCTCAGAAAGCTTGTCCGAAAATGAAGCAAAATGTCTTGAGCTTCAAAAACTTTCAATTCATTATTCAATGAGCGCCACGGACATGCATGAGTCACCAATGACGTACGTACTTAGACGCAATGCCAGCGCGACGCTTCTGTCTTCTAACTCCCATCTTCCTTTCCTCCTGCAAGTCCTCTTCACGCGACGCGCTGCCCGTCTTGGCGACGACTCGGCAGTGTCGACCTCGCGCACCACCGCACCACCGCGTCCCAACCACAACGGCTCGTGTCACCCCTAAACCACCCCGCTGAGTCGTCACTGCGGCTGCATATCTCTTTGGGCAAATGTTCCTGGTGCCAGGTGGAAGTCTGTTCAAGTCTGTTGATGTTCCAAAAGACCGAAACTCGCCCCCATCAGCAGTATTGCGCTTCAAGCAAGTGTGGCTTTACATTGGTGCGTATGTTGCTCGGTGTCTTAGTTTCTATATTGACTCGAATCTGCCAGGTTTACGGGTCATTTGAATCAGCAAAGGTATGCTCTCCGCTTCGATTTACTGTGTCTTGCGCTTACCCATTTTTCAGAGCCCCCGTCTGTCGTGTGTACCATCCACTCCAAGTGCGTCTTCTGTTCCATTGTATTGCGTTGTCCTAATTTCTTTCGCAAAGACCACATGTCGATAACTACAAGTGCCAGTGCGCACTTCATCCCAAGTCCATGCCCAACACGACTTCGCCTCCGCCCTCGTCCATCGTTCGTCTCCATGTCCTGGAAATTCTTCTTCGCCAATCCTCTCGCCTACGGAACGCAAGCGGCATGAAGGGGCGTGGGTGCGGAGGTAGACTGGAACGGAGCGCGACTCGGTTAGCGCGGCGCGGAGCGGAGGGGGCGGGGCAGCGGCGCTGCGGGGCGGGGCAGCGCACGACGGGCAGCGGACGGTGGGGAGCAGGAGCAGCGGAGCGAGGTTGAGGTCAGCAGAGGTAGTACGATACCTGACTGTACCTGCCGATATCTTTCAATAAAATCTGTGTTTTTGCTCCCACTTTTGCTACCTGAGTCCGCCTGAGGTATCGTGAGGCCCCGGGAATCCTCTTAAATTCCTAGGACGCCATTTCTGGTGACAGCACGATACCTGTCGATAACCGCCAATACCTCCCGCGCCGGCGTTTTCACTGGGGGTTACGCGCTTCCCCAATCACACATCCACAACAACTCCAGACGCGAGCTGGTCCGTGCGCGCGACTGGCGAAGCCATTGCACCTCAAAATTTTTTCTCGGGCGTAGCCCGATTTACTCTATGGCGGACCGACATTGGTTGCCACTCAGGCCTTGTTATACTCTATACCACCGACCCGAAAACACCAAATTTCGGGCACTGATTTACTCTATTTCGGACCGACCTAACCGTAAGTGACCGGGGGCCTGGCGGGCCTCCAGGGTGTAGTTTCAACTGCCGCCCGACCTGGACAGTTCCGTGCCATCAAGTATGACAAGCTCATCCGTGGTGCGATGCAGGCCATGCCTTCTTTCCACGTCACCAATCTCTGGACACCCGCGCACATCGGTACACTGGGCAACGAACTGGCTGACTCGGCGGCTAAGGCAGCAACTCTTCTACCTCCCTCCCCCTCAGCTCCAGTCTCCCTGACGACGTGTAAGCGTCGCATCAATGAGATGATCCTCGCTCGATGGCAGACCCTTTGGCGAGCTTCTCCCACTGGCCGCGCGTTGAAGAGGATTGACAACTCCCCCCCATCACTGATCCTCCGTTCGCCCTACACCGCCTCTATTCCGTGCCGTATGATAACCATCCTGGCCCGGCTTCGCACCGACTTCTCCGGTCTCAATGCGACCAGGTTCCGGCTCCGCCAAGCTGAATCCCCGCGGTGTGAAGCTTGTGGCGCCTCATCTGAAACCCGCACCCATTATTTACTCCACTGCCCGGCCTGGGAGCGGTATCGGCCTCCATTACAAGCTGCATCCTATGGCGCGAATATTCTTGGTGCTGTGGATGTCCCGTCTCTTCTGTCCCATCCAAAACTTCTCAAAGCAGTCGTGAAATTTATAGATGCTACAGGCCGTTTCGGCCCGCCGTGATGATTTCCTTTCTTTTCCTCTCTTTACTTTACTCTGAACTAATTACATCTTCATCTCTCTTTCTCTCTTCTCCGAATATCCCCGTACCAGATCGGCAACCATCTCTTCCCCACATCATTTTCCTCCATGCGATGCTCACAATATGCAGTCAATAATGCCCTACACTCTAGGCCCCCTACGTATGATTAATCCCTAGAGTTTAGGGTCCCCCGAAATCCGCCGGATTTTTGGCAAAGTCCTGGGCTCCTCAGCAATAATATTATTTCTACAATATTATCTGACCTGGGTGTTAGAGAGGAGCCAACCAGATTTTCAGAGCTATAATATTATGCCCACCACATCACTGGGTTCCGCCAATGTAGGACCAGATGGGTAATAATATTATACAACTTGCATACATGGGTTCAGCCTATGTAGGTTTTGATAGACCATAATATTTGGCCACCTAGAGGCCCGGGTCTGGCCAACCCATATAATGACCCACTGTAATATTTCATCACCTGCATACTAGGGTTTGGCTGATGCAGGTCCCAGCGGACTTTAATATCTTGGGCCCTACAAGCTGAGCTTCAGCTGATGCACCTCCTAAGATGATAATATTTTGTACCCTGCACACAAAGGTTCAGCTGATGCACCAGATGGGCTGTAATATTGTGTAACTTACATACCTGCGTTCGGCCCATGCAGATTGCGACAGACTGTAATATTTTGCCACCTACAGGCCAGTGTTGGGCTGATGCAGTTACTGTAATATTTCATCACCTGCATACCAGGGTTCAGCCAATGCAGGTCCCAGCGGACTAGAATATTTTCGGACCTACAAGCTGAGCTTCAGCTCTGCAAGACTTTAATATTTCATCACATACAACACAGGCTTTGGCTGATCCAGTTCCAGATGGACGATTGTATTTCATCAACTGTATACTGGGGTTTGGCTGACGCAGGTCCCAGCAGACTGTAATATTGTGGACCCTAGATGTTGATTCTGGCACTGCAGGAATCATTAGGTAATAATATTTTGCAATCTACAGACCAAGGTTCAGCCAATGCACCATGTGAGGTATTATAATATTTCGAAACCACCAGGTTGAAGTTTAGCTGATGTAGGACTGTAATATTTTGAGCCCTACATGCCTGGGTTCTGCCACTGGAGGAATTGATACATATTATACCTTACATCCTCAGTTTAGTTAAAGCTGGTTTCAGCTGATGTAGGTTGGATAAGAAAATATATTTTGGTCATGTTTGTTCCCCATCAAAACTGCTATGCTTGCATCCATATTTGGGAATTTTCTTTATTTCCCCATAAAGACCACTACACTTTTGTCCAAATATGGGAATTATTCTTGGAACTCACTTCTCTAGGCTAATTCCAGACCTTAGTCAGACCCTATTTGAATCAATGTGTATACACAAGTATAAATTATTGCAACACAGGGTACTGACAGTAATGTCAATATAAAGAGGGAGCAGCTTGTCCATCTGGTCCTGACATTGTAGATTTTTGCTCCACCATCTCAGAGGGTATGAACATGCACAAGTGGTACATACCTCACTTATCCCATGTTTTATCAATGGACTGACCATTCAAGGATCTAGCTATCTACTCAAACAGCTCAAACACATAGGCTGCTCTTTGACAGTTGAATAGCAATTCCCAATGGTTGAATACAGAATATAGCTTTTTTGAGTCAATATTTTACCTATGGGCATATTATGAAACAGTATTGAAAAGGACCTCCGCTTTCAAACGCAGGCAATTATTGGACTAGGAGGGCATCCTGACCTACTAGCAACTCTCGAGGAAGATCTGCTTCAGTTGTAACAAACAACTCGGCGCCGCAGGGAATCGCTGCCCGTGCTAGAGAAACAGCAGCAGAATCCACTAGAGACCGTGTTGAGGCTAGCCTCGACCAACAAAGAAAATCAGCACCTTCGGGCGCCAGTTCGATTCACGCTTCTGGATCTAATACATCCATTGGCGCCAGTTCGAATACACTTCGAACACAAACTACTACAAATTCCCCTGTTACCCCGAACACTGCAGTTCCTTCGAACAATAACCCACTCTCCCAGAACCAGACCCCCCCTGTTATCATGTCAACCGACACTAAAATTCCAGAGCCCTACGACAGGAATGCGCCTAAGTTCGACCCGGATAGTCCGGAAGAACTAATGGAGTTTCTTGAACATATGGGAAATATAATGGAGAAAGGGAAGATTGCAGCGTCCGAACGCAATAAGAAAATTGTGATGTACGTGAAAATGAGTGCCAGAAAAGAGTGGAAGGGCCTACCATCCTTTGAGAACGGAACCCATGCTGAGTTTCTGAAAGATGTGGTAAATCACTATCCTTCGATTAGAGACCAAGAAAAGGGATCTATGGTAACATTGAACAAACTCTTGAATAAGTTCGATCAGCATGGAATATCTATCGATGATCAAGACGAGTTAATGGACCTCATAAGGCCAATGCAAGTCGAAGTCAAACGGCTCATACCCACAAAGTTGACTAACAAAGTGGCGATTTCTCGGTTCATGGAGAAGTTAATGCCTGAGTTTGCTAATAAGATATGGTCTAGACTAGACATGGATGAGGTGGCGCTAGACGCACTGCCTTTTGACCCGACTGATGTGGCAGCTGTAGCGGCCAAACTCAAGAGGCAAACTGATAGGGAGACCGAAAGGTACATATTCAGTGACCTCCTTCGAGTGGCGCGAACACTAGCCACTACTAGTGCGGACCGTGGTGAGTACGATTCTAGTGCCCCTATACAAACATCCTCTGGGAAGAGGATTAAGACGGAAATTGTTGGTGTGAAACTCGAGTTGGGAAAGCAACAGAGAGAAAGCATTGATGAATTGAAACAGTGGACGGTTCAAGAACTAGACAAGAGTAATCTAGTTCACCAGAAACTACAGAAAGCTAATGATGCTCGATGGGAGAGAGTCGAACAGTATCTTAAAACTTCGGCGCCACATGGATCAGTGGTTGAACGAGAGTCTAAGACTACTACGTTTGATACTCCTAGTCGGATACCAAACTATAATAGGGCTCTCCCGAACATGGATTGTCATCATTGCCGCTTCCCTGGTCACTTTATAGATAAATGTGAGCATAGGCGCAAGAGCATTGAAGGGGGTAAGTTGAAAGTGATTGAAGGAAAGGACTTCTTTGGGGATGGAACTCCTATGTATGCCCCCAGACAAGGCCCTAAATCCCGGGCAACAATCATTGACGAATACTACCGAGGAAAGGCGGCTCAACATTATCAGGGTGGAATTTCTGGAGTTTACTCCATGATGACTGATAGTGATGAAGATGGCGCCGAATATGATTCTCGCGACGATGAACTTCTAACCATGAGGGTCAGTGAGATGAACCTTGGCGCAAAATGTCCAAGAGGACAGGGTTACTCAACTAGCCCAACAGCAGCAGCCACAACGGGTCGTTCAACCGGCCCCTAAAATTGCTAAAATAGAAGATAACCAGATGGCAGAAGCAGTAACACTTTTGACTGGTACATATTACGGGCCAATTGCAACAACAAATGAATCAGTTGCAACAATTTGTGGTCAACACCAGAGCGAATCCTAATAAATCTGCTCAGAACCAGGAGGGTTTCCAGTAGGTCCGAGGAGAGGGGAACGGTTTGCTACAAAGAAACCACCTGTGAAGCCCCTGGAGGACCTGAATAAAAATATAAGGGAAACTACTGAAAAACCCAACTGGAAAAGAACGATAAAGCTCGCACCACTCCATCTCAAAACACGGAGAAAGAGTCTAGGCACGCAAAAATCGTAGAAGTCATAGAAGGTTCAGATAATGAAGAAGAGGATGTGGCGCCAACTAGAAAGGCAGAACTACCCTTCAAAAATGTACCACCAATAAAATTTGTATCTAAAGAAAAGTTACCAGTAAATGGGCCTGAGTATCTAGACAAAATTGCTGAAGAGGTAGCCTATCAGTTGAAGGCGCCAATTGATTCCTTAAAAGAAACAGCTTTGAAAGCTGTAATGGAAGCTATGAGGAAAACCAATATTCCAATCTCCCTTGAAGACCTTATAGCCATAGCGCCGAAAATTCAACAGGAGATGAAGGGGCTAGTCACAAAGAAACGGGTACCTGCGGGGTCAGCGGGACAAGTACACTTTCAAGACCAGGGCCAAGGAAGTTCAATAGAACAGGTCCCGGAAAAGAGAGTGGCGCCTAGCTTTAGTGATCCTTTTTCAGAGCAATATATACAAGGGAACGCTATTAGTACAAGGGAACTACCTTTCGTAGAGCAATTTTATATTGCGCCCTGTAGTGATGGCCTCGTACCAAAGGGGGCACTGGTTGCTAATGATCCAGTCCTAGAATATCTGAAGACTGTACCGGAAGGTCGGGCGCCAAAGCAAATATTCGTAGCTCTGGAGGATCAAGTAACTGGTCAGACCTCGGCCGCGTTACGAGTAGTCTTTCCCTTCATTCATGGAAGAGGAATAGAAGAGTCCATACTAGATGGAGGGTCACAGATAGTGTCCATGGCATTGGAAACGGCGGTACAATCGGGTCTAGCATGGAACCCGGATGTAACCATTTTCATGCAAAGTGCCAACACGCAAGTTGAAAGGACAGTAGGACTAGCTAGAAATGTAGCCTTCAGGTTTGGAGAGCTTACAATCTACCTACAGGTGCATATTATAAGAGCACCAGCTTACAAAGTTCTGCTTGTCAGGCCATTCGAAATATTGACCGCGAGTATGGTTCAAAATGAGACTAATGGGAATCAAACCATAACTCTGACTGACCCAAGCTCTAAGTTGAGGGTCGCATTCCCTACATTTGCTAGGGGCGCACAGAAGACTATTCTCCAGAAACCCAGGGATACTTCTACAGAAATTCCCGAGGAGAAAGTGGCGCCAACTGAACAGTCAAGTTTTCAGAGCAGCTCAAGGAATTGATAGACGATCAACGAGAGTTCGCCGCGATAGTCGAAATAGATGAGAAAGGTCAAGGATGGATTAGAAGCACTCAACATTCAGTTGGCGCCGATGGTTCGTTCTCATGAATGCCATCAAATTGCTTGCCACGTGCTCAATTTCGCGTGGATGGCCTTCTATTTCGTGCTGGGGATGCATCTTGCTTGGACTGACCCAGGAAAGCCTAATTCAGTCAAGTGCTGCCATTTCCCTCCAAATGTCAGCCCAAAAATAGGAAAATGGCTGTTAATGGTGGACATGAATGCCATCAAATCGATTGCCACATGCTCAATTTCACATCGAATATTGCGCCGGGGATGCAGCTGGCTTGGATTGGCCCAGGAAAGCCTAATTCAGTCAAGTGCTGCCATTTCCCTCCAAATGCCAGCCCAAAAATAGCAAAAAATGGCTGTTAATGGTGGACATGAATGCCATCAAATCGATTGCCACACGCTCAATTTCACATCGAATATTGCGCCGGGGCGTGGTGGAAACGCGGACAGATTGAAACGCGTCGCCTACGGGTACGGGGACTTGGATGACCAATGCGAGTCGTGGAGTCTCTTTCAATCACCACAGGACGAGCACCCAACGAGTATCATGTTCCCCTGGGACCAGATTATGCCAGAGCATTGTGTCTGACAAGTGGGTGTTTTTATTGAATTCAATTACATCGTTCACGTGGTATAGGACCCACAGACAAAATCTGGGAACGAGGCGACCTCTGAAATAGGTGTAGATATGCCCTAATGAGACCCCAAAATAATATATTGCCAACTCCCCCTGTGGGAGGAGATTTCCATATAAACATGATTATATCATTGTACATTTTATATAAGCCGAATAAAAAAAATTGAAGCACGAGAGGACCTCCAGAATTTCGTTGTGGTTCCGCTCATATAGATTTTATAACGATACATTCAGAACTGAGCGCGCGGCGAGGGAAATGGTCGAAAAGATCAAAAATGTCCCAAAATGGGAAAATTTTTGGCCGCGCCCTATGTTCCGCAAAGGGCTGTAAACCATTCAATAGCAAGGCACATGGTTCAGAATGCCATTCCGCAGCAGGTGACTCGAAATGGCATTCCGGGGCATGTGGTTCAAAATGCGAATTAAACCATTCAATAGCAAGGCACATGGTTCAGAATGCCATTGCAGAGCAGGTGACTCGAAATGGCATTCCGGGGCATGTGGTTCAAAATGCGAATTAAACCATTCAATAGCAAGGCACATGGTTCAGAATGCCATTCCGGAGCAGGTGATTCAAAATGGTATTCTGGGGCATGGGGTTAAAAATACTGTGGGATCCATTCAAACCCTAAATATGTCAAGTGCTGGTTCGCTGGATTTTTGATATTATGAATGCTAACTTATCAGAGCAACAGCGGCGGCCGCACTTGCAGGCCGATTATACCAGAAAATTAGGGCAAATACCACAAAAAAATTGGACTGCACGGGCGCCACAGAAGCTTTTGACAAAATTCCTTCGGTGGATAGGAGTTTTATATGGAGTATTCCGGAGGGTCTGAAATACCGGGATAGTGAATGGGATCAATACTTCAAATATACAGTTCATAGATACATTCCTTTCATATTGTTGATACAAAAGTGGCCATGCAGCTGACGATCGCCGATACTGTATAATTTCGTTCAATTCGGCGGTCACGCGTCACGCACCCCCATGTCGGCGCCGAATTTGGCCCTCAGTCCCGCGTCACGCAGGCCTCTGTCGAAAATGGCCTTGCGTGACCCCCAACCCAAAACCGTCTCAGCGACGTGAAAAAGGTAAAATTTTCGCTTGGGTGTCGAAAATTTTTCTGTCGGTCACGCCAAATTTTGGCTCGCGCCGAAGTGTCGAACCTAAATTTCCGGTCACGCGTCACCCCCCCTGTACTATTTTGTTATATTATGTATTCTATCTATGCCCTTTCGAGCTTCTTTGTGTAGGCCTGAGGATAGATATATTGAAGTATCTGCGCTACACAGTGCTACAAAGCAGCACGGCTACGGTGATATTTTATTCACATGTTCGGCTATAGGTTACTCAATAGCATTCTGTAGCTGGCGCGTCAAGCTACAGTAGCAATACAAACCAGGGACATAGCTACCGGGCTATCATGGCTACCCTGGCTATATTGTGCTACGTGGTCAGCCCATTTTTTCCTGATGCAAGCCTGGGCTTGGGCTTCAAGCCCGACCCGGCACATCACTAGGCGTGAGGTCTACAACACACAGTATAGTTGCCAGTCCAGGAAATATAGCAATATGTATTCCCTTCCTCACCGAGGCCTCCAGCTGGCAGCATCCAGCACGACCAACTTGAACACGGATCCATTTGATGTATGTTCCTTGTATGTTCCACCAAAAATGCACATTCCTGGTCTTGGAATTGAGTTGAGAAAATGGAGTGATGAGAAATGCCGAGTTGAGCTACGTGCAGGCTTGGTATGGTCACCACACGCGAAGGATGTCGATGCTGACTCCGACTCAGACTCGGCGCTCCGAGTCCGAGTCTGAGTTTGAGAATTAGGCGAAGTCAAACTCGGCACGGTGCGTGATCCGACCGACCACAACACGTGCCGTGGTCCGTGCGTATCCATATCAGGTTTTGACCTGGTTCATGTTTGATGCCGCCATCTTTCTCCCCAACCACCCACTTACTGCCCCTTCGTCTTCATTTCCGTAGACTATCGCCCTCAATTATTGTTTTTGAGCTCCCTGGCGTGTTCCTCTGCCCTATCAAGACCCTCTATCAAGACTCTCCTTCGTCCTTTGGCTCAAGCTGGCTCTGGTACTTCAAGTTTGGTCTCGAGCAATCACGGAGTCATCCTCAAGTCTCCTCAAGTTCTATGTCCTCAAGCCCTCAAGTTACATACTCTCCTCCCTAGTAAGGCAGGCGGCAGCCACATGCAACTTACGTTCCAAATCGGGACAAATCGGTCGAAAATATTCCACCAGATAATTGACGGCCAAGGTGTGCCTTATCGAGCCGCAACATTTTGTGGAAATGCATCTTGGATATCATTTGGGCCACCCCATTAGCCTAGTCTGGCCTCCAAAAAAATGTAGATGCAAAATTTAGTCGCCTTGTCAGTCCACATCAGACTCATCAGGCCAGTTTGATTGCGACCTTGCGATGGTATCTCCTCACTCAATTCTCATTTTGGGGTAAACAGGTTTTGTTTTAATCGAGTTTAGAACTTGTTTTACTGTAGTCTAATATCGCACGGTTTGAATGGCATCCTTTCTCTCCTCCCTCCTTGCAGCATCCTGACGTCGCGGCGCCGGGCGCCCTTCGCAAAACACGGGATGCCTGCCGTGCCCTGCTTGTCACTCCTGGCCAGGGACGTCTCCGCGCAGCCGGGCTGCGCGAGACACTAACTATTCAATAGGTCGATCGTGCGCGGGGCAGAAATTAGCCGCACCCCTGTGCAAGCTCCGAGTGGTACAAAAGGGCTGAACAGACAGGGGCCCTGCAGCTCTTCTCGCATTGTCGCCCTCGCACTCGCGGCTGGATTTTTTGCTGTACCCGCCCACCCGCATTCCTCGTAGTTTACCTTCTAGCTACCGCAGGATATGTATCTAGCCGACGATCCCGCTTATACATATCTTCTTGGGGCTCCCGGCTCGAAGCCGGAGTCGCCGCCTCGCTAATCTCCTCGCTCATTCATGAGTACGTCGGAATTAGTATACTTGAGATACCTATGCACAAGATGTTGGGAAGCAATAAGGATTATTGACTCATTATTTGAGGCATTTGTTTTCAATTCATTTTGGGAATTTGTCCCGATTTGGAACGTAAGTTGCATGTGGCTGCCGCCTACCTTACCTTCATCTGGCAGCCGTCTCGCGCACGTTGCGCACACGTCGCACGTTAATCACACCTCGCATCAAGCGGCCCCAGTTGCTGACAATGCTGATCGCGGTATGTCGTACGTCCTGCTGGTCTAAGACCCATACGACTACTTCCAGCCTGGATTGTGTGGAACCAACGTCCTTCCTTTCATCGTTGTTCTTCGTCTGCCCTAATTCATCGTCTGTTGATCTGTGTACCTAGTTTATCTTAATGTGACTTGTTTAACGTGCTATTTTTCATGGGATCTGATTGTGAGGACAGTCAATTCTTTCGGATTAGCTTGGGAGTAGTGCGAACTATCCAAGCGATACTTGCTATATCGGTCTATGTATACTACTTGACTACCGGACTACATATCTTTGGCATGGAACTAAGTACAGTGGACTATATAATGGAGGGTTAACGACGGGACTATGCGAACGATCTCAACCACATCACACTACAGTGAATATTTTCCTGATGTAATCTCCTCGCTCATTCATGAGTACGCCGGAATTAGTCTGTGATGTATCCAGCGAGATCCGATGCAAATCATGACCGACCGAACATAGACTGGACCTGTTCGCGGAGGCGGTAAAGATCGGGTTTTCTCAACTTTTCTGAAGAACCTACTTTTTTTTTTCATCACATATGGAAAAACGGTGAATACAGCATGAAAGTACTCCTAAAAGCGACCGTATTGTCTCCGCGCGATTTTCGACAATGGTATAGCAGCATGTCGGAGTCAACCGGACGGCGAATTCTAACTCGACTCTATAAGAGCAGGGTTAAGTTGATCAGAAAGGATATGAATTCAGGACTGGTTCTTGACAACTGTATGCCATTAGACCCGACTGTGTAGTGCGGCGCTGATCCTGGTTTCTAGCTCTGGGAGAGGTCTTCAAAATCGAAGTTATGGACAATGACTTGGCCGACGCACGGCATGTTCGGTTTGCTACCAGGGAAAATGAAGATAGCAGCCACTGCTCCTTGCGCTCGCCTCCTCCAGAATACGAATCGCAGGACGATTGCCTCGAGGAGCTCCGACTCGATTTGGCCATTGCTGAGGAAGGAATTTGGAGATTGGAATGGGAGCTCGCCATGATTAACGCGGAGACACGATCCTCCAGGAGAGACGTCATTTGTCCCCCATCGCCACCGCCTCCACCATATAGCAGTGTGGGATTTTATCCAGAAACAAGTATCTTTGAGCTACAGTTAGATTTATTGATTGCCCAGGAACGCATACAGAGTCTAATGTGGCGCCTCAGCGGATCCTACATCTCGCAGAGAGAGATAGTAGCTACGTAATGGATGATACGGGGACAAGCAATATTTGGGCCCATGGTCCATGTCGGTGGAGAATCGGCGGAAATCAAGATTAAACAAGTGGCAAAGGAGAGAGAAAAAAGGAGAGAGAGAGAGAGATTTGAATACCTACTCAAAATACATTCCTCGATATTTTCCCGCCCGAAAGTGCCCGTAGCGGGCCGATGGATCTTGAATATTCTTGAATCCCTAGAGACGCTTTGTCATATCAAAACCCTGGCTCTAACATGGAGAATTCAGGACTCAAAGACCTATATTGGATGAAACTACAATACGACTCAAGTTCAACTTGCGGTTCAACTTACGATTTTCTGTTGATCAGATACAGTTCATAGAGACATATTCACCTCAGAACTCGAACTAAAGGATCAGCCGCCACTTCTTTGGGTTAGCCGTGGGCGCTGGAAAATGCCCTCGTCTGGCGTCTTCTCTTGGGTTCATTATCGCGCATCCCCATCGCTCACGACCAGGAGCTCAGCGGCTACGGATGTGGCCACCGCTGATCTCTCCTTGCCCAAAGAAATATACGGCTGCCTCGTTTCCCTTCTTGAAGCCCGATGGAGCTTAAAAACAAGATCCCTTACATTTTGGAACGCGTGACCTTATTTATTGCCCTCACCGATCTTGCGAAAACGGCTCAAAAAAGAAAAAACCGGCCGCACCCTATGTCCCCTGTAATTTTGTGCTAAAAACCTTATCTGCGGGCCGTTCGTACCGGGTCGCACTGTCTTGAACTCCGCTGACGAGGTGGTCAAACCGCTACGAAGAGCACATCAAAAAGCACGGATTCAAACTGCTTTACTTTCCCAACCATGTAAACAAAAACCACTGGATCGCCGGGCGCATTGATTTCGAGCATAAGCTCATCGGTACTGGTAAGTTTCTTCCTGCAGCGGTACACAGATGTCGCTGATCAACGCTTTGAGGTGATTCTCGGGTGGGAAAGGGTCCTCCGCCGACAGGCCTGATCAAATCGAGTAAAAAATTGCTTCACGGCGGTTTCGGGGAGGATTTCACGTACCAAGGAGACAGCATGGATCATGGAGAGCAGAAAGATATCACGTCGTGCGGCATCATTACACCGAATACGATAGCGGCGGACATATTTGGCGAGGAGATTTGGGAGCAGGAGCACGCAGCAGCAGCACGAAGACCTTTCGGAACAACCTGTTCACCGGTGCTCGCATGCTCACCTTTGGGAATTACACTGCAGTATTCCGGCGCATCTACGAGATGGCAATGGCCCCCGACTCCCCCATGTACGAGCGCGATGTCAAGCGACTCGATCGTCAAGACGATGCCGCTGCGACTCGATTATTCTGCGCAGAAACACTGGCATATCTCAGCGAGCATTTCCCCGAATACATAGGGGAAATAGTTTACCTCTTCATCTTTGGGGAGCTTGTGGACGCTTATCAGAACCGAGAAATCTCCCATGCTGAAAGGATCAAGGTACGCTCACTTTCTTCAGGCCGGCTGTCTATTGATTGACAGTAGATGGCCTTGCGGGCCCGGTATTTTCTGGACGCATGGGAACAGTTTCTCAACGTCGCTGGCTGCAAACCTGCTCAATATTTTCTCTCGCGTGAAGCCGTCGACATTGCGCGCATCCTAGTCGAGGGTATCATTGGCCTTATCATCGTGCACCGTGACCATGTTCCCGGCAGCTTCCCGTTACTCCCTTGGTTTCATTCCAGCGAGCCGTGTGAGCATACCTTTGGCGACGCGAGGAAGATTGTTAAAGACTTCGCCATGCTCGAGTTGATTTTCATGATTCCGAAACTCCGTGTCACTATGCGGGAAGCTGTCGTGGCCGGAAAATCCTCCGATCCCAAAGCCCGAGCTCAAGGGTATAGCCACACGTACTACGATAACAGAGGGGCGAATTTGAAGAACCTCGCAGTTTGTCCATCCGATGCGGAAATCAAAGCTGCATCCGAACTAGCCGCAGCAGAGGCCGAGGCGCTCATTTCCCTACTTGGTTTGGTACCCGAACAGTTACATCGCAAAAAGGCAGCGCCCCTCCCCGGTATCGCAGCATGGTACGACGATGACGATGAAAACACCGCGCATGATGAAGAATTCGATGATAACGACGAAATCCGACCATCAGACGCCGAAGAGCTTCAGGTTCTGCTCGACCAGCAGGAAAACGCACCGATTCGCAGCACCCGAATGGAGCAAGAGGTCATGTCCTTGACGTGCGCGAGCATAGCTGTAACTGCAGACGAGCATATGCGAGTGTAAGTTCGAACACTCCGCTGTGCATGCTGTATATATTGACCGAAACCTTAGCCAGGAGTTTCAGCAAATGGACGAGGAATTGGCGGACGGCATCTTGAGCGAGGAGTATCTCGCCTTGCAGGAAGCCATGTCTGAGCTCTCTACTTCCGAGCCTCTGACTTTACACGGTGCGGGTCGCGGACGAACTCTCAAAACCTTTCGGCCATGGTCTCTATACCTCAGCAAGCACCCTGGATCTTTCCCCACTGGTGGAGCAACGTCGTCGACACCAGACGAGGCAAGCGGAAAAATGCAGCCGTACCAAAACGAGCAAAACTGCGACGGCTCCCGACTCTGAAGAGTCGATTCGGCGCCAGATTCTTCGCAAATTTCACGAGATACTCAAAGAGGATCAATCTCGCGCACTCGGTAGCACTGTTGAGCGGCAGGCGCGCTGGAACACTGGGACCACCGTCGCTGGGAATGCAGCTAACGCCGCTGCCGCCGCCGCTACTCTCGCGAAAGGAGTCAGTCTACACCCTCATAAGGTAAATATTCAGTACTAATGAGCTATATCTCAGGCAGCGACGCGGCGGGTGAAGCTGTTTAAGGATGCGAAGGTTCCCCATTTCCCACTCGTGTCAACTGGTGGTATTTCCGCTTTCAAGAAGCTAGCAATCGGCGACTTCGGCATCGTCTGGACGGAAACCGGTCTGATGATCGCGCAAGGTAAGATTTTAACCCGCATTCATTCAATAGGACGGGTCCATTGATTCTGATCTACAGTCCAAGTTATGTATTCGAAAGGCGGCGGCAAGAATGGCAAACACAATAACATCGACGATCACACCAATCTTAGCGGCATCTCACATTTGGGAACACAGGTGTACGAACCCTTCAATGGTCGTCACTTTCGCGCCGTCACGGAGGCTACTGCAAGCCTTCAAACAAAGCAGTTTCGCATTCTGGCTCCGCTCATGTTCCTGTGCCGTTTATCCGCACCACCGATAACGACGGCCACCGGACTGGAAATTGCCGCAGCGGATCCGGACCTTTTCCGCGACCTCAGCAAGAATACTGCGTTGTTTGATAAGGTGATGAAGCAGTCTAAAAGCCGCAAGAAGACGGGAGAGGCAGCCGAGGAGGATTTCGTTGTGGAGGATAGTACTCTGGGTTTCTAAGTTAGTTTTAAATGAAAAAATTGCGGTTTCTGGGGCATCTGAGCTGTTTTCGGAGCCATCGAAAGCGTCGCGGCGCGTTTCCCGACAAATTTGGGCAAAATTTAGGCCTGTTCCGCGCGTCCCGACAAATTTGGGCAAAATTTAGGCCTGTTCCGCTAGTCCCGACAATTTTCGGAAAAAAAATGGGAGGCCTGTTCCAATCCCGACAAAATTGGCCTTAATGGAGCACATCCGGTCCCGACAAATTGGCTTGGCCAGGAACAGGCATTTGGTGGGATAATCAGGGGTCCTGGTGGTCAGCGCTATCAAATCCCCAATTGCTAGGCATGCTGAGATCGGTGGCGACGGCCGCCTCAACTGCATCGGCAGCGTTGACGTCCCCGTGCCACATTGCATTGACTACATTTCAGTAACCTTGTTAAAGTTGTCCTCGAGCAACTTCATGGCTTCAGCCGCTGTCCCATCAACCTTCAGTCCCAAAACAACCAGGTTTTTGATGTTGAGGATAAGCACCACGACGGTGACTGAGTCGCGATGCATCCACTCGGTGTAGGACGGTGTCAACGAGTAGATGTCGGTCGGATCGGGAGGAAGTCTTCCTGGTCAAAAAATTAAAAAACTCTGTTCCGCACACCGGAATCCGATAGTATCGGATTCCTGAAGGCGCCGTCATTTAAAGGCCACCTCGACGGTGACTTCGCTCCGTTTACGACCCAGTTTGTCATGGCTCAGGTACCTTCCAACGATCACAACACCGACGACTTGCCCTCCGTGGCTTTTCTTAAGGAGGCTTCCGACAGCGACGAGGACGAGTCGCGGATAAAAGGTGGTGACGGAGACAATAGTAGTGAGACGGATATGGATGAATTAGAGGACCCAGGCCCAGCCTTGACCAACGGCGATCAGAACCCTACCACAAAGTCCTCCAAGTCTAAGTCAGTAACCATCTCTCTGGTGAGCGAAATTCTCTCAGTTTCCCGTCTTTGCTCAGGCCTCGTCGCGCGTAGTTTTGTCCAAAGAAAAAATCGACGGCCACAGCAATCGAGCAGGGCAAATCCACGAGAGAAACTATTGAGATAGATGACTCCGATAAAGAGAGGGCCCTGGTCGAGGCACACCGAGAATTACAGAAGGGCGAGCCTATTGATTTGACGGATCTTTGACTGTATTTTGGGTTCAAACCATTCGTTGATTAAAGGGATGATTTTGGTCTCTGCTAATTGCTGAACCTTTAGGTTTGGCTATCCTGGGGAACTTGGATTTCGGGCCATTTTGTTACATGTACAGACAAAGATTAGTCATGCAAAATTGGTCATCTCAAAAATGGAAAGAAAAATCGAGTGAAAGGCATTCTGCTCAAAATATTCGAATTTACACCTCTCAGATATTTTATCCTATTGAAGTGTACATCTTCATTGCCCCAAGTGGTGCTGTACACCAGATCCAAATATTTCTGGACCAACTTACGATTTCTGCGATTAGTCATTTCTGCTTTCAAATGGCCCGCTTTCTGCGGCTTTGTGATTTTTGCTTTGTGTTCGCCCCCAAATGGTTGTGCTTGATGTTTCAAGTTATGCAACCAAGAAATATTGTTTTGAATGTCTGATGTCCTGCTGCACAATACTTATTGAAAAACAGTTGCAGAGCCTGAACATCAAGTAAAATACAGAAGGTCAGTAAAAATATTCCTCGGGCATCTCCATCAATATATTTAACTTGGACTTGAAGTATTCTGCCTCGCGAACACTACCAGGTTCCCAATGGTTAATTTCTTTTTGAAGTGCCTGTACTCCTATAAGCTAAAACCCTGATTCAGGTCTTGTTGTGATTTCCTTTCTAGTTTCAGAGCTGCACTAGCTATCGTCTCTGATTGGCAACTAGATAAATTTCAACTGGAGAAAGATACAGTCTCCACAATTCATCCTTATTGAACTGTGCAGATATACCAAGCAGTGGGGACAGGATGAGAAATTTTCTGTTGAATTTTCACTTGGATGGATCCCGGTCGCATGGACCGATACTTGATGCTTTCAAAGAAAAGATAGACAGAAAGAAGAAGTACAGACCAATCAGAGTCTATAGCAGTTCCATACTTATCACAATCTGGAGCAGCTTGATTATCGAAGTACTTTGATGTGTATCCAACCCAATTGTTGAAAATTGGCAAGGAAGTTGAACCTAAAGGTTCAGCACCCGCCTCGAAGAGGCCCAATCCCAAGTCATTTACTAATGGAGGCGCCTTTAGGAAAGCTTTCTGAGATCTGACATTTTGTGTGCGTGTTCAAACAAGTCAACCAAAATTTCCTTCACCTTTTCGTTCCCACGGTCAGTAATTTGTGATGTTTTCTCACCGTTTTTCTAATAGTCCTTAGCATTACGTAATCGGGGGGCTTGCCCCCCCTTTTTTCTGATGTGGATCCCGAAAAGCAGATGGCTGTGCATGCACTTTGATCGTTGTATCTATCTGGCGATGATGGCCGTGATGTCGGACCGGCTGTGTTAGGTTGCTGTTTGCCGGTGGCTGTGATGTTATCAGCCAAATTGGCCAAATAAGGCAAGACATCGCATTTTCTGTGCGTGCTTGCTATATTTTGTGCCTTCGAGATTCGATTATTTTGTAAACAGATCTTTTGATCTGAGTGTTTTGTCAATGAATTTGACGCGCCGCTCCGCGGCAATGCCAGAAGGGGGCCGAGTCACCATCGCGGTGCTCGTGGGTCACTTAAATACAAGTGCCGTTCTGGGGGGCATCCGTCAAATCCAGTACACAAAGCATACGAAGGTCTGCAGAAGACGAGACCAACGCATGCCAAACGGAGCCTAGCTCCCAGAGCAAAGCTCGCTGCAGGGTTGTGAGTCGACTGCCAACCAGTGTTCGCCCAAAGGGCTAAGGCCTTAAATGTTTAAGCCCTTAAAGAGGCCTTAATTAAGGCCTTAAGGATTTTTTGGCTAGGCCTTAAGCCCTTAAAGAGGGCTTAAATTATCGGCTATCAGTTGTCTTTCGAGCATATAATTGAATTCAACTGGTCGTCGTCGACCTTGGTGTGTCCCTCAGATAAGGCCCTCAGAAAGCTTATCCTTTCGAGTTTCATTACCTGCCTGGAAGCGGAGGAAGAAAACCCAATGTATGACTAATCCTATGACATGTGAACCTAATACTACCAAACTAAGGCAGATGCTGTCGACCACACCACAGTCACCCCCCTCCAAAAAACGTACGAGCGGAGCGATGTACGGGCGCGACCCCGCGCCATCCAACTATCCAAAAGAATCTCCTCGACAGTGAGCAACCCATCCGTTTGCAAAAGACGTGATTGCCGGATAGAGAAATCCTTCGAAGATAGGTTCAGCAGCGGCGATCGCTGCGAGAGCGCCAAGAAAGACGAGTTGGTCGGCAGGGAGTTCCATCATCAGGCCCTTGTGCTCGTTATCTGCCTGTGGCCCCCAAGCAATGTCAAAAACTTCTGCAAGAGTCAAGACACTGTTGGGGACCTCGCGAGCACACGCCAGGGCAAGCTTGGTATGCACCAGACCATAGGCCGTGTTGGCAGGGAGTGCGGGGGCTATGACGACAGGAGGCAGAGGAGTGGTGGCCACAGAGACGACGGGAGACGGCATAGGTGTAGCGTCATCGACAAAGGTGTGAATCACTGGAAGGGGGGCAGGTGTCCGTTTAGGGAGTGAGTGGGGAAAGGGGCGCCGGTTGGGGCGCTGGGGAAGGAGGCGGTGGTTTCGGCATCTGATGGTACACCATGGGTGGGCCGCGTCGCTGCGAAGCGCAGAGAAATCGCACAGGGGAAGTGTCGAATGTACAGTCTGGGCGGCGGCGAACGGGGGGTCAGGTGGGTCGTCAGCCCAGCAAGGAGGTGGGGTGTAGGACAAGGGAAAATGATCAACAGGGCTTACAGCCTCTGCCCGTACCCGTGCCCTTTCTTCTGTGGCTTCGCGCCTTAGTTGCGCCATCTCCTTCCCGACGGAGCGTTTTCCCGTGGCACGGAACATTGCGGATCTTCCGGTCCGGGATGGGCCACGTGGTACTGCGTAGGTCCCACGGGGAACAAAAAAAAGCTCGGTGTGTGAAAGTGCGTGAAAAACGCGGCCGATGCGAGGGAGCCTGTGCCAGGATGAGCCAAGAGTCGATAGAGGGGGGTAGGTCGAAAAAAAAGAGCTGGGAAATCTGCTAGCAGCAGGTGCGAGACAAGATAAGAGATGCTGCTCTAGGAAGCCAAGGAAGCCTATCTGGGCCAAAGGACATGTGGAGAAGAGCGAATCACACTGTTGTCACCAAATGGAGAGGGCCTGGGGCCTCTCAGGGGAAATGAGCCAGTAGGGCTCGCAGCGGGAGGGTGGAAGCGGAGGAAGAAAACCTAATGTATGACTAATCCTACAACATGTGAACCTAATACTACCAAACAGAAAGTGCTATCCCCCCAACGATGAAAAATCGGTCATTCCCAGGGCTTCAAATTGGCCCGAAACAGCCCCAAATTGCCCAGGGTTTCGGTCCCAAAGATGGTCGGATTTAATCGGTCACGCGACCGATTCGGTCAACCCTGGGAATGGCGGGGTTGCCCAACCATCTTTGATGGAATCACGCGCACGGACCTTGATCGGAGTTTAAAACGACTTGACACATTTATGACGATCAATCCTGCTTCGAGCGCGCTCCCGTCCCTCCTCCCGTCCCTCCTTCAGCCTGCGACTCCTCGTGGGTCACTCAACCGGCCACGTGCATAGATGTTTACCGCCTAGCACACCCCGCACCCCACTGGGAAATTATAATTGGTTGAAGAAGCTGACTCGGAGGAGTATGTAGTACTTGGTTGGTACTTGGTGTGCATTGAAGGACCATTGTGAATTTCAGGTGCCAGTCATTCGTAGTCCTCGGGTTTGAGTATTACTTCTACTACTAGTAGTATATTCGTACTCATTTTGGTGCTGATGTGAATTTAGTTCCTTCAGAAATTAGCCAAAAGTCAAAGTTGTAAGATGCGGGTTCAAAGCTCAAAGATGTGTCCGAAAAGATGTAAGACCTGCTTTCCAAGACAAAAGATGTTCAAAGATGACCGTGAAAGACCTAAGATGCTCTTGAAAGATGTAAGATCTGAAAGACAAATCTGTAGTTTTACTGATGGAGATGCTCGCAAATTGCCCATTTAAGTTCAGTCGCGGCTCTTTTTCATCTCAAATATTGGGGGCCGACCTACTTGATAAACCTCGGTGTCTATCTGTGATCCAACTGGTCGAAGACTTTCTTTGTGCAAAAGAAAATTTTGAAGAGAAACCTGATGAAAAGAATGTGATTGGCACTAAAATCGAATTTTGCTTACATAATCGGTCATTTTTTGGACGGATTTCGGCGCAGATGAATCGTTTGCCGGGTGGAAGCCAACCTAAAATGTATGACTCAATCAACACGGCAACAGGCCAAGTTCAGCACATGGTTTATCCAGCTGATTCCATTGAAGTCGATAGCAAAGGAGTTTCGCTCGCAGGTCTTCCGAAGGGATGGAGCAGCCAGGGCCAGCAATCCTGGCTTGGCTTGGCCTCAAAACGATACAAAACGGAAAAAAATCGACCGCGCCCTAAGTTCCGCAAAGAGCTGTAAATTGATGCGGTACCCTGAACTGTTGCAATTGATTTGATTCTGAGTCGGCTCTCAGCTGGTTCATTACCTAACCAAAAGGAAAAGGTGCGACCAGCTCCCTCGTAGGCGAAAAGAAATACAAAAGAATTCCTCGAGACATGTGATGGGTCAGATTTGGGTGTTTTGGGCTGTACGAGCAGACTGGGTCTCACAGTACTAATAAGGCTCAGATTGACCTAGATTTTTGATACGATGTACTCTGACATATTACGGAGGGCATGCTGTACCGGGATAGTGAATGTTACCTGTCCTTCCAATCTATCACACACTTTGGAGTGCAGAATATCAAGTGGATTTCCCTACAATCTATATATTTGAAGTATGCACCATATTCACTCTCCCAGTATGAGATGCCCTCCGGAATACGGCAAAGTATATCGTATCAAAAATCTAGGCCAATCCGAGCATTATTAGTACTGTGAGACCCATTCTGCTCTCGTACAGCCCAAAACACCCAAATCTGACCCATCACATGGTCTTGAGGTGGTTAGAAAAAATCGGGCCACCAGGTGCCCTCCGGATTTCCCGTCCGAATCGAATGAGCCTACTTTCCAGGAAAACAGTTCAGAATTGAGCTCACAATCGGGAATCTCGTGAAAACTTACCAAAAAAAAAAAAAACGGGCCGCGCCCTATGTTCCGCAAAGAGCTGTAAATGAATGAGAAGCAAATTGAGGCATTAGTTCATAGCCTTGAAATGAGTACTTTGGCCTATTAGGATAGTGTGCCATGCATAACAGAATCATTTTATTCATTGATCTTTATTGTGGTGGGTGAAGTCAAGTCAGCAGTGCCTAAGCAGGGGTACATCCCAAAAAAAAATTGTCTAACCAATTAATACGACATCGTTTACGGGGGGTTTACGGTGGACAGAATCAAATTCGATCATCTCCGGCATCGCGAGCGTTTGCCACTCTGGACAGACCTGGCAGAGCTTCCAAATGGGACATCCGGATGGGGACAATTCAAAGTTATAGATGATCGGGGGGGTACCAGATAGCGGTACGCCAGGGTACCAGGAAAGGTGGGGGTACCAAATACATTCATCCTGGTCAAAGCTACAGGCATGCTTATGATGAGAATTTTAATCCCAGAAGCAACACAGGATAGGATTTTTTCGGATGTAAATTTGGAAGGTGTTGGAGGACCAACGTCCAGCAGCTTGGATGACATGGGGCATCGCGCCGGACTCGGCTAACCGAGTGGCTCCACCAGCGCGCATCGACTGGCCAGCTATCGAGTTAGGAAAGAACTTGCGCAAGCGGTTTATGAACCACGAGCGAGTGGGAACAGAGCCATTCTCGCGAAGCCAGAGTTGAGGGTGGTATGGGAAAAGCTTGTCTCGGAATCGGATGTAGTCGCAGAAAGGTTTGTGGGGGTCTGCGGGGCCATCGAGCTTCTCTATCATCAGGGCATTACCCTCGAAGAAAGCGTCAGCTTTATGACCCGGCAAGAAATACCCGTACCCTGTTTCCCGCCACTCTACCGAGAGGCGTTGGGATACTTTACGCGGGTTGCGCAGCTCAACTTTGTCTGGGTACGTGAGCTCGCCTAAGCGCAGCAGCGCGTAGAACCCAGTCAATAGCTGGCTGGTGAAGAGGAAATCGTCATGTGTTGCAACACCGCGCGGTCGCGGAGCCACTCGACGACAGTGATGAGGTGGTAGGTGGAGAGTGGCTGCTTACGCTTGGTAGCTGTACCGCGCATGCGTCTGCAACCGGCTAGAGTTCTCGAGACAAGACGTGAGTTCCTGTTCTTGCGAACATCGGGGAAGTAATCCTCGAGCTGGTTGCAAATGCCGGAAAGATACGAGTCCACGGAGTCGGGTTTTATGTGGTGACACATGTACACGGTGAAGAAACTCAAGGTTTCCGACGTTGGTTCAATGGGCAAATCGTGCATTCTGCAGAAAGTAATGTATGAGTTTGTAGCGGAGGTGTAGGTAGATGCAGTGGAAGGGTCTATAGAGAAACCAATTGCAATTGACCGCTCGTGCTTCAAGCGGTCGATGGTCCACGGTTCCCTCACGGGTTGCCGGGACCCAGCGGACAGCTGCATCATTTCTCCTCTGCCCCCAGCGTGTCTCGAGGGGGTGTGAAGGGGATATGTGGCAGCGGCGTCGATGAATCGATGAGCAGACCTGGATGATGCTCCATCGCGTCGTCGTTCCGCCAGCGTGAAAGCGCGTCCGCTACAATATTCTTCTTGCCGGGGAGAAGAAGCACACGGAGCTGGAAGTCGTTGGCTATGAGGATGTCAACGGCCGACTTAAGGATCTCGTTGTAGAACGGTTTTGCATGCAACGAGTTGAAGATGTCGAACGTGTTACTGTTGTCGGTCCAGATAGTGATTTTCCGGACACGGACATTACCGTTCTCGCGGACGAGATATGCGATCTGATGGAGGCACCAGTAGACACAGAATGCCTCGAGGTAAAAAATCGGAAAACCTGACTTTACCCGCTCGGCAGCGGCAGCGGGCGACTCGGTGAATTTAAGGGCTGCAGAAGGGGGCAAAGATTGGTAGCCCAGGCCGAGCTCAGAAAAATAGAACCCAAGGCCCGACAGTGACGCGTCGCAAAATGCGACGACATCAGCCTCACTTGGGTCCCACTCCAGCGACTCGATGAGGTGCACGCCCGTCGAGTTGCTGAGATGGCGTGAGAACCAAGTCAGGTCGTCTACTACCCCTCGGTTGACGAATATTCCCGCATCGGGGTTCGTTTTACCTTTCGTTTTCTCATAGACGTGAGAAAGGCCGGGCTTCAGCAAAGGGTGGACGTTAAACGACCAATTGATCCACCCCGCAAGCTGCCAGAACTTGCGCAGTGGGTGGCGCCGACCGCCTTTCGGGACAGCACAAAACTCTCGCACGGTAGCTAGCAGCTCGGCGCGCTTAAGTTCAGGCATCGTGAAGGTCATGGCGTTGGGGTCGACGTCGAAACCAATTACAGTAAGGCTCGGACCCCAGATTTGCTTCTGTTGCTCGTGGGGCAGTCCAATATGATCCCAAAGACGGAGTGTTTCCGCTTGGGGAGTTGGCACGAAGATGTCGTACGGCTCGTAGTAACTGATGTGGTCAGCGAGGTCGGCGGAGAAGGCGTCGTCGATGTAAACCATGCTCTGGATGTCATGGTCGCTGGCTATCCAGGAGACAAGGCCCATGAACGACGTCCAGATGCGAGCCGCACCGCGATTACCGAAGTTGTTGCAGCGGTCAACATGCCGCTCGCCGTCGATGGTGACGATCTGCTTGAGCTTCCACAGGATGTGCATGGGAAGGCGCCGGTAAGCCTGGGAGGCGTCGGACTTCCAGACCACCAAACGCGCGCAGGGGCCATTAATCCGTCGCAAATTCAGAATCCGATCACCAAGGTTTTTCAACGTGTCAAGACGCCCTCCCGCGATGGCCTCGCGCGGGATCATCGAATTGAGACTAGTGCTGGCAGGGTCCGGTTCGGAAATCGGTCCGAACCTGAACCGAACCTGAACCGAACGGGTGGTTCAGGTTCAAGGTTCGGGCTCCAGAGATTTTTCCCGAACGCGTCCGAACGCTGAACCGCAAATCACCGAAAATTGCCTATTTAAACACAATCAATTCATATTTTTGGGGGTTTAACAAAGGTATTGCCATCTCTACTTTCAATCATCCATACCATTCGCTCATTACCAATTCTAAGTGGGTTTCCTGATGTTTTTACGCTGTAGGTTGCGAAAGGATAGTCACTCACGTGATCTGATCAAACTTTGTTCAGCTCGAGTTTGCTCAGATATATTTCTAGGTGTGCTTCAATGTGTCTTGGAATGCTTTGGTGTAACATTTATATGATAAAATACCCTTCCCAATTTCTGGGGGGACTGCGCAGAGGTAGTTTGCGCGTGGGAAATCCTCTGAGGTTCAAAAAGTTCGAACGCGTCCGAACGCCGAACCTGAACCGCACGCAGGTTCAGGTTCAGCGTTCGGGAAAAAGCTCCCCGAACCCGAACCGAACCGAACCTTGCCAGCACTAATTGAGACTGAATTCACCGAACTTGTGGTTGACGACGAGCCGAAGCTTCTCTGACTGGGGCTTGGGGACGGCGTGGATTGGTTCACTGTACAGTGCACCCAGGCACCTCTCGATTGCCGGATAAGGGAAGACTGATCGGAGTTAAAGATGACCACGGTGCATTTCGTGGGAAAAAGATTTTCCAGAGAAAAGTGCGGCAAATGGACGCTACGGTTGAGAGCTATCCCCGGACAAAAAATCTAAGTGATTGCTCGACTTTTTGTAATTTGTGCCTCAGAAAAGTGAAACATCGTGGGAAAGTGACTCGGCAAGGGCCCGGCAATGCTCGGCAAGGGGCCGAAAGGTGTCCTATGTGCTTCTGGCAATCAAATAACTGTCCCGGGTCACTTTTGGGTCACTTCGTCCCTGAGAATTCTCGGAATTGTATCAGACCCAAAGTTACATCTCGTGACATAATTACATCATGTCACGTTGACTGCGTTCCGATCACCTGCAAAAGCCAAAACTGATTGGCGGCAAATTGGGAGTTAGAACACAAAAATTGGTTGGTTTCGGCTTATGGGTATTTCTTGGAGTTTGGGGCAAAAAAAGAGACAAAATTTTTGTTCATTGGCTCAAGAAAAGTGAAACACCGTGGGAAAATTCGGTTTGAAGGCATAAATCGACGTTTTTCGTTGAGCTGGTTCCGGGAAAAAATATGATAAATTCTACAAAAAATTCCCCGCCGCTGCCGGCGGCTATCAGAGAAGTGCCTGGGTGCACTGTACATACCCGGAAGGAGATCAGGCCCGAACGCCGGTGAGAATCTGCCAAGCGCGATTTCGGCATCCCGCTGATCTCTCACGAACTGCCTCTCTTTCTCAGATTTCAGCGGGCAGTCGGACACATCGTACACATCCGGATAGATCCCCGCGCGGGTATCGGCCCAAGGGGTACCCATGATAAGAATGTCACACACAAGGTACCGTGAGAGCGAAAATTTTCCCCAAAAGGAACCCCCAAAACTAACTATTTTTCTGCACGAATTGGGCCTTTCTGCATGGCTTTCGAAAAAAATGTTTCGAGCCTCAGACCCTCCCTACGTAATTAATGATCGCATCAATGCCTATATAAGGTGCCTGTCAAACCATATATAGTATATCTGAGATGGCATCAAATGTGCACTCTCAGGGTACCCTGTGTGTGACATTCTTATCATGGGTACCCCTTGTATCGGCCCAAGGCCAGAAACCCTCACGGAGACCTGTGATCACGGAGCTAACGAATGGTTGGTTGGGATGGTGTCGAGTACGACTAAAAAAATCGAGGCCCCAAGGTGACGCCTAGCTCAAGAGCGGCTTTGAAAATTGCACGTATCCAATCGCGTATTACCGCATATGCTCTTCGAACTGCACTCATTTGGACGCCTCGCTGTCGGGAGCTTTCCATGGTGGCGCGGGGAGGATGTCAGCGTCGATTTCGGCATCAGAAGCAGGGATGAACGGTGGAGTCAGCGAGCATGAGTGGGTCTGCGGAAGGGGGAATCGGTGCATCAGACGTGTTACTGGAGGCAGGCAATGGATCTTGCCTGTCCGCCATAGGCGGAAGTCCACCAAGAGGCATAGCCCCCAGCAGCTCTAGAGATACACATACATTCGGATTACTCATAACGCATAGCATCGGTGGACCCCCAAACCCTATGCATTATGAGAATTATGTGTTATTGGATACTTTTACAGTGGTGAAATGCAGTTTGATGGACCCCCAAACCATATGCATTATGAGGATTATACATTATTACCTTATGCATTATGAGCCATCCGATTTCATGGGTAAAAAATATTGTTTAGCAGTGTCCCTCTGCGTGTGAATTGGCTATGAACTTGGGAGGGGTCTTTTACAATGCCTTCCATTAGATTGGCACCGAAAATTCATATGACGTGGATTGGGCCTCTTCGAGGCGGGTGCTGAACCTTTAGGTGGGCGAGAACCAATCCTTTTCTATTTATCGTGACTTCTGCTGAAGTCTGAGTGAAGAGACATCAAACAGGCATTAATTGAATAATCCTAGTATTGCACGACTTGGAAATACAGAGTTGGAACAACAATGGTACAGTATTAATGCATGGTATGGAAGCACAGGTATGGAAGCACAGGCGTGTTTCGCGCTGACCGGACATTCCATCTCGCGAACGAGGAATACTGAGGGCTGTGATGGTAGCTGAGGGTAAACAAGTAAGTACGTGGAAATTGTGATGCATAGGGCCACCACGCACCCATCGATGATGACTGCGCAAACATTGAGCCGATTGTCCGGAGATCAAGCGAGCCAGAAGCTAGATGCACGACGGGTTGCGGTGCAGAGTTCCAAACAAGGTGGAGCCAGTCTAAACCAAGAATCAAGTCGTAGGGGAGAGAGGCGGTCACAGCGACGTCGTGCAAGCATATAGAGATGCTGCCCGCATCACACGGAAGCGTCAGAGGCCCGGAGAGTTGAGAGGCGCGTGTACGGAGCCCAAAATTGATGACCCAGTCCAGGGAAACATAAGACCTTGGAGCACGGCCGTCGAATCCAGTAGATACAGGCACATTGCAGAATGTAGTAGGGGAGGACATGGGGGGAGAAAGCAAAGATTTGTGCGCTGGCAAAATCAAGGAGACGACTCGGATGTTTCATGATGATCACCGAAAGTCCCACGTCAACGGATACTAGCCCGAATATCAAGCAGAAATGACTAAGACGCAAAGTTGAAGCGCTGAATCTCTTGAATAGAACGAGGTGGCACACAGACAGATGGATCAATGAGAAGGCTTCTTTTTTACAGCCGATTCCGAAAATAATGAGAATAACTTTTTTTTTTTCCGCGCGTTCCCGGTTTGGTAATGCCATACGCGGGTTCGAACCCAGGCAGTGACATATTCATTTTTGGCAGTCCTTCGGGGTTCTAAGAGACCGTGAGCATGTAATTGAGGATAGAACATCGGAGAACAGATTTAAGGCTAAAATCCCAATAGCAGGGAGAGAAATGTACAACTGTACTACGTCTAACTACATAGCAGTGTTTGATGCACAAGGTATCTGCCAGGTGAGTTGATGATACACGTCCTCAGCTAGGTGTGCAACACACCAAAGAATTCAGAATCTACTGTGCATATTCCCCGCCCTTATTTTTCCTGAACTAAGCAGGATAAGTGACACATTGATTATCTTGTATTTTCAATTGACGGCGCCTGTGAGACTGAACCCTTGCATCAAAGGGGGCATAAAACTGGACTGAAAGTACTGTAGTGCTCAGGGTGCTTTGAGAAGTTCTGGCTCAACCCTGGCCTTAGTTATGCGTCAATTTGGTAGGGTTATAAAAATGTGCGACAGCTCGGGTTCGAACCCGCGACCAACCCGGTATGGCATTACCAAACCGGGAACGCGCGAAAAAAAAAAAAGTTATTCTCATTATTTTCGGAATCGGCTGTAATGGGGAGTTCTCAATTCCTTTGTTTCCCTCTTTCCTTGCTTCATTTACTTGTTTTGCATCCCTTCTCCGCTGGGATGACCAATTCTTCATGACAAACAGATCAAAAACTGATACGCAAAGTCAATGTTCTCCTGGGCAGCCAAACCTAAAGGTTCAGCAATGGGCAATGTTGCGGACCGCAAATTCTGAAAAGGAGTTGACTAGCGTACCTTATTGGTAACGTGGACAGTTTAAAGTTTTATTGTTTTGAAGGATCGAACACGATCACCTGACCGTGGTGTATCGACTGTGTCATACGACCACCAAACAGACCTCAACACTACGTGGCCTCAACGCTCGAGCACGGCTTTGGGCTCGGTGTGCGGAACATCGCTCTTGAGCTCCTGGGCTGTCTGCCGTCCTGGGCCTCGAATAGTGATGTTCTTTCTGGCTTTGGCCTCTAAAAATCCGAGCCAGGCCAAAAGCCAAGCCAAGCCAAAGGCTGGCTTTGGCCTGAAAGCCAACAGGCCATGGCTTTTTGGCAGTATCTGACGCGCATTTTTGGCTTTGGCCTGGCGAAATCTCAGGCCAGGCCAAGGCCAGGCTGAGCCAAAGCCAAGAAAAGCCAAAGCCGAGCCAAAAAACCATAAGTTTTTGGCTTGAGGCCAAAGCCAGAACATCACTAGCCTCGAACCGTGGTAGCAAGTCGATCTGTGGGCGCGAGGCCTGCGAGGCTGAGTGGGAGGGTCGACTAATACCCCCGCTGCATCCAACGCGAAAGGTTCGGTTCCCAGACCAATAACCAAATGCAAAATCGAACGCAAGGTCGTGCGGACATACTTACGTTTTCTTTCAATTTTTAATTTCTGGAGGGCACGTGTAAATTAGACAGAATTTAGGGCCGGTCGTTAGGTGCACTTCGTCCTAGGCAAAGTGTGCGGCGAGAGCGAAAGTGTGCGGTGAGAGATGCAGCTGAAGACGCCGATGACGGAGCAAAAATATACAGGCAATGACCTACTACGGGGCCCACAAAGTCGTGGGGAAAATGGCCAAAATGACAGGTTTGCGGGCCCCGTAGCAGGTTATTGCCTGTATATTTTTGCTCCGTTCAAGTTGGGAGACTGATTGGCTTAACCCAGGCTACAAACTGGACGATTTATATTTCCCCTCAAAAAAGTATTGATCGAGCTGAAAAACACGAATTTCTGTATTTGGCCCATTCTGATGGGACATCAACGTCCAGTGATCCCATCAATGTGGTAGGAATGTCGATCTCGACTATCTAAACAATGTGGCCTCTTGTTTTGGGCCGAAATCTGCTCGGGTCGTCTGGAAATGGCCGAAAACCCATCGGTCAGTCATTTTCAAAACGCCCAATCTCCGGATAATTATGTGCTAGTTCCATTATCCTGATACTTAGGGTCAGTTGGATAAAATCAAATCCCAACGAGCACTTGCCAAGCCCCACTCCCACATCCAAGATCTAGAGCAGCCGTGCGCTCGTCGTGGACACTGTCTTGGAGTAGTATCTCCGGAAGATCTGGGATGTCCCCAACCACACGCCATAGGAGTTGTGTTGTTCATCTGAATGCACTGGTATCAGGTTGCAAGGTTCAAATGAGCCCAGGGCACAAAATTGCGCGTTCCGCGTTCCAACTTAAGAAATGGAGGACTACACCTTCAATTTATACGCTTCGCCCCATTTTTCTCATATTGTCAGTTGTTACTCCTTCTGGGAGTTCCCATTGACACTGTCGGCAGAATAGCTCAGTTGGATAAGAACATCTCACATGATATAAGAAGGTCCTAGGTTCAAATCCCACTTTTTCACCGACGTTTTTTGCGCTGCTCGAATCGTTGGTCACAATCTTACAGTGATAGCCAAAATCATGGCTGTGTAAACTTCTAGAAAAGAACGATTCCTTATTACATAAGTACATAACCCACAACGGAGGCCTATTCTTCATTTCCTAGCATCACTCAAAGTTCATGCCGCAATTTTATTTGAAGTCATTTGGCAAAAAGTAATGCCCGCGAGGGTCCATCAGTGCGATGATTTCGAACAATATACATGACCGACTTACCGTAGGCACCGAATTATGCAAAAGAATCAACTTGGAAGTAAGTAGATGGCACAGGCAGGAGAGGGAGAGACAAACTTTTCAGTGGTGTGCTGTGTGTACCCGACCGTGGTGGAAAAACACCAATGTCTATCGGTGTCTATCCGGTCTATGGGAGACTGCCCTGTTCTATATAGACCAAATAGACACCGATAGACCGGCGATAGACTCGGCTAGAGGAAGGGTGTTTCCAGATGTGGGGTGTTGATCGACCGGTGAATTTCTTTCCGCCGGTAGAAATATGGGTCGAAAGTCCGGGATACAGGTGCAAGGGTGAGGCAGAAAGTCGGAGTATAGGTCCCAAGAATCTCGTAGACGCGTGAAAGGGAAATTGAGGCTAGATAGGGGAAAATGCCGTGTGGGCGTGGAGTACGGGTGTGGCTCGGATGGCTCGGTAGAGGCGATAATGTAGACCTCGTGTGGTTGGTGTTCACTGGCGACATGCTCGTGGTGGAGCGCTCGATACACTGGTTGCGTCGATCGTGGTGGCTCGGGGGGAAAAGCATGTTATTTTGACATATGTACCTACAAAACAGATACGAGGTCTGATGGCCACCGTACGGAAGAGTAGGTAAGTAAATATAGAAAGGGAGGAAGGCAACGAGCGCTCCATCCTCCCCTTCCACAGCGGTGATCACGTGGCAGCCATGAGCGCTTGATCGGCATTAGGCAGAGTTTAAAGGGCTTGGTGGGTTTGGAGGTTTGAACCAAATTTGGGCGAAACCACTTTCTCCATTGCAAGAATGCTGGGAATCATACATTGAGTCAAACTTGAAAACTGCATGCAATGCTCTAGTCCAGAGTCTGTTTTGACTCCCTTGGTCAAAATGGCTTGAATTATTGAACAAATGGTAGCATTTGCTTGCCATTTGGAGACAATTACAGACATTCCTTGATTGTTGAAAATTGGTAACAATTTTTGGAAAAATGGCAAAGGGGTTTTTTCCTGTGTCAAGGCTGACTTCGCGTTGGTCACCTGTCATCGGACCGTGATTGTCGCACGATGCACCTTCTTTGAGAAACTCCGCTTGCGACCGCACGTACTCCCTGAGTCCTGAAGCCACCTCCCCGTCGTCTTGTTCCGCCATCTGGCCAATCAGACGAGCCACACATCCCCTGGGCGTGGCTGGCGCGGGATGCAGGCCTTCCCAGTGCTCACAGTCGCGACAGAGGCGAGGTCCTGGGCCAGGATTTTCCGGTGGTGTCACGGGGCGGGAGCCCCCGAGAAGGCCGAAGCAAGAACGAGAGACGGACGAGAGAAATCTCAAGGGCCAGGTAGCCCCGAAACTGGCGCGTTGATTCGACGAAGCGGACCCCGACGAACCAAAGAACTATAAGTACATGGCAAGGCAGTGCTACAGGTAACGGTCTCTAAGTATTCGTAAATATCGTAAGGCGGGGATCATGGAATAATACAAGCGATGTAAGGGAGGACCCCCGTTAATAGGTGGGAAGGCCTGTTTTTTTTTTTGGGCCCAAATGTCAGGACAAAAATATTCCCACGCTTTTCTGAACCGGCGGAAACGATTCTTTTCACAAAGCGAACGTTTCGAGTTTTTTTTTTGGTCCCAAAATTGTAATGTCAGGATTTCCATATCAGGCCTTCCCACCTATTATCGGGGGTCCTTGTAAGGGGCATGTCAGAATCGATCCGGCCATGCCCCTTACATGTGGTATGTAGCGGAGACAACGAAACTGGTCGCTATACTCCCACATAGTCAGGGAAGTGGGAGTAGAAGGTAATGTGGCACTTCGACAGAATCCTTTATTGCTGAACCTTTAGGTTTGGCTACCCAGGGGAACATGGACTTGGGGGACAGGTGGCTAAGTGGAAGTGCCACAAATCCTAGCCGGAAAAGACCAGCTGCTGCAATTCATTTACGTAATGGTTGCAGCCGTGGGTTCGAATTCGGGCCAGTATCCGTTGACAAACTAAATAGCAGTTATTAACTTTTGCTAGAAATTCCAGAGCCCGAGGTCCATAGCTAGCACATGCATGCAAGTCGGTGATTTTGAGGCTTTTTGACGAAAAATGGACAAAAATGCTAAAAATCACCAACTTGTGCCAGGCATTCTGAGCTCAAATCCATATGGATTCAGGTCAACTAAAGTACGGATAATGTTGCTTTTGTGATTGCTTTCACCCTATATACTGTCAGAAAGTGAATGATGGAAACGACCACCGGCCTCCGGTCCAGGACTTACCTCTATATAATTGCGCCTTTTTCGTGTGTAATGTCCCTCAGTCTTGTCACCTACGATGACTGAGGGGTACGTGTATTGATTTCGTTTCTTTTACTATATTACTTACATGTCCATAGTATCGCGCTATCACGCTCTTAGGTACTATTAATTTAGTCTCGTCACCTACGACGACTGAGGGTATCGCGCTATCGCGCTCTTAGATTTCTGATATATACACCACTCTTGGAAATTTGATGAAACCACAGAGTCGATTTTTCCCACACCCCTAGAATATTTTATTCTGGAAGAATTGTACCCAAATGGTGAAGTTTAAACGGCTCATACACTCTTAAATTTCTCATACTTCATGCTACAATTTATTTGAGGACATTTGGGCCAGAAATGAGCTCAAACCAGCACGTGCAAAACTTTATAGCGCCACTGTATGCGAAGAATGTTAAAAATCAGTCATCCACGTCCCATTCCTCGTTTTCGGCATCCGAAACCACTGGAGCACCTGCTTCTAGCGCGAGTGCTGGACCTGTCATATTCCGCTTCTGTGGAAGTCGGTGAAACTGTAATCCGGCCGCTATGTGGGCTGTACGAGCATTAAGGATTGCCCCGAGAGCTTCTTCTGACCATCAGGCCTCCAGACGGCAGGCGAGGAATAACTTTACCAAGATCGCAGCGAAAATTTGATTTCCTCACGTGCATGATCTCAAGTCCAATTCTTGCTTAATTCGAGTCGTAACTATTGTATATCTCTCAGAAAGCCTCTGCGACGTCTCTAGCAGTCCTTTTAGACCTTATCAATAAATAGCAGGCCTTCCTGAGGGTCCCCAGCTAGAAATGTTATTAGCATGCTATTTATTGCTACGTTACTAGCATGCGAGTTTCCAGCACAGCACTACGAGTCTCTAATGTTATGCAAACCGTAGGTATGCTCTGAAACTCTACCTGGTCCATATTCAACAGGTTGGACCATAATTTCCGCTGAGCCTGCTCAAGCCGTAGGTGAGGGCCTGGCCTGGTTGGGCTTGGCCTAGCGGGCATCACTAGGGAGGAAGCCTGAATTGGGGGCCGCATCCTGTCTATGTATCCCATCCTAAAGGTTCAGCACCCGCCTCGAAGAGGCCTAATCCCACGTCATATCCGAATTATTTATTTACAGCTTGTTCCAAGGTCGTTGGTGTTTCAGTGGATACGGAAAAGCTTGTTTGTAATGTATAAGAATGCATCATTCCATTTCTACAAGAATGCGTGTCATCAACTCAAGCCCTTGAGCCCAGCGAACTGCGTGCAGCCACCACACATCTATGGGCAAAATCACAGAAATCTTTTTACCTCCGTGGCCGAGATGAATCGACTCGCGATGGGGATAGGTGTTACCATCCGACTCCTCAGATGCAAGACCGTATCCTTCCGGAATGACCTCTTCGTCCCACATGCGCTCGAGACCTTGTAAAACAAATAGCCTCAACCTCGGGGCTGAACGGTGAGTGGTGGTCGGGAACTTCAATCGCGGCATGGCGCACGTCGTCCGCTTGATCGTTCTCAATCCGTTCATCTATGTCAGCCCACTCGCCGTCGAGGTCGTCTTCAATGCCGTAGAACTCCTCGAGGACTGCAGGGTGCACGCAGGGCTGATCTTCGCGCACGCCTCCGGAGGGGTTCTTTATATTCACGTGATTTTAGATATGACAGTTTCGTGATGACTACAGAGATTTCGCCTGAATCCCACCACAGAGATTCCTAACCCCGAAACCGAGGTTGGGTAGGAGACTGATCTGGAACTCACCTGCTGCTTCTCACTTTTCCACAGTATGACATGGGATTAGGCCTCTTCGAGTCGGGTGCTGAACCTTTAGGAATAAAGCGGGTAAGGCCGACAAGTGGCACGGCCCGCTACTAATTTGGAGTCTATTCAATTTCAGGTTCAATGCAGACATACTAGTCTGCAAAATCTATTGTTACAGAAGGCGGAATTGAAGGCCGCGTCGACCAGCTCGCATTGGGCCGCTGTAATTTCGCCTAGCTCCGGCTTACATTGGCTGGGTCAAAGAAATTCTTACACTTGGTTGGGCTTCCGAACATACTCTAACCAATCTTATTGGCAACATACGAGGTAATTTTTGTTGTAGCATATGTTTATAAGAGACTACTTTGCCCTCGAGAATTTCTGTCGAACTCACATCCAGCAAGACCCCGTCTAAATCCAGCTTGAAATGATTGCACAGTGGTCAAAACCCTTTTTTGGTGCAAAATCTCGGCATATTGTTTGGTGACGGCCTGCATTTGTTTGGATTGGCATGGAGAGCCCTGAGCTCCTTCTCAAAAGCACCAGGGCCGTCAAAATAAATCTGAAGCGACAGTTTGAACCCAAATTTTGCTGGCTATCCTCCCAGCAAGACCCCGTCAAAATCCGGCTTGAAATGATTGCACAGTGGTCAAAATACTGTTTTGGTGCAAAATCTCGGTGCATTGTGCCGAGGTTCACGTGCATTTGTTTGGTGACAGCCTGCATTTGTTTGGATTGACATGGAGAGCCCTGAGCTCCTTTTCAAAAGCACCAGGGCTGTCAAAATAAATCTGAAGCGACAGTTTGAACCCAAATTTTGCTGGCTATCCTCCCAGCAAGACCCCGTCAAAATCCGGCTTGAAATGATTGCACAGTGGCCAAAATACTGTTTTGGTTCAAAATCTCGGCACATTGTTTGGTGACGGCCTCAGAATTGCCGTGGCCGGAGACAAACACTACAAGTGCCGCCACGGGAATGGGAGAATTATCACAGTTACGAAGGCCATGAAGCATAATCTCAGCGGTGAGTCTTGTCATGGTTCAATGATTTATTTACTTAGCCCCCACCAGGCTTGACTACCCACCTCAAGAACGACTTCCCTGTCATGTATCGCCTTTACTGTGCTCTCCACATCCGCAGGGATGAGCCGCCGACCCAACAAGAAATCGACTTGGCTCGCGGCGATGTCCCGATCGACTCTGATGCAGCCAAAGCCTATTTGGGCAAGGTTGAGATGGCGACCGCAAATATTATTAAAAGCCTGGAGAGTCAGGCCAAGCACTGCGTTCAGCCAGGTCCTAGACGTCTTCGGCCTACGCGGAGTTATGCGGACCTAGGCGGGCAAGCCCGTCTAGATCAATTCGGCACGGCGTGTCTGGGCCTGTCTAGGTCGCTACGCACGCACAGACGCTTCTTTGTGCCGACGTTCATCGGTTAACTGGCCATACCACTGGGCCATTTTCATGCCCAACTGTGCTTACATGGGCTGACGTTTCTTTGCCACCCATGAATCACCTACAAGCGCTACAGCGGGATTTTGATCGCAACATATTTGCAGGGTTACGAACCAGTGCGACCATCATTGCTGATGGGTCTCATGGACCCACAAAGCTGAGCTCGAATTGGTGAATACAGGGTATTACCTAGACAGACGTGCGTAGGTGCAGAAGAGGACCTAAACTGACGTGGATAGGTACGGAAGCGGACCCAGACACGGTGGCATAGATGACAACGGCAAGCCTTTGGACTCCTCGGCGCGGGCCATTCTAGGCCGTGCCGAGGTCGGCTCGACCATCATGTTTTAGGTCCATCAGCAAACATAGACACACCTCCGCGCGCCTTTTGGCGACTAAAACATCCGGTGCCTGGACGCCGGCGCAACCTCCTTCCGAGCCATACATGGCTTTCAATAGCTTCAGTCCGCCTCCTCAAATTTTCAACTCGGTCGTTAAGATAAATTCCTGGCGGGTTAAGCACACTTTTCAGTGTAGCAGTGGCAAGTCAGTGGACCTGGGGGAAGGTAATGAGGGGCCCGAGAAACACCCTCTCAGTTTCATCAGTACTGTTATGCACAGCTTTATTTTCTTGTCTTTTCGCGCGCAGGAATCTTCTTTCACGCGCTGAAATCTCTTTCGCGCGCACGCTGGCCTCTTCGCACGTGCAAATGATTTTTTTGTACAAACGAACCCTCATACCGACCGAAGTGGATCCGTTACGCGGAGTCACAAACTCATGATGCCGCATCAACGGCATCCTGGCTGTCGCGGCTGGGCTAGCTGAGTCCCACTAATGATTCGCAGTCCCACTCTTCAAAGTCTTCATTAGTGGGACTGGCCGGCGATCGTGGGAGTGGGCCCAGTTCCACTCCCACTCTTCTTGTATAGACTCCTTGACAAAAGCTATATCTTCACAAACAGAATGTTGTGCTCATGTGGACCCTTTTCGGATACGTGTGCCTTGTCATTCTTTGCTGAATCATTTCCACACTGCGACGCTGGAGCCCAGCCTGGTCGGTGTCGAATATTGGTGCCGGGTCACGCGTCACGCCCCCGCTGGTCGAACCTAAAATCCGTCACGCAGGCCTCAAAAATGCCTAAATTTGCGCCGGCGACGTAAAAAAGCCCAATTTTTCTTCCGGTGGTCGCACTTTTTCGGATCTGTCACGCAAAATTTGGCCGTGGTCGAATGGTCGAATTGGTAATTTGGGTCACGCGTCACGCCCAGGTCGATTTGATCGAAATTATACAGTATTTCAGCCTGGCTTGGCAGGAATAAGGGAGCAAATGACATATTTAAGCTTTCTGCCGGCGCACGGCCATCAAACTTTGTATTTGAACGTCCCGCGGGCTGGGGTGCTGTCCCCGCCATTTTGAACCCCGTGTTTCAAAATTCAACAGCCCAGTGCAATCATTTCAATGTATCTCAGCCGGGCCGGCAGGATAACTATCCGAAGCACACATCCCGCCTCGCCACACGCTGGTTCGACGAAAACGGCTTCGATGTGTTACCACCCCCCAATAGCCCCGATATGAACATCATATAGAGAATCCATGGAACAAATTGGAGGTGAATTACAACCGGAGACCTCGCCACGCACGCAACGAGGATGACTTATTCGCGATGTTGGAGGAAAGCTCACAAAGGAGTATTGCGACAGACTTTATGCTAGTCTACCCCGCTGGTTGACGAAACTCCAGGTTTCCATGGACCGGTTATTGGTGCGTCCGAGTCATTCCTTGCATTGTCTGACCTCATTCGATGGAGAACCGTTTTGAACTATTTGTATTACACCATCATTTGGCGTGACTGATCTTTCCAGCCTCGTAGCTCCTTATAAAAGCCCCCAATTAATTAGATCTTTTTGTACGCGAAAGCTACATACATTCGGCTACCTTTCATGCACTTGGACCGAAATAAAATATCTCTTCCTTGTAGCGCGACAGGCCAAACATTTTCAAAAATCACGTGTTGCATTATTTTTGGCCACCACTGTAGTACACCTCCATGAACCTGGGTGTTCGGCCCTAACAAGTTGTCAACAATCTCAAGTTGCAAACACCTAGGTTGCAAGCATCAGTGTTCACAGTAATTCCCTGACGATACTTACCTAATATCTAAAATCTCTTTAACTATAATCAATCTTTAAAAATCTTAAACAAACTAATATAGTGCAACAGCGGCGCCTTCAACTTCGCCTTGTACTTCCTCTGCTGCTCTTCAGCCTCACGAACTTCCTTGGTGACGCGGAAGGTCTCCAACTCGCGTGGTCGCATTTTTTCCCTCTCCTCCGGCGTTTCTACCTGGAAGAAAGCGCCAATTTTTGCCTGTTTCCCTCCGCACTGCTCGCGGGACAGATCCTTAGCAATTTCTAGTTTCTGGCGACCGGCGGCAATGCAACGAACACGTTACTGGCAACTTGATCAACCCGCGGAGCTGGCCTCTTCGGCTGCGCTGCGGCCGCTGGGAGATTGAATGCAAGCGGCGGCGGCGGCGGGCAAACTCACATCGACCAGCCTGTCTATCGACAGGTTTATCCTCGTACACCGCCATTTGCGACCAATGTTCTGAGAATGTTTTCCGTCAAATGCATTCTCAAAATAAAAAACGTCAAATCCCTGGATGCTTTTTGACTCTGCATTTGAAGGATGTTGTGGATATTCTCAAGACATTTTGACAACATTTTCCCTGCAAAATGTTTGTGAGACGTTCGGATGACCAACTGTTAATGTTTCTGGCAACATTCCAACATTGTTAGCACCGAAGGTCTGAGAAACAAAATCCCCAAATGGTGGCGTAGACAGGCTGAATTCGAGCCTACGGAGAAGGCGTTCGGGCCCATCCGCCCGGCCTCAATCGCAACCCAATGCTTCCTCTAGTTGTGGACGCCGAGGTGCGCAATCGTCACTAGCCGTCCCCCGTGTCTAAACACATCATTTCCCAGCGTACGAATCCAACGCGAGTCCTCGTAATTCAGCCTCTGACAATCTTTGAAAGCTGTCGTGATTTTGGCCGTCAATTCGACTGCCTCGGATCGGATCGGATCGTTCTGAGGTCACAGTATAAGGCAGATGGCTCCCCCATGGCAGCCAAAGTCTCAAACACCTCGCAAGCGGTTTGACGTTGAAATTTTTCCGGGGGAAAAAGGGGACGGTCATGGTCAAGAACGGATTCGAACCGTCGGGTCCCGGAGAAATATATTCCTTCCTTCCGATTAAGCGAATCCGGGTGCTCACACCATGAGCGCCATGGTCCCCTCTGATTTTCTACTGGTGCCTCATACTGATAAAATATAACTCAATGTATACTTGGAGGGGTTTCCTCGATAGAGGTGACCAGCTTCCACGTAAGTGCGAGCCCATCTGCACCCTTCCCTAGAAGATATTGGCAGAGGACGCCCTCGATGTCCGCCCCAAATCCTCGCTCCCCCGGGGCGGCCCCCTGGGGAGGCTCCGAATGCGGCTGCGCCGCGATCCTCCTGCCGTCCGAATCAGAAGATGAAGCCGAACCGGCTCCAATGAACGTAAACGCACCCTCTGAACTCTCCTCTGAACTCTCTGGAGACGCGCACTTTTATCATCCCCACAATGTTGATTATATAAAATGCCACTTCACCCTCTTTATAAAATTACGCCTGTCTGTCCGAATCTTCGGCCTTATTCGGATTTTCGGACCTCCGCTGCCACTAGTACCACTTCGTACTTAAACACTCCTTATGAGGAACCTTAAACACGAGCACGCGCGAGGCGTTCAGGAACGCACAGGGAGAAGAGCACATGAGGGTCGGGTGAGTGGCAGGAAGTTGCGGCAACGAAAAATGATTTGGAAGGCAGGGTGTTACCACGATGTTGTCCTGGGCGGACGCTGAAATAACCAAAAAAGTTCTTATGGCCATCGAGATGAGGGAAATAAGGCGCGTTTAGGGGCGCGCAGTGAGACCACCGCCAGGGGAGGGAAGCTAGTTCAGATCCACGGAGCTATTGAACTTGAGGGGGAACGAAATATTTGAGAAATGATTGAAAATGGGATCGCAATACAGGCTCATCACTGTGCAAAGGCAGAGCCTGGGTCGCCTCTCGAGAATGTCCCATTCGGAATGACTGACTTGGACACATTTGTGCAGGGCATCGGCAGCATGGTGAAGGCAACACTAGCACGCAAGGTCACCACATTTGGTGTAAGTGTGGGAGTCCACCGCTCAATTGACAGCAACTGGAAAAAAGTCTGCCTTGAGGTCGGCCTTGGGGAGGATGATGTGAAGGCCTTTGGTGAAGGCTGGAAAGCTTTTACCGAAGCATATGCCGGGGCAGATTCTGCACTAATCCGAAGCGGGAAACCCTCCACAGCATCTGCATTTGATGCCTTTCCCGAAGCTGTGAAGATTTGGGCGCAAACCAGTGATGCACCAGGTGACTATCCCATCATGGATAAAATTGCAGTCGACTTGGGCGACACAAATTACTGGTGTTTGGCGTCTAATCTCAACTGCTATCACTGCTGCCGTTGATGCGGATGCTATCGATACCCTTCTTAATCAAGATTGGTGTCGGCGAGTGCGTGGAGGACTGGTGTGCATGGTTCTTGGCATGAAATGGTGGGGCGTCCATATTCAGATCTCGAGGGACGAAGATGCACATCGTAATTGGTCAACAATCCTGGAAGAAATGTCAGCAGCCTTTAAAGTTATTGCGGGAGCAGAATCTCTGTACGTCAAATATTTTCTCACAACTTGTATCTGACTCAAACATCAACAACAGGAAGCGACCTGAGTCTCGGCGTTCCTGAAAACAAATTCACTCCATGCACACTGCACTTTAGTTTGTCTTTGTTCCCATAATACACGTAGCACTTAAGAAGTGTCTGTGATTCATCATATGAATTTGTGACATACTTCATTATGTCCATTAGTTTGTGGGGAAGATTGGCTGCTCTTACCTTTTCCAGAATTGATTTTCCACCTATGATTACCACAGCAATGTCTAGTAACCTCGACCATCATGGCAGATTCTGGCGATATCCACCAGATTGAGGGTTACTGGATCTGGGTTCGCCGAGATTTCAGTGGGTGGCCCACTCGAAGGCGTTCTAAGGAAATATTGTCATGCATGGACATAGATTTGAGGGGGCCCTTGTGAGAAGATTATTGTGTGTGAATATACTGGGCAGGCGAATTGGAGAAGGCACAGTGGAAATATTATTGGGGATGAAATTACCAGGTGGCTGATTGCAGAGAGCTGGGGGGGGGGGGGGGGGAATAATCTCGTGCATTGATGTACAGGGAAGCTGACTCAAGGGAGCTGGGGAGGGAATATTTAGATATCTCATTTCCCTGATCGGCCCTTTTGAAGGACTGATCCCAGGAAATATTATTATGGCTGAATATGCAGGGCAGCTAATTCCAGACAGCCAGGGGGAAAGTATTATCATCTACGAACATACTGGGCAGCCGACTTGAGGACGCCACGGTGGGAATATTATCATGTTTCAACTTACCGGGCAGCCGAATTGGAGAAAGTGCGATGGGGAATATTATTAAATATGAACATTCTCGGCAGCTGACTACAGAGAGCTGGGGAGGAAAATAATCACGTTCTTCAATGTACTGAGTAACCGGCTCGAGGAAGCTGGGGAGGGAATATTAAGATATCTTAATTCCCTGCTCAGCCCTTTCGAAGGACTGATCCCAGGGAATATTACTGCAGCTGAATATGCAGGGCGGTTGATTCCAGACAGCTAGGGTGGAATGTATTCTCGTCCATGAATATACTGAGCAGCTGATTCGAGGACACCACAGTGGCAATATTATCGTGTTTCAACTACTGGGCGGCGGAATTGGGGAAAGTGCGATGGGGAATATTATTGAGCATGAACATACCAGATGGCTCACTGCAGAGATCTGGGGAGGAAAATAATCATGTTCATCAATGTACTGAGTAGCCGGCTCGAGGAAGCTGGGTAGGGAATATTAAGATGTCTCAATTCACTGGTCGGCTCTTTCGAAGGACTGATCCCGTCGAATATTATAATGGATGAACATACCAAGTGGCTGACCCCAAGGTGTCTGGGTGGGGGATATTCTTGTATATCAATCTGCTGTTCGGCCGATTCCAGACAGCTATGGTGGAAAATATTCTCATCCAGGAATATACTTAGCAGCCGATTCGAGGAAGCCACGGTGGGAATATTATTCTGTTTGGATACTTTGAATGGGATCAATACTTCAAATATACAGTTCATAGATACATTCCTTCCATATTGTTGATCCCAGAGTGTATGGTAGATTCGAACCAACGTTCACATTTACTATCCCGGTATTTCAGGCCCTCCGGAATATGTCCAAGTCCATCATAATAAAAATCTAGGTCAATCGGAGCAAAATAGGTCCCATGGGACGTGTTCTCCGCTCAACCACTGAAAAACACGGGAATCTATCCCAAAAAGCAGATTTTCGGTGCCCATAAAAAAACCTAGGAGACGAGACCTTCCGCCTTTTCCGTGCGAATCCAATGAGCCTATTTCCAGGGCAAACGGTTTAGAAATGATCCCGCAATCGCTGTTCTCGTGAAAACTTACAAAAAAAAAAAAAAACACGCCACGCCCTAAGTTCTGCAAACGGCTGTAATCAAGAAAGGAAAATTAAGCGTACCCGGAGCTGAACAAAAATCTGAACCCATCTGCGCCAAGGCGGGAGTGACTGCAGCGAGCGAGTGCCAGTATCACATGACTCCATGGCCAGTCGTTTCCCCCGTCGCTCCGTCCCATCTGCCCGGCTGCCTCCATGAAAATCGTCGGAACGACTGGATCATCCAAATACGTATTGATGTCGTCGGCGGCGCGAATTGGAGTACTTGCGGTAGGAGTAAGCCATGGTGAGGACTCCTGCGTTTCCCTGATAAGTGCTGGTCAACATAATTCAAAGAACTCACCTCAGCCGGAACGGTCGGGACATCCGGGGTTGTCGTCTGCAGAGCCTTCGCCTTGTACGACTTCTCCCATCGACGAACGACAAGGGAGCGCAGTTCCTCCACGTCCTCCCGAGTCCAGCCGCGGTCTTTGAACCACTGGAGTTTCTTGTCAGGGCACATGACTGAAAGATTTTTCAGTGAAACAAAACACATGTTCGTGAAATAATACCGATGGCGATCTTGTACACTTCACAGTCATCCGTCAAGGAATGGTATTTTTGAAGCACTAGAAGCGCGGCGTGGGCAGCGACACGAATGACCGGGGAAGGCCGAGTTGATGATCCGCTTCAAGGCGTCTTCTATATCTTCGATCATCGGGATTACAGGCTGAACTAGGGGGGTTTCCTTTTTCCTTTTTCGAGAACAATTTCGTTGCCGGCACGAAGATCTAGCACCTTGTAAGCATAAAAATCATCATAATGTGGAAAACGTACGCCTAGAACATCCTTCACCTCCTTCGGAAGCGACCACTGAACCGAGGTGAGGCGGAAACTCGATAGTTTATTCCCAGCTTGGCCAGTTAGCGCTTCCACGGGATCGCGAAGATACAGATGGGAGTCGATGCAGGCGTAATCTGAGTTCCACCTTGTTGGAACGCGACGCGTTAGAGTATTTCGCTCTTCTATCAGCTTATTATCAGCGGAAACCAGATTTTGAAACTTGACCCCCAAAGTCGAAGCGCTGTCATGCACGCGACGGGCGAGCCCGGCGACCTGTGAACATTTCAACGCCTTCGGTCACCAAGTCAGGTTCAGAACCAACCTTCGGATACATCCCGAGAGCTGTCTTGTTCTGTTCATCAGTTATCATCACTCCCCGCAGCCGCATGTCAGAAATTGCTCGATCACGGGTTGATTTGATGACTGCGTCGTCGTGGGCCTGCTCTCCGGTATCCATTGGGGCCTCATTCTCGATGTCGATGAGGGTTTGGGCAAGTTCGCGTTCTTCCGGTGATAAGCCGTTATCTTCGTCGAGAACCAGCTCCTCTTCAACGGGATCAGCAGCCGGTGGAGCGCCCCGAACTCGTTTCCACTTGGTGCCACACCCAACTTTCTTTCGTTTATACTGCTTGAAGAGGAACGAAATAAAGGCCTAAGGTGGATCAGTTCGATTGAAGCAAAAAATTTAATTGAGGTAACCTTTGCGACGAGATTCAGTATGTGACAAAAACAAAATATACGAAAGCGCGAAGCATCGAAATGCGGTGCTAACAGTTGATAGCCCGTAGCCGTGGTGTTGCAGTTGCCGGCACCATCTATACACATAGAAAATACCTGGGCCAGAAATGTCGGTTTTTCGTGCATGATAGAGGAAATGACGCACACAGAAAGTTGATGATCTCATTGATGTCGAGGCTGCGGATGCAGCGAGCTCCGCCCAAGCCGACGCGGATGTAGAATAGACTTGAACCGCTTTGTCAACTCGACCAATTTGAACCTAGATTTTTTCCTATTTACCCCGTATCAAGCGAGGCGTGGCGCCCAGAACAGATGTGAAACTACAGCTGAATACCAGATCCAATTAACAGCTGGCCGCCAGCCAAACCTGGCCCCCACGCTGCTGCCATAGGGGAATGAACCTGGTCACAATCTGACTAGCACCTGGCGGCCAGTCTCCGGCGACATGTTGTACACATCTTGTGCACAGGTGGTGGCCACGTGTCGGCCAAATGGCGGTGTAACGATAGACTCGTACCCAGTCTCTACGTTGAGCAATAAGACAGCGAAGTATAATGCAAAAAGATTTGAGTCAATTGGATGAAAATTGAGGGAGGAAAACAAAAAGCGGCGGAACTATTGCTCGAACGTAGACGAGTAACCCTTCCAGCACTTTTTTTTTCTTGCTCAGTTTTTGTCGGATCCATCTCAAATAAATTGCACTATGTTGTTACTACTGTTACTCTGAACGTAGGGACTGGACACGAGTCTAGTGTAACGAAGAGTCAAGGAGTATTCTGGTGAGTTTAGTGACCGCCATGAGCAGCATCTTGGTGGGTTTTCTCCATTTCCCTCATGTTAGTGGTTGGCAGGGTCCACACAAGGGGCCACCGGCATTCAAGCCGGCGACTAAGGGCCGGTTAGTTAGTCCGGCCGCCAGGCCCAAAAAATATTTTTTTGACCCCCAATTTTTGGCGCCAGAATCAGTCTGTGGGTCCCAAACACCAAGTCTGCACCAAGTCTGCAAATTCTCTGCCTGTGAAGCACTGTGGAACTTGGTGTTCCAGTCACTGGGGCTGAACATTGGCCAATGCAGTCGGGATGTGGCTGTGTTTGGCATAAATTTACGAGAACTTGAAATTACAGTTGAGGTGAACAAATTGCATCTTCCACAGTTCCGACGCACTTGGAACATTGTTCAACGTACATGCGGACTGTCTGTGGTGGTCGACAACAGTCCGGCAACTAAAACGCGTGCTGAATTACTATATATGGGGCGTGGGAACGTTTACGTTAGTTAGTTAGTTAGTCCAACCAGAAAATCGGCCCTATATCTTTTGTTTGAATGCCGGTGCCCCCTTGGGTCCACAGGGATGTCAACAAGCCTTCTGTAAAGCCGCGCCATTAGCAATTCACTTGGAAATAATAATGATTCACTCCTGCAGCAACGCCAAGTCTTCTAAGTTGAGCGTTAGTTAGGACGCGGAGCTAGATATTGGGGAGACACACCACATTACGAGTCTTATAGTTTCAGTATTCAGCGCCTAAATGCTGAAGACGCAGGGAGGATATCCAAAGAGGAGGTCAGAACAAACAAGATACACGCGCATGAATTTGAAGACAGTCTCTGCAGTTGAGGGTACGGCGAGTGGAGGCAAATAATCCATGAAAGTCAGTCAGATTGAAGTAAACGTTGAATGAAAGGACTTGGATGGTACGATATAGGCAATGGAAGACCGGTAGCATAGCCAATGTGAAACCGGCTACTTGCAAGGCTACTTTATCCGAGCCGCAGCACATCCTAGAGTGACCATAGCGGGCACACTCCGAGATTGTATCATAAGAAGGGCATGGTAAAGACGGTCAACCGGCTGAACCGATAGTCTGTCAAAGAAGCCAATTAAAAAAGAACTCGTGAATAAACGAATGGACGCACCTGAATCCATGGAAGTTCAGACCCTTTATTTCTCTGCTCCTATTGAAGTAATCGAATGAACGTACCTGAATCCATAAAAATGCAAACCATTTTTTACAACAATACCTAACACTGATTCGCGTGTTCGAGAGTGAAGGGTTCTAAACTCCATTCGAGTCATTATTCTCAAGCTAGATGGAGAAGAGATCAGAGGCATACCGATGAGCGCAGTCCAATCGAAGCCGGACCAAATCAGCATAAAAATGCACCTAGAGGAAAAAAACGCCAATGTCAGTCAACTTAAAAGCAGGGACGCACTTGAAATGTGAAAGGGTTCACCAGCCGCTACCCTCAAATACGCCCGTACGAAAATGGCCCGTCTCAAAATGGCCCGCTCCAAGACGGGTTGTCGTCTGTTTATCCTGAAATAACTCAGGCAAGCGGAAATGAGGAAAGCATAAGTACGTACCCTCAATGCAACTAGAAGCGGAAGCCCCAAACATGTTCTACGCAACACCCGTGTACCGTGCAAGTTAACTTATACTGACCGCTGTGATGCATATTCCAGGTTTGGATTCATGCTTTTCTCTGTCGTCTAGGCTCTACCGTAGGGCATGGGGTAACCTGTGGGGTGTGCGAGCTTGGTCTAGGTGGCAGAGGGAAGTCCAGGGGCGAAGGTGTACTTGTACACCGGGAAAATCCCTGGAAACCGGTGTTCGTTATTCGGACCATACCTACCTACCTACCTACCGAGGTTCCAGATGCCGGGAAACGGCCTCTGTGAGCCGAGGGATTTGCCGTCCGGCCGGGTCTGTTTCAATCGGTCTACCGACCGATTTGCCATCACCCTTGGAATGGCGGGGTTACCCGCTGGCCCATCCTTGGCCGCTTTGCGGGCCGCTGGGGCAGGAGGTGCCGGGGCAGCATCCTCAGGGGGAGATGTAAAAGAAACGAAAATGAAAACGAAGCAATAGGGATGCCGGCTGACGGCCCCGGACGCCGGTGCAATACATTACACCGGCATTTGCCCGACACGTGGACGCCGCCTGCACTTGACATGTAAGTACGCTACATGTCGCTGAATAATGGCCGTCAGCTGCCGCCAACGTTGAAGCCAGGTTTAGTCTGTTGTTAACCGCGCCACTGTGTTTGGTGGCCGCGTTATTATATAATCGTCGGAGTTTGAAATTTTGCCATGCCTATTTAGCACCTCCAAGACCCCCATCCTCAAACTTTGAGAGAGAAAGGATATTTAAATCCATGTCTGACCCCAAATGTGTCTTCAAATTTTTATTTTTCAACTTCCATTCTCGTGGAATGGAAAGAGCAGATTATGTCAGGATTTGTCATCTGTTGAGCCATCAAAGTTCAAACTCCTGGTTCTTCGACTCTGCCGCCACGAGTTGGGTGAGAAAGTTGCTCAATTTATGTTAATAAATACTAATTTGACTTCATATTTGTGAAAAACTTGTTCTGGAATGCATACCAGCATCCGAATTGTTTTTGTGATTTGTAATAACGCGGCCAGCGATCAACGCATCAGCCTTTTCGACAGACTACAACATGCGAGGTACGAGCACCATATTGTTGTAGCGTCTGTTTATAAGAGACTAAGCCAGGTTGGGTCGCCTATGGCCACAGTATAGATCCCAGCTCCCGTTTCGTTCTCGACACGACCGCGGCATTCCCAATGAACCTGGATCATCAGCCATTTGACGATTAGCTTGTGGCTTATTTGGCCTTGTGAGCTTATGGGCGATATACTGTGCAAAAATTAACCAAAGTTTACAGGGTTTTCTATGACAACTCACATCTCAATAGATTAGCTTGGGTGGCAACTCGCAGGAAGTCTACATCTTCAAAGATGCAACTTCTTCAAACAGCTTACATCTTAGTGAGTGGCTGGCATCTCGGCAAAAGACTCCTTTGGAGCACATACCAGCAAGTTTCCGTTAAACACTGAAGAGAATTTGCCGTAGTTTGACTTCGCGGACTAAGAATTTTGCCGAAAGTTTCGGGGGCATTGGGATTGGTCTTATAATCTTCCAAGTGACTATTTTAACCCGCAAAGGTGAATTACTCCTCCTATCTATGGTTCTCTGCTCTCTGAGGCTCGAAAACCATAAAATATCCTTCTCAGGATCCTTCGGATCACCGTTCCGATCAATCCGATCAGTTGCGCTTAGTGCTGGCCGAATACGAATACGATACGGCAAATGGCGTATCGTATTCATATTCGTATCGTATTCACCTCGGAGGGCCCGTATCGTATTTGTAGTGTATCATATTCATATTCAACCCACTGAATATGAATACGATATGAATATATTCAAATATATTCAAATATATTCTACCCCTCGCCAATTCTGATATAGTCAGTGTAGTTTACCCCCTCTGCAAGGCCCAACTTCAACCATTCCTTGCAAACAACATCCACAGACACCGTGTCCACTGTCTGCAGTCATGGACGCCCGAGCATCATTCAGCAAAGTCTTCAAATCCATGTTGAGTGACTCGGAGTCGGCCATTGATGCGCCGCAAGTGAGGGAAGAAATTCTGGCTTCTGTCCGGTTGTTTGCTGATGTGCTGTCAGCTGTGCAGCAGCTTGATCCGCTTGTCGTACGCACAATTGCCGCCAAGATTGCCGGCGGGCCGATCGTGATTGACAGTGATGGCCGGGACTGAATATATTTGAATACGCCGACGGCCGTATCGTATTATATCCATATCATATCATATTCATATTCAGTCGTATTCATATTCTTGTGGACATCCTGGGGCCGTATCGTATCTGTATGTATTCGAATATATTCAAAATATATTTTGGCGTATCGTATTTATGGACAGCACTAGTTGCGCTGCCGTAGGGATGACTTGGAGCCAAAAAAAATTCAATGGCGCTCCAAGCAGGCGACTGGAGCTGGGTGAATTGTAAACCTCTACAAAGAATGCAACTAAGTTGAAAGATGTCCCCATCTTGAGAGATGCAACCAAAAACCCTGTTTCCATTTCAAAGATGTACCCAAAAAACCTGTCTCCACTCACAAGGTGTCCTCTAATAATTTTGCACAGTATATGTGCCATATGAGCTTGTCGACAAGATCACAAGGTCAAAAAAGTGAAAACCCCCTCTCGGAAAATGAAGAACAGGATCGGAGAACCTCTTAAGAAGTCGGGAGAACACACTACAGAATATATAAAAACGATGGTGTCCCCAGATAGGCTAACCAGCTTGTGATCAAATGCAAATTTCCGCGGGTAGACGGAGTCGAACCATCGACCTTGTGAAAACTGAAGGTCGTTTGTGACCTTGCGAGCTTGCGGCGGTTTTGGTGTAGCTTGCGGCCTTGTTTGGCCTTGTACAAGGTCACAAGGTATTTGTCAAAAGTCTGATGATGGCTCGGGTGGGGCAAACGGGCCTGACACGGGGTACTCCCGACTCGGAGGCCCACCGAATCGCAACAAATCGATGCGCCGGTCATCGTATGACGGACATAGGTGCAGCCTCCTCGACGAGATGCAAGTCCACTGCGTTGGGTGGCTCCAACAGCTTCAGCGGCTCAGCGCGACGCGCGGAATGTGGAGTATGCGCACCTCAGGTCCTTAAAGCTCATGTCCGTGTTTCCCATCCCATTCAGTGGCAGCGTTTGTGACGAGGTCGAAGTAGTCCGATGCTTCGGGGGTGAACAAGGGTGTCGCAATAGGGGAGGAGCAAGCACGGAGGGGAGCAGACGGCGATGGTGGCAGAAGCACACGATGCTGAAGCGGAGTTTGAATTCCATCAAAAAGGACGCGAAAGAGGGGCGCGAAAGGGAATGGGAAAAAGGGACCCAGGTGGCCCATTTTTTTTAAAAGGGGCCTTTTTGGCTTCCTTTTCTTGTTCCTTTTTTCTTCCTCTTTCAAAAAGGGAGAGAATAAGGAACGGAAAAAGGAGCGAAAAAGGAGTGAAAAAGGAGTGAAAAAGGGCTATCGTGAACAACCCTACTGACACGGTCCAATAGAGTTCGCATCGAAAAAGAACACGGGAGGCTGTGAAGACGTTAGGCAGAGAGGCTCACGGTGGGGCGAAAGGAAGAGAATGTTGCCGTTGTTGTGGCACGATCAAAACGAACCGATGACCGATGTTGGTCTTTGCATCTATCATGTTTTAGAAATTCGTTTTTAGTATTCAGAATCATACAAATAGCTTTATATAAGTGCTGGGCTTATTTAGAACAATATTTCTATCAGCACCATTGAGATTGGACCAAAACATCCCTAAAAAACACCTTTTTCATATTTCCCCTGGGTCGAAAAGTTGTGGAATTTTTTCAGGTAGGAAGACGAATATACCCTGTTCCAATAGTGCGCATCCTCTGGGTCAGAAGCGCCGGGAACCTAACAGACTTGGGGCGCTCCATAGGCCGGAGATCGGTCCGCAGCCGGTCGGTCCGATCAGCCGCTCGCGAGGGGGTCTCTTAGATTTCGGAAGTTGATATCCCGGAGTTTTCCGTTGCCCACCTCTTGTGGTGTTGGGCAATGGCCGATGTCAAATCAATGTTCCCACGCTTAAGATGCCGAGTTGCCGAGGGTTTGACTGACTCAAATCTCACGGCACGTTTTTAAAACTTTTCTACTGAGAAACTTTTGTTTTGTCAAGAGAGAAAAAATCATAAAATATATTCTTGTTAATATGGCCGGGGGGATTTTTGAGATTCCGTGAAATGAATGAGATCACTATTTGCTTGGGCGGCCCAACCAGGCCAATTCAACGTAAATTTCAAATTTAGACAATCCCCCCGAACATTTTGAAGAGAATATCTTTTTGAATCGTTTTGTCCGCGAAAACTATTTATGATCTCTGCTGTAGAGCTTTAAAAACGTGCAGCCAGTTTCGCCTCGAATCATCGGGATGTCACGTATGTGACAACGAGTCACTCCAAGCTGGTACGGTCACTTGACCGCCGTCTACGCGCTCTTCAGAGTCCTTTTCTTCCAGCTGGCCCTTGGCTATCTTCTTTGGCTCCATTAATCGAACCCTACGTCCATCTAATCACCTTAGAGCTCCTATTTCCATCTTACTAGTCCGTGTAAGTCCCTGTAATCACGCGGATTTGACGATCCTCTCAAATGTGCTGCATAGCCGCTATTCATCTGAGCCTGAAATTCCAACGCATTTGCATCCAAATTGACCTTTATAATCGCTCCGTGGATCCTCTCTCCGGCTCACTGTCGCTCCTTGATGTGATCTCACCTATACTGTTATTCAAAAGCTTTCGCAAGCTCATAAGCATTGAAACTTGCCATACGTACTATTTTACACTAGGTATCGTCAATTTCAGCTCCTCTTCAGCTCCAGGTAGCTCAAAATGTGCTAGAACTCCCACCAACACCCTAATATCTCATTCCTATAGTCAAATCTATCATCTTCTCGCACTTGTCTTACGGGACTCAATCCAACACGACGTCCAAAGAAGCGTTCGGCTCTCCAACAGGCACAGTTCAAGGAAGCTCAGGCAGCTAGAAGCTACACAAAGCACCAAAAAGAACACCTACGACCCACTAACGGCACAAATGCGAAGCAAACGACTGCACACCAACTACGAAAAACAACGGCAGAACTGAGCACCGTTCAGGAACTTCTACAGCAGTCTACAGATGATGTGGATGTCCTCGCTGCCGCTCTTAATAAGACAGAAACTAAACTAATACGAACACAAGCCCAGCTAGACGAATCTTGAGCCAATAACACCATTCTCTACCACGACCTTCGCATTGAACGCCGTACTCAGAGACTCCAGCGTGGAAAAATTGCGCTCCAAAAAGAACTCAAAGAAACGAAATCGCTTCTATCGACTTCCCATACCGCTGCCCGCCTCGCCATCACAGACCGGGATAACGCCCTCGCTGCAGAAGCGTCAACCCAGCTTGCCTTCCGTCGCCTCTTGGATCGTTCTGACTCGGATCTCGCGAAATATAAACGCTTAATTGACGACTCCCGCCAAAAGATACGCACACTCCAGATGAAAGACCTTCGAACTCTGCGTTCCCGCGACAAAGCCCATGACAAAGCCAAGACGGCCGCTGCATCCGCAAAGTCAAAAACATGCTGAAAGTTGATGAAGTCTGGGGCATATACCCCCGAAGCTAGGGCGATGGCGAGGATGCTGGTGAAGGCTGGATGCTCACAGGGTCAGGTTGGGGCCGTAATCAAATATGTCGGCAAGCAAGCAGGGCTCGAGGTCCAGGGAAAACTCAGTCGTCGAACGGTTCAACGTGCACTGATAGAGGGTGGTGTGGCTTCGCGGCTGCAAATATGCTACGAAATGGCCGACGCTGATGGTGAGAGAGATTTCTTCCAGTTGTGATTGCTGTTCAAACTCTATAGGCATTACACGGAGCACCGACGCAACTTCCCTTCGAGGCGAAAATTACGAATCCGGGTTTCTCATGATAAACAAGGGCACCGAGCACAAGATGCGCATTTTCTCCCTCACCTCGACCGTCTCGCACAGCAGCGAGAGCCAACTCGCAAATCTCAAGCACCAAATCTCGGCTATTCTTATGCTGTTTCGCCAAAGTCGGATCGGACAGCACTCCAAGTTCAATTTCGAGGTCTTCGACTTTTTGCGGATCTTGAAGGGAATGAACGGTGACCATGCAGCAGATATGAAGAATTTTTGGCGTTTGGTGGAGGCGTGGAAGAAAGAATCATCTCGAATCATGCTGGGTTACGAAGAATTTCACAAAATGGAGCCCGTGAAACTCGTCGAGACTGTGCGCCATATCCTGAAGAAAAATCTCGAAGATGTCGGCGGAGAGGAAGAATGGCAGAAACTTTCGACCGACCAGAAGGACACGCTGACAAAGTCTTCGATGGATACCCTCGCATTCCGTATTGGTGAAGAGGTCTTTTTTCAAATTTCCCCCGCACAGAAACGCGACATCGAGCTCTTCTTCTGGGCTGGCTGTTCCATGCATAAGGAACTGAATTGTTGTGTCGCATTCAACGAGGGTATGATGGCTTATTACGAGGAGAACCCCGAACTCGAGCCACCAGTCTTGTTGGCCAACAAGGACAACGATGCAACGATCCAGTTGGCTGAGGAGATCGGCGAATCAACGGCTGCGGTACAACGAGCGCTCAAGGTGTCCGAGCGCGGTGGAGTCAAACTGATCGGCCTATTCGGTGCTCTCGTCAACCACAAAGACGATAAGAAAGGCCTTCACGATGTCTACGAAAATTATTTCCGACCGATAATTGGTGCTGGCGTGCGATTCCCGGACACCAGTAACACCCGATACCAATCCTTTGGACGTGGCGCAGCTCGGCTTATCACTTATCTGGAGGAGCACCGTCGTTTCATGGATTTTGTGAAGGACAGTAAAAGTAAACGCACGCTGAATCATCTGGAACAGAACGTTGTGAAAGGTATAAACTGCTCGAAAACAGTCTCGCAGATGGTCGCGCTGGTTCTTTTCTGCATGGCGGTGATGCACCCATATGCCTTGCACGTCCGCGGGCCCGGCACAGAAACGCTCAATATCTTGGACCTCGGGCCGTTCCACTTGTCAGTTAAAGCTCACATGAAGAAGCTCATTGATGATATTTCGATTCTAACTTCACCCTCTACCGACTCGTACAAATCTGCTACCCTCGATGGACAGCCATGGAGCGATCTAAAAGCCTGGGAAGCGTGCATGAAACTTCTACCATCACACCCAGACGTGATGCCTCTCTCCTTGGCTGGCTTGAAACGTGCCCTAGAGCGCTTCGAGCGGTTTACAACAGAATTCGACGAAGGCGGGTTGATTGACCAATCCACGGCCGCGGAGCGAGCAGCTGGCAATATGCCTTCGACCAACGACGCCAACGAAGGCCTCCTGGGAATGTGGCGTCGCTTCTCTCGTGAAAGCCCGAGCTCGACTGTTGGCCATTTCACTGACCAGGCGATGTTTCACCGGAACGATACACAAGATTTTATGGACACGCACATGGATACGGAGGAGGATCATGTGTTTTTGCGCCAAGAGGCTCGGCGTATAGATGAGAGCGGTGTCGAAAAGGCAAGACGGGTGGAGCTCACTGCACACAGACAGGAAGTTGTGGACAACAGGGTGGCCAAGGACGCCGAGAACGCCGAGAAGATCCGCCAAGAGACAGAACGGTTGGCCGCCATTGGCATCGTGAGCAACCGCACCGAAATTTCCGAGATGACAGATGCAAAATTGAAGGATCAACTCGAACTTCACCGACGACGCGGAGACAAGGACATCCCGATGAAATCGAAGATGAAAATCAAGGCTGATAGGTTAGCAGCGCTCTTGGCGGCCCTGGATCTAGAAACCATCGTACCTGTACAATCAACTTCATAAAATATCTTGATTTGAACGTATTAAAATCGAATGAAAACTCAATGTCTGAGCTTCGATTCTCCGAACTTTGCAAGCCTCAAATAACTCGAAACCCACCGGTGATAACGGAGTTCGGAGCCTATGACATACGTAAAACTATCCGCACCATAAAACCTTCGCTTACCGTTGCTAAAAGTGCTCTGGAACCATGGGACCCATCTGAAGCATGCCAATCAGAAACTCTGCCATAACTGCACATCGGAGCCTTCTAAAAATATAGGTCTTTGGGAGGGGTCTCCAGGACATATTCTCATGCTGACTTACAAAAAAAAAATGGAGGAATTCGATGAACCGGAGCCATACAACAAGCGCGACTCGTGGGTCAACCGAAATCGATCGCGTCTCATGTAACTATGCACGTGACTGTCACGGAAAATCATTTCAGATTGCCCACCACCACCTCTTGTGTGCTCCGCGGTCGTCCCGAGGTCAGTGATGTCATGACTAGGGATCCGCCGAAAGCGCGAAGTCGGCATCCAGACCGTGATCACAGCCACTTCACAGCCACACCTCCTCAGCCAAATTCAAACGCAATTTTCACGGGGCAGTAGGCCCAGATTGCGGTATCATTCGAAACCCTTGACAAAATGGAATCAGTTGGAACTGGTTTCAGGGCAATATCTGAAGAAATGGATATTTTTGAGGCCAATCTTTTCCTGTGCATAGCCCGCCCCTCCAAGTTTGTAGTGCCGCGTCAGTGCGTGGCCCTGCCGCGGCACGCGCGGCGATGATGATGATGATGATAATTCAAATTCTACTCTACTGTAGTACATGTGGCCAGGCGCAGCTATGGTAGAAGCTCTACAGGTGGTATGGCAAGGTAGTTATTTTGTTTCTAGGTAGCTACGTTTTTTAAGTGAGGAGAAAAATCAGAGTATGGTAAATTGTGGTCCGGATGTATCGCAAAGGTAATAAGATGAGTCGTATCGCGTGAGGGGCGCGTATCGCGGGGGTCTGTAAGGTTGGGATTTAAGAGATATTAAGTAGATTGTATAGTAAAAGAGGAAATATAACCATGTAGTAAGAGAGGAGGAAGGAGAGAGAACAGAAAAAGAAGGGAAGGACGTGCGGGAGATGGGGAGGGGGGACATACGGCGCCGCCTATCCAAAACGCTCCGTCGCCTCGATGAATTTAACGACCGCTTTGAGGAGCTTCGGGTGCGTGAGGAGCGGGGAGAGGTGGAGTGGACCGAAGAAGCCCGCCGTTCTGGATGCTTCATGGAGCGGTTGACGGAATGGTTCTCAGACGGGGCACTCGAGGAGGAAGTGAGCGCGAGGCTCCATCGCCGCACCGCAAGCCTCGCAGGCTGGTGAGTTAGTGAAGCCAGCCTCGTGCCGGTATTCATTGAGAGGCGACGGACCAGTCCGGAGCTGGGAGATGACGGAGGTGGCTTTGCGAGAGAGCGTAGTGGGCGAGTAAAGTGGTATTGGGATAGTGGAAGGAGACGTCTTGTCGATGTAGCGCGACGCGGCGCCAGTTTTGGATAATCTCCAATGCGCAGTCCCCAGCTCCAAAGACAAAAGGTGGATCTGGCGGCGCAGAGTGGTTAGGGATATGAAGGCGAGGAGGCATCCTTCCTTGATTTATGTTCCAGGTTTCCCATGAATCCTCAAGAAGAGTTCACTCCATTTGAAATCCTGAATCTTCTGTCCCTGCAGACGACAATGTGTTGGAGTTTCGCTTACTCAGCAAGCCGAAGTGCCGTTGATGCGCCTCGGCTCGGATCATGATTCAGCGCCTCGGGCGCTTTCGTTCTAGTTCATTCTGCCCGCTGTCTCTTGCTCATTAGCTTACAGATATTTTATTAATGCACAGAACATTCTAGTACTTAGATTGTAGTATAAAAGCTCTTGTGTTCTAGCTACTCAATTATCACTTTTATTCTTTACTCAACTCAAATTCGTTCTACCTGCTAAAACAATGGCGAGAAGGAAGAGGAAGAGGAGGTATGTTGTCTTCTATTAGAGTGTTAGAAACGGATTTGACTTCCACCCTTTCTACTGTGCAATAAATATCACTCGCTCTGATACGTCCTGTAATATTATCGTTTGTGAATGTATGCCGCTTTCTTATCTGCTGAAAATGTGGCGAGCTCGAGAGGCGTTCCTCGGGTCCGCTCTCCGTCCAATGCTTACTTACCTAGCCAGTAGCAGCTACAGTTGCGGCAGTGATCCAGAGGAAATAGGGCAGGGAACGCCGCCGTAGTTTCCCAAACGAGATTCCGGACTCCGGATCTCGAACCACAAACCGGGACTCAGAACCGACCTTTTCCCCGTCACCCTTTCTTTTACTTGACTTGATTGAATACGAAGCAGCAGTTCGCTCGTCGAAGACGCGACGGTCGAACACTTTATCTATTCTCATCCCATCATGACAGACATTTTCGAAAGCCTTGAACAGTCACATAACCAAATCAGATGAGGGTCACACGTTGTACTGCTGAATAAACCCAACCAGAACTGAATCCATTTAACATGGGGGAGGGGGCGGGTCCACCCAACCCTCTGAGAAAAAAATATCGACATCTGGTGCATTTTTCGGATATTGGTAGCCCCTTGGGGCATGTCCGAACTCGAGCTCCCCATCATCGGTGCGTCGCCTCCCTATCCTGTCACACATTCGAGGTCACGAACGCAACCCGTCTGAACTGGCCCACTCACGCCTCTATAGGACACCCTCTACAAACCCCACGTTATAACTTATAAACAGAGGATAGCGAGGACGTACATGTTAAAGAAGTTTCAATGTTGGACAGTACCCTGGTGTTAGAAGCTGATAATCAGAGTCAGTACATCGGCCATCCCGAAGCCGCCCAAGCGAGCGGAGTACCGCCAAAATGCGCGACGTGTATCCGTCTAAATGGGGATAGCCTTTGATGAACGAGTTGATTTTGGGTTGGTCCGGGTGACCGGGTCACGTTGTTTGTGGACTTGAGTATAAGTAATAAAGTATTGACCAGGAACGTTCTATCCCTCCACTTCCCTCCGTTCCTTCCCTCCGCCGCACACTGGCATATGGCCCGCCCAATGACCGTTACGTTTCTCGGCACCTGCTCTGGCGGCGGGCCCAACGAGTCCCGCAACTGCTCGTCCCTCATCGTAGACTGTCTGCGCGACGGTTCGCTCTGGATGGTCGACTGTGCAGAGGGTACGACTAGACAGTTCGCTTTTCAGCCCCCCGACACACCCGTCTGGCTCAAGCCCCAGAGTGTCTCCAAGCTCTTCATAACGCACATGCACGCCGACCACACGATGGGAGTGGTTACGATGCTCAGAAACGTCCTCTTCGCACCTTCCATCGACGTTCCCGTGAACGCACCTCCCAGAATCGAAATATACGGCCCCGCAGGAATCCGCACATTCGTGCGATCTATCCTCAAAATGACCCTCACGCACACCGCTGACAAATACGTCGTCCACGAGCTACTCCGCCTAGAAGATGCGCCCACGCCATGTGAGCCGCCGGAGGTGATGCACTCAAGCGAGCTCGTGGGCAGAGACATCCAATGCTCGGATGACGGCTTCTGGAGAGCCTTTACGCAGGGCAGAGGGGTCTTCGGGGACGTCGTCGTTGACGCTGGGCCTATCTTACACCGCGATCCCTGTCTGGGCTTCATACTCCGCGAACCCGACGCACCTGCTCGAAAAATCGTCATTCTAGGCGATACGTATGATCCGTCTCCTATCATCCCGTTGTGCACCGCACCGTCCCTCCTTATCCACGAAGCGACGGACGCGCACATCCCGCGCGAAGTCAGCCCGAGGAACAAGCGCACACCGGAGACGGTCCTCCGCACCGCGCTCGCCCGCGGGCACTCTATTCCCCGTATGGCCGGCGAGTTTGCGAAGACCATCGGTGCGGAGAAACTTGTCCTGAACCACATCGGCTGCAGGTTCCCAGCACCCCGGCGGGATTGCGACCCGCGGATGCATGTTATGCGAGAGATCGAGCGCCAGGCAACGGAAGCCTGGGGTTCCGGACGGTATGCAATGGCGGCGTGGGATTTCATGCGTGTGGCTGTTCTAGCCCCTGATCCCGCGGCGCTGACGTCGCAGAACCCGACCAAGAAAAGGAAGCGGTCACACAAAAGTTTTACCTGAATATTTCAAGGAGATAGGTCTGTAGTTACTATAAAGCTGAACAGACAACACCTTCCATTGTTTATTTTCTGCGATGACTGCTCAGACTAAAAAGGGATCTTACCAAATGACTCATTTGACCGTGCGGACCACGGGTACACACAAAAAATGTCAACAAGGACCTTTATTTATCGTCTGCGGAGCCAACAACTCCTTGTAGCACTAAAGCCTAAAATGCTCTGGTTGCACGCTTCCAAGCCGCCGAAACCCTGCCGATACTGCTCGAGCATGCGAGCTTCTGAGATGATAGCCACCGCGACTCCAAGCAAAACTGTCTCTTCACAGTTTCCGCATCCCCGTCGTCGCGAACGACTGTCGATTCGGATTTCCTTCTCGTGCGCTCCTCATTAAGTCGGGAAGCACCAGTGGTTCCGCATTGACCTGTAGGCCGTGAACATCCTACCTGGCTTGTAGTATTCTAAGTTGAGTCGTGCTTAGCTAGGTAGGATGTCCAGGACTTTTTTCTTCTTTAGACCATCGCTGTTCTGATCATGACGGTTCACCAATATGCGTAAAATGGGCTCGATACTTAGACTCGAACCAGTGTTTTGTTGGGCGCGACACCGCCACGCCGCGGCAGTATGTTGCGCGAGGGAGTGGAGCTCACACTGTTTCAGCAGTGCCTGCAGTCAACAATGCCCTAGGGTCTAGGGCCCCTACCTTTGATTAATCCATAAAGTGTAGGGGCCCCCAAAGTCCACCGGATTCTTGGCTGCATCCTAAACACTTGGGCAATAATAATATTTTTTGTAATATTATTGGATGAGGAGTAGGTGAAGGGGAAGTTCACGAAGGAGCAAAATGCCTACATCGAGTCGTTCATGCCTGATTTTGCGAAGGAAATGGATAGAGATCCACTGGTCTCATGTGCTGTTACTACCCTCTGGGCTCTTTGAATTCCACCAGAATAATGTGAACCACCCAATTCACTCATTGTAAACTGCTATCAACATCAAGGACCACATATTACCTGGTTTTATTGTTCTTGCACCTTAATTCCATCTTGGAATATTTCCTTAGTCTGAGTAGCTATTATGATGTAAAGAGCCTGTACTAGCACGTACTTCATTCAAAAGTTCAACAACCGTTCGGAGATATGTCTCAAAAAAGGAAATGCACAGCTTTGCCACGTGACATCACTCACATGCCAGATCGATGATCTGCGGGTAGGTAGGTAGGTAGTATTACACGGCACGGTCCGAATAACGAACGCCGGTTTCCAGGAATTTTCCCGGTGTACAAGCAAGCGTAATTACACCATCGTCCCTGGACTTTCCTCTGCCACCTAAGCCGGACTTGCAGACCCCATGGGTTTCCCCATGCCCCACGGTACGACCTAGACAGCAGAGAAAAGCATACATTTAAACCTGGAATGTGCACTTCGATCAGTAAGTCAACTTGCACGATACACGGGCGTTGCGTAGAAAACTTCAAGGACATCATACACATATTTTGCAACAAGTACAATTGTTTTGCGCTCAAATATAATGGCTTTTAGGAACTCAACATTGTCTAGTTCAACCATTTTTCTCTGCAAGGTAGGCACAGTTCGGAATAATTTGTCAACAAAAGTGTTGCGCAGTGTTAAAATCTCAGGATGACCCTGACATTCCAACAGTGCATGTTCCGGGCTTTCTACCTTGTTTTTTCAGAATCTGCAGAAGCGCAGGTGACGGGGTACAGGTTGCAGTGCATGATCAACGTGCCGCAGTTTTTCCAAGGCAAGTTGATGGGTAGACAACATAATTGAAGTCAATGCTTCGCGATGCTCTTGTGTCTTGACCATGAACAGATAATGCCTTAGAAATAAAGTCTTTTGAACGGCAGGTTTGTCCTTTTGAGGTTCACGGCGGCCGTGCAGCAAGTAGAGCTTAACTGAAGAGTCAACTTCATGTTGCAGCCATTGAAGTGCCCGAGTCTCAACGGATTTTCGGTAATCCTCGACACTCTGTTTGGTCGCAGACGAAAAATCGAAGAGCGGGCATTCAAAAGGGAGCTTTGTTGCTGTAGTGAGTACATCTCCTGCCCAGGATTTTTTCCCCGCAGCGGCAAGCTCAATGGAACTATTGAGGCCAGCTCGGGCAAAATGAGGCAATTTTAGCGACAGGAGATAACACAGGTATCCCAGCAGTAACATGAAGCGACGAACTCGGAGCGGCATAATTCCGGTCTCGGTGAAGAGCGGTGCGAGCACAGAATGGGAATGAACATTCAGCATTTGCCGAAGAAAATCAACTTGAACCGCGCACAGCTCCTTGACATGCACATCTTCACAGTCGGGAGACACTTCGCACCCGTGAAACAAGGTAAGAGATACTCTAAGATGGAGAGCGTGGGAAGCCCGCACCTTTATGTCAGCAGTCACAAGTGACCCGAGTCACGCTTTTATACGGACGCCCGCCCAGTATGACTGACACTCAAAATTCTTTGTTAGATCTGAGCTATAGGATCCTTCACAATATAACTTACCCTAACCTAACCACTAACCCGAACCCTAACCTCCCAACCCAAACCCTAACCAGCCGAGGCGGGACAACAGCGCTAATATCCGGAGTTAGGCGCTACGTTTGCCCTAACTCCTCGAAAGTGGGACGCAAGCATCACTGTGGACAAAAAATAAAATAAAAGATTACAAGGCGGGAGAATCGAACTCACCGCATCAATAAGGTATGCCCACACCGAAAGACAACTAACCACTGCACCATTCAAGCAATTATGATACATTCAACTAATGGCGCCCCATTGGCCTTGAGAGCGTACCTGTTAACAAATACCATCGGAGTGTCAATATGCCGCTGCTGCCGCCATCAAAATTCCCAAATTGGGTTTGACAGGTGGGGCGGAAACTCAGGAGTGTGTTTCTACGCACTTTTCGGCTCAAACGGCGGTGTTTCTACAAAATTGTCTCGGAGGTTTGGAAAGCACAGCCACAGAACAGCCACCTCGGCAAGCTTCGGCATGGCACTTTGGCTGTGTTGTGTGGACAACGGCAGCTTCAGGTGGGCTTCAAACATGGTTTGCGACATTGGGCTCATATATTAGGTGTTAATTTTATTATATTGAGCAAATTTCAGTCCCAGGACCCTCACACAAGTGAAAAAGAATAAACATTTGTTTCAAGATTTGGAACTTCCCACGGTCACATGCATGCATTACATAAGGGTGAGCGGCGGGTCACAAACAGTTGGGCGGACCTTTTGGTCTTTTCTTTTTGTAGAAATCTAAGACAAAGCTCAACGTTCGCTCGGTCGACGCTTGCGGCAGAACAGGCGCCATCAGATGGTATCTTATATAAGCTGATTGCAGACATTTTCGGTACCCACTAGCACAAATAAATCTGTTTGTGAATGATTTATCGAATCAACCCTTCCATGATCCAAAATACTTTCACCCCGTTTATCAATCCCAGTGCACAGAGGACCGCCGGAATTTGACCGGAATGCGTTTGTGTCTCTTGCGAGAATGCAACAAGGGTTGGACTACAGCTCCGGACAATCAAAGCCAACAAATCCGAAATTTTTTCATAGCGGTCGAACGCGAATTTTCTGGGCATAGCTGACTTCAGAATCAAAATCTACGCCTAAAAACACGTCTAAATTAGCCCCTCCGAAGTTTTTCCCTCGAGAAATAGAGTGCGGCCAAATTTTGGGGCCATTTCAATGAACTTTTTGACCGCTGTAGGGGGGTGTTGGGCCCCGCCGTGGGTCAAGGTAACCCCCAAACCAGTTTCCAATGTGAAATCACATCACTCCCAACCACATATATCCGATTTTGAGCCCCACGAAACTGAGGAAAGAACCACGGTTACCTTTTTCGGAATGTTTAGTCAGAAAATGCGAAACTTGTTCAATATTTTATGGAGGAATGGCTGGTTGAATTTCTTTAATCTTTGCGAATTCAGATTCAACTCTTCGAGACCTGTCGATTCCATATTTTTCCGTGATTTTCGGAGGCGATATGGGGTTACGGCCAAAATTTTGGGCGGTTCACAAATAAATGTCCTTTTGGGGACAAACGGCTCGTGGAAATAGGTTGCATTTGGTACCGTTCGACTCCTCCAAACGAGCTCCTCCTCAAATTTTCTGAACCATTTTTGTAGCCCCACAACGCTTCGGATTACTCCAAATCCATTCCAAATACATGTCCGATCGGTGTATACATGGGTTCTTGTATTAGGAACCCTAGATTATTCGTATCAATAATTTGTTGAGGAACTGAAACTTGTGGCTTTTATGGTGCATATATCCCGGCCCATCAAAGACTTATCATGTTCCTGTTGAGATGAAGCAAAACCAGTGTTTTCGGGACGAAGTTCCGAACACGACCATACTCAACCATGATACCATGCCCTCCGGATTTTCAGTGCGAATCGAACGCGCCATGTCTCGAGACAATCTGACAAGATTTGAGTCCAGGGTGATCTGCTCAAATCGGCTCGAAATGGAAAAAAGAAACAAACAAAAAACAAAAACAAAAAAAAACAAGAAAAAGGCCGTGCCCCCATTTCCGCAAATGGCTGTGAATTCTGGTGCGACAAATCGTTGATGCCCGATTTTGCATTCAGAGCTCAACTTTAAACCATGACACCAACTGAAACTACAGCAGACGTGTTTCCAAAAACAACAAAACTGCTTCTAACCCTTCTTCGGCGGAACATCAGTATTATAAAAATTGATATCAATGTTACACTGATTATCGACGCCTAATTCGCCAAAAGTATTATATTTACATCCCGTCCTGACGCGCGCGCTTCGCCACAACGCGCGGGCCATCCACCTCTCGGCGCCGCTTCACGGCGCACGAATCTCCCTCACGCGGATGGCAGGCGGCTCCCTCCTCCCCGCCTTCCACGACTGATACGACGTTTTCGGGGCCGCACCGATCATTGTCGTCATGTACACTCAAGACCTCTATGTATGGGCCCACCCGGGCCACCGTCGTCTGGGCAGGGATTTCCTCAGTTTTGACGGACGGTGCGGAAGCAGTTGTCGTCCGCGGCTGTGCTGCGGCTGCGCGTTGGCAGATGTTGCAAATACAATGATACAGTGGCGCACAGGCCTCGCGCCACAGCTGAGAAACCGTCGGTACTCGTGAAACTCGATTTGAAAAAGAAAACTACGCACGGGTCCCAGCACTTCCAAGCTACGGGGGGGCAGGTGCGTGATTGTTTCAGGAACATACGGAATTGGGTGAATTCGGCGTGGAACATCCATCACAGGCATCACCGCGATTGTCGGGCTCCGTCTCGTCCCAAACAACGTCGCGGCCCCAGTTAAGCCTCCAGCCGCAATTTCTCGGCTTATATTCTAGTCAGTCCCGTCGAACCAGACATCCTGCTCGCGCAAGTTACACACGACCTCTGCAAGAGACATGCGCACCGCACGCATTGCGGGGTCCAGCGGGTTTCGGACGCAGCCCGCACGCGTGCGGTCAAGCGCTGTCTCTACCTCGTCCGCGTCGAGCGCACAGTCAAATACGACACGGCGCACGACGTTGTGGAGCGCGGGAAGGAGGATGGCCCGCATCTGGCGCATGTGAGCGTTTTGTGCGGCGACTTCAAGGGATTTTGTGGGGGGTGGAGGCGGGAGCGGATCTACGTAGCGCCTGGGGTGGTTGACAGGTTCGTCTTCCGAGGATAGGGGTACACGGTCTTGATCATCTCCTCAGAATTGACTGCAACACAATCGGTCAGTTAGACTGCAGGCCAGGAGAAGATAATAAATTAAAATGAAATAAGAAATACCATAACGCAAGTCCGCAGGGGCCGCCCACATCCCATTCAGTATTCGCGCCCGTGCCCAGTCACCAAGCGCCAGGTCCTTCACATCCACTTCCAGCGCGGCCGCTGCGTCGTCCTCTTCTTCCAGCTCCGAGTCGCAATCCCCGTTGTCCCCGCCGTATCCAGTACCCTCCGCACACTTCTCATACTCGTCTCCGCAGAGCTGTGCAGCGAGGGCCTGGTGCATGAGCTCCGTCCAGCGTGTCTGCACGCAGCCACCCGCACTCGCCTGCGACAACAAGGACATCTTTTACTGTGCCTTCCCCCAAGTCCACAAAAGCAGCTAGAGCGCCACGTACTATTGGATCGCTTGGCGTAAATCTCGCCGGCGCCGTGCATCCGAGACTACCGAGCAGCTCGTTCCCCATCTCGGCGTCGACCAGGCCTATGCCAACAGGAACGGGATCGCTTGCGAGAAGTGCAGACCGCCAGAGCCACTCAGCGCGGCACGCGCGGCAGGTTGCGCGCACAGCAGGAAACACCACTTCGTCCTTGTTCTTCACGACCGTGTCGTCGCCGTACGGGGAGTCGCCCCTGAGGCACACGCCACAGCATTTCCGGGTGCTGTGCTCCTCGCAGAGCGAGACGACACCCATTCGCAGCATGTATACACTGCGCTTGCCGAGCCCTGGGCACGGCGCTTTGATGCAACATGCCAGGCACGAAGACGACAACAGGTAGCGGAAGTGGGCATAGGGTGAGACGCGGATGGATGGTCGTGAGTGAAATGGGGGTTGCTGGGCGAGGCGCCATCCGTAGTGCCCGTATGGGTCGAACAAAGGAATAGCGGCGTTCCAAAAGTTATGGGTTTCAACTAAAGCGAGATGGGAAGGTTGTGGGAAGAAATTAGGGGCGCCAGAACTCACTCGCTAGACCCCAGGGCCGACATACATTCATCAGGCCTTCCATCTCACATGTACCTCGTACGACGCTGTAGACGAGGTGATGCCGTTGGTCAACCCAGGTGGAAGGGAGAGGTGAGGTACTGGATCCAACGTGGAGGTAGAACGTTGCTATCAATCTGGGAATGGGTTAAAAGCTGTCGGTAAAATTCGGAGAAAGCAAAGGAAGACTCATAACGACTCCTGAGTCCAGCTTCAACGTCAGCGAGAATCGTCTCTAACTCACCGTATGGCCTCGGGAGGAAGTTGCGGCCACGAGCGAAGGACCTTCCCCTTGTATCTCGCCCCAGAAACTGCGATTTCGACATCCATACTTCAAGTAGGCTGAGGTGGCAACCAAACACTGCCAAACAATTTGCTTCCGTCCCACGCACGGACCAGACATTTCCCAAACGGGCAGTCTACTACTTGGCTGGGATTCTCCATCGAACCAGCGTGTAGCGGACATACTGTACTGTTTCGACCAAGCTCACCGGAGTTTGGCGCGAATATTCCGCCGCCAATATGTTGCGAATATATGCTGTTTCAGCGAATATTGGCAGAATATCGTCAGAATATTGGCGTGCCAATATTCCGCAACTATGGGCTGTATCTGCAAAATATCTGCAGAATATCACCCACATATTATCCACATATTATGCGGCGGGATTTCCTCGCAGATCCCATTTATATTTTGTTTCTTGCAATTCAATCGCAATAAGTCGCAACAACACCAAGCCGCAGTTGGATTGTCCATTTACGGTCAGCATGTCTGCAAATGAAACACATGGCTTGTGTTGGAGGATAGCCTGGAGATAGAAAAGCTCGCCCTGTGAAGGTCGAATAGACTGGATGCGGCTAAGATGAATGTGCGAGTTGCCGCGCAAGACAATGTGCATTCGTGGAGCACCCTTTTCATTGGCCTGCTCTCGGAAATAGTGAGGCTTGGAATTGTTGGCCTCAGTGTACTTGACCAGTCGAAACAGACTGTAGTACTCTGCATAGGTGAGAGTATCGAAGGCGCGCCGCGTTTCCAGTGGCCCCTCGGGAAATGTTCCAACAGGTCGCAAGAAATAGCGTTCAAGCTGAGACAATGTAGGTGCAAGTCCAGATTTTCGTGCATATTGTCTATTGGAAGCACTGCCCGGAAGATGAATCGGTAGAGCACTGACAGTCCCGATGGAGAAAAGCTTCATTCTTCTTCTAAATGTTCGATCTCTATGATTCATTCAGCAATGCTTGTGTAACCGTTGTGCAACATGTAAAAACTTTTTGCACAGTATGTTTGCCATACAGTTATACCATGGCCCCCCTCCGCTGCATCAAGAGCATCCGAAATAGGGAGGTCATTGTCCGTGATACGTCCCAACCATCGCGCAGATGTTTTTGCCCCTAAATCCTCAGATTCCACGGCAAAACGTTGACGACAAAGATGGTAGATGGCCACAAAGTCAAGTGACGATAGGCTGCTCGGATTTCGATCGATTAAATGGCCAAAGACTAGAAATGCCCATGTTTCCCAAGTCGTCATTTCGTATTTATGGGCCAGGGGGGCGACAGCCACGATGTCTTGAAGATCCGAAATAGAAATCCGGTTTGCTTGTGTTTCAAGTGCTCTTTGCTAGAGGGTTAGTGTGTTTAGGTTATGCGAGCATTTTACGACGCACGGGGCATAAATGTACTTGAACAAGGAGCGGAAAGGGCTCTCCTCGTCTCCACTAAGGCAAATTGGCAGCTCGTCGCATGATCCTTCGAGAACTGCACCCGGAGCCTGTGGAAGTGCGAACAATCCTGCAAAGACCGGTGAATCCCGGATGAAAATGAAACGGTGAATCTTGTCCCAGGTCAGCTTATTCCCCCGATGAAGTCAGGTCGCGCACATTGAACAGAGTATCTCCCACGCGGACGATACAATCGTCCGATTCGTGGTAAAATCTACCATCGCGCACGGGTGGAGGCGGAGAGGGTCCTGAGTATGGTTTGGCCCGTCTCTGTGGAAGAGGGCGGAGGGAGTCAGAGCTAGTTGAATGCATGATAAACGCCAATGGGGGGGAGAAGGAAAACCAGCAACAGTCAAACATGTCCAAACTCAGGGCAATGTCGCGCTGTGCAACCCCGTTTGTCTCGGCGCCTCGGCATTCAATCTCGCTGCCAGTAATTCAGCCATGGCTCCTTGCGGAGAGCCGCAATGGAAATGATTGGCAGCCTTCAAATTAATGTTTTGGATCCCCCGCTCTCTGAGGCGACATAGGAGTGCGCGGCATTCGGCGCAAGGTGATCCATTGCGTCCGGCTTTCAGGGTCTTCTTGCTTGCACTTTGTCGACAGTGCTCAGCTTCGTTCATGATCGTTCGACCAGGCCCACTCGTGACTCTGCTGGGAATCGACCTGCTGCTTTTTCGAATCAGGTAGACTCTTGTAATCTCTTGTTCGTATTCGGGGAACTCATCGACGCGTACCAAAGTCGATGAATGTCCATCGAAGAGGGGGTGCAAATTGCTCTCCGGACACACTTCTTCCTGGAAATTTGGGAAATTTTCTTGCCTCGGCAGGATACCCAAAGTAGAAATATCTCATTTCTCACGAATTCCGCGATGTCGTGCGGATTTTTGTACACGGGCTCCTCCAACTAGTATACATCTATCGGGACCATACCCTAGGCGACCCCAAACCGATCCTGTTCTGGCTGTTAATTACCGAGCCAACTGAACACGTCTTCGGGGTCTCGCGTGGCATTGTCGAGGATTTCACAATGCTCGACTTCCAACAGATGTTTCCCAAACTTCACATCCAACTTCGTGAACACATGCTGAATGCCGAGATCATCAGTGGGAATGCGAGAGCCAGCAGATACAGCCACACCTACACAGATAATCGCGATCTTGATATTCATGCTCTCTCCACTTTCCTTCGTCGAAATTGACAATGCCGCAGTGCGGGCTCATGAAGAGGCAGAGAATCTTTTTGCTATTGGAAGGGTAGTGGCTTCCGAAGTTTGTGCTGGGAGCGCACCATCCCCAAACTGGTTTACGGTTCCAGCTGTTGACGATGATGAGCCTGATCCGGCCCTCCTGGAGGGGCAACGGGAACCAACTGACAAGCTCGTCTCGCCGGGGGTCAAAAGAATAATGGTACAGTCAAAGCTGTCTTAACCCATAGCTCTGATAACCCATAATCTGTGAAACTCCATACCTTTTGGCCGGCCACCAAGTTGGTGCCATAATAGAAACCCATAACTCTCCAATACTTCATAACCCATACATTTCTGAGAGCAAAAACCCATACTTTTGAAGTACTTTCGGTGTATTGTATGTATAATTCTCACATGTTTTGAAGGTTTCTCGAGTAAGAATTGGTGGAGAAGGCCATATACAGTATTTTGACCCTGAACAATGGCATTTGGAACAGAATAGGAGCGATGAGTTGGCCTTCCGAAATGGGCTGTCGTGATCCGGTCATCGACAGGTATGTTCGACAGCAAGAAAAAGGCTTAAAGTGAGGCTCCTTCGGTTTAACCCTTTATTTTAGACCTTTACATCGGTTTTTGCGGCTCAGATTCGACCTGCATCAGAGTCCGGTTTTTGCCGAGAGCTTTCCCACGGCTCTTGAAACCCATACGCTGCGATAACCCATACTTTTGAGGGTCCACCGAGGCGTATGGGTTAAGACAGCTTTGACTGTAGTCACTGAGGACCCAAAGATCCCTCGGCAACAAAAGTAGTGTCCCCATCAATACGTGGAACACCCAACGCAGTAATTTACGGGGGATCGGTCGTGCTGACCGAAAAAGGAAAAATATATATGTTAGTAGCTCGTCTCGCCGGGGGTCAAAATATTATTTGAACCCTCCAAGGGACCCAGGACACATTAAAGGTTCCCTCGGCATCAAAAAATGTGTACCCCCATTCATGTGTGGAGCACCCAATATAGTAATTTACCGGGGGATCGGACGTGCTGACCGAAAATGGACATTCACGCGGCCAGCCACATCTGCGGTAGGACTTTGTGGGGTCATGAGTATCTGTCATATGGAATTTAACAGCGTCGCGTAGTGCTCCCGGTTGGCGAGGAAGTTCAGCACTGAGAAAAGCGGGAATTGTTCCTAATGATTCGTGCACTTCAAAATTACATTTTAGACAATATTCTGTACTCCTTTGCATTGACATACACCAGATGGCCGCTAAGGCATTTTTCAAACGAAACATTTGTCGTGAATTCTCTCGCCAGTCAAAGCCTATGGCCATGTATGAGGCCAGTTGAAGAGCATGGGAATTGAGTTTTATAGCGCACCTTGATCCCACATTTTACATGTTCTGTTCCAATGAAGACGCAATGGTTGTGCCACACCCGATGCGTTGAGGATAGCTACCCGATCCCACCATGTGCCCGTTGCGCCTGGGGCTGAACGTACCGAACGATTGGCCCGATGCGATTCCATATTAATGAGCCGAATTTCTGCACCGGTCGCATCATCTGTCAAAGTTCTACGTCTTGCCCGAGTCGCACTATTGGTATGTCTGATAGCGTTCCTTTGGTCCTCGGAGAGCATTACACGTGCAGTTCTCCGATATATCGAGTCCTTCCGCCTGCGGGACTCGCTGTCAAAGGAATTCTCGTTTGCGTGCCGTTCACGCTGAGCTGCGCGCCGAAGCTGACGGTGATATTCCGCGTCCGCTGTCACGTCGTTGGACTCCGAGTCGTCCATTTTCACGGAAACGTAGCGCTGTCCAAGTCTGTTTCAAGTTGGAGGTACAGGAATGACAGCGTCGATGCTGTGGAAGACAAAGAGATTGTGGACGCATTTCATCCGCCATTGTAGTCAAACTTGGCGCCAAGGCAGTGGCTGTCAAAGCTTGTTGGAAAGGTGACAGCAAACAGCCGCTGACGGCGCGCATCGGTAAACAGTGCGGCATGATTGATTGCTGCACAGCCGGCGGGTAAGAGTGTGCCGGAAAAGGTAAAGATGAAAACGGCAGGTTGTGGCATCTCAGCAGAGATTAAAAAGCTTCAGACGGACGGACAGGCTTCACTCTCTTTATAAAATTATGTGTGTCCGTCTGAAGTCATTTAAACTCCGCCAACTCCGCGCTCAGATCAACCTGCTATAAAGTGCCCTAAAGTCTTTTTTCCAAAGCTCAGGAGACTCAGATAAGTTCAAGACTACTCCACGTAATGCAAGGAAACTGAAAAGAATTTTGTTTCCATTTGAACAGAAGACTCGCGGTTTACAGCAAGATGTGGCCGATCCAGCCGTCCATGTCAAATTTGATACGGAACTAATGCCGCACCCCACAATCATCATCACTTCTCTTTCAAATACACTTCGGTCATGTGTCAGCCTGCTGTTCTTCCGCCAATGAATCCAATAGTTCAACGTTGAACCGGAAAGTTGAACATCAACTCCACAGAAGAGGATGTGAGGCCGCGAAGCGGCCGAGCAGCCGCTTGTAATCTTATAAATAGGGAGAGGAGAAGCGGGCTTCATCAAGCGCTGGAATGGTGATCAGTGTCACCGTCTTGGCCACATAACACCCTCATTCCATCGTTCAACCACCCAGAACAGTGTTTACAGCAAATGGCAGTACCGAAGGCGCGAAATAAAAAAAATTGCTGTTTTGGGCAGTTTCTGATCCTCATGACCGATTCGCCCATAACTCGATGAGTTCTGCACCGATTGTAATGAAACCTAGCTAGATAGTTCGAGCTAATTCATGTGCTATTAGCGATAGAAACACATCCTGATCATTCCGGTCATTTTGGTCTATTCAGATCCCCTCGGACGCGATATTGCCCTTTCCAGTGGCCAAAAAGTGCTTTACATTGCCAAACATGTGACTGCATTGCCCGCAATGTTATGCAATCCATTACAATTTCAAACGCGTGACTCTATTGCCCTCACTCAAAAAATGGCTTTGCGACTGCACTGGAATTGAAATTGTTTGGAAATCCAATGGCTTGCAGTGCGGGCAAGAGAGTCTAGTACTCGGCATTTCCAAAAGTAACCGGGCATTGGACTGTAATCAGTTACCGCAGAAGTCTTGTCAAAGCCATTATCTACCTATGCTGGACTTGTCCTTGGTCTCGCAGGAACCACATTTCGTGCGGCCAGCCGGGAAATACTTGTACGCCACGCTACAGTCAAGACATTGCTGCATTTTCTGCTCGGGATCAGGAAAGGACATGCAAATATGGTTGAATGTACCTCAACACCGGCCAGCTTAATTGCATCTGACCCGCAGCTTTCGCGCTTCTCGCACTTGAAGCAATTAAGCCGGCTGAGATCGAGATGCTTGAATACCAGACTGCAGTCTCCGCAACTAGCCATGGTGCGGTGGGCGATGGGAAGGGAGGTGACGAAAAATGTTTCAGAACGGCAACCTTAACAAAGCCGCTGACTACCGCATGAAGATGACCCTGAGCATCGAACCCTGAAATAGTTTATCTGCAATGTAAGGAGGTAACCGTAACACCTATCAGACACGGCCCCACATCCTATGCGTCCTTACCAATCGCAAAACACCGAGTCGTACACCACTGAAGTCAACAGAAATTGCCTGAGATTATGATTGTAGAATTTGAGGATGAGTTGCGGCGATCGACACTCGGTGAAACGTGAATGCACATTGCATATGGAGTGCGGTAAACAGGGGGCGAGAACCTGAAGTCACAAACACGCGATGTGCCAAAACAAAATCAAAGCTGGGACTTGTTGGCAACCGTACACGTCTCTGATGACGTGCATCAGAGTGATGGGCATCAACAGCTTGCACAAATTCGGTTTCTCAGTACTGTGCACGCAGTTTTGCCTTAATCTGGCCTGGGACGAAATTAACCAAGGAAATGTCACCGAGAACGGCTGAAGAGCGGGAGCTCATGGCCAGCAACGATTACCTGGGTCTCCTCGGATGTGTGATGTATGGGATGTTGTGTACGCGCGGCAATTTGGCCTTCGCTGTGGGCGTTGGTAGTCGGTATAGCTCGAACTCCGGGATCGAGCATTGGCAAGCGCTAATGCATCTTTTAAGATAACATCAAAGGCACACTTGATCTTGGCATCACCTACCATCGCGGACCAGGGCATTCAACAGCGCCGATCTCTCGAACCTTGCTTTGTACACGGATGCAGACTGGGCCAGCAACAAGAAAAAGATGCGTTCGACCTCTGGAACAGTCGTCCTTCTCGCTGGCGGTGCAGTATCGTGGATCAGCCGTTTGCAAAGTGTTGCTGCGCAATCCACGATGGAAGCTGAATATGTCGCAGCCAGTCACTCGAGCAGGGAGCTAACCTTCGTTTGCAATCTCCTCAGTGCACAATCAGGGCCTCTCGTCCAAGTCTCAGGAACAAGAGAGCGGATTGGGGAGTGAGGTTTTTAGTCATGAAAGTAGTTGAATAAAGGACTAAAGAGTTATGGCTATTTTACTACCCTACTTATAGTGTTTAACGAGTCTTGTGAACTAAGAGATATAAATATGTGTATCAACTATGCCTGCCAATCATCTGTCATAACCTGTGTATTGTTTAGGGCTTTGTTTATAATTCCCTGGGCATTTATCAACGGTTTTTTTAATTTTGGTTTATAAACAGGGTGTTTATAAGCCAGTTTATAAACGGCGACTAACGGCTCAAAATGGGGGTTTTTGCGCTCCTTCTCAAGTGCTTCGGTGTCTAAGGCTTCTTGTGGTCCAAATTGCAGCTCTGCTGCACCAGAAAGGTCGATTTTTTGAGCCTAGAAACCATGTACGGGAAAGACAACCACAGTTTTGGTAATGTGCACTGCTTTTTCGGGGTTTTTTTGAGCCTGATGTTCGAATTTCCCCCACTGTTTTCAGAAACAAACCTAAATCTCACCGAAAATATTGCTAATCTGTCCAATTTCTGTTGAATTTCCAGCGGAATTGCCCTTGCCGAGCACTGCCACCTGAATTAAAAACAGGGTGGTTTGGCCCAGGGATTTAAAACCCAGTTTATAAACACCTATTTAAAACACTGTTTTCAAACCGGCTTTATAAACAGAGCCCTAGTATTGTTCAATGTTCCAATGCTGTGTCCATATTGACTATGGTGGTTGGTCTCCTACGAGGAGGATGTAAAAATTGGGTAATGTTTGAGGAAGAAGTTATGCCCTCATCGTCGTCGAGCGCGATGAAGACGGCAGTCTGTGCGACAATGATGGTCTTGACAGACCATCTGGACCACTCAGTTCCCATCCAAAACGGCAGCAGCCTGACTGCCGTGGGTAGTTACACGGCGTTACATCACCCAAAACGATTTCCGATTTCCGATTTCTGATTTTTGATTTCCAGTCAGGAGTAAATCTAAAAGTTAAGTATCGAAATTTGAATGCCGGGCTGTGGCTTTGATAGGGAAAGAAGCCAAACCCAGCCTAAATGGCCCGAGTCCGTGCCCGAAGTTCCCGAGACAAATGTTTTAGCTAGACAATGCAGTGGCTGATCAAAGGGGTCTCAAACATGACTGAAACTCCAGTAGAGCCCATAGCCACCGCACAGAAAACGACGGCGTTTGAAAGAGGGCCATAAATTAGAACATGGCGTACATCTGTCGAAGGAAAAGCAAAAGATGAATGCCCCAAGACACTACCAGGCCGACCCGATTAACGTTGGACCACCCTTGCAGTCGCCATTCCCTCGCTCTCTCATTGTCCTACCGTCCATTGCCCAGGGGCAAGGAGGGGGACTTTCTGATGCATCGTTACTCTACCGCCCCCCTTGCGGCACCCGGATATTTCTTGAACAAAACCTTTGCGAGCCCATCCGGGATAGCACCCAGTCACACCTGGTGACCACTACCTGCATCAATGGTTACAGCGGCCCCATTCCCAGTCTGCAGGTACCACCGGTGGTGTACACCGAGGACGCCGACAGCAAGGAGACGCAATACCTCCGCCGCCGCTGCTTTGATTGCTACGTGGCCAACACCCCAGGTTGGCGGAGGAGCGCAATAAATCGGGGGAAAATTGTCTGTAACAGGTGCGGACTCTACGAGAGAACCCATAAACGTTGCCGGCCCTCGGAGCTCGGTAGTACGCGTGGGACGCGCAAAAAAAACCCGCTCAAAAGGGACAACATCGTTAAAGAAGAGAGGTATGTTTTTTTTTTTTTTTTTTGTCTACGAGAGACTAACAGTGTTGCTCGAGAAGCGTATCAAATGTTTTAACCCATGACGCATCGATGTACTGCGGACACAGGCCGCGTACACACCCTTGTAGAATTGGAGCAGATTGGAATATGGTGGCCGGGTCTCTTATAGAGCAGGCGGACGAGATGATTTCCTCATACTATCACCGGGAAGGACGACAGTCGCCTCTGTCTTAGGCTGTTTCTCTTGCGGGGATACCGTGGCATCCCGCAAGATATATATAACTGATTCCCGCAAGATACACACCCGACGCGCCCCGCAAGATAGAGAGTCCCCGCAAGACAAAGTCATCAGAAAAGAAATTGCCCCAAAACAATTACAATAAATTAGATAAGTTGCTTGTACGTCGTTTTGACTGCACGTAGGTGGAGAACAGTGCCAGATCGCCATGGCTGGCCAGTCTCAACCTGGTCAACTTTGGATATCTTGGTTTACTAGAGAGTAGGACTAGTCAGACTAGCTTTCTGTTGGATGTCGAACCTGATTAAAGAAGCCGACGCACTGACACGCCTTCAGTACAGATCATTACTCAGCGCCTCCGGCGCACTTTTTCCGGTTCATTCTGTCCGGTGGAACTTACAGATATATTACTCAGTACTTTACTGATACATCCAAGATTCTAGTACCTATCGTAGAGTATAAAAGCTGTTGTCAACTTCGCTGGACAATCATCAAGTCTTATCTCTCTCATTCTATTTTTCGACACTTCGTTCAAGTTACAACTAGATCCATATGCATTGAAGACACTGACTGACTTCATGTAATCTACAACTCTGATAATTGCAGTGAAACTCTGTGACCAACTTTGAACAGGGTGAATTGGATCCATGCTCGGCCATTTTGAGAAACGGAGAGCATGTTTGAATGATCATAAAGTGCTTCGATAATTTTCTAAGGGTCATTTCACAGTGCAAAGTTGGATGAAAGTGGTTGAGTATGAATTCTAGCAGATAGTAGAGACACAATACATTGTTGAATGCTGATGGAGGAGGGAATTCCATCCTTCTCGGCCATCTCGGGCATGTTCAACTGACAATAGCACCAGCAGGACTTGTGCTTTTGAAGCTCTTCATGAGTCCCATTGGTTTTAAAGCCACTGAATCGGACATATACAATCCACCCAGCTGACAGAGCCTCACAGATTTTCACAGATCTCGTGTATTTAATCAATGGAACTATCTGAGAAGTGCTCCAGCAAGGGATGGAACAGTTTTTGAGAAGTAGAGAGTGTGCAATTCCACTGTGTAACCTCAACGACAAGCTGAATTGATTTCCTAATGAGCAATTTGGGAATCGTAAGAATTGATTTTTTTTTGGGCTGGATCAACCCCACACCGAGGCATCGCTCTCCACTTACATGCAGTCAAAACAACGAGGGATGGGTACTAGGAACTTGTCCAATTTATCGCAAATTTGTTGGGACAAATTTTTTTGGTTGACTTTATCTTGCGGGAAACTCTGTATCTTGCGGGAATCAGCTATATATATCTTGCGGGATGCCACGTTTTCCCCGCAAGTTAAACGGTCTGATTATCGCTGCTAATCTTGCGGCAATTCCATCAAATCACCGATCTATCTTGCGGGACGGCCGAAATCACCGATCTTTCTTGCGGCCGAATAAATGTGCATCCGGACCGCCATAGGAACCTTGATCCTTTCATACGGGGTGGCACAGGACAAGGCTGTGATCTCCCACTCCAACTGGGTTTTCAAGCTTTCAACGAGATCAGGGCCCTCCAGCTCTGAGAGATCCGAGTCAGAATCGGCCCCCTCATCTGCTGAATTCTCCATAGACTTCCAGTCTGACTCCGAGTCCGACAAGGTGTGGTTGACGCCGCCATCCAAAGAGCACTCATTCTCATCGTTATCAGACACAGGTTCAAGGTCAGGCAGTTCAGATTCAGGGAAGATCGGAAGAAATCTGGCCGCGGAATCGTGTTCCTCTTGCGATCCGGGCACAGAGCGATCAGGCGGAGAAGGGGAAAATGAAACAACTCTTGAAGTCGCAGAGGCAGAGTGAGACAACGGTGAAAAGTGGCCCAGCCGAGGGATTGAATGATATGACACAAACAGAATTTCAGACCCAGCCCACGTGATGGTTGTTGAGATGCAAACGAGGCGAGATCATAACGAATGGAGATTGAACCAAGCAATAGTACTCACGAAAGATCCAGCCAGTAGTTATCATGAAAAGAAGCCCAGCCGAGTGCGCTGGGAGTAAAAGAATGCCAAAATAACTCCCGAGCCAGACGAGGGCAGACGAGCTTGATAATGATAGTTGATGCACGAACAAGGCGCGATGATAATAAACAGAGGCTGAACCAAGCAGCAGTACTCATGGAAAGATTCAAGAAGTAGTCATCTTGAGAAGACGCCAGCGAGTGAGATGGAAGTAAAAAGACGAGGTGCAGATGAACATCGATAATGATGGTTGACGGGCAAAAGAGGCGCGATGATGATAAACAAGCGGTAGTACTCACGAAAAGATCCAAGCAGTAGTAATCTTGAAAAGACGCCGGGCCGAGTGGGGTGGACACAAGAGGATGCCAAAAATAATCCCTGAGCAAGACGAGGCACAGATGAACGTTGATAATGATGGTTGAGGCACGAAGGAGGCGCAATGATACCGAACGGAGGCTGACCCAAGCTGTAGTACTCGCCAAAAGATCCGAGCAGTAGTAAGCACGAAAAGGTGCCCAGCCGAGTGCGATGGAAGTAAAAGGATGCCAAAATAGTTCCCGAGCAAGACGAGGCGCAGATGAACGTTGATGATAGTGATGGTTGAGGCGCAAATGAAGGGCAGTGATAATGAAGATGATAGTTGAGGCACAAATGGGGCGCCATGATAATACAGATGATAATTGAGGCACAAATGAGGCGCTATGATAATACAGACGATAATTGAGGCGCAAATGAGGTGCAATGATAATACAGACGATAATTATGGCGCAAATGAGGCGCAATGATAATACAATGATAGTTGAGGCGCAAATGAGGCGCGATGATAGATAATGATAACCCGAACCGGGGAGGATGATAGGATGAGGACAATGGTAGACGAGGCTCATATGTGGGGATAATGATGAATGGCAAGGGGTTGCATGGAAAGAGGCGAGTGTGGGAAAGAAACTGTCATTGAAACGAGAGGATAGCGACCGCAGAGTGCAATCGACGAATGAGGCAGAGTTTTAACACAAAACGTGAGTGGGGTATAGTGACAATGGGAGAAGGGAGGCAAAGTGCCAGAAGAGTCCTAGAAGCGCGTAGCTTTACATAATGCAGCGAGAGGAACATAAGACAGCTTCGGGTCCGTGCACGCTTGCCCCACCCACATACTTTCAATAGACAGACCGGATTCGAGCCTAACGAGCAATTAGTTCCGTGCGATGCTCACCCCATACGACATCAGGATTTTTGCCGACACTGATATGCTCGCGGGTGAAGAAGACTCCGCTGACGTTCCCCACGGTTATTCCTTCCTCTCACTGCCGCGTAAACCTCGACTCCAGTCCAATCGTCGTGGCGGCGGAATTGCTTTGCTTATTCGGGAAGAGATTAACTTTGGGAAATCTAACTTAAGCTCCCCCGATATTCTGGTTCTCGACTTGGCCTCGATGTGGCTTATCGGCGCATATATTTCCCCCGTAACTTCCTGATCGCAAGGCTGGACCGATGTCGAACCAATATTTCCACGAATCCAACCCTGAATCAATCCAGCGTGCATTGTCTTCTCGGGAGAAATCGGCGTATTTCCATATGCTGGCTTCAGACGAAGGTGGTCTTTGAATGTCGATGCTGACGGTTCAAATTGGGTTGACTGTCGATTCTCCGGGGCATGCTTTCCAAATCTTCGAGGAAGCTGGTACAGCCAATAATTCCGTTTCGGCACGGGAGGGGGATACCTTCATCCAGTTCTTGAATCGCTCGGCTTTCAAAGGCCAGTTAGGTGAGCGGCAATGGCGCGTCAATCCCTACACTGACAGCTTTGGTCAAAACTCATTAATCGTCCGACCCTCGTCAAAGTCGCCACAGAACCGTCAATTAATCTCGCCTTCTGCCTGAACAAGAGTAGAATCTACACCGTTCGTAGGAGCATGACCTTTTTGTTTTTGGTCTCATATTGGGCTCTCATGGGAGGATGTCAAGCCACGCGGTTCAAAATGTGGGCCATTTCAAAAGCAATAAGGTCGCACGCCTCAAAATGCAAACAGAGTCACGCGCTTCAAAATGTAAACCAGTAAGTGCGCTCTGGGAAGCGCAATAATGCCTCCGATCGGGATCTGAAGGGCTGTAAATGTCCGCAGAGATCGGCTGAGTTGACCTAATTGGCGCCCCTCAACGCATTTCCAAGGCGGCCACCGCCTCCCCAAAATGGGCCATTGAAAGCCAGCTCAATTCTGAACACTTTTGCCTCCAAGAACGTCGAAATCGGGGCACTTTTGGCTGAGATATGAGCAAAACAATCTGGTTAGGCTTTCCAAAGCCAAACGCAGCTATTCCAATACCAAACACGCGGAGGGCGGGCTTGGGCCGCTTATCAACACATGGAGGATGCTCTGTTCAAGTGGATGGATCCACTGAAAGAACGCCAACAAGTTATCAACCCCATGTGAATCGTATCATACTTGTAGTCTCCATCTGGTCTGGTCCCGTTAGATACATGCACCCTTGGCTTTGCCTCTGCACTGGCCGAAGCCTGTCTGCAGCCCTTGCCGTCTTTGCCAGCGCAGGACATTAAGAATATTTTTTGAGAGCTTGGGTCGCTCGGCCAAATATGGTGAGATCAAATATCTATTCGGCAGTTGAGCGCAAAGCTCTCAAAGCACGCAATGATGAAGATATCGAACTGGTGTTTCGCAGCAACAATGCGAAAAATTATAATTCACAACAGAACTTTAGTAAATCTCGCCAATTTTCGGTACACCAGTTAGTGCTGGCTAAAATTGGTTAATTAAATTATATCAGCCCAATTTTACATGTAAATTACAGGTAAAAATACGTATTTTACATGGTTGGCCCTCCGAACTGCATGTAAAAACTGTGAAGAAACCCACTCCACACGTACTCACAGGGCAGTTTTTTGTCGTCCTCTGGCCCTGTCAAGACCCTCAGGCCAGCTAATAAACACGAACCCCTTCTGAGGTGACACGGATGGCGAACACATTTGAGATATCTACTTTTCTCACGCAATTCGTCCCTAAATCTATCTAGAATGGGTAATAAGAGATTCTCAAATTCAACTCAAGAATGTTTTCCGGCTTCCACCGAGCTCTCGGGTGCTGAAGACTGGCCAAGTTCCGTGTTGATGCACAGATGGAGCTCCGCCGAGAAGGCGTGTTTACTTTGCTGGAAGCTGGGATTCAGGCTCCAGCAGCTGCCGATACTCTCACTGCTGCTGCTGTCGACACCCCTCTACCTGGCACTCCTCCTCCCTCTGGTATAGCCTTTAAAGACACCCCTGCAGAGCGTAACAGCCGTGCTTTGGGCATCATTAATAGGCCGCTCGCTCAGAGTCTCAGACACGAGGAAGACGCGGCACATTGCGGCTGGTTTGCTTGTGGGCGTTGGTGAGAGTAGGTGTCAAAGACAGGGATACATTAAAGAGATCCCCGCGTCCACAAGAAAGAGATAAGAAGAGCCCAAAATAACGAGAAATCTGCGCAAGTCTCATCTTGTCATGGAGGACTTCGTCTCCCAGACCCAGATGCGGATCGTAGAAGCGCGGAAACCATGTGAGCCGCTCGCTCAGAGCCTCAGACACGAGGAAGACGCGGCACATTGGGGCTAGTTTGCTTGTGGGCGTTGGTGATAGTAGGTGTCAAAGAACGCGTCAACAAACGCGATGTGCCAGTGATGTAGGCCTTTATACCCACCAATTCGGCTCTGGGACGCATTCGGGGAAGATTCTGAAAATCATCGGCGAGGCAGTCGGGACGAGTGTGTTGAGAGCAATTGCTTTGTGCGCAGTCGGCTTGAGTGTGTCGAAAAGCAGTCAATTTGGACGCAGTCGGATCAAATGCCGAGAAAACCGAATAAATGCTTTGACACTTCATTCGACTGCGAGTTCTTCCCGCAGTGGCCCTCAGGTCAAATGCGCCTTTTGTTGAACTCCTTCATGTTATATTTGAAGGTGGCCAGGTACCTAAGGGTGGCCAGCTACCTGATGCACGATAGTACATCTTCTGACCAGCCCTTTAAGTGTCAAAAGCAAAATTGAGGGAGGAGCTGTGCTCGCGAGGTTCCCATCAGTTTTTGATGGCAAAAGTCGATCCTCCTTCGAGCTGTAACTACATTCCACAGGGTTGTCCAGATGCCTTGAAAGTTGGTTCAAACCAAAGCCAGGAAGCATAATAAGAATTCATGGAAGGGATAAGGCTAAAAGTGCCAAAAAACTATCTGGTGCGCGAATTGATCTTATTTTTCCATATTTGGAACGCTCTCTTTTCTGAACACAAGAAATATGAGCTACTAATGCATTGTTCTTTCGTGAGTTTGAGACACAACAACAGAGAAATGACATCTCTGAAGGCCTGGGAAACTAGCTTCACGTCTTTGCCGCCGCATAGGCAGAATGGATAAGAGTCAAATAACACTGCTGATCCTCAACTCTGCACATACATTATTGACTGATGAAACTCCGCAACTCTGCTGGAGTCGACAATAAAAGCCAATTTATGGCCTTCCCTGTAAGCCCTGCAGCGATCCATCATTGGCCTCCTGCTTGGTTAACCTGTCCCGTTCGAGCCTTTTTACCTTCTTATGTTTCTTGGTCAGCTCATTGGTCGGGCTCTCTGCGCTTCAGAGTGGTCAATGCTGCAGCGCAAGGATCTTGTTATTCGTCTTCTTGTGGCGCAAGTCTCCCTCCAGTCTCGAAATGCGGCTCTCCAGTTCAGCGATTCTTGTGTCCTTGTCGATGATCTGGACTGCGAGTGACGAGGAAGATTGGTCTACGGTGTTAGTAACATCAATCAGCGGAATCTAGGAAGTCGGCAGGGGATATCCATGCTAAGTCACCGACTTTGACTGCGCTGTTTGCTTGAGGAAGCACGCCCGAATACCGAAAGTAGGGGTGCCTGAGTTTTCGAGACCCGAACGATGTTACTGAACAATTTTCAGCGTTGCCTCAGAGCCGAGAAGGACGAAAGCCCATACCCTCCGCAGGCAGCGGCGTGAAAACGGCTGGAGAAACTTGGGTTGGCCACCACGGTTGAAATACGCTTTTTACATACCGGTTGAAGGTGGTCCATCCGGCCCAGTGTACTCCTCGAACCTCCCTCCTGCCATGCACCGCGGCCCTCCGGGGCGACTTTTGTCCCTCCTCGGCGCTCTCGAGCTCTATTTTCCTGGTTCCTGCTCTGTCCTATGTTCTGAATTCTGCGGCAACACGTCAGCTTGAAGGCTAGACTGCACCTCAGCGACAGTTCCCTACAGACGGCGCTGCAGGGCCGTTTGCTACTCAGAAATATACAGGTTGGCACGAAAGTTAAATGTGTTTTTCTACTCTATGACTGAAAGAACTCTGCTTACTGGACTGCACCTCGATCGCCTTTGTGACCGCAGTACAAAATATTACACGAAAACAAATGCGTTTTTCGATTTGATTCTCCGTGCAAAATAAAATGCAATCATGTGCTGTACCTGACCGCTCTATTCTAACTGAATAGACATTCATTCGACATTTTTGCGGGATGGTTTGCACTGCAAGCAAGAAGCATTAATTAAGATACAACTTCTAGACTGATTCAATGTTCTGCACTCCATATATTTCCGCTTACGCAACACGCAGAGCACTGGGTCTGATAGCACACTTGCAACGGATCCAGGGAATCACCTGCGACAAGTTTCAGCCTAAACGATCGAGTGCATACCGATTACCGACCTATTTTTTCTCCGCGCATACCTTTTCGAGCATTTTAGTCACATGCACATAGTTCACACGGCTACCATACTCACGATGACGGTGGTTCCGGTCACGAGACATCTCTAGAGACGCTTGAGGTCGGTATCTGATTCACTGTATCCGGAAACCTGGAGTTTTTCAAGGTTCCCGACTTTATAGGAATGCAGAGGCTAACCGTGGTAATTGAGGACACGACTACAGCAGAGCGAAAGAATAAAGGCAGCATTCGGTAACCGCCCCAGCTGCATCCAGCTGCGCCGGGCAAACCGCACAAACATTTTGCTAATCTCGTTTGAGTTACATTGAATTCGTCTCACAATATATCTACTCGAGTAGGAAGGGGTAATGTTTGGACCACTGGATAACGTCCAGACTTTCGAGGTCAAGCAGAAGATGAGTGGTCAACTCTGCTGCAGCATCTCCGTGGCTCCCGAAGCGAGTATTGTTAGTGTCTGGGAATTTACGATGTTTCTTTCCGAGCTTCTTCGTCGTGAAGTCGGCATGGCGGTCGCCCTGTCCCTTCTTGGCCTTGTCTTTGTTGTTAAAAATTGCGCCAGCAAGCGCACAGGCCTTGACGCCACCGCGGGCTGATGCCTCAAAGGCTCGGAATTCATCCTCGGTGAGTGCAGCATTGGGGGAGAGTGTGTGATCGAGGACATTCCGAAGGATGGCCGCATTTGCCTTGTTTGCGAGAAGAACAGGAGGGGTGGCGTTCACCTTCGGCCACTCCTCCATCATCTCTGCATTGCTACCCCTGAAGCTGTTGAGGTCCTTGTGCATACAGCAACCGCCCCAAATGAAAAGGTCCAATGTCCGACGGTCCTCGGAAGGAAGCGCGTCGTATTCTTCTTTTACCAGGACTGACACGACCTCGGCCATGAGATTCTTGTCGCGTTCCGCTTGCTGTGCTGGCGACAGCGCGTTCCATCCCTCCTCTCCTGCCTCAGCTATCGTCTTTGCATTCCAAACCGCCAAATAATGGACCAACTCCAAGAATGCCTTCCCAGCAAGTGCCTTCTCTCTCGCGGCATCCCCATTACAGCAAAATTCCTGGTGCTCCTTGGCGTCCATCTGTTTCCCCAGACCCTCCTGATCCAATGGAAATTTCTGATTTTGAAGACATCCCACCCCTTCTCTACCTCAATTTATGGAAGGGTCGTCACGATCCTGTTTACACTCTCCACTGAACGACATCGAAATGTCTTCATCTTCGGATTCTGGTGATGACCCTTGCTCAGACGATGGAGACAACTCTATGTCTGAAATCACCTCTTCTATTCGCTCATTGTCACCTCCCACCCCGCTGTGAAGAACAGACCTCGATCCTTAGAGTAAATTCGATGAATTCCAAGACCTTGATATGCCGGTTTCTCACGAAGAAATGATACAAAAATTAGATGAAATGCTCGGTCCAGGTGACGAAGGACTATGGGGAACAGGTCAGTTTTGCCTCCTCTCTCTTGTGGGTCTTCATTATTTGTCAGGCAATGCGCTTTCGTCTTACCGAGATAGTGAAGCCGAAGCAAGCCTATGGGATGCACGTGGGTTTTTCTTTTGCTTATCTGTCTCTTGCCCGAATATTCACTTCTTTTCAGGCAACTCTATCTTGACGGAGCAGGATCGCGACGATATTAGCAATCCTGGATTTGATGTCTTGTCTGAAAAGCCTAAGCCAAAGTGCTCTGGCTAGAGGCGCTGCTGATCTTATTTAGCAAATACACAGATATTTCGTTTACAAGGCTCGATTGCAAGCCGTTGCTGTGATTCGGAGGGGGTTTGAAGAGAAATGTTTCTGAGTGGTGATTGAGGATACAATGACGGAACGAGAAATGAGGAACTCACCGACCTCCTCTCTGACCAGGGAATGTCCGTTATGGCTCGGTGGCCGGTTGGGGACAGCCCTTGAAAGTGCCGTTTCTGGGCCTTCACAGTGGCATCTAGGTTGGAAGGACGGGCAATTAGCACACAGTCCATAAGCAGACCTATTATAAGGTCGGTATGCTGGAAGTCTTGAATAGAGACCACATCCGTCGGCCAAGGTCGTGGGGCTGGTTGTGGTGTATAACAGAAGACTGCTATCTGTATCAATCGATGCCATCCTAGAGAAGTGATTACGGCTCCCAAGATCTATGGAGGCGCGGCGCTTCCCTGCGGAACGCCTCGTGCATCTTTGAGGAGTTCACAGCCCGAAAAACTCTTCGGTGAGACGCAATTGCTTCGGTACGGCGGGCGGCAAGGGGATCGGAGCTGAGGGCGAAGGATACACACTTCGACGTGTTCGCCTTTCGTTCAAAACGAGTGCTCTCTGTTCATTATCAGAATCGGGCCCGCAAAAGTCCGAATCCAAGTCAGACTCAGAGTCCATCGATGGATCGCCGTTGGTTTGATTAGGGGCGTATCCCCCTTGTCCTGTCTTCTCGCAGTTGCTGCACAAACAATGCCGATTTTTCCTGCCAACTAATAACCATCATCTGGCAATATCCCGACGTGAACGAGGTACATAACGCACAATAGCCATCGCCGTAATGAACTGTGATTTCTTCACCACTCGCGATTCGTCTTGAAACGCGGAGGGTGATATCATGATATGTTTGCCTTCACGAGATAGCTTGCAATTGTTGTCGCAGTCGTGCTGAAACGACTCGTCAGACATAAGGGATAATAGAGCAGAAAGCCACACACATTGACGAAGCGGGCCGGCCCCAAGATGCAAGATGAGGTAATCCTTCTTCATCTGTTGAGAGCGGATGATGCTGAAATCCTTGGGAATGTTCGGATTTCAAAGATCAGTGTGTGTAAGACGCATATCCTCGTCGTCCGTTAGAGGAGCCATCGATCCTTTTAACGCTGTGATGACCGTTCCAGGAAAGAGAGACGTACGGCTAAAATGCACAAATCAGACTTTCCAGTGCGATGTGAGTATCGGGATGTATGGGAAATCTCAGTGCAGCCGAAGAGTGGTACAGCTCAAGATATCGGGATGCGTGGCTGATGACGGGAGTAAGGGGCGCACTGAGAACGACGAACTCATGTGGCAAACGCATTGATTTGTTTCTGGGTATACTGTTTGATGTAATAACGGACGGTAGCCTTCCCTCGCCTCACGCTGTCTAATCAAGCCCTCTGCAAGGTCAAGCCGGGAATCTAGCTTGAACGCAACACTAATCAAGCACAACTCGCTCGCAAAGATAGTACTCGACCTGGGGGTTCTATTGAGACCGGTTGCGACAATGCATCCAACAACGGCACCATGCACCATGCTCGTCGAGCTCGCACGATTAATCAAGGCCACTCCGGGTCACCTGGTTTGGGATCCCATTGAACGCCGTATCAAGTAGCTGCCTCGCACCGCTCTCTTCCAATGATTCTGATTTTGTTTCCCAGCTGTCTCGCACATGTCATCAACCTCGAGGAAAATTGATCTCCGCTTACAGCAAATACCCTCACTTCAGCCCTCACGATCCTGCGGCCCGTATCCCCAGTACAACGGCGTCGGTTGCTTCTCTGCGCGACGAGATTGGCCTGGTCTGCGCCATTGCTGTGAAGGTATGTGCCTTGAACTACTTCATTTGATATTGACATGATGCTATCTCAGGGGCGTTCTTCGGCCAAGCGCAAAGACCTATTCAAAACCATTCAAATGCGAGGGAAAGCGGACTCCACTACGATCGCAAAGCAGATGGTTCGTTCTCGATATGAACGTCCGCTGGTGAGAAAAACCATACAAAGAATGTGGAAACACACCTCGACGAAGTCATTGAGAGTTACTGCCTTCTCTTCTGTCTCTTTTGGTGTTCTTCTTCGATTTTTCAGTCTTTTTGACCTGTACGTCCGGCTGAAAGCCCTGTTACAGAAATTTTGGATAGTGTGACAACACACCTCGACAAAGTCGTCCAAAGAAAGAGCTTCCTTCTCGGATTTCTTAGATTTCTGGACAGTGACCTCTGGCTGGAAGGAAGATGTTGTCGACAGAATAATGCGCATAGCAGAAAACACTGCACCTTCGCAAAGTCATTGAAAGGAAGAGCTTCTTTCTTGGACTTGGAATCCTTATTCGTCTTGATATCTGGCTGGAAGAACGTGTGAAGGAAATTACAGCCGTTGTCGGAACCGAAGGCGCGACCAAAAACATCTTATTTCGGAATGTTTTCAAAGAATTGTGAATAACTCAGTCAGCTTTGCACCGATTTTAATGAAACCTAGGTGGATTTGTCTGCCTAATTCATGCGCAATTAGTGATAGAAAGCGATTTGGGAAAATAATCCATATTGGGTAATTTATGATTTTGGGCCATTTTCATGCCAAATTCTGTCTAGCATCTCTAGAACACGTCCCAGCAACCTAATATTTTGGGAGGGACCACATATATACCTTTCTAAGTGCGTGATAGACCCAGAAATACAGATAATCTACTTACAGTTCCCACAGCTCCATTGGATGCATTTGGTAAGTTTGGTATTCAGAAATATTGGAAGAATTACATTTATCGAGGCATTTCATATCATTCTGGATCTATCACACGGTTTGAAAGGTATATATGTTGTCCCTCCCAAAATATTAGGTTGCTGAGACGTGTTCTAGATGTGCTAGACAGAATTTGGCATGAAAATGTCCCAAAATCATAAATTACCCAATATGGATTATTTTCCAAATCGCTTTCTATCACTAATTGCGCATGAATTAGGCGGACAAATCTACCTAGGTTTCATCGAAATTGGTGCCAAGCTGACTGAGTTATTCACAATTCTTTGAAAACATTCCGAAATAAGATGTTTTTGGACGGCTGTAAACGAAGAGAGAAAACTCACTTTGCCTGAGTCATCCTTAGACTGCTTTGATTGGGATTTCAAATTTGTACCTACAACGCCAGCCTAAAAGATGTTGAAAAGGTCAAGTCCAGAGCAGAAGAGGACCTCACCGCTAAGAAGTCTGAAAGAGATAATTTTCCGATCTTTGTCTGCGTTTCAAAGAGTCAGAGATTGCGTGCCGCGTGGAATGTCTAAATCTCTCACCACTGGACGTTCTTCCAGCTTGATAGCGGGGAGCGAAAATTCCTGAAAATCAAGTCGTCAGTTGTTAATAGATGTAGCGGGCCAATAAAAATTACTTGGTAGTAGGCTCGGTAACGTGGGGGCCGCAGAAATACGCCTCCTGAGCCGATTTCGGAGTGAGGATTGGCATTAAGGTCGCTCAACTTCGAGCTACGGTTGTATTCATCGTGTCGGTTACAATCGTCCAGAAGGAACTGTTCGGAGTATCATAGAGGGTGTAGCGCAAAGCATTTTCGTCATCTGCGATAGCCCGTGCGATTGTGTAGTGGATGAGGAAGGCGCCTTTGGGTTCGTAGCTGTGAAAGGTTGACAAGAGCGCACGGTGATGACGACAAACTCGACTTACTACCGGCAGCGGCGTCCATACATGGCATAGCCTCCAGATCGGTCACATCTCCCAATCTCTGATATCTGTCTGTAAAACACAGAGCCAAGTTCTGCAGATGTCCTGCATGATCTAGATGGCCTTCAGGCGTCAGTGCCAATGCTTCTTGGAAGTTCTGCAGGGCAGCCTCCAGATCGGTCAAATCTCCCAATCTCCGATATCTGTCTGTAAAAGACACAGCGAATGTCTGCAGACGTCCTGCACGATCTGGGTGGCCTTCAGGTGTCAGTGCCAATGCTTCTTGGAAGTTCTGCAGGGCAGCGTCGAGATCAGTTAGATCTCCCAATCTCTGTACTGACCCTACTTCATCCGCACCTATCTGACCTGAACACGACTTGTGCCATCTGTCCAGTTCGGAGTTGTTCTTTGTGGAAGGAGACACCCGTGTAAGGGCATGTTCAAAGTGTTTCGCAGTAAGGACCCGATCCGGTAAATTGGGTCTTCCAGTCCCATCGGTGGTGGCATTCATCACCGTGACCGACTCCTTTGCCGCCTCTGTTGCTGCGGATACACAGAGATCTATAGGTTTACTTGACCATCAGATTTCGCCGGATATATGCAGACGACATGCTGACTTTTAAGGTCGGAGCCTGAATACCATCAGTCTTGCGTGCTATATCATCAAGTTGCACTTCTGGAAAGGCTTCGCCTCTGAGATAAACTTGAAGAATTTCTAAAATATTTTCGTTAGAAGCACGGTCAATGACATTCGGTGGTCCAACCATTCCGTCGGATCTCATCACGGAGCTTAACTAGCAACCTCATTGTTAATCGCCGCAGGACTGCTTCGTCGAGATCGTAAGGCTTTAAACGAGATTAGGATAGATGACTTGAACTCCGCGGTGCCATCACACACCCGATTTGTGGCGCCGACAACGACTACACCTGCATCTCGATTCTTTTGGGCTGGTTGCAGCCATCCATTGCCTAAGTACGCCGAGGTTAGCCGGATATCCATCATGCGTGCAACTGACTGCTTACCTGAAGAAATCCATTGACCTGGATGCAATGATGTTAGTGGTAGTCTCGGTGAGAGTCACGCGCCCCACTTACTATATCCCTTTTGTAGTGGTCAGAGTCTCCACTTGTTCGAGATCTAAACAAGGAGTCTATCTCGTCAAAAAATATAACACATGGAGCGAGTCGGTGATAAAGCTGCAGATGCGCTCTGACCGATATTATGAGTCCATCCACCTGTAGTTTCGGTGAATCAATCTCCGTTCAGTATGATCCTAGCGCGAACATATTGCAGATGGCGATGATACACTCAAAACGATCCAACCGGAATTTCGGAAAATTTGACGAGGCGGGTAAATGGCAGATATGTATAGATTCAGACTTCCTAATATTCCCTTTCAGATTGCGGGGACAAAAGACATGACCTCTTCGTAAAGCAGTCCTGGAAACAATGAGGGTTTAAAACCATACTTTGGGCCGCAGCAATCTGAACACACCCTTCAAGACGGCCTCTTCATACTTCCCTGAATATAGATAGATAGTGGAACTCAGACTGACACATATTTTGCGCACAACACGGTATCCCTTACCATCTAGATCAAACTCCAAATACGATGAATCGGGTGGAAGACAATCCGGCTCGTCTTCCGGGTCATGCTAAGGGACGTTGAAGTACCAATGGTGGGAGACGTACGAGCATCACCTTACATATAGTTCTAGATATTGGTGCGTTATGCACTCGATTGCACTGAGCCGTTTCCTGGGATCGAAGGTCTGAATATCCTCAGTATAACTCTTGGTGGACGCGAGGGTGAATGCTAGTTATACCAATAGTTTTTGCAAAAGATCGATAGCGGAAGCGGTTGCTGAGGGGAAGAGTGATTGCATTGGAATCGCCGTCGAAAGCGGAAGCGTGCGAAGAAATTGCCGGGAAGATTTTCTAGTTATGTGGGATATTTGTTCAACGGGGGAGTACCTGTTTCTCTCTTCAGATTCAAGTACCCTTGGGTGAACCTACCGTGTATTTACCCAGCACTCCTATAATCATCCGGAGTTGTTCGACATAATGCCTTCCCGGAAACAGTGGCTGGCGAAGAATAAGTTCGGCTAGGATACACCCTGTAGCCCAGAGGTCGATTGCCTATTAATAGACAAGGACATAAGTAAGCTTTGAAATTAACTATTTGCGAACATCTAACCGTGGTGTATTTCCGGAAGGAAAGCATAATTTCTGGGGCGCGATACCATCGGGTCGCCACGTACTCGGTCATGCATTCGCCGTCCGTGGTTGCCTTTATGTAAACACTGCTGGCCAGCCCAAAATCGCACACTTTGAGATCACAGTTTGCATTCACCAGGAGATTGGATGGCTTCAAGTCGCGGTGAACAATCCCTGCGCTGTGTATGAACTTCAGCGCCCGTATTGTTTGGTAGATGAAATACTGTATCAATAGGATACATAACAGTACGGTGAGCTTCAAAGGTTAGAAATTACGAGTAGCTCATACTTGGCAATGTTCATCGGTGAGATCTTGTGACCGAATTATGCTATGTAAATCGATGGCCATCAATTCTCGAACCACTGAAATAGCAGAAAGACTTCAGTGCCGACTTCTCAATGAGAAGATCTTCATACCATATAATTCCCTGAAGGAATCCAATGATGGCGGCTTCAGGACGTCCAATATGGACACGATCTGGCAGAGGCAGGTACGTACGGGTTTGTTAATTTTCTATGTATGTAAATAAGAATTCTTACATTCTCATGCGCACACGCAAAAAGCTTCAGTAGCTTCAGTTCTCGTAGAGTCCTCAAACACACCACAGGGTGGCGAAATGGAACCATCTTTTTAATCGCGACTGGCCGGCCAGTTGGTTTATGAATTGCAGTAAATACTGTCCCATATGCACCCTGGCCAATTGTGCCGCGTATATCATACCGATCGTCTGAATACTGTCGATGAATGTCAAATAAGAAGGAAGGAGATCTGGGCCATCACCAATTGTCGGACAGGAATCTGTAGCCATTTCAGCGAAAGATCGGAATCTAAGTTGGCCCCATTGACTCTTAAATGTCGCAACCGGTGCCATTCGGCGCCGAAATTTGGCCTTTAGCCGCTGCACATGGGGTCGAATCCAGTCTATCGAAACTCAGGGACACCGCCCTGCTGGAGGCTGAGGCTAATCAGTATCGCGCTCTCCCTTGTCCAACATACTCCGGCTTAGCTCATCGCCACTGCACTGCTCGAGGTGTCTTTGTCAGTAGGGAAGCACGGCCGTCCCCGTAAGGTACCAATGCCATTTTCCAGGATGATACAGCCAAGGACGACGATGATAAGGCGAACAGAGGCAAACATTGATGACAAGCGGCATAACTCCGTCAGTATCCTGCTGGTGAGAATGCTTTTGATGCCTATACTGCTTGCATTGGTTGTTTTACAGCCCTTTGCGGAACATAGGGCGCGGCCAAATTTTTTCCCATTTTGGGACATTTTTGATCTTTTCGACCATTTCCCTCGCTGCGCGCTCAGTTCTGAATGTATCGTTCTAAAATCCATATGAGCGGAACCGCAACGAAATTCTTGAGGTCCTCTCGTGCTTCAATTTTTTTTATTCAGCTTATATAAAATGTACAATGATATAATCATGTTTATATGGAAATCTCCTCCCACAGGGGGAGTTGGCAATATATTATTTTGGGGTCTCATTAGGGCATATATACACTTATTTCGGAGGTCGCCTCGTCCCCGGATTTTGTCTGTGGGTCCTACACCATGTGAACGATGTAATTGAATTCAATAAAAACACCCACTTGTCAGACACAATGCTCTGGCATAATCTGGTCCCAGGGGAACGTGATACTCGTTGGGTGCTCGTCCTGTGGTGATTGAAAGAGAATCCACGACTCACATTGGTCATCCAAGTCCTCGTCCCCGTAGGCGACGCGTTTCAATCTGCACGTATATTGTCACGTGATGGAAACGCGGGCAGATTGAAACGCGTCGCCTACGGGGACGGGGACTTGGATGACCAATGTGAGTCGTGGAGTCTCTTTCAATCACCACCGGACGAGCACCCAACGAGTATCACGTTCCCCTGGGACCAGATTATGCCAGAGCATTGTGTCTGACAAGTGGGTGTTTTTATTGAATTCAATTACATCGTTCACATGGTGTAGGACCCGCAGACAAAATCCGGGGACAAGGCGACCTCCGAAATAGGTGTAGATATGCCCTAATGATACCCCAAAATAATATATTGCCAACTCCCCCTGTGGGAGGAGATTTCCATATAAACATGATTATATCATTGTACATTTTATATAAGCCGAATAAAAAAGATTGAAGCATGAGAGGACCTCCAGAATTTCGCTGCGGTTCCGCTCATATAGATTTTAGAACGATACATTCAGAACTGAGCGTGCGGCGAGGGAAATGGTCGAAAAGATCAAAAATGTCCCAAAATGGGAAAAAAATTGGCCGCGCCCTATGTTCCGCAAAGGGCTGTAACTGCAGAATAAATTGAAATAAGGTTCAAAGTCCGGCCCGCCCCCGATCCATTGAGATCACAAGAATGTGCGAATTTCGGGCGGGCACGCCCTTGGCAATGCTTCTACTTAGCAAAGTCTCAGTGCCTCGGGTCCAAGAGCCCAGGAGTGGCCGGGATTTGAAGTTCCAGAAAGCGACATGGTGGTTGGGAACTGAGAGTTTTGTCCTTCGGTAAGTTTAGGACACAGAATCAGTTGGCCGCGAATGGCCGAGACTTGGGCTTGAGCCTTGAGGCTGGCTGCATCGTGAGCTAGGTTGACGTGGTCGGAAAGAGAAGCTCTTCGATGTCCCAGGAGAACGAATCCGCAGCTCTTGGGACTGCATCGCGGCTACGTGGTGGAGTGTCTCGTGGTCGGGACTGAACGCGGTTTGTGTCATTTCGTGATTCTCAGCACACAGTGCTTATGTCATGTTATTTTTTGGCAGGATATTTTGAACATATACGACGGGGTCGGGGGCGAGCTCGGGAAGCTTATAAAGCAAACACATCAATTGAATTGAACACATTGGGTGAAGCTATGAGACCTAAGTCATGCTGTAGCCATTCTACCATAAAAATAATATGTCTAGTGTCCTGAGCACTGAGCTGAAGCAGCGCTCGGGGCTCGCCGGCTGATCATCAGCTGACATAATCGGAGTAGAGATCGCCCACCTCTTGGGTTACAGATTACAAATCGGGAAACACAGCCACTATTTTCATTAGATTCAAATGTGATGCAAAAGTAAGAAAGCCTTGAACACAGCCACTAAAAACACTAAAACAAAAATCGTGGACTTGTCGAGAGGTCGTCAAAATCCTCACTCCGGATTTCTAAATGACCTATCCTTATTACATACAAGCGGCTGCTCGGCCGCTTCGCGGCCTCGCATCCCCTTCCGTTGGGCGTGACATTCAACTGTGGAGGTTGATGTTGAGAATTATATCAGCTTGAGAATAAGTACTGAGAAGTCTGGTACTCACCATCTGACAAAAGGCGCAGATAGAATCTGTTGCTACCATTTCTTTATGTGTTTTCCAGTGTTTTTGGAGCAATACATAGTGCGGGCATAATACTTCAAAGTTTTACACGGAACCGTGATGTGATGTCATGCACTCAGAAATGTACGCGAGAAGTGACTGTCACATCAATCTTTTGCTCGGCTCACTCGCTCGCTCGCTCTCTGCTCACCCTCCCTTTACTTCAAGTTTACTGGCTTGGACCCACTACTAGTAGTACCTCACTCGACTTCTCAGTCTCCCATCGCCCTCAAATTCGACAAGCTTACCCCAGAAGCCTTATAGTCTCTGAAAACAATGCATCGCACCCTGAAAATCCCAGAGCTTGTCGATATCATTATTTCAGAGTTGGGTCCGGAGACCAGCAGGACCTCGGCGCGCGCACTGGCGGCACTAGCGTGCACCTGCACAACGTTCCATGAGCAGGCGTTGGACGCGCTATGGAAGAGCCAAAATACAGCGATGAATCTACTTCGCTGCATGCCCGCTGATCTGTGGGACAAGCGGACCCTTGTGAGATTGGTGTGCATTCCAATTGCCAACTAACACCTTGCCAGATACCCCGCAGGGCAGTCGTAACCTCGGATTGGGACAGAGTCCTTAAATACTCAGCCCGCGTCAAGTTCTTCGTTAGCGACAGGCGTCCGTCCATGACCACTGTCTACGAGGCCATTAAGGATACCACTCCTGGAGAATATCTACTCCCACATTTGGAACACCTTTCCTGGAGGCATCAAAGCGCTGCTTGCTGGCCTTTCATTGACCTCTTTCTTGGGCCGTGCATCACGTCCGTGGAGCTCTCCGTCCAAAGGGGCGGACCTCATCCTCTGCTTGCTACGCTGGCGCAGCGGTATCCTGAGCTCCGCTCTGTTTCCATTGAGGGGTTGAACGCCCGCTCCGACCCCTCAGACCGGAGTCAGCTGTCGCGGTTTGTGCGCGAGTTGAAGCACCTAGAGTCTCTCCACGTCCGTACTTTAGATTCCGAGCCCCTGAGATACCTCGGCAATCTCCCGGCTCTCAAAAGTCTGGTCACGCTGCTCCCCAATGCCCTCGATCTTCCTCGCTCCAGCGAACGCCGCATGTTTCCCAACCTTCGTGAGCTCAGTTTTAGCTCTAGGCGGGACTGGGACGAGATTGGTCCAGGAATCGTACCCTTGCTGACGTTCCTGCGTATGTGCACCAAACCTCCGCTCCGTTCTTTCGACGCCAACATCGAGGACTGGACTCTAGACCAAGTCGAAGAATTTTACCAGGTGCTTGCGAGTCAATGTGCTCATAAGCATCTGAGTGTACTGCAGGTTCATTTCATGTACATGGAACCGCCTACACCACACCCTGGTCGCTTCTTCCGCCCTCTGTTCAGCTTCACCGGCATTTCGGTGGTTAACATTCTCGTCCCTGCGGGCTACGATATCGATGACGGAACCGTGTCGGACATGGCTCGCGCCTGGCCCAGGCTCGAGCTCAGGCTGACATGTTGCGCCGGCTACCAATCCCGCTGCACACTTTTGTCTCTAGCCTCCTTTGCCTTCCACTGTCCCCGGCTTCAGTGCCTCGACATAACTTTGGACGCCTCAAGTGCACCACACGAACTCGTCGGCTCCACAGACTCGCTCCCTCAGAGGCAGCTTACCCACTTGAACGTCGGATGCTCCCCAGCTTCCGACGACTGTATTGCCGCCGCTGCGGCGTTCATATCTTCCGTCTTCTCTAACTTGACAACAATCACGGAATGCCATTCTGGGGAGAGGGATATGATCGCGGGACGTGAGAATTCCGTGCGCTGGAACAAGATTCGAAGCTTGGTGCCGGGTCTAGAGGAAAGACGCCGGAAGGTGCTTGAAAGGACTGACCAGTGATTTGCAGTGGAGCCCATTTCGGTAAGCATTTGTGCTAACGTCACGATTCAGGGCCAACAAGCCAACGCGACGAAGGTTTTGGAATCCGCTTATCAGCCCCCAAATGAGAAAGGCTACCGAGGGAATCCCGGACAACTCCGTCTGAACTATACGTGACAGGATTGCTAGAAGGACGATGATGTTTGAAATCAGATATTCGGCCACAATCAAATATGACATGAAGCATGGTTAGAGAGGTTATTCAGCAAAATGCCGAGCCATTTTATACAGACCATGTGTGGATCTCGGCGCCCCAGTATCCATGGCTTGTGGGCGAATGGATTTGTTGCTTTTGGCACTATCGGCAATATCCTGGAGAGAGCGTTGGCATCTGGGCTCAATAAGGGGACTGGAGATTTTGACGCGATTGCCGCGCACTGGCACGGCTTTGGCGCGGCAGTGACGCGGCAGTGACGCGGCGTGACGCGCGATTGACGCGGCACTGCCGCGCCGCCTGTAGAGCGTTATGTATCGTTCTCCTTGCCTCAAAACCACTTCAGGCAAGTTTCAGTGACTCTACTACATCATTTAGAGCCAAAAGAACGAATACCAAAATGTGATCAGGTATAGTCTAAGCCACGCTGGTAGTTGGCATTTTGACCAAATCTTTGACTTGAATTGCTCTGTTTTATGTTCACAAACCCTCAGAATAGATGGAACAACAGAAAATTCAGATTTTCAAGTCTCTTCAATGAGTAATCAGTGTATCCTCCAAGTTGAACTGTTCAACCCGAACTCTGTTGATGATTCTTAACTGTGAATTGAATATTCCCCAATTTGTTCAAACATTCATCTAGAGTAGCAGTAGCCAGTACTTCTTGGTCTCATAGTGCATAAATAGTGAACCAGCCAGAGTCTAGATCTGCTTCACATCTTCTTTCAAGTGGGTGCAACTTCAGTTGTTCGAAGACTTTGGTAGACTGAGAATCTTATTCAACAGTTGACCCTGAAATTAAATTGGAATGCATTTGGGTGATGTACATCGTCCAAAATGGCTGGCATGTAGCTCACTTGGTAGGCGTATACTGACATAACAATTGACCCTCCGCCTCAACATGTTCAACCAACGCTCCCCGGCCCCAATTCAAGCATGGACATCATTTACAGAAAACCCCGACTCTGAATTTGGACCGTCAAGCCTATATAACATCTACAAATTGCCTAAACCACGCGGTGAATTCTTGTTAAGGTAAGAACAAAGTGTGAGAGCTAAGATGGTACTGTCAGGATCGTAAAGGTAAAGTAAGGTAAGTATAGCTCACCTCAGTCGGACACGCAACGGTGGAAACGACTGAGGTGACGTGGCGCACAGCGCTGATATATAAGCAAAAGAAAAAGAAACACAAGCCAATGTCCCGGAGGAACACAGCGGGTACGGGTAACACCGGGTCTCCTACAACACTTGTTGCCCCCAAATCATCGCTTTTCTGACTTGCTTGCAACTGTAAACCACGATTGGAACATCAGGCGGAAAAATATCTATAGGGAACTTCCGCGAGTCTCTTCAAAACTTGAGGATCACGAATATCACCACTTGAACTGCTTGCGTGGGAAAGCTAATCGGTACTCACATTCTCGGGATTTGTTCCTGTGCACAAAAGACCCCAATTTTAGAAATGGCTAACCACTTATACGAGACTGAACCAACTTTGACTGTCAAACTATGGAAGTGTTGAATTGAAAGGGCCAAATTTTCGGATTCTAAATCGAAATCAGCGTCGAAATCAGCGAAATCGGCTACTGTGAAAGGCCGTATATAATTATACTGAGACCAACAGGTAAATTTTTGATCTGGTTCCGTTTAAATTATCGAAGTTCTACCACCAAGCTGCAATCAAATTAGCATTACACAGTGTTATTTGCCAGACTAGGCACGGGGTGGCGTTACCATGTAACATCAGATGTTATACAACTCCGGGTATAAATGTTTTGTTTATACGACCACTTCCCAGCTGGAATTGAACCGTGGGAAGTGTTAATGAACTCGTTACATGGAGCCCCCGGCTTTCATTTCCCAAAAGAGCCATTGTTTTCTGTGTCAGAAGGGACCTAAGATGGATTATTCCGACCATAGATGCAAATTCATGTGCACTACTGATGCTCGACTAGACTCAGTTATATCCAATTTTGTAGCATCTCTCGAGGGGATGAGGGCCAGTTAAGAATGATTACTGAAGAAATAGATTGATGCATACTGCCACACGAACAACAGAGAGCTTATTTGGCAATCAGCATGTACACTGTAATTATCAAGCCTAAATGATCACCCAATCTCTGCTCAAAAATTTAAATGCAAGCCAATGATTCATACTTTATCCGGGGAACGAAGGGTTCCTAGTCTAACCTAGCCGGCTAGGGAAGTGTCTTCAGGACCCATGATTATCGGTTGATAGGTCGGATACCAAGTTCGGACAAATTTTTGGATCTAGGAGGCATAGGTCAGTGCAAAGTTCGGACAAATTGGAGGGCCAATGGCAAGACCTCAGATGCGAAGTTCGGACAGCGGGGCCACCGTGATCGGAGGTCAGATCAAAGTTCGGACATTTTTCAACCACTGGCAGTTACCTTACTTGTCAAAATAGAACTTCACTGTGACGAATTTGGAATGGGGTGGAGTGCACAGGATACCTGAACAATGTACATGTGGCTTATCTCCGTTGATACTGGGAGATGCAGGTGGCATGTAGCATCAAACTCGTTTCTCTTCCTTTTATCCCAAGATGGCGATGAGGGAGTGAGAATCTTCGAAGACCATGTCGAGGTTGGACTCCGTGCCAGGAAAATTTTCGGAGAGCTCTCGGATGAGAAGGAACTCTTGGCAAGAGCGGTCGCAAGTTTGAAAATGGTGAGAAGAAAAGGCAAGACCAATGTTAGCTTACTAGAGATAGAGGAGGACGAGGAGGACCTTCAGTAATAAATTGGGATTTTTTTCATGCTTCTTGGGGGGCCTGGAAAAAAAATCGCATTTTTTCAAGGTCAGATGCAAAGTTCGGACAAAAATGTGACCGGCCGCCCACTAGAGGCAGAGTTCGGACAAAATTTAGGCCGCAGGCCCGAGTGAAAGTTCGGACAAAATTTTTTGGAGCGGCCATTTTGGTATCCGACCTCTGTTGGGATAATCATGGGTCCTGTGTCTTCCCGACGTCAAATTCAGGTCGCTTTCTCTGATCTCACACAGTGAATCAACTCCGCGAGGTGATCCAAATGTAATGTATACCTCCTACTGTATCTGGATTCCTCCAAAGAACGAAGGAGTCAATAACAGTTGATTTGAAGGCTGAGAGAATATTTTCTACAAAGCTGCTCTCTCGAGCCGGTGCAACAAAGATTTTGAGAAAGTTGAGGGGTGGGACCTCAGTTTATTTTTCTCAGAGGGTCGTACCGCCCTCCCCCCACACAGCTACGAGTTCGTGAAAAATCATTGAAGTGATTTGTAACGACACAGACTCGGGGTGTTTATGAGCACTACTGAATTCACCTGGTATAGATTGAGGCAGTATTCTGCAACCACCAAGATTCATATGAATATCCAGGTGTATCACGGAATCAGGAATCCATTGAACATATTGAAATGTACTCGAAGCTGTAAGTGTCAATCAAGAATCCCTTACGCGTCCGTATACCAACGTCCTGTCGGTTCTCCGTTAAATCTCATAGTCCTCGCCTCTTCAAGGTTTGAACTCAGCTGGGTGTTAACCATCCATTCAAGAACACCCCGGGACTGGCGCGCGTTGGCGCGGCAGTGGCACTCACCGACGCGGCACTGACGCGCACTGACGCGCAGTGACGCGGCAGTGACGCGGCGTTGACGCGGCACTAACGCGCACTGACGCGGCGTTGACGCGCATTGACGCGCCGTTAACGCGGCACCGGCGCGGCGTTGACGCGGCAGGAAGTAGATTCCCAGCAGTGTCCAGACGTCTTGGGATGTCGTTGAACGTTCCTTGTCAAGTTTAAAGTGGTTTTCGAAGGCTGGGGCACAATGTACTTCAGAATAGTGGGACTTTTATAAATCCCTAGCAGCTTCGATTAATCAGGGAGCCCATAGACCGGAATCATGGATTCAGATTAATCAAGGCTTCTTTATGAGGGAAGGCCCCCTGGGGGCGAAAGCTCAGAGATGCAATTAATCTGTGTTTAAACTAATCGCTGTTTAAACGGGGTACGATCTCGGCACTGCGTCAAGGAAGGATTAAACTGGATTGTTTAAACCGGATTAACCAACCAATATTCACAGCACAAAAAGTGAGCACTCCGAGGTTCGATCCCGGGACTGAACACTCAACAAGGCCAAGCAATTCCGCAAGCAACATATACCGCTCAGCAAATCAGACCATAAGAGATCACTGAATAATTCATGTCCAGTAGACCCCGTTGTGCCACCACTCTCCAACCAAAAGATGAATTGAGGACACAAACATATTGTGTTTAATTGCTCATGATCAATTGAAGCTAGAACCCCAGATACATCATTGAATTGGATTGCGCAAACCTCCCCCCCCATTGGCATGACCATGTGAACAAAACCCAACAAAAAAAGATTCCTCAAGTTGAACTTCAAAGTTGATTCGTGCTTCACTGCCACATGTTCATTCTTTGCTGTAAATAAAATCCATCCATATGCTTAGAAAGGGTGTTCTGAAGCTCAGCAAATAGGAGATTTGCTGGGAAGAATGTCAGCTTCCTTCATTCATTGGAGAAGATGATAATAGGCTAACCACTGCTGGCCAAAAATAATGTGGAGTATTGGCACAGTCTACTTAGATGGGCTGGTGATGTGGGGTAAGTATGTCTATATAATTGCACAGAGGTTGTAGTGGCTCAAGGTAAAAGTAGTTTTTGCCATAGTACGAAATCCAGCGGTTTAAATACTACGAGGCACATAGCCATGGGCAAGTCATATCAAGTCATAATAAATGTTCTACACTGTTATACAATGTACTATCATGACCCATATTGTTCTATGGGACACATGTTGACTCTGGTGAAGTCCCCAAGATGCCTGAAGGCAGTTCGTCCAAAATGGAGCAACCTCCCGCTTGGCAAGGTGAACATGAGGAAGAGGACAACAACCCAGCCTCGGATGAAGCAGATGAGGTAAACAATTTACATTGATTCATGTACTCATGTTTCACGAACCATTCAAGGGTCAATCAGGTCACTCTTTTCTACAAACCTCAAGTCCTCCACCAACTTTATTAATGGACTCAACATCACTGGCCACATTTTGGTGAGGCCTGGGGAAAGGATATCATTCTTGCCATATTCAACCCCTAGACTAGGAAGACTGTGTCAGTGGGCATAATTCACCAGTTCCATGATATACTTGCTGACCTGCTGACCTGGATTTACTTAGCCTTCCGAGTTGATTTTCATCTTGAAGCTGACTGCTTCTGGATGCCAACTGCATGATATAAACAAATCATGTCACAAGCATCAGTCCCCAGAACCAAAATTAAGGCACTCACCATCCTCAATGAATTCAACGCCGATGGCCCGAGGTCCAGACACAAAATTTCCCTTTATCTATCCCGAGTGTCTTCATCAATTGCAATGTTATGACCACATTTTGTCTCAGGCAACTCACTTGGTCCTTTCTTACAGCCTATCTTGCACTGCAGTAGCATCAGACTCCTCTGAAAGAGCTTTATTTGATTTACAGTTAGTAATTATGGCCAAGTGTAAACCTCCTGCACACCTCTTCACTCATTGACTCGGCTTTCCTGTGAGATATTTTCTTCTTGCTTCCTTCCTCTACCTTGTACTGCACTGCACAAACTCTCAAATATATGCAACATTCTTGTTTCTCCTTGTGTAAGCTTTCTTCTGCAAGTGTTGCTCCCCTGGGTCCCAAGGTGCATTTTCACCATGGCCCAGTATACATTCAAGAGCCTGTTGTGACACCTAAGGCACTAAGCTCAAAGCTTGCAACAACAGCAATATTGATCAGGCTCGTGTAGCAAAGAGCTTACCCTCCTTGGATGGTGGCAATGAGGAGGACCCTGAGACCAACCTCTGAGTGTACCACTGGTAATGCTGTTTCTGCTGTACTGATCATTGTGGGCTCAAAACTGGGTGTATCATCTTGGAAACTGGACAGTTGGCACTGCACAGGAATTTGCATCTCCTCTCATGCCTCGTTTATTTTTATTCAACCTGTATAATATGTAGTTATAGTGTAAGGCCATCAAAAAGTTGACGGGGAAGTAGTAAGACAAATTTATGTAGTACTTCATGATATACACTTCATTCTCATCCCGTCGTGCTTTCAGGTTCTACTCAGTGCTGAGTTCTGCCAAGCCCCTGTTGGAGGTCTCGGGTTAAGTCCCAGCCAGCGAAAGCTCCCGAATTCTCTTCCCATTTGCGAGTCCTACTAAGTTCCCGTGGGTCAGGGTGCTTCCGAGTTCCACCTAGTGTGCCGAGTCCTGCCGGGCCTCCATGTCGGAGGTCTCGGGCTAAGTAACGGCTGGTGCAAGCTCCCACATTCTCCCTCCATTTTGAAGTCCTGCTAAGTTCCCGTGGGCCAGGTAGGTAGGTAGGTATATTCCGACGCGGTCCAGTTAAGAAACAACCAGGGCCCATACTACATACATCACGTCAGGTGTATGCTACGGATGCTATCAATCTTCAGCCATTTGAACACCTGAGTAACCCTCTGTCCGCCTCCAACATCGAGTACAAAAAAAAAAAAAAATACTGGTGTTGGGATCTTAAGGCATAGAAAAGTCCCCAGGGTCGTATAGCATCCGAAATCAAGCACGAAGGAATCCACAATGTCATTCAAGAGTATGGTACAAATATTCCGCAGGTTTGAAAACCTGACACTTTGTGAACTCCTCTAGTACCTCATATGTGTACTTTGCCAGTCGCTGAATTACATCAAAGCTGCGGCATTGCACCAGTGCTTGGAGAAAGTCGTCGATCGAGTTCCACGTGCGAGGAAATGCGGCATGAGTTTGTAAACATCAATCAGAAATCTCTTCTCAATGCAACGAGGGAGGGCTCTGCCATGCATCCCAACAATGCATGGCCCTTGCTCTCGACTACCGACCGGCAAAAGTGGCAAAATCTCCACTCACGAGGACACCGCTTGTGGTGATGCTCCTTGTAGCGTAACAGCTCGATCCCGAGTCTGTGTGCAGATAATATAGCCGGGTAAGCGCCTTACAATGGGCAGGTACAGGAACACGGAGGTATTGGTGCAACCTGATCGGCATATGGACAAATTTCCCAATTTCAGGTCTCCAGATGCTTGGTTGATTTTTTTCTCAGTTGATCTGAGCATCTGCATCAGCATGAAACTATTCTATTATACTAATCATGTGCTTCCAATGACTCGGAAGTCATTTTGAATCTTTGAAAATCAGTTTTTAAACTTATTTTTCTGGATTGGGAATTCTATCAATGTGGCGGAATCTTCTGTACCACCTCAAGAAACCATATCCAAAGCCAATTGTGGACCACCAGATGCTTCCACTCATTGATCTGGTTCCCTAAAATCCAAATTTGAACTCACAATTTGAGCACACAGGTTAGCTGGAGAGACCTGAACCCAAGCCCAGGAACTCCACCCTGAGCCCGCTAGTGGTCAGCCTCCCAGCTTCTTATACTTCTCATTGCAATTGTTTCAGTTGGCCTGGTGACAGTTTTTTTTTCAGAGAGACAACCTTAGTTTGATATTCAAATATCTCAAACACTGAACTACTAAACCAGAAGTTCAGATTCAAAGTTCAAAGAATGGCTGATTCTGAGCCCAAGTTCAAGTTTGGTGTTTGAAGAAAATAGTCGCGAACCTGAACCAAACTTTCCCATCACTGATTAATCCAGATGTATGCGGGTTGTCTCAGAACCAAAGTCTACATTGGCAAGCCGGAATAGACAATAGACATGAATGTGGCTACAGATAGACAGTTTGACCAGCTACCTACAGTGATTTCTTGGTGTAGTTGGTTAACTCATAGATTGTCTTACCACATCACTATCTCCAGGTGTGCATGTGTTCGAACCTGGGTTTGGGTTTTCTTTTGCTCATTACGACCTGCTTGCCATGATTAAACAGGATTAATCCTCCCGATTTACCCGGTTTAATCTCCGTTTAAACACATCTGTTAATCTACCCTCATGTTACTCTTTATTTGTTGATTAATCCAGCACCCTGTCTCAGTCCCCAGGACTATTGTCCCATCCTGATTAAACGGAATCCTTGATTCCGGTCTATGGGCCATGGGTTTAATCGAAGCTCCCGGGGTTACTGGACTTTTCCTACGATAAACAGTCATATTTGACCTGAACATTGTCAGTTCCTCTCCAATATCTTATCTGACTGCTTCTAAGTGTATTTTGAGTGCTTCCAAAGTGTACGGAAGATCACCAGTAAGTTCAACAAATGCCGCGTCAACGCCGCATCAATGCGCGTCAACGCCGCGTCACTGCCACGTCAGTGCCGCGCCGGTGCGCGTCAATGCGCGCCTGCCGCGTCATTTTTACCAGACCCATACCAACCCGCTCATAAGCGGTACGTTTAGATCCACCTCTCGATGGGTGCATCTTGGGCAGCAAGCTGTTCTGGAGCTGGGCAACCCGACGCCGATATTGAGGAGAATAAGCCCTTTAACTGGAAGTGATCCAAAAGGTTAGCCATACACCTGCGGAAGAGAACGAGCCCCAAATGTAGCGGAACGAAGGAGAGATGATCGAGATTGGGATGATTTCTCACAGGCGATGCCATGGCCGAATTAACAAATGCCGTGTCCGGCATTCCTCCCCATCCGGAGATCGGTCACAGCATCACATCAATTGCATCAACTTGCCTCAATTTTGGTGTTCGGGGCCGTCCATACTTGCCTTTCAACATGTAAGTAAGACCTAAGCATCAACCATTGTCTATGCCCTTATATTTGCCAAGTGGCCGGTTAGCTAGTGTGGCCGGTTAGGCAGTCAGAAATAGTAGATCCTCTCATTTTTGAGAATCTGGCTCTATGCTCATAGAAACATGTCTCGGATCCAATTTCCTTGTTTCAAAAATTTGCGCCACATTCACAATGGAAATGGTTTCGGCTCGCAGCTTGTTCGAGTTATGAGAACTGAATTCAAAAGATCAACGTACACTGTAAAATGGTGTGGGGATACCGAGGTATATAACCAATGTAGGTTTATTCTTCCAGAGACAAAACTTGAGCCAATGGTATCCAAACTTCACAGAAGTAGTCGCATCGCGTCCTCGATGTGACGTGACAGAGCGTGACATGCGTCGCGCGAGGTTTAGCGCCTTGGTAGCGCCCACCGTTAGCCCTGCCAAAACGATTTCACTATGCGGAGGAATAATGGCTGGAACACAAAGGCTTCTGTTTCCGGTCGATCGACCACCTCTGAACGAATTGTTACAGCTATTTGCGGAACATAAGGCGCGGATCAAATTTTTATCAAAAACACTGATTTTCACTAATGCCCCTTTAGCTCGCTCAATTCTTGCCCGATTGTCTTCAAACCTGGACCAAACAATGTGGAATAACTTTCCGCAGTGCTTAGGCTATGTGTGATATTTACTTTACCCAACCGACATGTCCAAATGGGGTAACAGACAGTTTTTAGTCGTTGCCCCTCTATCTGTGAACATAATGCCCAGGAGCTCTTGAAAATATTTTAATGGCTTCTCAATAAGATATTACATTGCTTAGGATGGTAGAAAATCCGCAGATCTGTTTTACTATGGTGTTTCATGAGGATTTCAAAAGTATGTGAAATTTGAGTGATATTTCATACCCTATACCTCAAGATATAGAAGTAAAATACACCCTAAGCAATGTAATATCTTATTGAGAAGCCATTAAAATATTTTCAAGAGCTCCTGGGCATTATGTTCACAGATAGAGGGGCAACGACTAAAAACTGTCTGTTGCCCCATTTAGACATGTCGGTTGGGTAAGGTAGATATCACACATAGCCTAAGCACTGCGGAAAGTTATTCCACATTGTTTGGTCCAGGTTTGAAGACAATCGGGCAAGAATTGAGCGAGCTAAAGGGGCATTAGTGAAAAATAGTGTTTTTGATAAAAATTTGATCCGCGCCTTATGTTCCGCAAATAGCTGTAAAGCTCCGGTGACTCTGTAACACATATTGTCTTGAATAATACTTGTCGTATCTTCATCTGTTAATCTGTTCCAGGACAAAGAAGGTCACCTGAGCAAGAAAATATGACTTCAGATCAATTGAAGGGTCGTAATACTCCGAGAAACCATCTGATCGGCAGATTGCCGAGCCTGCCCTCGAAAAAATTGTCTCGTCTCTTGAAGTCTTCGCTTGCCCGCTGTCCTGAATGCCCTGTCAGGGTAAGGATGGGAATGGTTGCTCTAAATCCTGCACCAATTTCCAGGCTAAAAAGTCGGGGGTCCCCGACTCGGACGTCGCTGAGCTGGAGGTGACAACTCGTAGCAAGACTCACAGCCAAACCCGCAGCCTATTCGGAGCCGCATCTGTCAAAAACGAGTCCGATGACGGTAAGCTTTTTTATTTTCGGATATCATGCGCTTATCGAGTTAGAGTACTTCCCAGATCTTTTGCTTCCGAAATACGACTCAGATGTCGAGGATATTCCAGCGCCCAACAACCATTCAAGTAATTCGGAATCTGTTCTCCTCCCTGGCCAAGACTGACAGATATTCCAGGATCCTCTCTGAAGCGATCGGCGTCCCCATTTGGGAGCTTCGACCCCGAAGGAAGGAGCAAGCGCGCACGCTCAGCATCTCACAGCTCGCATCACAGTAAGCTTAAGACCGAAATTGACGAGCCCATCCCCTCATTTGCGTCCTGCGTCGTCATTCCAGCACAATCCGACTGCTCCCGCTGCAAGTATCACCTCGGCATCTGCCCCTGGCTTCACGTCTACTTGGACACCTACCTGGTTATCCCCCTCGGGTGTCTCATCCAGCTCTTCCGCTCCTTTCCGGCTGGCTCTTCTTCTGCCGGTGGTGGTGTAACCCCTCTCGTGAACCTGTCAGCAGGGGCCGGTACTTCGGCGTCCGCCTCTACCGCCGCCGAATTTGCGCATTGAGTCTGGATTTCGCGTTTTTCTCTTTCATTCCGTCCTATTTTGTCCCGGAGTTTTTCGGAATAGTTACATGCACTAGTTGACTACAGTTATACAAATATCTACGGGATACGACCAGAGGAAGATATTGAGAATGGGTTGTCGGTCCGTCAGCGCCTTTGAGGAAGTTACCTATGTTCTGGCCTCCGAGTTTACCCCGAACTTCCGGAAACATCTGAGAGGTATCCTATGAAGCTGGACGGCATAATTTCATCTGAAACCCAGATGTCAAAATGGGGGAGGCGGTGCTGTGAAGACCGTATTGCTGGCCCGTCTGTCCAGCCGTCCAAATGTAAGATTTTATGGAGACCTATTTTCTCGAGTTTGAATCCAAGGTGATAGCCAGCGCAATTCTAAGCAAAACTGTCTATCTGGATTTGTCCCTGCTGCCCTCATCATTGAGCCTGGGCCTTTGAAGCTCTTCATTCTGCAGGGAGGCGCGGTGCGGTGAGGACCGTATTCCTGCGGGTCCGTCGGGCTCGGCCTCACAACATGATATTTTATGGAGAGCTAATTTTTCGAGCTTGATTCCGAGGTGATAGCCAGCGCGATTCTAAGCAAAACTGTCTCTTTGGATTTGTCCCTGCTGCCCTCATCATTGAGCCTGGGCCTTCGAAGCTCTTCATTCTGCAGGGAGGCGCGGTGCGGTGAGGACCGTATTCCTGCGGGTCCGTCGGGCTCGGCCTCACAACGTGATATTTTATGGAGAGCTAATTTCTCGAGCTTGATAGCCCTCATCATTGAGCCTGGGCCTTTGAAGCTCTTCATTCTGCAGGGAGGCGCGGTGCGGTGGGGACCGTATTCCGGCCGGTCCGTACAGTGGTGGCGAAAAATAATGAACGCGGTGGTTTGGGCTCAAATCCGGGCCGAATCTCTTCAAACAGAATTGTAGCATCAACGTTGAGCAATTTCAAGCTCGTATGGACAATTTAAACCACCATACCTGTCTAGATGTCCTGCAATCGTACTCGTTATGATCAAAAGTAACCGGAAGAGGTGCTTCTTGGCAGGTTATGGTATCCTTTGGCAAATTCTTTACCCATAATTCAGAAAGGAACATACTTCAACATATCCAATCAAAAAACAGCATCTACTGCAACTTGTTTCTGTGAAAATCGGGATCTACATCATTTTTTGATCAAGGCGAGATTTTTGCCCTCTTTTGATTTATTCATGGAGCCATTTAGGAAGTCTGTACACCCCCTAGATTTTTTGTGCATATTTCTATAGGTCAACAGCTAATCATCAGATATTACAGCTATTGGCAGTATCGAAGGCGCGAGAAATTTCCGTTTCGGGATGTTTTCAGAGAATTCCCGATATCTCAGTCAGTTCTTACCCGATTCACATATAAAATAGATAGATATACTCAGATAATTCATGCCAATTTAGAGAGCTTGAGCCCAAGCTGTATGCCGCTTTTTGATTGTGCAAAAGCGGCATGCAGCTTTTTTTCCCCCTTCCTCTAAAGGCCATTACGACTGTGTAATAGCATTGGGGTGTCGGAATTTGACTACCAGGAAGAATTTGTAAAAAGCTGCATGCCGCTTTTGCACAATGCACCAAAGCGGCATGCCCCTTGGGCACAAGCTCTCTATTAGTGATAGAAGAAAAGTAGCAAAAATAATACCTATTCAGTGACATGGGTTTGCAGGGCGTTTCGGGTATCCATGCAGTTTACAGGTGATGCTACAATCGCCCTCTTTATAAGATTATGTTTCTCTGTCTGTCTGAAGCCATTTAAACTCCGCTCAATCTCCGCTGATGCCGCCCTGCCCGGCAGCTCGCCGTCGGTGATTGTCGGGCTCCCGAGTTTGCCGGCCTACAGCCAATCAACATTCCTTGGCCGGCACCACGTCACCAATCCAACAAACTTTGGCAGACACTGCCTCGGCACTAACAGTGGTATCGATGAGGTTTAGGGCCGTGCAGTGCAATCTTGTATTTTGTAGATACCCCTAATGAAAATAGGTTTTTTAAATTTTGCTATATCGTGTGGTCGAGTTTTCAAAGAAACTTTCTTTTGTTGCGAGGCAATAACGATGCAAGTAAAGCAGCCAAAGCCATCAAAAACCTCATAAAATTCATGAAAATTTCAAAATTCTAATTGAAGTGATTTGGTCAACAGCCCACACAATGCCGGCAATTCTTTTTTGCCAGTATCTCTATCTTTATAAAATCACGTCTGTCTGAAGCCTTAAAGCGCTCGGAGGACCGTTTCGGCATTGTGTACATTTTTATAGGCGCGCGTGGCGCCTTTGTTTCGTTGCGGTGGGAGCCATCTGTCAATACCCATCCTAGCGTACTGCCGCGTAGCCATCATGGCCAGGTACGGCAACAAATAGAAATCAAGTCAAGTCAAGTCAAGGGTTGACCCTTCATGATTGCAGCATTTCCTCCTGATCACTGTTACAGAAAACTCAAACCTTCTTCCCGGTTCAATTCTGCGTCGAACCTCCAGAAGTCGATTTCGCGTGTGCACCGGAGTGGAACTCCACCAGTCGCTGCATGCTCCGTCGAGCTCGAAACGCCCCTTTCCGTCTGTCTTCTTACAATCGGGATTTTGCTAGAGGAAACCGGCCGAACCGACGGCCTCACTCCCGACGAGTTGGCGCGCATAGCCCACGGTGCTCGACCTCACCTGCTCGCTCAGGCTGATGACTTACTCATTGTATCTCTCTCTGTACGTGGTCTGCAAGTAAAATTATCCACTTTGGAGCACTGGTGCGCTGTGAACTTCATCCTCGTCAATTTGATCAAAACAATCATCCTGATCTTCGGACCAACGCTCTCGCCGCAACCCATATTTCATCTTGGTATTACACAGCTCACCATTAAACCAGTCGAGAAATACGTAGGAATCAACATCAGAACGGACACTCTGAATATATTCCAAGATCACTACAAAGCAAAAGCACACACCGCGCGCTATTGTGGGCATAGGATCATGGGGATTGAAGACATGACGGGTAGGTTAACGCCAAAAGAACTCAAGCAGCTTTATATGGCGCGAGTCGACTGCCACTTGATCCATGGATGCGAAATTGCTCCGGACAGTGAGAACGTGCACATCAAGCACTTAATGAAAGTTCAACTTAGCTTCATACGCTAGATGCTTAATCTCCACCGCCGCTCCATGATTGTCGCATTGTTCACTGAAACTGGGATAACGTCTCCACGAGCCCGACGCCTCCTTCTCAATCTTAACCATTTGGTGTACCTCCTGGGACTCAACGACGATACATATGCCCGCGCCGGTCTGACTCAGGATATGCCGCAGACAACTGGTTCCAAGTCGCCTCATGTTCGAATTTTAACTTCCAAATGGAGACCAGCTCCTCGATTTCTGATGGGAGCAATGGAAGCTCTTTATCGTTCCCTGGCACTTGTGCCAAAATTGGAATGACGGAGCCCATACGTAGCATCCTTACAGGTCTCATGTAGTCACTACGCCATTGGATGCAGACCTCACGTGCGAAATATGGTTAAATTTTTGCAGGGTGTGTGGACGGCCATTATAATGTATATTGGACCGTCCCCGGGTTCGTCTTATTTTGCCTGGTCATTATGGAGAGAGTGTTTCCCGCCTCATCCCGCTACTGCGAGGATGATACGTGCCATAGAGAATAATACAAAAAAGAGCGTCCAGCCCCGAAGCTGCAATTTTTCCATCCTGAAATCAGGTTGCTGACCTCTGTCCGTTCCCATTCACTTCCCCACTAGGACTTGCGTGACACTCTTGAGGTCAGTGTTCGCCCTTAAGGCCTTAGAGGCACCTTTGAAAATCTCTAAGGCCTCCTAAGGTCTAAGCCTTAGGATAAGGCCTATATTTAAGGCCTTAGAGCCATTTTTTACCCGCTAGGCCTGCCGCTTCAATTGTATCCAAATTTTACTGCGCTGGGAGGTGTGATTCGAAAGATACAGCCCATTTAAGCACTGCATACATGTCATGGACGACTAGCCAACATATTCATCTTCCGACGGGATTTCCACCGCTCCATCACCCAGCCGTGCGTCTTCCTCAGCCTCCACGCGCCGTTCAGCATCTGCCAAACCCTTCATAAGAACTGCCTCTGCATCAATTTCCTCCTGCGACAGTCGTTCTGCGTGTTTCTTTTGAGAACCACCAAAAAGCTCGGCAAGCGTCCGCTTCTTCCACTTCGACCAGCGAGGAATGGCCGCGCGTCCAATGGGTGCCGTGGTTTCATCGTCATCCGAATCTGAATCGACAGGGGCCTCCGACCCCGACTCCGACGCCGCTGCCGCCTTCCGCAATAATTGTGCCCCGACTCCCCATCACCCCCCACTAGAGAGCCTCTTGGAGACGGAGAAGCCGCATGAAAGCGATGCAATGAGTCGTCCAGCGGGTGAGGTTGGCGACAAGATATGAAATGACGAGGACACGATTAGGACGATCCTTGCTGACATGTTCTTGCGCGCTATCGAATATTTTGCGGAGCTTTTCGTGGTTATTGATCCAGCCGATTAACGCGGTGGCCGTCTCGGCCATTGCTGCAGCAAACTTGTGGACCTTGAAATAATCACCAAGTATCAGTTGAAACTGTCGAACATAAGGATCAGAATACGCTCGTGATTTTAAATCCCCAAACACACCTGGTGCGCCCAACAGGACGGCAATATTAGATATCTGCGTTCTTTTCCAAGGAGGACCCGGCCTTTCTTGCTTCCTCCGTCTGCGTCGGTGATAAAATGGATGATGATACAGCCGTCTTTAGTTTCGATACGGTCAATGATTTCCGCAAATTGTTGGCACATGCCGGGCCCGCTCTTGTCCATCGAAGTCACGTCGACCAACTCAATGGTATAGGACTGGGAATTTAATGGTCAGTTTCGTTCCGACGTCGATTTGAGTATCACTTGCCTTGTAATCGAGATTGGCGCAGAGAGTGATAAAATCAAATTCTCGTCGGTTCCGGGGATAACAACTCCCGTGATATCAGAATTCCGGAGTAGACACACCAGAGGCTCAATCGCAAGATTAAATAATAAACAGGAAAGGGGATCGCCTTGTCGCACACCTCGGGTAACGATGTATGGTTCACTGAGTTCTCCATTAATCATAACTACGGTTTTGGCATCAGTGTATAAACATTTGATCGTCTTTGAAAATTTTGGAGGGAAGCGCATGTGGTGTAAGACCCGCAGTAGGTAGCCGTGATTAATTCGGTCATATGCTTTCTTCTGATCTAGGGCAATGAGGATCCCATCTTCCTCTGCCACTTCAGGGTAGTTGAGCAGGAATTTCGCTAATTTGACTTGGTCCTCAATCTTTCGCCCTTTCATGAACCCTGCTTGATCTGGTCTTATCAAATCTAGAGGTAATTGAGTTGATGCTAAGTGCATATTGTGAAAACTTACATTACTGTAGCCTTGTGTATGGGTGAAACACTTTTTGGAGTGTGACTGAAACAACAAGGTTGAAACGAGAAACAGCGACTGCGTTATGCGTTACGTGTGAAACGATCCCAATTTTTTGGCCCCAATTTTGAGGTTTTTGAGCCATTTTCGCAAGAATTTTGACAGCGTGACAAGAAATTTTGTTGAAACGACCCCCGCGTTATGAGTTATCGCTGAAACGAAACAGTCCGTGCGTTACGCGTTACGTTTCACCCATACACAAGGCTACAGTAATCGCGACACCCTTGCGTCCGAACCGACAAGACCGACCGATACGGTGGTTGTAGTTTGCAGGATTTCTAGATTCTGTTTGCAAACGTCGGGAGTAAAGACGAGGTCAACGTATGTACTCTGGCAGGTCGTAATTAATGACCAACAAAACCTGTTCAACATCGATACCCCGCGCCCACACGTCAGTCGTAATCAGAACCCGTCTGAAAGAAATTTAGTGTAGGTCAAAAATGGTGAAGGAGTAGAGGCTTACGAAGTTCCACCACGGAACTCTGCCATAATAGCATCGCGCTGCTTTTGAGCCATTTGATCATGCATGAACGAGATGGTGAATTTGGACGCGCGCATTTTCTCCGCCAGCCAGTCGACCTTTGGATGTCGGGAGTCAGTCCCAGTGAGAAACCCAGCTAAGGAAATCGAGCTAAATCGAGCTACATCGAGGGATTTGATGGGTCCTCGATGTCGCTCGATAATCCGGACAGGGCTCGATGTACATCGCCTTGTTACATCTTTTTGAGTCCTCGTTCTACCGTCACTGCTTGTCTGGTCTGCTCCACCGCACCTACCGCCTCGCTTTCGACCATCAGCACTGAAGAATCTACTATGGACAACAACACTCACCATACTCGCGCGGCCACTCGTGCCGGCGTGTTTGAACCTCCTGCGCCTCTGTTCAGCCCCGAAACTCGTTCACCTGCGGCTACTGAGGCAGGGAGCCCGAAGAACCCCTCTGCCGAATTGTCGGCTTCCGCCGTCGCTGCTGCGATGGTGAGACCTACCTATGCGTCGGCGTTGGGAATCTCCAGTGTATCACGCACTGGAGATAACTCCTCGGAGTTGCCGTTGCTCACCAAGAGCGACGCGAAGCCCGACACGCCTGGTGTTGCACCGGCGTCGGACGTCGAAGATGATGGGGACTGGACTCCTGTTACTCGCAAGACCTCACGCTCTCATCGGGAGCATAGTTCGATTAGGAGCAAACATACCAATAATAATTCTGCTTCCAACTCGAGCGTCTCCGATAGTGAGTCTGAGTCGACCTTCGCGAAGGCAACCCACGAGATGAGTATTGAAGACCTTGATGCTCTTGTTCGTCGCCATGAGGCCATCACTGCTCAGTTCCGCGCTATGCGATCGGCGCGGGAGCAGGCCTTAGGAACCGATCAGGAGAATGTCAAGCTCGACAGTGAGGGGAACGCATCTGGTGCCAAGAATAGTACTCTTGGCACTACTGACTACCCGCAATCCACCTTCAGCTCTGCGCCGAAATTGCGTCGAGTTACTGTGGGAAGAAGTCGAAGATGAGGGTGACCTCATCAACTTCAACCATGTTGGGTCAAGTATGAGCAGTCCAGTGGCTGGTCCTTCCCGCGACAAGGGGAAGGGACCCGATCCGGGGAGCTGGGGAGATATCTCTGTATTGTCCTGGGTGCAATTTTTGTCCGATTGCCTTGGGATATGGCGCGTTGAGATCGCACTGGAAATCTGCAGTCAATGGTACCCTACATTTTGTGTTTTGATGCTGTAATAAAAAAATCCTGAAAAATCATGGTTTAAAGCAGGACAGCTGTAGCATTCGTAATATGTCCCAGATTACTGTAGTCTTTGGATATGTTATATTTCTCCATGACTTCTACACACTCCGGAAAATCCGAATTTTCGGGGCCACTGATAACGTTCCCGAAACCTAAAGTTTCAGGAACGGAGTCGGTGCTCCCGAAACCGTTGCCGAAACCAAAGGTTTCGGCAGCGCAGAAACCGTTCCCGAAACGGAAGGTTTCGGGAACGGTTTCCGACCACCTGAAACCTTTGGTTTCGGGAACGGTTTCTGGAGAGCCGAAACAATAGTTTCGGCTCTCCAGAAACCGTTGCCGATACTTTTGTTTTCGGGAACAGATTCGATGTCCCCGAAACAATAAGTATCGGCAACGGTTTCGGCGCGCCGGAACCTGTTCCAAAAACCTAAGGTTTCAGGAGCACTGAAGCCTAACTGCAGCTGAGCTGCAGCTCAGAGGCAGCTCAGCTGCAGCTTGCATAAAATTCAGAGGCAACTCATTAAAATCCAGCGGCAGGCGAAATAATCATTCGTCTTGTCTCATTCTTCTCTCTTTTGGTCAACTGATCTAAGCTGAGCCTCTTTTTACGAGCCATTTTCTTTGATGACCCCGCAAGTTAAGTTCGGCTTTTTTTGCAGTTGGAGCTATATGTATTCGCTTCAAGTGAATGTAATTCTGTTGAGGTTCGTAAATAATTTGTTTCAATTAAGCTGCAGCTCAGCTGCCGCTGGATTTTAATGAGTTGCCTCTGAATTTTATGCAAGCTGCAGCTGGGCTGCCTCTGAGCTGCAGCTGGGCTGCCTCTGAGCTGCAGCTCAGCTGCAGTTAGGCTTCAGTGCTCCTGAAACCTTAGGTTTCGGGAACAGGTTCCGGCGCGCCGAAACCGTTGCCGATACTTATTGTTTCAGGGACATCGAATCTGTTCCCGGTAGGTAGGTAGGTAGGTAGCATTACACGGCACGGTCCGAATCACGAACGCCGGTTTCCAGGGATTATCCCGGTGTACAAAGCAAGTTAAATTACACCATCGCCCCTGGACCTCTCTCCGCCATCTAAGCCCCAGTCGCAGACCCCATGAGTTTCCCCATGCCCCACGGTAGACCCCAGACAACGAAAAGAAGCAGATAATGACCTGGAATAATTAGCTTCCGAAACCCCTTCAGACATTTCTTCGACCTGGACGGTACACTGGAACGGCGTAAAATTCCTCAAGGACATCATGCACGAATTTTGCAACCAGAACAATGGTGGAGCGCTCATAAATCATGGCTTTCAAAAACTCAACACTTGAGAGTTCAGCCAATTTTATTTGCATTTTGGGTACTGCACGGAAAAGTTTGCCAAGGAATACATTGCGCATGTCGAGAACAGCCGGTGAGGCTTGGCATTCCACTAACGCGTGTTCCGGACTTTCCACAGCACTCAAGCAAAAACGACAGAGGCGCTCGTCTCGAGGAACTGATTGATGTTCGTGATCAACATACCGCAACCTCTCTAAGGCGAGTAGATGGGTCGACAGCATTATGGAAGTCAGTGCTTCTCGATGATTCTGTGTCTTCACCATGTACAGGTAATGCCTCATGAATAGAGTTTTTTGCGCGGCAGGCCTGTCCTTTTGGGGTTCGCGTCGCCCATGCAGCAGGTAGAGTTTGTCTGAGGAGTCGACTTCATGCTGCAACCACTCAAGTGCGCACTTCTCTATGGATTTTCGGTAGGCTTCGATGCTTTGCTCAGTTGCACTACTGAAGTCGAGAGGCGGACATTCGAAAGGTAAATTTTTTGCAGCTATTAGCACATCTCCGGCCCATGATTTTTTCCCAGTTGCCGCAAGTTCAATTGAACTGTTGAGACTTGCGCGGGCAAGATGGGATAATTTTAGCGACAGGAGGTATTGCAGATAGCCCAGCAGCAGCAGGAAGCGTCGAATTCGGAGCGGCATAATCCCGGTTTCTGTGAAGAGTGCTGCGACCGTGGAGTGAGAGTGAACATTCAAAACCTGCCGGAGAAAATCAACCTGGATTGCGCAGAGTTCTTTGACATGGACATCTTCACAGTCCGGAGAAACCTCGCATCCATGGATGAGGTGACAGTCCACTCGGGCCATGTACAGGTCCTTGAACTGTTTCGGGGTTAACCGGCCGGTTGAATCTTCGATTCCCATAATCCTATGGGCGCAGTACCTTGCTGTACTTGCTTTTGCCTTATAATGTCTTTCAAACATATTCCGAGTGTCTGTACTAATGTTCATCCCAACATATTTCTCGTGAACCTTGATGTTCAGAACATTTGCTCCGAGGCGGAATTGGAGGTCGTCTGGTGCACGCCCAAAAATCATAATGATAGTCTTGATCATATTGACTACAATGAAATTTTTAGAGCACCATGCAGCGAGTGAATTCAGTCTGCGCTGGAGTCCTGCGGCCGACAGCGAGATGAGTAATATATCATCTGCTTGCGCCAGTAGGGCAATTCTAACATTGGACAGAACCGGGTCGTCAGGATCATCTATCATGACAAGATCAGCCATGAAGAGGTTCCAGAGGACAGGGGACGCAGGGTCGCCGGTAAGCAATCCAATGAATGCTTTGAACTCGGCCGAATTTTGGTCGCCGTGTCTGACATAGTATTCCATCCGTTCGTAGAGCATGCGCAGCCAGTCGAATATCGCCCCTCCCATTCCCATGCGAATGAGCTTAAGCCATAATGTTGGGTGGTCAGTTGAAGGGAAAGCATTTGTCGCATCTACCGCCGCCACATAGAGGGTAAGTCGTTTTGCGCGCGCCCATTCTTTAACACAGCGAAGGATGAAGGGATTATTATTGGTCCTGTATCCCTCGCGGAAGCCGTTCTGATAGTCAGGAATGAGTCCTCGCGTCGTTGCCCAGTCGGTGATGCGCTTGTGAATTAGCAAAGTCAAGATTTTCAGCACGCAGCTTTCCAGGGCAATTATCCTGTAGCTGTCGGGATCTGACTTAAGCTTTCCCTTCTTCAGAAGTCCAATTATGACCGTTCTGAACCAAGTCGAAGGTCCGTCTTTTCTTCGAATGCACTCGTTGCAAAGGTAGGCTAGCGTGTCATTGGGGATTTCGAGGATTTCAGCATATAAAATTGCATCCTCGCCCGATGCGCTATGTAAGCCATGCTTTCGGATCTGGTCCTTCACCCAAGCCATATTGGCCTCAGTCCATTCCGCAGAGAAGAATCGTTCCTCCGATGAGTCGGCGGTTGCTTCTGGGATTAACTGAGCAAGGATTCGATTCATCTTGTGCTGCGATGCATCGAAAGAGTCTGGGAGCGTTTCCGGGGGATTAAGTCGTTTCTCAAAGACATCTTGAAGGCTCTCCGCCGTCACAGACACAGGGATAGGTGCGGGATCAGCCAATCGTTTGATTTCCTTCCAGAAGACAGCGGCTGATGGAGCATCTAACAACTTGTTACGATTTTGCTCTTTAATTTCCCAGAGGCGCTCTCTCCCTCTGTGGCTTGCAGGATACTCCGGACGTCGTGGCGGTGGAGCAATATCGGGATCGGCCGTGTCGTTGGGTATGTCCGCCGTCACTTTCTCGATATCCAGAGGCGGGACCGTGAATGGAAGCATGGGCGGCGGGATTTGAGTATTCAGAGTGGTTGAACGCATAGTTTTCATCCCTTGGTCTGCTAGATTTCGGGTTGCCTTGTATTCATCTGTTAGCTTGCCCTTTTTAATGTGGCAGAAGTGAATGGGAGCAGTTCGACATTTGATCCAGTCAATAATTAGCTTGAGTACATCGCCGTTTGGGCATCTCCATCCACACGCATCGTTTTTGAACGAATAATATTTGATTGAACGAATCGCGTACTCAGATCTGGTGGATACAATAAGATTTTTTGTCCGAGGGGCAGACTGGACAGCAAGAAGGAGCGCAATAAGGTCCGCGCGAGCATTATTCTGGTTTCCCCACACGCGTGCGGAGCGGTTGAGAGCCGAGTTATGCCCGAAGAATGCAGCTGCCCCAGCAGAGGCCGTATGTTTTCCTGCATTTGTGCAGACCCCGCAGATCGTCACCGTGACTGGGTTGGTAGAGAATAAAACAGGACCGAAGAGGGAAAGCAATTTTTTCGATTGATCTTTGCCAGTCTCGGGAGGAAGCGGCGCCGGCTGTCCATGCGATGGGCCCGCAGTTGCAGCAGGTGCCGAGGAGGGCGCACCGGGGTACGGAGGAGGGGCAACGGAGGGCGCAGCGACTGGCATGACCTCCGGGATGGCTTGTGCAGCGATGGAAGGCTGAGCTGGGGCGGGAGTGCGAGACAGGAGTGTCTGCACAGTGTCGAAGACGGCGTCCAGCTGAGCCGAGCTCTGCGTAGTCGCCGCCTCGACCCGATCAAGGCGATCAGCGAGGTGCGAGAGCGAGCGCTGGGTCGCAGCAAGTTCAGCATGGCTCGGGGGGCGGTCTCTGGATAGAGCAGAGTCGAATTCGAGGAGCTGCGCGCGGAAAGCTGGTCCATGGTTAGATTGGAAACGGGGACGGAGATTTGACATGTGCGTACCCTCCAAAACCGTCAGTGTTTCGGCGCGGTGGTCCTGCACCTCAGCAAAGAGGTGCCCGGTAGCCTGTGCGACGGAATGAAGGTCGCGCTGAAGCGCGCGACCCTCGAGTTTCCCATCGTACCGTTTATCGTGGGGAGGAATCTCGCCGAGGCGCAGGCGATCCAGAAAGTCCTTGACAGTCTGGGAAGCAGGGCGAGACGAGGGGCCCGGAGACGCGTTTCGCTGCGGTGTCTTCCCCTTGCTGGGCGGGGCAGAGGAGCCCGTCACCGCAGTCGTCGTCGTAGTGGAAGTGGCGGGCGCAACAGTGCCAGCATCGGAGGTGACCTGGGTGTCGCCGAAGAAGCCTGCGAGGTTGAAGTCGACAGTGACTGCGTCGGCGAGATTGTCGCGAGACGCGTCGGAAACGAGGACGGTCGTGGCCAGACTAGCCGTGGAATCGCCGCGGGTGACCGGCCCAGGAGCCGCAGCGGTGGCTGTGGATGACGGAACAGTGTTATTGATCCCGGACATTTTTGATTGAGAAAGGACGAGAGGTTGAGTTAGGAAGGCAAGGAGAGGAAAGGAGAACGAAGAGAGAGTGGGTGACTAGGTCGAGAGACACGAGAGGAACACAGAGGTATTTATCGTCTGAGGGATTATTCTGCAAAAATTCGAATAATTTCCAGACTGTTCCGATAAGCGACGCGTAAGTGAGTCCAGACTCGCGCTTATTTTGTGCTCACTAATCCGCAGCCTAGTGACGCAATTCTGACGTGGCAGACCGACGTGGCAGGAGATGCAGAGACGCCGCCTCCCCTTCAGCGGGAGGGCAAGAGGGACAGAAATGGGTTGTTATCCCGCCGAATAAGCTTTTTAGTAGTCTATACTCAAGACAGGATGTTCTATTACGAGGAAAAAGACTCGCAATTCAAGGTTTGGGGTTTCTCAATGGTTTCCGCCCAACGAAAAAGTGAAATGTCGAGAATCGGCCAATTCTCAGGTAACTACTCTCCCTGCTGGATGTAGAGTACACAGTAAGTGTCAATACAAGCTGCAGGTGGAGCTTTCTCGCGAGGAAAGGCGGAATTCGAGGATTTCAGATTTTGATGGTGAAAGGAAGTAGTAAAGCGCCAGTTCAATACAAAAGTATCGGCAACGGTTTCTGGAGAGCCGAAACCTATTGTTTCGGCTCTCCAGAAACCGTTCCCGAAACCAAAGGTTTCAGGAGCAGTTTCAATGAAGCCGACACCGTTCCCGAAACGGAAGGTTTCGGGAACGGTTTCTGCGCTGCCGAAACCAAAGGTATCGGCAACGGTTTCGGGAGCACCGACTCCGTTCCTGAAACTTTAGGTTTCGGGAACGTTATCAGGGGCCCCGAAAATTCGGATTTTCCGGAGTGACACCGCCATTCGGGAGGGATGTTTAAGAGAGGTTCGGGCCGAAATGTTTGTAAATAGTTGCCCCAACGTTCGCCGGATGTTGCCGAAATATCACTGAAATAAAAAACGTCAAATCCCTCAAGGCTTCTACAACGTCACATTTGGAGAACATACGTATATCAGAAAGTTTACCAAGTTAACGGTGAACCTGGTGAACTGGGTGAACCGAGTGAACCTCCGGTAAACTGGTTATGTAACCCGCTGGCTGTGTTTGTTCGCATACCAAACTCGGCCAATGTCACACAAACGTTACCTCGTCACTCTCTCTCGCCCATTGGTATGTTTCTTATCTTTCCCCTTGTAAGTCCCCGCCTAGTCCAGAACCCGTCCAAAACTGATAGGAATATTGAAAAGGTATATGCTACTTACCATGCACATCACTAGTCTCGCCTATGCCCGCTGCGCCGCCGGTCCACCAATTCATACAATGCCCGAAGCCAGGCTGCCCGGAACGCATCCCATCCCTCCTCGTCTGCAGCGGTAAGAACGTTCCTTATCATGAGGGTCTGGAGTACCAAGCGGTGCGTCGTGATGTTCCCTCAGCTTCGATTCACCTTCACATCTGTTCCCAGTGTTGTTGCGGTTACTTCAAGTGGCTCGCGCCTGAGCTAGTAGCTGCTGCCGAGCGTCGTTGGAGGGACTCTCCTGCAAACGGAGCCCCGCCGTACCCGCCACCTGATGGGCCCAACGATCTGTACTCTCTATCGCCACGTATTCCATTCTGGAACGGCGTACCCATTGACCCTGCACTTGTGTCGACGCCTCCCGCTCCTCCATCATCGCAACCACGCGTTCCCCTCGTCCCACCCTCGCAGCTGGTGCCTGCCAACTCTCAGTCAGGGAAAGCGACCTGTGCAGTCCGCACATGCAAACGTCTCGCAGGCGCAAAGAGCTGCACCTACAAAATGTGCAAACAGTGCTGCGAGAACCAAGGGAAAGGGTGCCGCTATAGTGGACACCGTTTGCTGGATGCCCCCATCGCGTCTTCCTCGATTCCCGAGTCTGGGGATCCATCTGCCTTGTCTCGCCCGCGGCCAATGTTCTCATACCAGTCCTCTTCGTCCACAATCGACGCTGGCGACGAACCTCTTCCTCCCAAACTCTACAAGAAGGCGATGGATCCTGATTGGGCGCACAAGTACAATGCCAATCGTGCCGAGCAAGAGAAGCGAAAAATCGCCGAGGAGCAACGACGGAGGCAAGATCAGTTATTCGAGAGGCAGGTCCGCTTCTGCTATTGGTCTAAGGTGTGTATACCGGTCTCTTCATATTGGATATCGTATTCACCGTGCTCTTCTCAGGATGGCGTCGAGCCGGAGATGTTTCGGCAGCAGGGCTTGGCGTCATTGCGGCTCAACATGGCTGACTACCCAGCGTTGCTGAAGAAGATGGGGCTCGTCACCACCGATGAGGTTGGGATCTTCGACTTCGATGGTCGCTGCTGGGACCGCGAGGACGTTGATCACGTCATGGAGGTCGTCCCCCAGCAGGTTATCCTCGTACGCTGTTACGGGGTGGTGGATTGTCCGCGTCTGGATGAATACATCAACAAGTACGGCCGCAAGCCCATCGCTCCCCGTCGCGCACTTCCCACCACTGCTCCCAAGCGCAGGCGTTTGTCGTCCGAAGAACCGCTGCGGCCGTCCAAGTCAGCGCGCTCATTCTCCCCATCATCTCCTGCATCGCGCACATCGTCGCCCATCCCCGGGTCTTCATCTTCTTTGTTGTTCTCGCCACCCTCATCTCCCTCGCCATCCTCGCCCTCGCCTTTGACACCGCCTTCAATGCCGGTGGACCCTGACTTGCTCTGGCAAGAGGGTCGGGTGCTTGCTCCCCTCGGGTGTGGTGTCTGGCCAGAGGGGATGTATACGCGCGATATGGCTACTGCATTTCGCCTGATAGAATCCAGGAACGTCGCGGAACGTTTCGTTGAGGTCTTTGGGCTCAGTTTCCCAAAGGGCGCGTGGTACCAGCAACAACGGGCCTGGAAGTACTCCAGCCAGGCAGAGCGCGACGTTGCCTCCCAACTGCCACGCACCCGCGATGGGCTTTGGACGGAGTGGCGGGGTAAATCAACTGGATGGGCTCGAGTTGCCGAGGACAAACGCCGTTAGCTACCATTACTTTACTCCACCTATTAGATTAGATTTGTCGTAGATTATATTTGTAGTATTGACAACATAGTATCTTGGATATAATTTCATTGCATGCATATTTTATAACAAGTCGTCTCAAGTAGGGACATAGTATGAGAGATTAGGGACATAGTCTGGGAGCGCACCTGCTACCTCCAACTTCGCCTTCGTTAGTCTATTCTTCCTCATCACCATCTCATCCAGGAAGAAATCATACTTGTCTGAGCCCATCTCCCGAAGAATCGAGTGATATCCACCAAGCCACACGTTGGTCTGCTCCGCAATTGAGGAATTGAAGAACCATGCCTTCCCATCGGTTCCCAGCAGCTCGGGGAAGAGTGTCGGGTTGCAGTGATACGAGCATTCGATCCCTTCCTTTGCGTGCTTGCACTTCCAATGGAAGACATCAACCGGGAACCCAACGGTCTCATAGAGTCGGATGCCTTGTCGAACGAGGTACTTGTACAGGGTACAGTTGTTGTCGTAGATAACAATGTCGGGCATGGAGCCTTCGACGTGGAAGACCTTTTGAAGCATGTCCTGAATGCGGAAGTTAGCTGGATAGAAGACGGAACGAAAAAGATAATACTGACCACGGTCTGAGAGACACTCTCGGAAGCATAGAAGGTTGCATGCGCCACAATTATACCGCAGGGTCGAACAAATATTTGCTCGTTGTGGGTTCGACGACGCCCAAAGAGGGCACGGATCTTCTTATTTCCATTCGGATCCTTAGCTGCAGCGCATTCGTCGCCGACCGTCATCTCTTCGACTTCCTCGGCAGTAACCTCGGCCTCGAACGCGTCATTGGGGTGAGAAACACTTGCACGTTGTAGCCGACCTCGGAGTTGGAAAAGTGCCTTGTCTCGCTTTTTATGGTTCATCTCGAGTTGGCGGTGCTCCGGGATTGAGCATGTCATGTACGTGTGTTCCACTGCAGCCTCACATCCTTCGACGGCGCAGATGTGATGCCGGTAGTTGTGTCCTTGACAAAACCGGTGTCGGTTGGTGATGAGCGGTTCCGGGCAGTCATGGACACCACAGCATGGATGCCTGATGGTTATCCCGTCAATAACGATGACATGCAATTTTTCTGGAAAGAAGTTAATTGGCAGCGAGGAGTCGATGATTGTTCGTCACTTACTGAGCTCGTCACCGTCTTTCCACACGCGCATACATTTATCGCAGTAATGGGACCATTCAGGCTGCCCGCAGAGCCTGATCCGAGCGTTGCGTTCGCGAATAGCCTTGTTGAATCGTACATTTTGTTCGCCGGTGTGTGGAACTTGAAGGATCTTGTTCTGCTCCTCGTGATCTTCTAGTAGCGACAAGATCATGAAACCGTCCCAGACGTGCTCAGTACGGAGTTTGAAGCTTCGAGACGGTGGCCAGTCCTTGTTATTAGGGCGATTCTCCGGTTTTGAGAGGCACGTATCGTAAACACGAGCAGCATTTGTCGCGGACGTCCAGGAGATCAACATTAGACCCATGAAGAGACTTAGGACCTCGCGCTCGACAAACTGATGCTCGCCGACTTGTATCGCATCCGGCACTCCAGAATAGTAGGTCCTGATGCCGTCGCGAACGGAATAGTTGTTTTGATAGTTTGTTTTACACTCTTCCGAATAGATATCAGTATAGAACAATGGTGAAATTGTGATGAACTAACTTGAGCAATGGAGATGCACCGAATAAGTCGCGCATGCCCCATCACTGAGGGTGAATAGTACGACCTTCCTGAGGCCATCCTTGTCCCTGAGAAGGTCTGTATTGAGGCAGCCAGGCGTAGTACATTGTTTGTTAGGCGGGAAAAGCATCCGAGCAGCTGTGAATGCTTAAGAAACGACCAATCGATATAAAACGGCGACATACAGAGGAGGTTTTCAAAGCCAAAGTCCCGGAAAATCTGTGCGTCCCTCCCGGAGCAGCCACCATCATCATTGTACCTCCATATTGTGTCGCTAAAGGCCGCCCAGCAGCCCGAGACAAAGTCATCTGGAATATCGGTAGCACAGCCTAAGAATGATTTGACATGCTCTGGAATTTCAGAAGGGGCGTTCGCAGGGTCGTAAGTAGAGGAGGACTGGGCCATAATTATCTCGTCCTTAAGTCGGGAAGCCAGTCGGACGAAAGTCATTGCTTTGTCCATGGTTATAGACTCTGCGAGGCCGGGAATTTTGCTGAGAAATGCGTGGACGTCTTCCATCGACGTCATTGTGTTGTCTGAGCACTGAGGAGGCAAGGAATGGGTAACGCTCGAGTGCGGAAGGCAAGAGTCGCCAGACGCGACTGCGATAATGGTCACCTCACGTGCGAATTGTGACTAATTTCTGTCTAAATGCGGTAGTGCATCGGAGCGTTGGGTGAGTTCACCCGTGGTTCACCAAGTTCATCAGGTTCACAAAGTTTACGAGGATCTGGTGCACTACACGGTTCAGGGATTTACTGATTTCCGAGATGTTTTGGCCAACATTTTTTGAACCTTTGCTCAAGGTTTGGGTCACCATGGTTCTATTTTTTTCTTTCTTTCTTTTTTCGGGGGATTCTCGCGATCATCTGGCCGTACATTTCAAAACATCATGCATTCACAATGACCTACGGTACGTAACAAACAACCACCACGTAGCAAACCCATCCCAAGTCGTATATATACATGCCGAAAGGCGGCGTCCCCTGCAGATGCGCCCGCGGACACCCGCGCTGGCGGAGATGTTGCGCGCGGCGTGTCGCTAGAACCCCGCGGGCCTGCGTGCGCGCCGCCGCACGTCCCCGTGGAGATGACCCCGGCGAAGATGGACACGGGGCGGATCGTGCACGGCGTCGGGGAGATGGATACGTGGCAACGGTGAATCGGCTGATGGGCGTGAAGCTGCGGAGTGGGCATCGCACGACGGATCTGGAGGGGAGAGGCTTTGGGACATTGAGGGTTGGCTGCGAGGTCGCACAGGGAGGTGGAGGTCGGTCTTTGCTAGCTCGGTGCACAGGCGATCGTGCCACTATTTCGAATAGGTGGCACTTGGAGAGCCCCCACTGTTGCGGAATGACTGAAGCTTGAATCGCACTTGAAAAAGGTTAGGCCGTGATTGGCTTGAGACCGCAAAATTGCATGGATGAGCCTTGAGCAGTATAAACTTGATAATTGAAGACCACAGAAGGGATGATGATCTTGAGGGGACATTGACGTGAGTCAGAACGCACAGCTAAGCAAAGACATGTGCGTCGTGGAGGGCTCGAGAGGGTACTTGATTGTGATTGCGTTGTGTCTGGCTTGAAGGAGGAACAGAGTGGGCCAAGTGGGAGCGCGCTGTGGTGGTGGAAGTGGGGGGGGTAAGGAGAGTATTGTGGGCGCACCAACATTGTTGTTGTTTGGTCTGATGCGCACGGACCCACGATCGATGTCGTGTCTCGCTCTCTTCTTCCTTCCATCTGTATCCTTTTACTCCCATCCTCTGAATTATGGGTAGGCTCATTAATTCCTTCCCTGAAGCCTTACATTGTGGGACCATGACAGTGATCCCCGCCGAATGTGGTGGCTGACACGCCGTGACCTGCCGCGACTGCCAGCTGCATAAAACGAACTCAAGAAACTATGTCCACGAGTCGATGAGATCAGATTATCTCCCGGTGTATGTGCGACCCTACTAAAGTCTCCAATTAAACTACCTACCCGTAATACATACCCAGGAAATATTTACAACAACATATATCTGACCTTTCTTCAATGTTCCTGCAACATTGTCAATGTGTTGGGCAGACATTTTCTCGCGCATGTTTTGGAAACATTTAAATGGCATATTGTGGACATTTAGAGCGACGTTCTGGAAATATAGATCTTCAATGTTTGACAAATGCAACACTCGAATGGCGGTGTAGTCAACTGTATCCTTTTTACATTTCAGTACCCTCTGTTTCCGGTTGAAAGACCTCCTTATTGTATGGTGTAAATATCCTCCTCGCCAATACCCCCCTACAAATCACAATGGTTGAGTATATTGTCTATCCTAATAGGCCATTGACTAAGGAACATGTAGAGGTACCAAAAGTCTAGGTCATTCAGGGCACTACTACCCACCCTACAACTGTCCTGCTTGAAACCATGATTTTTCAGGGATTTTTTTTATTATGGCATCAAAACACAAAACCATTGACTGCAGATTTCCAGTGTGATTTCAACGCGCCATATCCCAAGGCAATCGGACAAAAATTGCACCCAGGACAGCTGTCCTAGTGCTCCCCTTTCCCTTCCCAAACTGACCAAAACACTCGAAAATGGTCACTGACATAGTCGACGTATCACAAGAGTTTGAAGACAGCTGATTCAGCGGAAGTGGTGGGAGTATACTGTACTATTAAAATCAATTCGTCAGTCACGCATCACGGGGGTGCTTGACGTGACGAATATTGCAACCTTGTCACGCGTCACCCAGGCTCTTGACGAGTATACTTTTCGTCACGGTAGGTTCAAATCTCGGTTCAGGGGTGCCTGGAGCAAGTTACCTCACGATTGCTTTCTTCGGCGGCTTCTCGGGTTCATCCTCGTCATGGTGTTTTGTTTGCCTTGGAGTTATTGGTCTGCATTTACTGCCTTCGAAGGAAGTCCGTAAGACATTGCGCTGCAGAGATTTGGGGCAGGGATTGAGTGAACACGTTGCAGTTATCTTGTTTCTTCAGAGCCGTTCGGCCCGTAACGCCGCCCGTTCCGGCGTTGTCGGATGTCGGTCCTCGGATGCACGAAAGATGAGTTCCGAGATGGGCTCGTCCGAGAGAGCAACGGGTGATCCCATGAAGAGTTGAAGAGACCAAGGAACCAGTTATGAGGGCAGACGAGGGTGGATCTCAAAGCGAAAGGGTCATCTGCCTCGGTGATCCCCGTGCGCACCGCCATTGTGTCGGCATCAGGAACGCGATAAGATCGAGATAAGATAGTAAAAAAGGGTGTATATTCAGTGCCTCAAGGATTAGTACCCAGAAGGTGCTAATTTAAAGTGACCATAAAAGCACTAATTCCCAAAGCACTAGATATTAGTGCACAATTTGGAAAATCAGTACCTGCACTAATATCCAGTGCTTTTACTGCTTACAGTGGATTACGTAGTGCTCTGTAGTTGCTCTGTAGTTACTCTGTAGTTCTCTGTAGTTCTCTGTAGTTGGTTTGTAGGCTGCCAAAAGGAAATAGAAAAAATCCCCGCCTCCAGATCCCGCCTTGTAAAGCACAATAGGGCACAGATTAAATGAAAGAAAAGCCATTAGATTGATAAAAATATAGATGTACATGTTACCCGACTGTGGCTACACTCAAACCGGCCTCGCGTCTTGTTGGAGCCTTGAAGCGTCGTATATATTGGGGACTTGTGTTGGGAGGGCTTGTGTTTGGCGAGTACGTACCTTGGTCATCGAGAGACCATTTAATGCGAACGGGCAACTTGATTTCGTCAGTACACGACGAGTTTTGGAACAGAACGCTGTTGTCTGCATCAATCGAGGCAACTCTGAAGATGGGATTGTGGCCGTCGAGATTTGTGGAATCCGTTGTGCGTTTTTTAGGAGGTCGGGGTTCCTCGGATAAGTCCTCGGGTGGCTGTGAGGTCCAAGGCAAATGTAAGTTTGCGGCTTTAAATATAGACGAAAGTTCTCGCCTTGCTCTTCTCCCGTCCACGTGGTGGGGGGAACAGCGCCCTAACAATAATACTCGTGGCTGACATAAGTGATGGACGGTGGTGGTTCTCAGGATTCAGGCCACCGAATTGCCCCAAATAACTTATGGACCGAAAATATGAGCGAATAGAAGAGATTTGGGTATATTGACAGACTTCCAAAAAAGGAAATTGTGAAGATATAGCACATTTTTGCTCAGGGTGTGAAACCAACTTTTTTGGTGCCACTCTGAGTAAGAACTATTTGGAGAGGCTAAAAGTACTCGTTAAGTAGTGCAGAATACCATTTTGGATCATATCAATAGCTGGTGATTTGAGCTCACAATCGCCCTCACAAGATGGTCATTTTTAGCAAAAAATGCTAAATTTGAGCGAAAAAAGGCAAAAATGACCATCTTGTGAGGGCGATTGTGAGCTCAAATCACCAGCTATTGATATGATCCAAAATGGTATTCTGCACTACTTAACGAGTACTTTTAGCCTCTCCAAATAGTTCTTACTCAGAGTGGCACCAAAAAAAGTTGGTTTCACACCCTGAGCAAAAATGTGCTATATCTTCACAATTTCCTTTTTTGGAAGTCTGTCAATATACCCAAATCTCTTCTATTCGCTCATATTTTCGGTCCATAAGTTATTTGGGGCAATTCGGTGGCCTGAATCCTGAGAACCACCACCGTCCATCACTTATGTCAGCCACGAGTATATGTTGAGATAACCTTCAGGCCCACTGCTTGATACACTTACTTTTCATTCGAGTGAAATCTGCGGTGTGGGCCGCATGGCTCTTCTCTGACCCCGCGAGGCCCCATAGGCTTCCAACATGTGGAAGAGCTCCATTGTCGACGCCTTCGCTACGCCCGCTCACCTATAGCACTAGCGGCACTCCCCCGTGTTCCCGACACTCCACATGAGGTAATTTCATATAGCCGACTTTCCGATGCCAAAATACAGAAAATATTGCACAGCTTGATCCACCGGTGGTTAAGTTTTCTGTGGGTCTCTCATAGCACTGCATGCCCACGAAATCGATTCCACCAAGAAATCTGTACCCATTCCGTTTCTGAACGAGGTCGAAGCAAAATACTCTTGTGGAGTCAGAACTGCCCAAATACAGAAAATTCTTACAGAACTTGAGTTGCCGGTGGTTAAATTTTCTGTGAGTCTCTCAAAGTTCTCATTCCATGCCCACAAACTCGATTGCACCGAGAAATTCGTACCCATTCCACTTTTGAACGAGGACGAAGCAAAATACTCTTGTGGAGTCAGAACTGCCCAAATACAGTTGAATTGCTCATAATGCATAAGGCCGATGGACCCCCAAACCCTATGCATTATGAGCAATATGCATTGTGAGATTCTTCCCACGATGTGACATGCGTGACATTCGTCACAGTTTCATTCATTTGTGTTGTGATTTCAGGATGTAGCCTCCTGGAGCTAGAATAATAAGCTCTGGGGGTCAAGGATGGCTGACATTGGCCACCCAATTGTTCTTTGGAATGAATGCATTGACTGTGCCAGAGGCAAGTCAACATTATGTGATTGACCTAAATAGGGAATCATGGTTGAATAGGGGTTGATTCGGTCAAATTCTTGTCTCCCTCCTTATAAAATTAAGCCTGTCTGAAGCTTTTAAACTCCGCTTTTGGCCAATCAGCCCCGAATGCCTGGAATATCAGCATTTGGCTTTACGGCGCTTATCCGAGACCTCAAAAACCCGAGTGGATGCGAGGCCGCGAAGCGGCCGAGCAGCCGCTTGTAAACTATCAATTTAGTTGGTTTCGGCCAGAAATGTCAATCAGACCATAGTTTCAGCTCAGAAATACACGAAAACCCAGAGAAAATGCCGGAACATTGCCCTCAAAATGCATAAATCATCCCAAAACCTTATGCAATATGCATTATGAGAAAAAGGCATAAAATGTCAGCCTACCAAGTCGGTGGACACCAAAACCTGTGCATTATGAGCAATTCAACTGTACAGAAAAATTTACACAACTTGAGTCACTGACGGTTAATTTTCTGTGGGTTTCTCAGAGTACTCATTCCGTGCCAAAGAGCTTGACTGCACAGAGAAATTCGTTTTTGAACGAGGACAAAGCAAAATACTCTTGTGGGGCCAGCCCTGCATGCCCAAATACAGAAAATATTACACCACTTGAGCTGCAGGGGGTTAAATTTTCCATGGCTCTCCCTGAGCGCTCATTCCATGGTAAGCAACCTGATTTGAGTGTCTGCACCCATTCCACTTTTGATGGAAAAAGCAAAATACGCTTGTGGAGTCAGACCGGCCGCTGGGTCAAACGCCAATCGGTGCTGCAATTTCTCATGATGGTTATAGAAGTTGATTGGCCTTCCGATCCCCTCAGGAATTTTGCAAATGTTTGTAAAGATTGAAAAACGGATAAATTGAGTTAAATATATTCATCGGGTTGTGGAAGGCTATAGTTTCGACTTGAATAAGGACACTGTAGGGTATCGTACCCTTCGTGAGCTCCATACAAAGTGTTGGCCTACGTTCCCAGCGGATTAGCAGGTGCTGGCGGCGTGGGCTCGGATGCTGCAGTTCTGGTGCGTCGAGTTTGGGTGAGGGATATTACTGATGCATTCGTGGAAATGCAGAGCTCGCGATACTGTGCGAAATGATAGGAACAAATATCATGGTAATGCTCCAACGATACTGAATCGATGGTCTTCGAGTCCTCATGGGGTTCAAAAACCGAACGGAAGGGCGTGGGTGACGAGTCGAGAATTGTGCTGTAAAGTGAAAGCCCGCCACTGTAAGGGGGCGCGATAAGGTCAACACAGAGACGACCAGTTGACGACCGTATCCAGATCGTGCAATCCCACCACGGCGCACAGACCTCGGTCGAGAGATCCGGCGGCACATCGAGCGCGACAGCGCGGCTGTCTTCGTGATCCGGGACGATAACTGGAGGTGCAACCTCACTGTCTTCGTCGCCTCCCTCTTCTGAGGAATCCCTGACACCTTGCAGTTCAAGCACGGAGTCGGAGTCACATTCAGCACCGATATCGTGATCGCTCAAGTCCTCGAAGATACCGTAGTCAACTTCACCGTCACCGATGTCCAGTTCTGAATCTGAATCGAATTCTAGAACCGATTCGAACTTGTCAAACCAACCAGTCAAGTCGAACTTGGGGTTTCTCAGGTAGGCCGTCGGCATCTTCTTTTCTGTTTTGAACTTAGGTTCACGAACAATGTACAGTTCGGGATGTTCGGTATCATCTTTGATCTCGAACTCATCCTTGCACTTGTAGAAGACATCTTCGTACGAGTTCTCCAGAAGAGTCGCGGCCATTCCCGCGTAAGCGTCGCCAACTCGGGCTAAATAACGCTGTCTGACTTTAACCTTTCGAGGGCTAATTCCCAGAGCTACTTGGCGGCATCGCGCATACCACAATCTCAACTTGAACTTGCCATTTTCAAGGTACGACGCGGGGAGGAGAGTATCCTCCATTGTCGATGATTCGCTGTCTAAAACAACATAGTGTTCCGCTGACGTACGGTAAACTGTAAATCTCCGTGCGACCTGACTTTTGTCTATCTCCCAGGAAAGGCTGGGCCATGTGGAGCATTAATTCGATAAATTTTTGTCCTGGTGTGACTCCCTCAGCGTCATCGAAACAGCTGCAACGACCTATAACCAATGTCAGAGGTCCTCCCCATATTACACGAAAATGAGATAGACCAATTTGTTTCCGGGTTCAATAACGCACCCGGTACGAGTTTGTTTGATTCAGAGACAAATGACATCCCTGGCCATGTTGGACGCACTTTCGCGTTGCTGAGAAGGCCCACATTTACCGGGTTCGAACGTGTTTGAAGCAAAACTGACAATGAACCTGAAGCAAGTCCAGGTCAAAGATACAGCAATTGCCTGAATCGAACCGGGGTTCAACTTCAGCATTCAGAGAGAAGTTCTTTGAACCTGAACTTTTCAGCAATAGGCAGAAAACACGTCTATAGCTCAACTCAACGCTTTGGATACATTGCGACCACAATTGGAGAGTACCGCTGTCCGTTGTCCCTACCAATATTTGCAGTAAATCATCTGTTTCAATTTGGTCCGCGGCAGAACCGCAGAAGCGCCGTCCTTTGATGGCATCGTGTCCGCGTTTCTTTCTCTCATCCCACGTCCACAACGCGTCTACGTGTCGTGCACAGTCTTGTGCTCACTCTTCGTCACACCAAAATCAATGCAACCCTGCCTTCTAGAGTTTGGTTAGGCCACTTCCCACCTCTAGCTGTAAGATTTAGACTGACAGCCTGAACCTAGCCAAGGTAACCGTTGTTTAATGCACTGTCACCAGCCAGTATGGCTACGGCCATTGGTATAGACTAAATACAGCCGCGATACAGGGGGTGGCCTCCCTACGTCCGTCTCCTTTCTTGGGCGTTACATATTCAATTCCCTCGGCTCGGAATAAATGTTATTGACCTCACCCCTTGGCTCAAATAATAATTAGATGGGGCTAATTGCGTTCCCCATTGTTCCTGTTGGGGAAGTCGCCCCCCTTGTCACTCCACACTTGTTTAGGCCAATCATTTCAATAAATATGTCGTTCAAGTGAAATGGATTGCTCTACAGGAAGAAGTGTTCTAAGTCGGCGTCCTAGGGACACATCCCATGGTTAATTGAAGGAAATTCATATTTGGACGTCATAAAAGGGTCAACGATATTTACAAACCAAAGGGCTATGTTCTGCATTTCTTTCAGCATTTTTTGGCACGAAAAGCACTCGAAAGGAGTCCCACCGAGTTGTATGATCCCCCCATTCCATTGACCGTCATTCGTCTGTGGCCGGTTTCCTCCCTCGAAACAGGGGCTCGGTGCGACGACACACATTGCTCATTGTGCAAGCTCTTCCGAGCAAAATGATATCAAACGCTTCCATGATCTACATGAGTGCGTAACATTTTTTGATCAAGGCAGTGATTTCTGTCCTCTTTTAATTTATTCATGGAGCCATTTGGGAAGTCTGTATGCCCCTTAAATTTGGTGTGCATATTTTTATAGGCTCACGGCAAATTATCAGTTATTAATATTTCCAGAAACACCTTCAAGCCAATCACCAGGAGGGAAATATCATCAATTTTCGATCAATTCCGAAATTTAATAATGCACATGGTATGAGATGTTGTACCTCAGATTTAAATGTGCGAATCCATTCCAAACCCGTCATAGATTGAGGATCTGACAACAAGAGTGGAAAAAATTTGGTTAGATGTCGTTAAAACTGAATTTCCGGCTATTTTTGGTCATGATGAGTATTGGCGATGCTGCTCGTCATCTCCCTGAGCAGACGAAGATATGTATAGGAATCCGGGATTGCGGTGAGCCGGACTAGAGCCGCTGGCGGAGATCGTACTTGCAGCGGATCTTCAATATCCAAGCCCTGGTCTGGTGTCATATGTGAGTGGCGCCAAAGTCCCCATTTGATCGATGCTCATGAAAGCTCAGAGTTCGATCGATTCCGGTGGAAGAACCTTGCAGAGAATCGTCCATTGTAACATCTCATAGTCTGCTCACCTCTGGCTGGTTCTTGAAGAACTCCTTCTTTCATCTACCAGAGGAAGTGCAAGTTGATAGACTCGTCACCAGTCTGCCAAGGTACAGCAATTCTTAGTGCAAGCATTATACCGTAGGCAGACTGGTACAACTCGGACCAAACAAACGGGCTGAGCGCGGAGTTTGAATCGTTTTTCTTCTTAGCTAAATTCTGTCAATTCATCTCGGTTGCACAAAGTCAAAAGAGAGAGATTAATCTAAGAGAACCCCTCTATCACCAGTACTCTGCCTGTTCAAAAAAATTAAATATGACGCAGAGGGTAATTTGTGGACACTGAGATTATAAGGGAAATTATGGCTCTGCGCAGCCACCGTGATGCCGATGATCATCACCCGCCAAAATTTTCAAACTCAGGCTCAGGCCTTTTGCACAGCCCGAGTTGTACCAGCTTACCGACGGCATAGTGATTGCACTAAGTATTGCCGTTCTTTGGCAGGCTGGTCACGAGCCTAGCAGGTTGACACTTTCCGCCCGATAACGACTTAGTCTCTCGTAGAGAGACGCTACAACAATTTGGTGCTCGTGCCTCGCATGTTGTAAACTAGATGGCTGTCCGAATAGATGTTGCTGGAGGTCATTGGGGAATGATCGAATCAAAGCATGAAAACCTTGGTGCTCCCAAATATCGCACCAAAATTATATGACAGTGGCGCAGATTGGGACCCCAGGGCAAAAGAATGCGTGGCTTGATAGAGAGGGTTCATGGAGATCAAGTAGGCATGAGCTCCATCGAAAATGAAGCTTGTTAGATGAGTAGCTGGGTAACAGAGAACATGAGGGAGTGAGTGATGAATTGTCTGAGGAACAGACTTTTGGTTTCTTTTTGAAGATTTTCGACAGTGCCGGGGTAGGGCAGACCAAGATCTGCTCTCCAGAGCGCAAAGCGATCGTACGCATTGAAGAGGGGGGCCGGGGAAATGTATGAGCTCCTCATGGGCGGGTAGGAGTTGAGGAGTGGTGCGCGGGGACGTCATCCAAAGCGACCAAACAAACACAAAACTTAGTAATTATAACTTAACTTAGGAATTCAAACTCACGCCTGGAACTTTAGGTCACGCGGGACGTATACGAAACAGTGCCAGAGCTGTCTGGTACGTCGGATGTTACCAATGTCTTCAAATTCTTCCGTGATCTCCTGCCACGGAGAGAGATCACCCCTCTGCTCGCAAAACTGGCCTACGATGTGCAAAGGATTTTCGATTCCACCGAAATGCTGTGTGTTTATGAACCAAGGGCCAACACATGATCTCGTTCACCTCCAGTTTATTCTATAGGGTTTTATTTTATTTTTTCACAGTGTATTTTTCCACATGCATCGTGCAAAGGGACGACATGCGACAACGATTGTGTACTGGTGGACACCGGGGATTTTTACCTGGGAGGACAGAATGCCTCCCGTACACTTGCATATACTGCTTGTGGTCAGGTCCCACGAGGTTGTAACCGGAGGTCCAGCCATTCAAACGGCCGGCCAGTTCACATTCCGCCAGCGTCTTGCATGGTCTAACCCCTGGAATCGGTGTGTGTTCTGTTAGTGTCTTGAGGATTTCTGTGAGGATAGCCACCTTTACAGTACCACATGTATACTTTCAGTAAACTCATCGTTCATATTGTGGACCTGATGAGTATAATATAAACCCCCCCCCCCCCCCCCCCCCCCCCGCCCCCTACTCTAAGTGCACGTGATGAGGGGGGTGTGCATGCATCTGCAAAGGGAAAGCCGTATGACAGCTTTCTGTGAACTGGTGGATGCCGGGGATTTTTACCTGGGAGGAGGGAACTCTTCCCGTACACTTGCGCACTCCGCTCGTGGTCAGGTCCCACGAGGTTCTAACCGGATGTCCAGCCATTCAAACGGCCAGCCAGTTCACGGCTAGCCAGCGTCTTGTACGTTCGACCCCCTGGAATGACGTTGTGCTCAGTCGGCGTCTTGTAGGATTCTGTAAGGATAACCACCCGTACAGTACTACATGTTTGTCTTCCGTAAACCCGTAAACTCGTTGTTCAGCTTGTGGACCGCGCGAGTATAATATACCCCCCCCCGTATGTTTTTCCGCAATATGATCATGATTGGTTGACTTCCCTGTGTGACTGAGAGGTCTGATATATCATGATATATCATCGAGACTTAGAAACTTGGACTCGCTGACTTGACTTGGCCAAAAAGGGAATTGAAGTGGAACTAAAGTGGAATTAAAAAAGGGGTGGGATGCTTGGAGTACCGAACCTATACATAGGCAAACCTCGCGATTCACGGCACACAGATTTCCCGCCGTTACGAGTCTACCAAGCGCCCCTGATGGCTAATATAAGAGACTGCCTTCTCGACCACCTTAGCATTTATCGCCACGGGCCCATACATATAGCCGGACTGATACAGGTATATAGGGTCTGAATCAAAGGCACACATCCCGCGAGTGAGCAATTCTAGGCCAAGGACGGCTTGTGGAGGGCTGAATTTTGATTCCGAGAGAACTTTCGGTGGCGTGGTTCATGGGTAGTGCAGAACATGCACTTAGGATGCATTGATGCATTATTTGCATGAGGGATGGGTTGTTCTCAGGACAGGTGCGGAACTCTGCATGTACACTACTCGCTATTACAAAAAGTAACCGGAAATCGATTTATTACAGGAGATTACATGAACTGAGCTCAACAACCAACTATTGACAGACACCTGAGGATCCTACACGAAGATTCCCCAACTTATTTTGGATGAATGGGATCACCGGCACTGTCTAGAGCCAGAGAGAGATCAGCGATGCTGATGGCAATTATGTCATCCACGATCCGCCCAGAACATTGTCCTCAAATAAATAATCTGAGACTAAATGGAGAGGGGATTCAACATGGAGTGGGCTCTCATGAATCTTGGCCTCGTTATAGAGGTCTAAAACCAATGATATTTCCGTGGAATGAGCCAGCAAGCAGTGCTGCAATATTATCCCCCAAAATTGCAACATGCATCGGGTAAACCCCAATTAAAAACATAATCTCTCCAAATTGGTGATTTAAATAGCTGTAATAGTCTCTCCAGAGTTTCCTAATTGGCTTTTGTTCAAGACCAAAACATTCAGATGCAAAATTAAGCCAAACATGGTGTGCAAAGAATTTGCCAAAATGAGCCAAAATGACTTCCTGAGTGTTTGGCTTATTCTCGCCATACATCAGCCTCCTAACCTTGTCCATGGTGGTAGAAATGTGTGAAACATACCCTGAATAGGCCCCCAGCACAAAATACGCATCTCAAGCGTGTAGACGGGCGTATTTTCAAACAGTTTTGGCCGTTTGAGGCAGAATCACGTGCGATCAAATCTATCCATTTATTGAGCACATAGAGACGGATTTCAAAGCCGATGGTGGCGTGAAGGGAGGTGATATATCCTAAAAGGCACACCCACCGTCTTGGAACCAAAAAAATCTACAAATTGATGCCATGATAACTCAATTTCCGGTTACTTTTTGTGATAGCGAGTATCCTCTGCATGTAGCCGGAGGAAAGGACAGGTATGTACACCTGGCAAACGAATAACCGGACACCGTACAAAAAATAATAACATACTGGTGCACCATACCATTGTGTCGAATGTCCTAGGGCATGTTAATGACACGTATTGGAGCTTGGACCCACCGACGTGAAACAACTGGGTTCACGGCAACTTAGGTCACAAAGAACACGCGAATGAAAGTTTAACAAGCATGGTGAATCTTCAATGCTCTGCGCTATGGAACTCCTACATTTAGAGCTGCTAAAAAAACAATAAAAAACCGGATGCTACTCACAATATGGATGTACTGATGCCTTCGACGGCCTGTTCGGGTTACCCCCACGCTTTTCTCCCCGCAGCCGGCTGGATCTACGATATGGAGATGCTTTGCAAAAGCACCGCCTGCCATCGGAAAAGTTGCTATCTCGGACGCATTGTTCTGCTGGGGCTTTCAAACACGTATCGCAGGGCTGCTGAAATTCGTCAGCCCTATCTCAACTGGTAGGTGGAATTTTACCTCGCTATACATCTGATTCAGGCCTGACTCACTGCTGGCTTGCTGCTGGCCCTTGTCAGTACTGAGACTCGTTCCCAGAGACTCTTGACAAGGTCTGGACCGCAAGTTATTCTGTGCGCCATGATTTTTCCTACCGAGCAATGATGTTGAAATTCTTGAAGCTTGCGTAGACCTTGCCTCGGGTTACAATAAGAAGGTCCCAAATTGCGGCAACGGGATATCGGCTGATATCAGTATCGCTTGCCACAGTCGGTCCCGCTCTCATCAGTTTCTCATGTCTCGCTTCAAGCCGGCATTGGACCGAATGGAGCAATCCCTTGAACCCTTGCGAGTTGGTGCCATTTTGTCTATAGACTGACCTAAGAATTGATGTTTATTTGAGACTTTGAATAAACTGCTGATTTTCGTTCCGCTTAATTTACTCACAGTACAACAAGACTGTAGCCCACGCCTACACAGCCACCGTGTGCACATCGGATCAAGGGCCCGATGAAGCGGGCGTTACTTGGCCGCACGTCGCGTCTTTTACGGTTCCTCTCATGCCCGATACCTTCAGCTGGCGTTCCACAGAGGGTCATGCCCTAGCTCGTCGGATTCTCCGTGAGCATTTCTACAAATCGGTTCAGAGATGATGAAGAAACGGCTGTTGAAGTGTTTGGTTCAATGCAGACAGACGAAATTTTGACATTGGAGACGGAAAGGGCCCCCGTAAGCACTCCCAGACCATTGCCCGTGCCCCCCACCCTTCTCGAGTCCCCTGCACCCCCGAATCGGCCCCATTCGCCTCTGCAGCAATTCCCCCATCCATCCCAATGGCCTGCCGACGTCCGCGCATTCGTCTATGGTCCCCCATCTCCCGACGAAAATGGTAACCTTCCAGTATGGTATACCGCCGAGCCGGAGCCTCCAACAGTTCCCGTTGCTTCGGTCTGGACTACACCGGAGCACCCACTCACCTCCTGGGACATCAGGAAAAACCCAATTGCTATGGGCTCTACGAGCAGTTTTATAGACCCACATAGACGCCATAGCCGCCATAGTAACTGTCGTGGGATCGCAATACTTATGAACCGCTGAGATAAGTTACAGGATACTGTACTGGAAGTTTCTAGAAAGACGAGCATCTTCATCTAATATCCTTGCCATGCCTGAAGTATGTGCGTCCAGCGTGCCGCATAAATTATAATGCGACTGGATGTGTCTAAAAATCAAGATATCTGTAGATCGCCAGTGCCACTGCGGTCGGCCCCTGCCCCGGGTCGGGTCCTAGCTCTGCTACTCGTCAGCGACCTCCTCGTCACCGGGAGCCTCTGCACTTTCATAGGAATTTTCTTCATCTTCGTCCTCGGCAGCACTTTCACCTTCCGAGCCCGATGCAGACGTAACTTCGTCGCAAACCTCCAATGTGATCTTCCCCTCAGCTGACCGAATTGCGCAGTATTCGGTGTCGTCGACGCAAATATAAAGTGCATCCAATGGGCACTGTGACCGCGTGATTAAGCCCTCGACGGCGGGAAGGAGCGATTCCACAATTTCAAGATGGGTGAGCGCTGGGAGCGTCAGAAGGTCTAAAAGCTGTCGATGTAAGTTTATACTTGGGTGCGCAAAACGACCAATGGCCAAGGTTCCAAGATGTGGGAGGGGTGAGATGGGAGGAAGGTCGATAACCGTGTCGTCCTGGGAATAAACGTGTTGGGCTCCGAGGTGAGTGAGATTGACCGCTGTACGTAGGATTTGAACGAGGTCCTGAAGAGATCCGCCCTCCATCACGTGAAGAAACATCAGTTGGTGCCATGGGAACTTGAATGTATCGAGGTTTATCGCACTGTTCAGGATCAACATCTCCAACTTCGGCGCCCACTGGAAAATCTGCGAGGGCCCGCCGGAAATTTGAGTAATGTCGGGATCCAGGGGGCAAATGAACAATTCACGAAGCAAAGGCAGCTCGCCCTGGATCTGAAGGAAGTCGCGGAAGCGCATCTTCAACTGTAGTGCGTGCCAACGCCTGCAGTGAGGTACAATTGCAGCCACGAATTGATTCGCAATTGAGACCGCATCTGGCCACGGGCCGTCATCGATCAGAGAAATGGATAACGGGCAATCCCTGGAGCGAGCTAGCCAAATCTCGAGGAGACGAAGCCGACTATCAGGTGATGTGATGTCGGCGAGTGTCAACGAAATCGTAGTCCAGAGTGATGGAGTGGACACAGCAATTTCACGCCATTTGTGACAAATATGACCCAGGAATAAGGGGGATGCGGGGTTTGAAGTGGACCCGCCGCATGAGTCTATCCTTTGTAGGAAGATTTCGGAGACGATTTCGTTGGGCAGGGTCAAAACGGGGTAGACGTATTCGTCGAGTTGGCCTCTCAGTGTTTTTCGTTCGAGTTTGAGTCTGGTAAGGGAGATTTTGAGAGCGGCTATCTCTGAATCTAGTTCGGCGATTCGACCACGAGTGAATTCGCGTGTGGACGGGGTTGGCGGAGCCGACATCTCTAAAGTCTTTGCGTCAGTCTGTGATGGCGTATCATAGCGAGGAATGGATTCGTACCAGATAGTGAATCTCCCAGGGCTTGACAGCTCACAGGCAACACGAAACTTGAGTTGAGGCGATGACGCGGCCAACCTTGGTGACCCGCTCAATAGATGACGGGTGGCGGCCCAGGAGAGGGGGATGGGGATGGTGGATTTGACGAGCAATGAATCGGGGAGAGACGCCAGAAAAAGACCAATCGCGCGATGGATTGTGGATGGTCACAGCGCCGGCCCCTCAATTAAATAGGCATATTAGTTAGCTATACTTCTTTAAGTATGGTAAAACAAATATTTCGGCCCGGAACTTAATTTATTATATCTAATTTGGGACTTAACAAAATCTAATCACTAATCTAATCTATCATAGTCCAAATCAAAGTCGACGAAACTTCGAGTATCGCAACACCTTTCGCCAGCGATAAAATGCAATAAGAAAATTTACGAATAAACGATCTTGAAATGGGTTCCAAAACTAAAGATATCAAGCCTGTCGATATCCCAGTCGATACTTTAGATTTTGAATTAGGTTTAGAGGAAGATAAAATGAGAAGTATAGATTCTCGTTTAAAGGTGCCTGAAACTGGATAAGAAACTTGAGGTTTCAGGCGCCATTAAACCCATCTGCAGATGGTCTGCAGTTCATAATCGTCACCCAAGACCTGTAGTCGTCACTCAAGACCTGTGCTGCAATTTTTAAAAAATACATTGTACATAGCGTTCGACCGTAGCTACTGGAAGCGCGCCGCTAGATACTGTGCAGCAAGCTGATCGTTCTTGATACCCACCTTGCGGGCGGCAGTACTGAACCTGTGCTTGTTTTTCCACTGAGCATACGTGTAAAGCTCCACCGACGTCCTTTCAATTTCCTTCGATCTTTTCACGAACCACCGCTCACAGTTGGAGTTCCACCATCCCGTGTTAAGACCGGTCGAGTAGAAGGCGGTCGGCTTTGGCCACCAGGAGATGCTTTTCAACTGTTGGCCGTCTTCTGCCGCCCTGCTCTTTTGTCCTGGAGTGAAATAAGCATACACATCAGCAAAAGGACAGCTAAACGTACCCGTTTCAACCGTGTAGACCCCGCAGATAAGATCGATTTCATCCTCCGTCAAGGCTTCATAGCACAGCGCTCCTTCCCCATTCCCGCTCGACACGTGTGCCCCAGTCTTGAGGATGTCTTCGGAGGGGTCAAGACAGGCTACATCCTCAAAATCGGGGATGACCATGCGAGCGAGTCGGCCCACGATGCCCCCGTAGAACAGGGCCGCGCGACCGCGCGACGAGCGCAGGAACGCGTCCCGGCGCTGGACGTAGACCCCAAAATCGACGAGGGTTGGTTTGTAGCCAGCAGGGCGACGACCTAAAGTCAGTTGGGATGGGGGAGCGAGAGGCACATGAGGAGCTGGTCTTTGCCAGCAAGGATGGAACTCCGCGCCCAATTCCACAAGGTTGCGGATGATAGGCCCGAGGTCGGAATCATGCCCCCAGCCAGACCTGACGATTTGAAGGACAGTGGCAGCGCTCTCCAATAAAATCGAGGGACTGGAAGCTTCAGCCCCGCGAGGACGAATCTCATAGAACGTTTTATCCCGCTGACCGAAGATCTTGACGTCAACATTCCAGTCGAGGCTCAAGTCAGAGTCTGGCGACGTTAAATCACAAAGATTGGCCGGAATTCCATTCAAATCGCCCTGGAGAATGTGATGAAGGAGGGTCGGGAGTGCCGAGAGTTCAGGTACAGGCCAGGTTTCGTCACCAACGGCCCACGCACACGCCTTGGCCTGCATCTGCTGGGAGGAACTAGGGGCGGTTGTAGGCTCCTCGAAGCCAAAGCGGAGCTGAATAATGGACGAGACGTCTTGAGTTCGCCACCCTGGCAAGTGGTCCGCGGCTGCGCACAGATCCTCACGATCCAAATCGTATGCTCGCTCAAGGACTTCTGCGGCCCTCTCGCCAGTCTCCGCCTCCATTGCTTCACGCCCGGGGACATCAGGAATCGATGGAATGATATCGGCAGGTGAAGTGGGCTGGTGGAATCGGAAATCGTCGTCGTCGTCGTCGTACAAACAATCCGGCTCGGCATCTTCGTTCGGAGCTAGTGCAGTGCAGAGATCCCACTGATTCGAAAAAGAGTCGTAGATGCGCTGGTTGGGGGTAAATTCGTCCCAACGATCAGCCGCATCAGTGCGATTGTACGCGCGCCGGATGAAAAACCCGCCCTCCTCCTCCTCCCATATGAATACACGAGCCCCTTTCTTGCCCGGTGCCCCTCCCTTGGATGCATGAGCTTCTTGGGTGAGACGCCGGGTCTTTGCCTGGGGAGACTCATGCTGGGCCCGCTTTTCGTTATGTAGCCTGCGGCGCTCCATGAAAGCGTGTATATCTTCGCCTTGTTTCTGACCGCTGTCGCGCTCGACAGCGGGGAAGGGTATGGCAGGGACTGAGAAGGATACGGTGGGGACAGACGAGTCGGCCATGCCAGCACTCGGAGGCGCATGCGGGGAAGGGGGAGTGGACGGCCCAAATGATACCGTCGAGAGCGGCGCGCCATCTCTGCGTTTTGTCCAGACAGATTTGCGTACCAACCATGGACTGAAAGCCACGTCGCCGGGAAGACTACCCAGATATTGGACTTCGTCCGGATCGGGCACGAAACCGATGCTGATGAGAGCGTCGGGGATGGGCTCTTTCAAAGGAAAGTTTTGGCCGTAAAAAAAGTAGAGGGGGACGCGGTGCTTGCCGAGGAGGTAGGGCAGGAGCCAGCGAACGTGTCGAGGTAATTGATGATCGGGATGCGATTTGGACAGAGTCAGGTCAATAATGCCCCCCATGCGATCGATGTTCAAGTCTCCCACTGCAGAATGCTCCAAGTCGACGAGCCACTGCCAGTGAAGCTTTGTCCTCGCCAGTAACGTCGCCCTCCAGTCGTTCTTATCGTGCGCGTCAAGCAGGATAAACATGAGGGTGATTTTCGCCATCAGGGGGAGAAACGCCTCGCGTGAGCGCAGAGCGATATCTACGGCTGCAAAGCGCGAAGATGCACTCCTCTCCGTGTAGCGGTAACAGATGGGGAATAGGAATGTGTACACCCCCGTGGCAGCACGACCACCATGTAGGTCCATCATCGTCCGCAGTGTCAGATGGAGGAGACTCTCCAGGTTCAGCCAACGATCAATCAACGTCTGTTGGAGGCCCCATCGGACTTGGGGGCTTGTCTCGCCCAGGGGTACGATCATTACTTCCTCTATGGGGAGGTTCTTCTGAGCGACATTGAGACAGGAGAAGAGGGGCCCATAGAAAGGGTTGAAGCGCGGTAGAAGGAGAAGGAAGGGGTATTTGGGGTTGACCCATAGCGGACGCCTGAAGTCCCCCGGGCGGAAATTGTACCCATCCGGGGCAGAAGCTTTCTCGGGACGGGGGATGTCAAGCAAAAAGCGGGGTTCATCATAGTGTACCCCAAAGACGCCCATGCTGTTCTGGACGTGGCCGTCAAAACACTGGGAGCCCTAAATAATAATTGAGCGAGGAGCTAGGAAGAAAGAAAGGATTCGTACATGGGGGAATGTGGGTGCGTGAGACGAGGAGGATTCCATATCTCGAGGACCTAAGACTTTCATGGGCACGAGCTTCATGAGTAGAAAACTGTACTCACCAGAAACGAGGGGATTTGAAGGAGCGCTGGACAACGAACGACACAGGTATCAAGCGAATGCGATTATTTGCGCAAACGTTCAAATCGATTGGACGCGGTGCTTCGCACTCTACGTTCAACGTTTGCTCAAGACTAGTGAACGCGGTGCAAAGCACTGTACGTTCCCACTCAATATCGTTCGAACGCGGTGCTACGCACTGTACGTTTGCCCGAACTTGTGTGGTGAAGATCAAGGTGGAATGTGATCGTCACGCATCGTCACTTGATCGTCACTATATTATCGTCACTCTAGATAATCAAATCCTTAAGCGCCTTCAAGAATTGCAGTTATACAGCGACACCAAGGTCTTGCTAGACGAGATGCGTCGATGTGGCTGTTGTACAGCGACATCAGCTCGGTCTACATGACCCATTTGACCTCGCGCAGTCCGACGAGCACGTGGACGGCGAGATCGGGTCTCGAGGGGATCGCCCGCTCCTCAGTCGCGTGCGTCGTGAGCGCGAGGGCGCGGGTCTCTTGTTCGCGCGCCTCTACGCGCGCGTCGGCGCATGGGTCGGGCGGGCGCGACGGATGCGTTCACCTGCCACCACCTTGTGCTTGGAACTCGGCAAGCTTGTTGCACGACTCTTCAATCCGACTCTTCTACTGTACATCATTCTCATTTTGTGCACAATGATTCTCCAAAATCCAGCTGCTCGTGTATTTGCTAGACTATGAAATTTTTACAAAACTAGACATAGCTACTTGTGTATCTCGTATATCTGACAATGACATATTCCATCCACTTCAAAGCGGCATCCTGTCGGTCGCTGCGACAAAGAGCCCGAATGCTTCCTTCGATACGTTCAGCTCCTTGAGGTAGGCAGGTATCGCTTTCTTGAGCCATTCGCCGTTGTAGAGACTCTCGGGAAGGCCACACGGAGCTTTGGAGCTCCCAGGGGCTCCACTTCTGACTCTCGAGGCGGCGTGGGGACCTCGTTGGCTCTTCTTGAACAAGGCCGTTTGCGCATCCACGAAGCGCAAGTACTCGACGACGCGGGGCTCGCGCCATATGCAAATCTTGACCCTGTAAATCAATACCTTTGTGTCGTCCATCTCGAGCTCATCTTCTTCCTCGGACGACATTCCCTGTTCTCCGAGATGCTCAACCATCTCCAGCAGCCTCTGCCAAGTCGCGATGTCGCCTGCGTTTCCCTCGTCCATCTTGATCTCAATAGTGGCAGTGATTGTTTGCACGCGATTTTCGAATTTCTGATATGTGCCTCAGCTTTCTTTCTGAGCGTCACCGAGAAGTACTTACGCGATGCTTGGAAGAAGTGCTTCGGGAACCAAGCTGGTGCTGCTCAAAGTTGTGCGCTCCACGATCCTTCGCCTCTCGCTTCGTCTCCATGCGGCCCAGGCTTTCATCGAAGCGCGGCTGGAATCCCTTCCACGCCCCACGATACCTCCCCACTCTCTCCCACATCAATGCCTCCAGAAGATCACGCTCGACACCGGCGTTGGCGATCTCTCCATCCTCTCCATCCTCTTCCAAGACTGCGTCGACAACCTTCGCAATCATTAAGTCGTTCCAACGAGATACCGTGTATCCAGAACCAAAATCCCACTGGAAGAGGTCATCCGGTGGATCGGCGAGTCCGTCTTCGCAGGCAGCAACCTCGGCTTTTTCGGCTGGGTTGTAGATTTGGAAGTCGGACGCTTGTTCTACACCAAACGTTTTGTACGTGGCGAGGCGTAGAGAACACTGTGGGCGAGCTTCGTTCAGGTTCATGGTAGAAGAAAACAAATATCACTCGCATTAATATAGTTCTTCAGCTCCTTGTTCTCCGGTCTCTGGGCCTTCTTCCCCTTCCGTTTATTCGGCGTTGTTGTCTTGACCTTGACTGTCACGTCGTCGCTGATGAGGAGCCGTTCGAGCTTGTCCATCAAGCTGGACAACGTGTCGACATCCGTGCCGAGCAGGTCAGCGAACGCTGGGGTGGCGGCTAATTTCGCTTTGGGCTTCGGGTTCGGTGTACCGCTGGGCGCTCTAATGACTGGAATGGGGTCAAGAGGGATCTGGATGGTGCGGGTGCTGGAGTTGCAGGCAGGATCTAGATTGGCGCGCGTCCCGCGACGAGGAGGTGGCTTGTTCTGAGGTGTCTTCTTGCTTTGAAGGGAGCTGTAGGCCCGAAGCTGAATGGCCTCGTCTTTCTTCTGAACCTGAATGATCGAGCTCAGTGTACAGTCGATATAATGCATCTTGTTACTTACTAAAAGACGGTTGAGCCGGTCGACTTCTTCAGTGCGCTGGTAAAGCAACTTTTGCGACTCGAGTAGTTGAGGAACCAGCGTGTTGTAGTGGTGATACTTGATAGCGTCAATATGATTTTTTGAAAATGTGTGGTATCGAAACATCTCACCATCCCCTGGAGCTTCTCCTGGTCCCCGAGAAATTGGGCCTCCATTTGGACTTCGTGCTGCTGCATTTCCGCGATGGCCTTGTTAAGAGAAGCGACTTGATCAGTTCTCATTTTCTCTGCAGCTTCAGGCTGTGCGCGCAAGCTGTGCGCGAAGCTGCTGGTTCTTCTCTCTGGCGACCTTAGCCTGCTCCTTGTGCCAAGCCTCCATGTCGCGTGCCTATAAATTTATAAGGCTTGTGGTTTATTCAGTGAAGGCACGACTGACGATTTCATAGTCTCCATGCAGCGGGCCAGGGACTATGCGAACTTTGGTTGGGGAGGGCCCTTGGCTACGGCGCGTGGAAGGGAAAAAAATCAATGAGGACTCTCGAAACAGGGTGCGTCCATACATTTCTGCCACGGTCGCCGTTATCATTCGGAATGTCGGGGTCTACGTCCATTGCGATGATCTCGAACTAGATCAACCTGTTCGCTCCTCACGTACAACGTGGGGATGCACGCAAGCAGCAATAGAGTGCCGAACGAGTTGCGGTGTGGTTTGTTGGTATTTAAACCATTTCCAGCGCCTAGGCCCGGTTGTTGTTTTCTGCGCTTTATTGTACTTAGCCGATGAATTAGAGGCGGTAGCTCTGCGCTTCATTGTGAGTGTTGTTAGGGGTCAACGGTGAAGCAAGCCGACGTAGCGCGTCCATCCCAGTCGTCAATGATGGCTGGTGAACAATTAGCAGCGCAGATAACAATAACGCACAGCGGGCGCTGACATGAATAAGGGCGCGCCGCAACTCAGCGACACACGCAGCATGGGCTAAGCTCGGGGTCTGTGGGCGTACAACGCGCCACAGCACCGTGAGCGACCCACCCCTACCGACGTACAACGTCGGGCAGTGGTGATGGAGGCGGGACTTGGCAGAATTGATGCTGACGATGACAAATCGTCACCCATCGTCACATCGTCACATAGTGTCATCCTCACATCGTCAACACACAAGTCGCTCTGTGCGCACCTCCATCACCACTGCCCGACGTTGTACGTCGGCAGGGGTGGTGCTCGTGACGTTGTGGCGCGTTGTACGCCCTCAGACCCTCGAAATCGCGCCTGGTAGGCGGCGAATGTACACGATTTCGTATGGAGTGGATATCATCTCCGTCTGCACGTAGTCGACTATGATGCGCCGCGCTACGTACACCGACGCGCCGCAAGTCAAGAGAGATGTTACCACGTCTTTTGTTGTTTTAGACGGGGGCGAGACTTTCAATCTTATTCACAGATCTATACGAGTCCCTCAGAAATTAGCGTAAAAAGTCATCAATTCAATGTATGTATTGTACAGAAGACTACTACGACTGCAATCACTATCAGCGAGTCAATATGCGATAGTCAATGAAACAATTTTCGAGTACCTGCTTCGTGGAACGCGTGCGCCGGTCAGTGCGATCTGCCGCGCTGGCGACAACTTCCCTGAGCGCCTTCTTGAGCTTGGCGGCAGTTGCGGCGGTGGACTTCAAGTGCGCTTGAACGATGCAATATGTCGCCCAATTGTCGGCGTACTTGTGCAGGACTGGATGCGCCAATGCCGCCTGTACAACAGTGAGAATTGAACGATAACAGGCTGATGCTCAAGCTATGATACTAACCTGTTGATAAACCTTGTTCAAGTCCTCGTCTTTCTGATCAGTGACCGGTTTGTTCGTGTCCAACAGACTGTGCACCAGGCCGTGAACAGTTTTCTGACATTGTATATTCAGTAAGTAAAAAAGAATATAGACAAGGCGCACCTTGATCTCCTCTGTGTCGCTCTCTGAGCTTTGCCAGGCATGGTGCTTCTCGACGACTTTGCGGGTTACTTGGTCAGGTTTTCGGATCGTTTTCGTGATGATCGGCTGAGGAGGATATGTGTGCTCCAGACTCGGAGCGAACACCACCCTCTTTTTGGCGCTCTCCAAATCCTCGTGCATCAAAGGTCCCGGGCCCGTGGAGGTGTGCTCGAGATCGGTTTGGAGGAGGAGCAAAACAACAGGAGGAGGCGGCTTTTCCGTTTCCGCGAAAGGAGAGGCATGGCGCACAATGGAAGCCATGGCGGGCGTCACTCGCTGCAGGAGAACTTGAAGAGGCCAGCGCTTTCACAATCACCCGAAAAAACAAGGCTATTGTACATGTTGTCAAGGGCTCCAATCGGAGCCATCACGATATCCCCGAGTGAAAATATATTAGCAGCGCCTTCAGGCTCCGAATCCGCAGTGGTCAAAAATCACGGGCGCTGCGCGTGCTACATTTCCGAGCCCGACGCTCCCCGAGAAAGACAATTGTCGACTGAAAATCGTTGTATTGCTCCCTACAACAATTGATACATACCCCAAGAAAAACAAGGTAATTGTCGGGTCTGAAGTCTGCCGAATTTGCGAGCCCGATGCTCCCCGAGAAAGACAATTGTCGACTGAAAATCGTTGTATTGCTCCCTACAACAATTGATACATAACCCCAAGAAAAACAAGGTAATTGTCGGCGTCTGAAGTCGGAAAAAGTTAAGTACAGTGCTGAGGAATAATGAGACGAGTCGGGCTCGCCAATGTCTTTCTTGCTGCGTCGCAAGGTTTCGAAGCACAACAACTACATACTGCAAAGCACGCTCCGTGGTCACTCGGGTGGAATTTACAGGCTCTGTGCAACGGAGGATGGGAAATTTCTTGCCAGCGGAGGTAAGCGGACGAGTTTCTCATAACGCTGCGGCTTATATTTGATGTTTAGGCACGGATGGCACCAAGGTCTGGGACCTCAGCACTATGTGCGAGCTAGGAAGCCCCAAATCGCCAGAAATACGCGGGGCCAGCACGGCTCTTGTCTGGATCAAGCGCGAGGACGATTTGAGCGAAGCCCTGTTCTACGGGACACAGAACGGTCAGCTTGTGTGTTGGAAGGAGGGGAAACAAAATGCACGTACCCGTATTACACGCTTTTTCTGGCGCTGATACGATTTACCCAGGGATCGGCGGTATTCGAGGAGATTTCTTGCGTGCGCGTCGTCAATCCCGCCGAAATTACCGGCTTGGCATTTGACGCTCCCTCCAATCGCCTTGCGGTTTGCCATCGAGGCAACGTGGTTCAGGTTTACGTACTCGACAGCACCATGTTCTTGCAAGAGGTCTTCACGCTCGAGCTGCGGCACTTTGTGCCGCGAGCAATAGCGTTCAGTGCGTTGCGCGGGGACGAAAGGGACATCATGGTCTTTGGGCTATACGGAGGTGATATGTGAGTCTTCGTTTCAAAAATTTTAATCATTGACTCACCGATACAAAGCTACACACTCCGAGGCAGTAATGGAAAGACGGTGGGCGATCCGTGGAACGTCGGGGCACTCATGTGGGTCTTCCCCTCCGATTTGACCCATTCGCTAACGTCATGTTAGCGGCGACATTGCTTTAGACGTTCGCAAAGGTGTCTTGTGCATGGATGAGCCATCGACGGGGATAAATCTCTATCGCTTGGAGGAACACAAATTCACGCGCGTGAAAACCTTTCCCGTCGCAGTCACGAAACGGCAGAGAATCCGCCAAGTGGACTTTTTGGACGAGTGCAAGTTCATCGTCAGCGGAAGCGACCACGGACTCGTCTACGTGTTTGACCGCCGTAGTGGGGATATTGTAGACGAGTTGAGAGTCGACCCACACGAGTGGGTTCAGACGGTCGCCGTGAGTGACTCGGTTAAGATCGGATGTCGTGCTAAACGAGGTATTCCAGGCTGCTGACTGTGCTGGAGTTTCCACCATTTTCGCGGCCAAGTCGCGCGACCTGGGCGGGTCGAACGAGATTTTGATTTGGCGTCAAAAGAGCAAGAAACGGTTCGGTGCGACAGGCATTGCGTGTGGTGTGTTGATCTTCCTTCAGTTGTTCCTTGTGGTGGCGGCAGTACTAGTAGCATTACCGTACCAGAACACCCGGATGTACGGCTTTTAAGCTGAAATTGAATGTCGAGCGTCGAGAGAAGTACTAGTGTGAACGGCTTGACTTTCAGTGGTGGAGGGGCTGCCGATGTACAACATCAGCAAGCGCGTGCAACTGAACGGGGCTCGGGGTCTGTGGGCGTACAACGCGCCACAGCACCGTGAGCGACCCACCCCTGCCGACGTACAACGTCGGGCAGTGGTGATGGAGGCGGGACTTGGCAGAATTGATGCTGACGATGACAAATCGTCACGATGTGACGATGTGACGATGGGTGACGATTTGTCATCGTCAGCATCAATTCTGCCAAGTCCCGCCTCCATCACCACTGCCCGACGTTGTACGTCGGCAGGGGTGGGTCGCTCACGGTGCTGTGGCGCGTTGTACGCCCACAGACCCCGAGCTTAGCCCATGCTGGAGGTCACGCTGAGCTGCGGCACGCTTATCCACATCGCCCGCTGTGCGTAGCTTTTTGTTATCTGCGCTAATTGTTCACCCAGTAATTGTTCTCCAGGCTTTAAAAGACTCCCGTACTTTGCTTGCTTGTAGCAAATGAGTTCGCACTCTTACCACACTGCGTCGCGCGGCTCGCGCACTAATTCGAGGGTCTCCCCCCAGCCACCCACATACCTCTGTGAGTATTTCATTCCGACTCTTGCTATTTTCGCTAATATTCTCGATAGACCGCACCTTTTGTCGCCGGTGCGACACATGCCCTACTTGTGGTTCGTCCCCGGCGGCGCGCACGGCCACCTCAGTCCCTGTGCCTGCGCCCGCGCCCGCCACCTCCCCTACTCCTGCCGGCGGCCAGCAAGCTCCAGTCGTACCCATGAACGGTATGTTTATCCTCCCAGGTGATTCATTGATTACTGATCTTTGACTTCAGAGCGCATTTTGCCGCAACTACCTATCCAGTTCCTCTTCACGCTGTTCCTCCTCGAGCACCAGCTTACTGGAGATTGGCGCCACCTGATCATCCCTTATGCGGCTTGTTTTATTGTATTCTATCTCTGAATAGATAGTGATTCTATGCACGATTTACAAGCGAATGCTATTGTTCCCAACTCATCCACCTCCGGCCATCTTTCCCCTTTTGTCACAGAGCGTCAGATTAAAAGAAACGTCGCCATGAACACCTCGCCAGTTCCCCCTCAACTAGCCTTGTCTCCACCTCCCTGCCGAAGCTGTCTGACGTTGTACGTCGGCAGATTCAGTAATTATGCCGCGGACGTGGAAGTGTGAGGATTGTCCTCTGCACGGAGGAAGCCATCGTCTCCCAGTCAGTCAGCGGACGCAGCACCAAGCAGATGTGCAGGAATTCCTCGAAAATCAGGGGGCTATTGACAACCTCGCCAATGCCTTCACGGGACTGGACGTCACCACCGACGACGTCGACAACATCGCCAATGTCTTCACGGGGCTAGTCGTCACCGACGATGGTCCAGACGTCCGAGGACAGCAGCACTCCAAGCTTTTTAGCTCCCGCGACGACTTTCAAGACTCCATCCCCGATGTCCCACTTGCCTTCCAGCCGACTTCGCCCTCAGAGGCCATCTCGAGCATTCAATCCCTTGTCAACACCGTTCCGATGCGCACAGCGCCGCCCACTAGAAAAGAGCGGCGCGAAAGTACCCTCACGGATATTTTGGAGCGTATTCGCACTGCACAGAACTCCCTGGATCTTGTATATGAGTTATATGGGACGAACTCCGACCACGACTCCGCTCGTCTTGCGCTTGATGCCGCCGCCGAAACAGTCGTCGTGGCAGGCAAGCTCTTGAGAAGCGTCAAAGCTTCCAAAAACGACAAGGAACTAGCGAAACTGTGGGACGACGTCCACGCCGCAGCTGTAGCGCTCGATAAGCTCGTGGATTGCGTCGGAGCCATCGTACCGAGAGCAGATGTCGAAGGGAATGAAGTAGAAGTAGAGGTCAATACAGGTAAGCCAACGCTGTGCACACCGCTACCGATACGAGCCTTATGTCTATCTAGAGCACCACTTCGAGGATCCTATTGGAGGCCATGACACCGTCGCTCAAATCGTGATCTTATTCGCGATAATCTCCAACGTTGTCATGGGGTTGGCCACAGACCCATGTAACTTCCTCATCGACACGGTTACATTGATCATCAAGCTTACCATGTCCTTGTCCTCCCCTCCTGGCGCGGGGCACAATGCGAAACAGCGCGACGTTCTTTCCCAGCTTCCGACGACCTTAGAGGACGCATTGAAAACGTTCAAACTTGAGCCGAAAACCAGGATCCTTGCGACTTGCCCGTCATGTCATTACACCCATGAGCCTCGGGTGAATCGACTCACTGGGGAGCCCAGTTATCCCACCAACTGCGAAAACTTCATCTTCCGCGACAAGCACAGCCCTGCTGTTCCGTGTTTGGCGCCTTTGCTTGAGCAGCGTCAGGCCAAACTGCGGCCGATTAAGCCCTTTGTATATCCCGACTTCACCGACCACTTGGCCTCCATCCTATCCGATCCCGAGATTGCGGCACTGTGTAATAGCGCCTGCGATAAGGCCTGGGAAGCCGTACATGCGACATTATCGACGGGTTCTGGACCGGTGTCACCTGAAGAAGTGAACAACGTCTTCGAGGCGGAGTTCCTTCGCAGCTTCAACGGGCCCGTTCCTGATGAGCTCTTCATCAACAGAGGGGGTCGGATGAGGCTTGCGTTCCAAATCTTGTTGGACTTTTTTAACCCGCACGGCATGAGAAAACGCGGTAACCACGATTCCGTTGGAATTTTGGCCGTCGTGAACCTCAATCTCCCTGAGGATATACGCTACAAGCCCGAGTTTATGTGGCTCAGTATCATTCTTGGGCCACAGGAACCCGACCATGACCAGATCGGCTACTACCTCCGTCCCCTCATTGACGAGTTCGTCGCCGGCTGGAAGCATGGAATCCGCCTCTCCCGCACTGGGTTATTGGACGACGGATGTTTTGCAGACCTCGCTATCGCAATAAACGTGAACGACCTTCCGGCGACTCGTAAGATGCTCGGTCTCGCAGGCGTCGGCTCCCATCACCTCTGCACAGTCTGCAATTGCAAGGGTGTGGAGACAACACATCGCACTGACCTGGACGACCCCGCTTGGGCTCGAAGGGACGTTCGGGAGATGCGGCGTTGGGCGTACGCTTGGAGGGATGCCAAGACTCAGGCTGAGCGCGACACGATCTTCAAAGAGCATGGCGTGCGTTGGTCCGAGCTCTGGCGGTTACCGTACTGGGATCCAACTCGGATGGGCGTTGTCGATTCGATGCATTGTATTTTGGAGGGCCTGGTACACTACCACTGTCGTAGAGTCCTACGAATCGATGCTGAGGTCGCTAAAAAGAAGGAGATAGCCGGTATCGCGTTTGACCAAGACTGGGTCGATTACGATCCTCACGAGTGTCCTTCCGACTATCTGCTGAAGAAACCGGAGAGAGAACTAGCTCAAATCCACCGAATCCAAAATAAACTTGTCCAGTCTCTTCTCGACGACGACGACGACAGCAACACTTCCGAAGACGAGGAAATGCCTGATGTACCTGAAGGCAATTATATACCTGCAATCAGCGAGGAAACTATGCGGCACGCACTGAAGGGCAACAACCTTCCTGCTCTTCGTTTCGTCGCATTTTCCCTTGGTCTTGCCGTGACCAGTGATGGATCAAAGGCATACTACTGTGATAAACTTATGGCCTGGGTGAGTACCTCTTTCTCATCTTCGGGACGCTCGTACTAATATACACTCCAGCGCCGAACTAAACCTCGCAGCAACGACGGCAACTTCGTTCCAAAAGCAATTAACTTGATTCAAATCAAGTTCATCCAACGCGTGATCGCGCAAACCGCCACACCATCCTGGATCAATACCGTGCCTCATAACTACGGGGAGAGCAACGCGGGTACTATCAAAGCGGATGAGTGGCGAACTCTCGCCACCTTATATCTACCGATTGCGCTTGTCCTGATGTGGGCAGATCGTCCCACGGACGAGCATTCAGCACGCCTCCTCGGGATGCTCGACCATAGCATGGCGTTATTCCAGGCTGTGATTCTTGTCTGCCGCTACACTATGACGTTTGAGCGTGCAACCACGTATCGTAATTTCCTCAAATCATGGGTTGAAGGACTTACTGTCCATCACCCTCATACCCTAAATCATGCAAAACGGCCCAATGTCCACGTCGCGTTCCACATCTACGACTTTCTTCTACTTTTTGGCCCAGTGATCTCGTGGTGGTGTTTCCCTTTCGAGCGAGTCATCGGCTACCTTCAAAAGGTCAATACCACCAACCGTGTTGGAGGAGAACTCGAGGGCATTTTGACCAAATCCTTCCTGCGAGGTGCGACCTTGCGGCGCTGGCTCCGACGCTCGGATTGTCCGGAGATCATCAAACAATTTAAAGCAATTTTCGACCGGGCTTTCGGGAATCGGAGCGAGGTCGTGGGTACCTCTCCTCCTCTTGTCAAAGATGGGGACCGTGCACAGTACATGTTCAACGGCACCAGCTTCTCCCGTGCATCGACGCACCTCGGCAACAGTCTCGTTTTATATTATCCTTCACCTTCAGCGAGCACGCCGATTGCTGGTAGTATCGAACGAATCCTCTCGCGTGGAGAGGAGACCTCTTTCATCATTCGTCGTCAGGCTCCCTTACCTCCGGGGCAGTCGGACCCATTTCTTCGGTATCGCCCCTACTTCCCTGCTCAGACTTACTCTTCTAAAATGCAAAACACCACTGATACCGTCCAACCATCTATGATATTATCCCACTGTGCACGATTTGAGTTCTCGGAAGACCGCGCCGTAGTCCTTAACCTGTCTAGAAGCTAGTCCGAATTCAATATAATATTTACATCCACAGTTGGGAGGGATAAGTGAACTACTGGATCGGCGCTTGTGGAAGTCAACACGAGCGGCGGGCGTGCTTGGTTCTCGCCGAGGAGAAGATCTTGCACGCCGACTTGATATGCTACAGGGATATGTACTGAAAATAATCTACAGATTTACACAGAGCGAGTTAACAGAACTCTGCAGCGGTGAGGTTCAGCAATGTCTGTAAAAGAAAAATTGAATGCTGACTTTGGGGTGACGAGTTGTCCAGTCATCCGGATCGCCTGACGAACCACGCGCACGAGGGTGTCGAGACTGCCCACAGATCGGAAGGGGACGTACTCGCGATGCGAGACTCTACAGCCCGGGCAAGGAAATACCGATGGAACCGCCCCCATATCGCGGAGGAGGAGATGAGCGATCGCTTCTGCAATCCCACAAAATGAGAAATGAAACACGAAAGCACTAACACTCACCCGAGAGAATGTGTTTGCGCGCGTAAAATGCAACGTGCCAACGAATAACAATCCCATTGGCGCAGACACGATATGCGCGCTGGCGTCGAGCCATGTTACGGGTATGTCCCACCTTGACTTCCAACGCGTCGAGAAATTCGTCTAACTGAATATTTCCTTGAATATAGGCGTTCCATTTCCAGGAAGGGACGCGGCTGGTAATGTAAACTAGCCCAGGCCCTTCGCATTTAAATGCACGCCGCCTAGCCAGTAAGGCCCGAATCCGGAGTCTTGGTTTATCGATTCGCCGTCTGGAGCGCGCACGGGTAAGGATCAGATGAATAAAAGACTATTGACGGCTCACATGAGTCGCAGGCATGCGCGACGACGACGGCGTGCAGAGAGGGGAGTACATCGAGCCATCATGAGACGCCAGCCTGGGCGGTTGACGCCTGCGTAGGCGAGCGGGTGTTCTGTGCCGGGGGTAGCGCACCGAATCAGAAAGGTTCTGTAGAGTCAAGGGCGCGTCTTACGGCGAGGAAGTACAAAATGAGAAGAGGAAAGGGACGCGAGAAAAAAAAGCGGGATGTCACAACACTTGCCTCCGCACCGTTCCCGCCGTTCTCCTCCATCCCGGTGTCCCCCTCCTCCACTTGGCCAGCGACTCTCGTAGCCCCGCCCACCGAAGACGCACACCACGCCGACGCTGGCACCAACCTCGTCCCCTCCACCCGCGCTCCACCTCCGCCTCCACATCCACTCGCGAGATACACTCGGCGACCAGCACCAGCGCCAGCAAGTCCACGCCCCTCTCGCAGTCGTCCGTCTCGTAGATCGGAGAGAAGCCGTGCCTGCGCAGGTGCTGACGATGCGCGACACGGGCGCGACGCCGATAATGTCCCCGAACCCGGAATTTAACGTGCGACGCCAGGAGCGCAGCCGCGAGCGGCTGAGGACACCCGACTCGAGCGCCGAGGCGAGGGCAGACTTACCTCCTCCCTTTTGCCCCCGCCGCCGCCGCCTCCTTACGCGCGCGCCATCCACCCGCACCACCCGCACCACCACCCGCTCCGACGCACAGGATCCCGACGCCGCCGACTCTCTTCCGCGACTCGCCATTCACGTCCGAGTCGCCCCAGCACGCCGCCGCGACACCGCCATCGGGAAGAAGTGGGAGGTGTTGCTGTGCGCCCCCACGTATGTCTTGTCGTTCTCAGATTCATCCCCATTCACTTACTTGCTTGCCCTCCCTGAGAGTCGCGAAAAACAGCACCTACATCGCGCCCGCGTTACAGGTCGGCCCGTCGGCGTCCTCCTTCCCTTGCTTTCACTATTCACATTCGCAGTCACTCCATCCATCCACCCATCCATCGCAAATCCACGCCATTAAGTCAGTGAGACGGTATTCACCCCCGTTGCCGCCAACAATGTCCCTCGACTCGACGTAGGCGTGCGTGCCCTCCCGCGCTGCGCCGTATCTCCCCGTGCGCGCCCGCGCCCTAGCTACAATGCACTAGGCGGCATCCGGCATCGAGGGCAAGACCGAGAGCGACACCGGATCCGAACGCCACGCACGACAAGCAAGGACCCCATACGACGTGGGGGCCTCGGGGCGTAGGGGGCGCCAGCAACGCCCTCCTCCTCCTTCGCCTCTCCCAGCACATCGCGCCACGCTTCGGCCCATCCGGCACTGCCTCCACACACACCGAGACGCACCCGCACCCCACTCCCCGTCCCCTCCCGCACCCGTCCCACTCTGCTCCTGGCTCGTCCACAGGTATGCGCCTCATCGCCCCCGCACCTACCCGGCCTCCTTCCATCCATCCATCCGAGGGCGGAGTACTCACCGACGATGGCGCCAAGGACAAGCCCACGGGACTTGCGCGCCATCGCGCGCGTGTAGCGCGCATCGACGAGGCGCGAGTCTGTCGTTACCATCCCGCGTAAGCGCCACGCCACACTACGCCACAGGCAACAACGGTGTACTCACCATCAAGGTGGAGATACGCGGTAGCGACGTCGCAGTGGCCCGCCAGCACCCCCGCGTCCCATCCGTCGACGACTTCATCTGCAGATGATCTGCAGATGATCTGCAGACCATCTGCAGATGGGTTTAATGGTGTCTGAAAACTGAAGTTTCTTATCCAGTTTCAGGCCCCTTTTAACGAGAATCTCTACTTCTCATTTTATCTTCCTCTAAACCTAATTCAAAATTCAAAGTATCGACAGGGATATCGACAGGCTTGATATCTTTAGTTTTGGGACCCACTTTAAGATCGTTTATTCCTTACTTTTCTATTTACATTTTATCGCTGTCGAAAGGTGCGGCAATACTTGAAGTTTCGTCGACTTTTATTTGGACTTTGATAGATTAGATTAGTGATTAGATTTTGTTAAGTCCCAAATTAAATATATCAAAATGAGTTTCGGGCCGAAATATTTGTGTTACCATACTTAAAGAAGTATAGCTAACTAATATGCCTATTTAATTGAGGGGCCGGCGCTGTGGGTGGAGAAAAGCGGGACGTATGTCACGTGAACAATCGTTGTGTCTGCATCAGCCAAACATCACCAAATACACATAGGCAATCCCGGTTCTCTCAATAATTCTGCAAGGAAGGTGACGCTGGGAATACATCAGGAAAACTGTATAGTTGATAGTGCGATACAGTATTCAACCGGTCAATGGGACACTTTACTATCCCCCCGCTAGAACTCGGACACTTAGGGAAAATCTATGATTAGCATTTTATCCAGGAATCCTAGAGTCAGGCCCAATAGCTAGATCGTCAGAAAATTGTGTTTTACTCGGGTCTCACACTTTACTTTGTGGAAAGCGGGCCAGAATTGGACACACGGCGCTGTTTTTTCTGATGCGGTCCGGTGTCCGAGTTGTAGGTAACGGCGCGATTCAGAATTGATATCGGTCTCATTCACTCGTTTCTCAACCAAATTCTTTGAAACTTGGTACACCTATTCTTCTAGATGTAATACACCTCCCTAGGCAACCACAACATGCCTTGGCCCGCTTGACACTCAAGATACATCAATTAGTTCCATCTGAGCATCATTTCTCGAGTTTTGGCTGGATCTCGATATCCAGTGGTTGTTTAAGGCTATGACTGGACCCAGGGTACTTTTATCACTTTTCCTACGCCTACTAAGCTCATTTATGTTGCAATTGACGGAAGATATTCCGCGCAACCACTTATTGCTGCCGGACCAAATATTCCAGTCGTACAGAAGATTGCATCCTCGTTTTGGCTGGAAGGCCGGCCGGTTTTGGCTATCATAATTCTTGGAAATACTCAAACCAACATTCTGAAGTACTTTTAATTCATTTTTGGCCTTGCATTTATCGTCGTTGTCAAACATGGGCTTGACCTCAGATCGTGAGACATGTTATTTCGTAAGTTATAGGGGAACCAAGTCATCCCTTGCCACAAAACTTGGCATACACCTTCCCTGGGTAATTAAACACAAGATCCAAGTCATTTCAGTATGCCGGTATGACTTTAAAACATTGGGTATTTGAAGATTTCCCAAAATGGTAATGCCTCCAGAATTGCATCGAACTATAGATTGTCTACAGACAATTTCCGGCAGAAGAGTTGTTTTACAGCCGTTTGCAGAACTTAGGGCGCGGCCCTTTTTTTTTTTTTTTTTGCAAGCTTTCACGAGAACAGCGATTGCAAGCTCAATTCTGAACGGTTTTCTCTGGAAATAGGCTCATTCGATTTGCTCAGAAAGGGCGGAGGGCTTCGCTTCCTAGGTTTTTTATGGGCACCGAAAATCTCCTTTTTGGGATAGATTTCCGTGTTTTTCAGTGGTTGAGCGGAGAACACGTCCCATGGGACCTATTTTGTTCCGATTGACCTAGATTTTTAGTATGGTGGACTTTGATATATTCCGGAGGGCCTGAAATACCGGTATTTTGAATGGGATCAATACTTCAAATATACAGTTCATGGATAAATTCCTTTCATTTTGTTGATCCCAAAGTGTATGGTGGATTTGAACCAGCGTTCACATTCACTATCCCGGTATTTCAGGCCCTCCGGAATATATTGAAATCCATCATAATAAAAATCTAGGTCAATCGGAGCAAAATAGGTCCCATGGGACATGTTCTCCACTCAACCACTGAAAAACATGGGAATCTATCCCAAAAAGGAGATTTTCGGTGTCTATAAAAAACCTAGGAGACGAGGCCCTCCGCCATTTCCGTGCGAATCGAATGAGCCTATTTCCAGGGAAAACCGTTCAGAATTGAGCTAGCAATCGCTGTTCTCGTGAAATCTTACCAAAAAAAAAAAAAACAGGCCGCGCCCTAAGTTCTGCAAACGGCTGTAAGTAGGTAGAAGACATGTTCCCAAGCATACAACACAAAAAATCAAGAAATGAGTAAGATCTGCTCCTTTGTCCGAGTAGTAGGTGTGTCTGGGCGGATGGGGGGGGGGATAGTAATTGAATCGCTGATTTGAGAGTTTTTCGAAGTTTTTTTGGAATTCTGGGTTGACCAAAACCTTCATTCATGCATTGTACATCTCTATGCATGGGGTTTTAATATTTGATATTCATCTGCAGGGCTAACCAGAGCGAACTTCTGCCACCACTCAGTGGGACAGTCACGAAAGCGTAATGATGGTCACAGCGATCAGTCGAAATGAGTGTCTGTTCTCCGCAAGAACGGTCCAGAATCCATTCGGTGTGGTCATACAAGAGATAGAGGCGTCTCTGTCATTGTTTTTTCGCGGGTCCGACCACTGAAGGCTACAAATCTTCGTTTATGCTGACTTCCTATTTGGGACAAATTTCTCGGCAAAGTAAAAATTGTTTCCTCTTCACGCAATATGGGTCGGAATACACTCATATTGGCTAGGCATGCTTGCATACACTATATAACGGGTCCTATGTCTTCACTGTACCTGAAATGGGCCATTTAAGTGTTTTCTCGTTTTGTGTTCTGCCAAGATGATTTTACCGAGGCGTTGCACATTGGTATGCAGTCAAGCAAACTGTATGGAGCATCGAAGGATACCCATAAGAATAAGCATGATTTGTTTCAAGGCAATCTGGTCAGAACTACAAGCTCAACGGGGCAAATTGTCCGACTGTCCCAGTGAGTGCATCAGGAAAAAATGTTTTCCTACGTTGCCACCAGCCAGTGTCTCAAGCATTGGTAGGCCCGGTAGCTTCTGCCACTGATCAGTAGCCCTTGGTAGCCTTCGTAGCCGCAGAGTCAGGATCAGTAGCGCGTGATAGCCGGCACCCAACGGATCAGTAGTACCGGGAGTGGAGGCCGAAATGGAAACATTATTTCGGTGATCCAGTCACGCCAAACATGCTGAATCAATGCTATTAGTGAGCCTGCGACTGACCTAGGAGAAAGGGATGCAAAGACACAAGCAGAACCATATCCGCGTAGCCGCTCTTTGAAACGCTAAGCATTTCAAAGTCCGACGCACGTGCGCGATTGCGTGATTGTTTCGACGCCAAACAAGCGTTTGTTGATCCATCTTCTCTCTTTTCCCCCATCTCCACGTCCTTTCCCCTCCGCGTTTCCATCGTCTCACGTCGCATATGGGCCCTTCAAGCCCTCTAGTGCCCCACCTCTCGTACCTGCAGCCTGTCCTGATTCAATTTCGGTGCCAAGTCGCCGCTCAAGCTCGTCAAACCCATAGTCAAAGATAATCGCTCCTCAAGAATGTCTTTCGTCTCAATGACTGTTGCTAGGGATATCAAGAGTGGATTTATCATGCAAGCACCTCCGGGCTCCCTTTGGTATCTCTTCAAGCTCTTAGAGGCTTGCTTTGGACCGCAAGACTGCAAGCACATCAAGCCCTTGCACGTGGGACGCTGCTGCTTCTGGGCATACATCGTGAACATGGTCGCGCCGACGGTGCCCCGAGGTGAGTTACTGAACATTTCCCATCGTATTCCTTCCTCATTTTTCGTAGTTCCCGCCCGATTTGCACGCGCGCTGCACTGGAACGACGCCGCTTCCTTCGCATACAAGTGAGTTGTCCATCGCGCGGCGCCGTCTTCTTTCTCACTGACCGGTTTTATCCTACACATAGGTAGTTCTAACCCTTGTCCTCGGCGGCGTTTCTCCTCTTCGGCTTCTTTTCTCATGCTACGCGCACATGTATGACTCCTTGTTGCGTGCGTATGATTCCGAGATGGGAGCATGAGGACGTAGAGTCGCCGTCTGTATCTCCTTTTCCTCCAATGTAGACACATTCGTGTTGTCGTTAGATTTGAATTCATCTGTTTTTTTGGTATTCATTCATGTGTTTTGAGTGCAAACTACCTGAGTTATTAGTGGATATTATGCTCTACTGACTACTACTGAGGCTGCCGGTCAGTGCTATGAGGAACTACGGTAGCGCTACAGGAGCGCTACGGTAGCCGTAGGCCGGAGCTACCAGGGCTATCAGTCTTTGGCGGAGAGCTACGCGGTGCCAGATAAGGGGGACTAGACTACGCAGCAACCATGGTTACGCAGACTATTAGACGCTACGTATCCAAGTCATTTTTTCCTGATGTGGTGGTGTCCCATTGACCGGTTGAAAACTGTATTGTCCCATAGTATCCATAGTGGTATCCATAGTGGCCATACGCATGCGCGAGTTCGCGCGCGCACACGGTCACCTAGTCTCGTTCCCGACGTTATAGGGCAGTCGCTCGCTGCGCTCGCGAGGCAGAGGCGCGGCGGACCACCGGACCGGTCGGAATGATCCGAGGCAGAGTTTTGATGAAAAAGATTGCGGAACACTGCCCTATAACGTCTGGTGCAACTCGTATAGATAACGGGCGATCGACGCCGTCGTACCTTTGCATCGTTCTCCTTTGCCCCGCCAGCTTTTTGTCTCAAATAAACTTGTAATGTCTTCCCTGAGTCTTCTCTTCAATATGGTGCTCCTAATCCCGTGGTTTGGTCCCCCCCAATAATTCCTATCGGCTACCTGATCAACCGACCACTTTTGCCAGTTGGGATACATAGATGCCCGGACTTAAAAATAGTATGATACCTCTGAATTGAAGACGAGATGTGTTTGAAGCGCTCGATGCGCACAAACGGTGCCATTAATAAGAGTTTTACTGAAGTGCGCAGAATGTTGACTTCTCTGAATTTCGTCAATTAGGTACCTTTGTAGTCCTGATTGTTTTCCCACCTCAACTACATCGAAAACATGTAGACGGATTCAAATATGTGTACGGGTGCGCGATGCAAAGATATACTCAAAATCGAGCCCAAGCGGTTTGTGACGTATGTGACCGATCGCATGCAAGTTGCACCAGATGTTTGGGTGCATGTCTTTTTCATCATTTTTTTCGACTCCGCTCGTTGATCTCGGCATGCGGCGGCACACCCAAACATCTGGAGCCGAGATTAACGGTCACCCTTCTGATACGGACACTTTGTCTTTTGATGATTGATCCTACCGCTAGTTATTTCTTTTCATTTAATACAGAGAATTCCGTCGTCACTCAGCTCTTGTGTGGGGCCCTCGGGCCCGTTTCTCTCGCCCTCAGCGCGAGCTTTGCTCTTGGAGCTGCGCTCCGTTGGGTTGCCTTGGGCCTCGTTCATCGCCCATAGCCTCGGTGCCCCGCGGCGTACGGATTCGGCCGTGCCCGCGTTCCCTCCCCTTCCGTTTCGGTATTTGCCGCTGCCCTTCCCGTTGCGTCGCAAATTTCCGAATCGGCCGGGACGGCCGAATCCCCCGCAAACACACAAAACACCTTACCTCCTCGATCTTATTTCCTCTCACCTATCTTGCGCAAGATTCCCTATATTCACTTCTCCATGCAAAATCTACCTACTAAACCTACACGACCTTGTTAGACGAAAGAGCTCAGTTGCGACAGATTCCAGCCAGCAAATGTCCAGGCCCGGTGTCTTCCAATACGGCGTCAACTGCCATGAAAACCAACGCCTGCCGATAACGACTGCAACGCCGTACGACGTGCACGCGTCAAGATAAATTCCAAGATCCTGCAGCGGCCTAGTCTCTTATAAACAGACGTTATAAAGCTTACTCGTACCTCGTATGTTATAGTCTGTCGATTGGCAGGTGTCAATGATCGGAGGTCGACCTTATTAGGTAATCATATTTTTTCTCGGGCGTTCAAGTAAAGGTTGCAGGGCATCCTTGCACAATTTTCTGTTGGAATGTTGTTGAATTCATCAGAGTAATCAACTGTACCAACCAGTTTCACCTCCACGGCGCTGAGAAGTCGGTGCCGAAATTTGATGGGCCGGCAGCTTACAAATCTCACCATCTCATTCTGTATCAAAGAGGAGCGAGAACAGATATTCTGAAGAGACAGGTTTGTTTTATGAGAGAATATAGCCAGTCTTGCCTCCAAGGATTGGGTTCTGGAGTGTTTGAAGGGCAGCCAGCGTCGAGAATAGATTTCAAACTCCGCACTTTACGTAATAAGGTCGACCTCCATACATGCGGCGCGTGGTTAACTACAGACTAGCAGCGGCCCTAAGGGACGCAACTGGCGATACCACGAAATATCCGCAATCCTCCTCTCCCACCAGCAGAGCGTGTGCTCGACCGAGTCTGACAAACGTCGCTTCATGAAAACATTGCCTTTGAACCCCCTCGTCATTTTTTCCCCAAAAATACCCAACTTGTGAGCAGTATTGCGGACTCGAATCCTTACCAATTCTGGTGAAGTAACATATGGTTGATATAACCTTTGCAAGTACTTTCAGACTGTAGTCACAGTTTTTCGCTCAGACTGACTTTCAAACACGGTTTTGCTAATAAAGCCCTTAAATAATTAATTTTGACCGACTTACCATATATGGCAACTGGTCAACTCATCCATCGACCTCCAAATCACCTATAGTTTATGCCCACATTTTGTTCTGAGGCATTTGATGCCCATACGGTCACAAACCAGCCTGTTCAATCCATTTCTGCCGCCACAGAACGGGAACCCATGGCGTAGATACTCGACAAGATCGGGGTAGGATGTGGTTAGGTTGTGTTTAGCGAGCGCAGTTTCGAAAGCGTCGGCCGTGTATGGGGTGACGACTCGATCTAATAACAAAGAGAGAGCGTCAGAGGCACCCGCCAATGTGAGGCGTTCGTGCACGAATGGTGTCAAGTTTGGATAAAGCAGATTAGTTTGTGCCGGGACTAGGATGTGCTCGGCAAACGATGAAAACTGCGGTGGGAGATCAGGGCACGAAGACCCCGTCTCGGTCGCGTCTGCAGGTGCGGTGGAGCGAGAGCACGCTGTGGTTCCCGCCACAGAGAGAGCAGACGTGAAGCCGCTCGTCGCCGTGACGGCCCTCACAGGGTTTGCCGAGGTTGTAGAGGACGCATATGTCCTTGACACCGCCGCGGAAACCGGTCGCGGTGCGGAGTGCGCGACCGTCGAGTTTGGGGAAGTGCGCTGCGCCATCGAGGAAGTTGACGCGCGCGGCGTCATGTTCGTCCGCGCGGTGGGGACCGACGCAGATGATACAGGCTGCCGGGCGGTAGCGGCCTCGCCGAGCCCTCCCGGGGTGGTTGCCCACCACCCCGAAAGTCCTGCCGTCGACCACCCCCGCCGCCGCCGCCCTAGCTTCGACGAAGAGGGATTGCCGTCGTCGTGCGCCGCGCGTTTCGAGCCCGACGAAGCCAATGCTTCATTCTTGAGCTTGTCATACTCGTGCGCGTTGTTCCAGGCGTCGAGTTTACCTGTCCAGCCGGCGTCGTCGAAAATAATCTCCGTGAGTAAAATCTTCTCGCGTAGATTTCGCTCCAGCGGATATCAGATGCTAAAGGTACTCTCCGCGTCCTCGGGGGAAGCGAAGATCTGAGATGTGCCGGGTCAGCTCAGAAGCGAAAGTGTGAGTGGGCGCGCCGGGGACAGATGGGTCAACAGCGGGGCACAGCTGTTCGTACGCGGATAACAAATTGCGGGAGGCGTCCCCCAACGCATTATAAGTCATCTCGCGCGAGATCTCCTCGCCACCCCTGACCAGTTCCAGGGCAGCCGATCTCGGTATCTCTTTGTGGAATATAGAATCAGTTGCCTTGGACGCCCGTGCCTCGCAATTGAACTTGGCACAGTAAAAAATAAATAAAATGGTCCAAAAACGGCAGTGTTTCCCTACTGACAGCTGGTCGTTTCACTTTGGTGCACACGTGTGGGCCTCCAAAATAAGGTTACATATGCTAGAGAGCACACACAAGCTCTTGAGGAATCGGCGCTATCCTATGGTGCTGCAGGCAGCGATTAATCCCCAAAGAAATTACACCCCTTTTAGAAAGAAATTGCTAATCTGGAGTTTTCACTGGAACGCAGGAGGCATGCCGGGTTCTAGCTGGTATGTGGGACTCAGTTATACTGTTTGAAGGTTTTGGGGTTCATAATTTCCCAGAGAGACCCCATTTTCGGTCCCAAACCGGCTTCCGGATACTTTTTGACACAGCGAGTAGTAGTGTACGGGTGGTTAGCCGTATATTAAATACCACAAGATGTCAACGGAACACACACTCATTCCAGGGGATCGATCACTACAAGATGCTGACTGGCTGTGGACTGGCCGGCCCTCAATGGCAGGACCTCTGGTTAGAACCTCTTGGGATCTTTGCAATTGACGAGTCCTCGCGGACCTGTGTTGTCCGACAGATAAGATCATCTCTATGTAATGAGTAATTTTCCCGCGGGAGTTCTCCGTTCCATCAGCGTTGCGGGCAATGATGTGCACACCGAGCTCATTCTGCTCGAAACCTTCTGCTTTGGCATAGTCTCGATCGATGCATGTGGCAGTGCATCCGTTATCGAGAAGAGCCTCGACAGCACGCGTCTTTCCCGTGTCTAACGCCGTTGACATGACGGGAACCAGCATCTCGTGATGCTTTCGCTGCCTTTGGTATTCCTGAAGCTCCTTCCTAAGCTTGTTCTCGGATATCCCCATTGCCCTACGGGCCATCCACCGGGCCGCTTCCTGCTTCTTTGAGCCAAAGGGTACCCGGGTTCGTTTTGGCGCTTCCTCCTCTTTCAAGGATTGAGCCATCGCGACATTGTCGCCCTTTTTCGTCGCACTGGTTTGGGTTCCAGGGGCCTTTTTGAAAGCGCTCCAGCGCTTGTTCGCTTCATCCATCTTTCTATTTTTAATATTACGTTTCCGATTCTGGTTCTCCAAGATACGTATTTTTTTCCTCTTTTTCTACACTAGCTACAAGGTATTCGTGTATGTCCTTTCGCAAACTAGTACCATTAGTCTCTCCTAGACAGACGCTTCAACAATTTCTGACGTCGTACCTCCGTTTGTTGAAGTCTGTTAGTAAGTGCGGGGGTCCGATCAGAGTAAAAATCTTGTTACATAATCATCGGAGTTTGAATCTTGACGCGTCTTCTTTTCTCTTTGCTCACGACGCGTTTCCTCTGCCCCCGCCGCTCCTTTTGCCACGCCAGTTCATTCGCACGTGCATATATCGAACCATAATGGATCTTCCTTCTGACCAACCCTCAAATCCCGTCCAAAAAGTGAGGGCCTACAGGAAAAGACCACAGCTCGATCCGCAGCCTTCCATCCCGCTTCCACCGACTGACGATGCCTCGTATCGGCCGGACCCATCCACTTGGACGCATCAACCACCTTCTCCCGCATCTCCAGCCGCTGAATTCCCACACCAACACCCCGGTTACGACATCCTACCCAAACGGAGGCCGAAAAGAAAGAAAGAATACTTGCCTCTAAATTCGCTACGATGGAATCCTTCCTTCAGGACTATCCTTTTGATTCTATCGGAGACTTTCTTGCGATCCTATTCCATAACCGCCCGCACGGCGAAACCGACCCTCGGGGTATCACCCATGCTACCGCTGTCGCGCGCTTCCTTCGCGGCCTCACTGATATCAAAATGTCGCATATCTTGCCCTTGATGTACAATCATCGTTGCAGCTTCCCCTCGAAAAATTCTACCCGTATCTCCGAGCGTCAATCTATGTTCTGCACTATTGGTGAAGCCAGAGAAATTCACCACGCTCGTCCCTTCATCTCCACCTGGGCTACACGACTCGTTGCAGTTGAGGCACGGAGACAAATTTTGGATGGCACAGTGGACGATCCCGACGACGAAAATTCTCGTGTTCAGTTGCGTGCACAGACTAATGGTCGCGGGAATGCGAAAGTGCACGTTGTTACCTGGCGTGACTTCGCAAATTTCAGCATCAAAGCCATTGCGCAAAAGTACTGGGTTAAGCAGAGCCTTCCCATCTATCTCACGAAGTTCATGTCCGCTCCGAAGGTGAAAGGAGTATTCATTGAACGCAAAAGACGTCCGTATCCTATTGTAAGTGACCTAGTCTCGTCATGCCGCTTTCTCACATATATTCCACAGATCCAGGTTGCCGCGATATTATCTTTCATTGTCTCACGAAATCCATACGCCAACGGGGACATCGCCATGATTCTGGGCATCTGGCATTTTGTCTGCAAATCTCACGTTGATGTAAAGCGTGTTTACTGCCGCTTTGGCAACACCGTCTCCGATTCCACCGCGCGCTCTGCCCTCAAATCTATGACATCAGCGAGCATGGACGAAATGCGCGCTGAGACTCGGGCTGCAAATAGTCGCGGAGAGACCGAGCATTGCTTGATCCTCGACAACGTGCAAGAATATTGTCTGGCATACGAACCAGGACTTGGGCGCCAAAATCAACTGAAGGTTGGAACGGCGGGTACCAAGATCAAACTTCAAGACTGCGCTCCTGGCGCGTTCGATGCCCGAGATTATTACAGCCGTGTCGCACGGAAAGAGCGGCAAAATCTCACAGTTCTGGGGTTGTTCGATGATATTGATTGGGACCACGAGAGTCTCGTCAGAGCTACGCATTGGACACGGGTTTTTTGCGAATTTGCGCCAGAGCTCAATCCCCTCCTCACCCAAATCTCAGACATGTTTCGCACCACTCTGTCAAAACGGCGCATGCGAGAAGGGCGGCCTCCCACGCCATGTCAACCTCTAATGCTCAACTCGGAGCGCGAGACGGAAAGTCAGGGGATGATACGAGCTGTTGGAGATTTCGATCAACAAATCGGCGTGGACATTGACGGCTGTCCAAATCTGCTTTCTTGGGTACGCGGTGATGGTGCCTCGTATGCCCAGCTCTTGCGCCTCACAAGATACGCCGCCCCCATCGGTAATTTCCGCAACAAAATCGCTACGCCGGAGATATGGCATACTGGGGCCACAGACCTCAACTCTATCGCAGAAAATCACTACGGTCCCGCGACGTCCTCCGATCCCTCCTCCCTCTCCAAAGCCTCTAACGCCGCCGGATTGAAGCGCCCATCCAATGTCAAAAGTTGTGATTACTATCCCACCGTGCGCAGTTTGACATTGATTTGGACCGCACATGTGCTGGATTGCTGGAGGTACGCGATGATCTAATTCGCTTCCCTGAGATTAAAATTTTCTCCTAGGGTCCATTTTCAAACTGAAGACCTTGGACAATATTTTGCGGACCAAGCAAAGGCGGGGGAGCTTCTCGATCTCAAAGCGCTTCTTGATATCGCACAGATTTTGTCTGACCAGTATACATCGCAGGCTGCATTGCAGCACTCATTGCGAGCGTCGGAGGCCACGAGTGCTGACAACCCGAATCCTGTTCCAGTCGGAAGCCCATGGGTTCCACGAGGAAGTTCTCGTTCTGTCCTCGCTACTCGCGAGTCCGACATGCCTGGTCTTGCTGACATCACGGAACCCACCGACATCGAGGCTGCCCCAGAGTCTCCAAAAGTGGTCAAAGAGGCCGAGCCGAAGGTTCATCAAGAGCGTCCTGGATTCAAGGGTGACCGCGTTCTGCGGAACAGCGAAATATTTATGCTTGAGGTCGGGTGGTGGATAGAAATGGCGTATGCCGTTCCCGAGGGTGATATCGGACGAGTGTGGGAAATCATGAAGGTAAGTTTAATCCAACACCGCTGGTGCAGACTCCTCTGATAATTCATTCATAGATTTGGATCTTCAAGTTCGCCGACTCTTCGCATCAGAACTATATGAAGTATCTACTCGAAGTTTATTGCCTGTTGCGGTACGAATCATCAAAGGGCTTGAGCAACGCCATCCTCGACAATTGGCTTCTGAATATAAAAGCCGAGCTTGGAAAATGGTTGCCCGGGGATCTCCATCAAGAGCATCATAATCGCTGGCTCGAGGATATGGTCCAGAAACACGGTGGCGAATTTGATAATTCCTTCTATCGTCAAACGATTTCACCGAATGTCGAGCATTTCCTGCGCTTCAAGGAGGAAATTGAAAGGGCCTTCAATCTCGACCGCCGCAGCAAATCACACACTTCCCCTCATCAGCGCAGCGAGTTGCGCCTTCTCCTCACTTTATTCAAGGATCAAGAGGTTCACATGTTTCGCGAAGGCCGCTCCATGGGGCACGCTGCTGTGAACCAATTCTCCCGGGGATGTCGCGAGTTGAAACAGGGCAAGCTAGCAAATTTTCTTTCCATAACCACTTGCCTAGGCGATTTTTTGGAAGAAATTAATCGCAAAGGTGATTCTGAGTACATCTCGGATGGAGAAGAGCCTACCGACCTGGCAAATTGCGACCTCTGTTTGGGTTCTGGGGGATAAAAGTTGCAACCTGACAAGTTGCGACTTCCGCTTGGGCTCTGGGGGGTCGAGGTCGCAACCTGGCAAATTGCGACCTCTGTTTGGGTTCTGGGAGATCAATGTTGCAACCTGGTAAGTTGCAACTTCCATTTGGGTTCTGGGGGGTCGAGGTCGCAACCTGGCAAATTGCGACCTCTGTTTGGGTTCTGGGGGCTCAGATTGAGCTGTGGCCTGACCAGTCGCGATCTCTTTCTGGCCAGTCGGCAAAGCTTGCCCCTGATGGTAGGCAGGACAACCTGCCAGTTGTCTTGTTCCTTATCAGGCCGTTTATCATGGGAAACAATCTGCCAAATTGTCTGCCTGATATCGGTGCGTTGTTGGTTGGTTGTGGGCTGTGTGGCCCACCTGAGGCCAACTCACAGTCTCCTTTGTCTGTGTTTTGGCCAGGGGCAGCGTGAACTTGCGGCGGATCCTGTTGTCTGTGCTAACTTGCTTCTTTGTATTTCTGTAGTTCTACCACGGCAATTCCGAGGTTTACGAGTGGGCTCGGTCGGCTATGGAAGTATGGGAAGGTCCAGAGACGAAGGTGTATGTAGTGCGTGTATACCACTCTCTGGAAACCGGCGTTCCTGAGCGGGACCGTGCCGTGTAATGCTACATACCTACTACCTCTGTCTTAACTCATACCACTCGGTGGATATGGGTGATATATTGTCCAAAAGATGCCCCGATTTTACAGGGTTTTTGAAGACAACTGACATTTGGATTGAATCCCTCAAAAGGGGAATCGGGTTTCGAAAAAAGGATATAGGGTCGAAAAGTTTTTTCAATCCTCCTTGGTCCTTGTCTTCCAGGTATGCATGCGACAACATCATCCATCTTCAATCCGTGCGAACTCCTGCACAGATGACCAGACACCAGTCATGCACGGAATACCTGACCCCCGCGGAGGGTCTCAATTCCTTCCTCACAGGTCCATCATACACGGCCATCGTTCGGCACATGGTACTATCACTAGGTTCCGTTGGAGAGATATTATGGAACATGTTAAGTACCCTGCGGCAAAATGTAACCTGGTACATTGCAAATTTGTGAGCTAAAATGTGGTTGGATGTAAACCCTCAGTAAGATTTAAACCACCAGGAAAAGTCGTAGGCAAAAAGGCGCTAAAAAAGGGCTACTTTTTTGCACAGAATATCGCCCATACAATAGAGTAAACATACGGGAATCAAAGATGAGCCCAGTATGCCTCATCGCGGTCACCGACAGTCTTCACTCCCTCAGTTTGGAGCGTTTTTATTACGGTATGCACAGTAGCAGTGATAATATATTCAGGGAGCGTAGATAATTCAACTATTAATATACGGTCGGCGGCATGGTCGCGGTTGACTTTTGATTCTGATTTCGGATCAACGTCGCGACCACGTGAGACATATGGGACGCGTCGCTTATTCATGGCTCATTCGAGTAAATCTGTTCAATTAGGACAGTCGTTGCGGAGTACACAGTAATTAATCATCTTCTGTTGCATCCTTGAGAGGCTGGAGTCCCAGCTGAATGCATCTCTGCCCACATTCATGTTGGTCTACGAAAGTCTGCATCCCTTTATCCCCGTGATCTCCAGCGCCGCTGTCACTGGTTCAAAGTCAGATCTGGCCGGAAGTGTGGATTATTGACATGGAACATACCCAGTGAGTGTGTGGGACATGAGATCAAAGAGGATCGATGATTTCTGGGATGCATCATGGCTTTCGGAGGCTGTGAGATTCATCAGCTCAGCCGGTAAAAAATCAGGGGCAAGCTCACATTGAATATCAGCCAGAACCAAGGCTTTGTTTGAATTGATGTAGGTGAAATGCTGGAAAACATTGATAGTGGCTCCTTGCTTGTCAGTGTATCGTGGGTGTTCAAGTGTTCCCGAAAACTTCCTAAATTGAACATTTCCTCTCTCCCGTTCGAGAAGCCAAGTGACAGAGGATATGGACCCATTGCTGATATCGAGCTCGCCTTTTTCGTCATCCGAAAGCTCCGCATAGCCAGATTTAGTGAGGCCCGATGCCGGGGAAGGACTGAATGGTTCAGTTGATCCGAGAATACCTTCACGAGCAAGAATGAAATCTGTGACCTCAAAGTCTAAGGCATGTTAGTACACAGGAAATGATGCAGACAAGGTTGATTTGCCTGAGATATCCATTTCGTTTGCATCACATTCCTCCTTGAAGTTATTCAGAAAGAACCTTGCACGACCAAGGGTTGTTCCCTCTTTGACAAGTTCATCACAATTGGAAATAACTGATACAAGCTGGCCATTGCCAACTGTATAGCATCGTTTCGCAACGTAGGCCATATTATTGTATTTAACCTGAGTCTAGAGTAAGCAAGGATTTAACAGCAGCCTACAAAAAGTAACTGGCCTTGAAGACAAGCTTGGATCGTCCTTTTCCGAAGGAATTATTCTCGAGCATTGCAGGATGTGCAGTGGCATTGTCCGTGAACCAATTGAAAGATTGGACACCCGTCTCTGGGTCCGCTGTGTGTTCCGCGAAGAACAGTGTCACAGAGGTCGCAGTACTCGCAAGGGAGGCCAAAGTGAACGACGACTTCAAAGAGTGTGGCCCAGCAGAAGCTGTGAATTTTGCAGATTAGAGAAATCAGTTGCGAGAATATATTACTCGACATACCAAGTCGTGTGCGCTTGAGAACTGAACTACCAAGAGAAATGCCGCTGTTCTCGGTCCAAATTCGCTTTTTGGACTTGAAAAGTCCGGGGGGCGGTGGAACTCCGGTCCGAGCGTGGAACTGTATTTAAACATCAGTTTTGAATGCATATAGAACAAGAGGTGCAGATTGCACCTTTTCTACGTCAATGTGTGCTTCCATATATAACGTGGCAAATTTGCGGTTTCGAAACTTGGTGGGAACAGTCTTGTCCAGGTTCTGGCCACAGTCCTTTAACGTCGCATGAAACACATCGCGGAAGCTCGATTGAGGCTCAATTTCAAGATGAACATTGTTCATACCGGAAAGTCTCATGTCTGAGCTGTTTCGTTGATCTCAGCTTCAGCTTCAACATTGGAAACCAAGAGAACTCACCGGACAAGACTCGACTCTGAGGCATCCTCCCAGCTAGAGTTGAAGCTGGCTATTCCATTGGCCACGATGTCTACAGTAGTTGAATAAATGGATGTTCACATATGATGAAAGATACTCGCACCTAGTCTGTAGTTTACCGCGCGCCGGATGTTAGGAGATCAACCTTGTTACGTAAAGTTTACGTAAAGTGCGGAGTTTGAATTCCCGCTGGGCTCTTGAGTCCTTCTACGACTCTCATTTGACAGGATTTTGGAAGCCATTTGACATTTACTCCCATTATCAAGAGTTCTGTATCTTCAGTTTCTCTCCTCTTGGCTCTCCCTCGAGTGGGCAGAAATACTGATCTGATCACGTGGAGGGCTGGATAAAATGTATCTCCTTGATTTTGAACCCAGTGCGCAAAGTTTGGCTGAAGAACATGTTCAATATAGTATCCTTCATGATAATCCAAAATAAAAACGCGTAAAGGCAAGCTATATTACCGCGAACGACATCCGAGAAAGCTCAGATTACATAACAAGGTTGATCTCCAATCACCGATCGCGGGTAATCGACAGACTACAACAAGCGAGGTACGAGCCTTCAAATGTTGTAGCGTCTGTTTATAAGAGACTAACTCGCACCTGAGAATTTAATTGCAGCCTCTCGGATGACCTCAAAGGTTGGTAGAAATTCACAAGCTTTGGAATTCACGAAGGGCTCCAGAACAAATACATAGCACTCGTTTGTTGCCAGGTTGTTGCTTTTGAGATTTGCCATATTGGCCCCGGTGATTGCGATGGTGGACTGTTGAGGCTTGACGCTCGAACCATTGAAGTTCGCGGCATCCTGATTCCGTGCTAGTTGTTTTAAGGTTCTTAATCGTGGTTACTCTCTAGCGGTTAGCCCCGCATATCAATTGGCTAGAACGGTGAAATTGTCCAATATTTCGAACACCTGATGTCAAGGGGTCTGGTGCTGCGAATGATGGTCAGTGTACGCAGAACAATGGTTTCATGACTACCTTGCTGATCTGAAGAAGCTACCAATGGAGCCCCGACAAATTTGTGTTTTGAACACGTCTCTCTGCACATCAGAAGTGAGTTCATATTTGATACTCTGAAAGAGACAGTACTGTACCGTTCTTCTTCTCGCAGAGGCCGCAATATTCAGTGCTGAGTCGAGCTGATGTGTTACCACATCCCGTATCATTTGCAGACGACTCTCATTGGTAATTCACACCGGAAATGAGACTCTATTGTTGCATAGGGATGACTCGTTTCAACGAATAAGCGACGCGTCCCATATGTCTCACGTGGTCGCGACGTTGATCCGAAATCAGAATCAAAAGTCAACCGCGACCATGCCGCCGACCGTAATTAATATTGAGCCCGGTTAATTCGTGCAGGAATTCATCCCTTCACAGTCAGGGTTAGAATTCATGGATTAGTCGACAACTGCCGAGTCAGACAGGCATATATAGTACAAGAGGGACTGACCGTTTTTTACTACATAATGGACTCACAACCACTAGTCATATCTGCCGCACGATATCCTCCGCCCTTGAACGCGTCTGCACTTCCACATCCACATCCAGCTCCTCCTCCTCCCGCTCCCGCTCCGCCTGACTTAACCCACTCTGCTCTGGCTCCTGTTCCACGAATGACGGCTCCCCCCTTGCCCCCCCGGCGCCACCGTGACTCACCACACTCTGCTCCTCGAACGGCTTCAAGGCCGCACTGCTCTGCTCCACACGCGACTTGTTACTCTCCGCCCCCCACGTCGTCGAGTTCTTCTCATCCTCCAGTTGCACGTGCACGACCGCGCGGCTGTTCATCGAGAACCGCTTCATCCTGTGCGAGTTCGTGAACTTGATACTAGAGGTAGGGCCGGTGGAGTGTGTGGATTTGCCGTGGTTTCGGAGTGCATGTATGGCGCGGAGGAAGCCCTGGTGAGGTGGTGCGTGGTCAGCTGAAGGAGCAGGGGATATTGGTGATGGTGTACCGGATCCGCTGCTGCGAGGAGGGTGTATAGGATTGGGCGCAGGGAAAATACGCAGAGGTCTGGTTGAGGGGATGGTGTCGAGGTATACGAAAGGGTTGGATAAACGCACCGACGAACGAGATTCGCCATTGCTGTACGCAGGGAGATTAAGCTGAGCCTCTCTCAGATGAGAAAATAAAGTGCGCATACCAGTTCGGTGGGGACGGGGTTTTTGGATAGCCAGATGTCCAGGATAGAGCCGGTGAAGTTCAGGCAGCACGAGAGGAGGGGGTAGAGACCTAACGCCGTATTGAATACCCGTACGTTGAACCACTGTCTATATAAACAAGTGTGAAAATAAATCAAACAAATCCAAATGTAAACACTTGAATAAATCTAATTATAACCACAAACACCTCAATAATACAGTAGCCCTAGTTCGAGGTTCCAACCAAGTATAGGTTGTTGCAATTTAAGCGATAATATGATTTAGCCGATTATCTGGATAATCGAAGTCAACGTTCAGATGACCGTTCCAGGCGCTATAAGCGAACTAGAGGGTATTCGAGAAGTTGTTGCTTCCTTTAGCTGATTGGGTGTCGCTAACGACGCTAACTTCAACGTTCCTAATATCTGAATTCTGGTCACAATTCCTAACTGATGCTTATTTTGACCGAAGTCCGTGTCCGTTCGTCCGTTTCCTTATCACTTTATGAAACCACTGCACACAAATTCAATCCAACAATAATCAATTTAACTGTATCCAAAACACACAATAAGAAACTAGTAAGGTTTCCCAATGGTATCCCGAATAGACACAGATCTTTCCCAAGTCGATCGCACTAGCAGAGCTACGTGCGTCTAGTAAGAAAGGTGGGGTCTAGTGGTGTTCCACTCGGATTTGACTCGTATTTATACAAAAGAACACATTATCTAGATATTCGGAATATTAGCCCTGGGCTATAATCTCAACCCTAAACACATGGTATAACAAACTCTCTGCCCCTTTAGTCTATAATTCGGCCTCATTCGGAGGGCTATCATCCAATGAGACAATAACTCTACAATTCGTGCCCTTGCCCGCAACCCTAAACACAGCTTTTCTGGTCTTGTGCTTATAGACCCATATAATGCTCCACAACCCTCGCCCTTATTTCTTTATTGGGTGTGCCCTCGGCATTTTCCATGTACAAGCCCTCACCCTATAACCATCTTGGGTTTAATTAGGGTTGAACCCTTATCTCGCTGGTCAAAGCGAGATTTATTGTTCGGGCCGGTCTCGGCTGGCTCGGACTTATCGGCTTTGTTCGGACCTGTAGTCCTTGTGCGCGATTATCTTGCCCTACCACTCTTGTGGTCTCTTCGGCTCTCTGTGACTGGTTTATTACTATCTGATATGCCCGTTGTATTATACCCTTGGTCAGAACACACCCAGAATACCCCAATTCGGTTGAATGGTTGGATATCTGATTATCTAGATATTCGGTTTGGCCTACTCCCGCTCTCTGACCCATAGTGGAATCGTGAAGTGGGTAGTCTCCGCTCCTTATAACGGTGTATAGTTCCATAGCTAGCTGTTCGGGCCTCACACTAACTCCTGTACTCTCAGGTAAGACTTAGGACGTAACCTTGTTCTATTCATTAAAATAGAACAAAAGCGCAAAATTACTGTATTTCACGCGTGGCTATTTTGCCGGCTCATCAACGTTATAAAGACTTTGTGCAAACCGATTCGAAGAATTATGCTGCGGTACACCACGATCGGCGGTTTCGGCATCGCACCGAACGACAACATCGAGCCATTCGAAAACACGCTTGGGCTGCGCATCTGCGCATCCGTCAGCCAAACAACACCCTCATCACAAACAAAATACGACTCGCCCGATACATGTACCCCAAGATCACGAAAAAAGACACGACCTCGCCTGTGGACATGAGCAGGATCCAGACGGCCTGCGACCCGAGGAGCCAGCGGAACTGCACATCGGGGCGCGGATCACTGAACCAGCAGGTACCGTTGTAGTACCCGAACTGGCCAGCGGCGTATGGCGCGACGTTTAGAATGGCAACGGCCACGACGGAGCCGATGTAGTAGAACCTTTCCATCAAGTTGCCGTTGACGTGGTGTACCAGCACCAGTCTGTGCGTGCATGATTCAGGATTATTGAGCTAGAAGAAAGACAACGTTTATACGAACTGCAGATTGAGTGCGGTGCAGAAGAACATGCATGCTGAGAACATGAGGATGCTCTATAGACACTGTTAACGGCTGGTGGGGTGGAGAAGCGCCCCGTGTGCCCACCATCCCGAAGAACGCCATAAAACTGCACCCTGCACTGGGGCCCGAGAAGACCGGGATGGAACTCGCGGCGAAAATGAGGCTAGAAACGGTGAGATATGTGAACAGGAGCACCCAGAATTTCTCACTTTGATATCAACGCGCAGACAAGTAGTCTGAAGCTGACGCGGTTAAGATGATGCCGCGAGACGGGGTTCCAGGCGGCATATGCGATCCCAAGCAGCCACAATGCGGGGAGCACGATACCCATAATGCCGAATGTCAGGATGACATCCCTAGAAAAGAGGGTGAGATACGCGCTTTTGCGACCCAGCAGATTCGCGGGGGCCTACTGGAGGTGTGCGTCGAGCGCGTTAGGGACATGCAATTTGGTGTTCGACATGGTAGCTAGGAAAGAGAGGCCCGCGTCCTAATATATACCATGAAGGAGCGTGTGGAACGTATCCGTTTGAAACATCGCCAAAGAAAATGACATTGTAGGCATTAATATTATGGATTGGTGCCCTACTTTGGGGTACGACATGGCGGCGGGATTCAATTTGAGGTAGCGAATTGAGTCCCTCATTCTTGGCTGATTTCTACCAGATCTCATCTAATTGAATTCTTATTTATAATCGCTGTCTACGTCCCGTATGTCATTGCCTTCCAACCGCTCCTCGCCGCACACGCCCCGTCTCCAAGCCCGTCTGCCCTCATACTCAATGCCACTCTATCATCGGTAACCACGGGGATGTTTACGGCATTTACCCTGGCCGCCACCGTCACACCCCCTCCCACGCTTCATTGGCTCGGGAATTTCCTCGGGTGTGTTTCCTTGTGAAAGTTTGGAATTTGAGAGAAACGGCGCTGACCGTTTTAGGATGCACGGCGGCACCCGGCGGTAAATGTCGGAGTATGAAATGACAAATTGAGAATCTGACCGGTCACCGCCGCTCCTTCCCGTTGCCTCCCTGTTCAGCTCGCTGTCCCTGACAGTGCTCCAGATCCCATACTGTCCACCTTTTAAAGAGAGACGATGTGGCGGCACCAGGAGATATTTCCGGATTGTCTCAGTACTGTATATTTTTCTTTTTTTCTTTTCTTTTCCCCATAAGCCGGCCGAGTTTCGCGTTCCAGTAGCTTGTTTCACGCGTCATGCAGCAATCCCCGGCTGTTTTTATCCAGCAGAAATTTCAAACGGTAAGTCACGGTTCGGGGTTTTGTGAAATAGGAGTTAAATAATAGGGGCAACTTCAATGCAAACGCTTGGAATACGTGATGCCGGGCTTCCCCGGAATTACATCCGGTGTTCAAGTTGTTCGTATAGGGCTTCAATTTGGTCGACTCAGTTTTTTGAACAGTGGCTAGATGAGCACAGAATTATTAGGCTGGCGGGTCGGTAAGTGTATTATAAGTCGCCAGACTCCAAAAGAGGTTGATATCAACAATTTGATTTCCGCGTGCCTCTTGTGGGCGTGGGAACATTTTGATGGCCGCTTACAGAAGGACGTCGGGAACCCACGCCCTCTGTCTTATCTAGCAACAATTTCAAGCTAAATGGACGGAAAACCATCTGAAATGCCACAGTATAGGGGTGTACGGCAAGCCCTGAGCGGATCGAAGCCCGCCCGGCGAACACCGCTGGGTCCTGCTTACTTCATTTGAATGGAGAGCTTGCAGTGCCTCGTGTTTGGCGAGGAGTGCATCAAAAGGAAATCTGAAGAGACAGTTTTGTCCAGAATTCCGCCAAGCAGCATCCGACAAGCGCTGGCTGTTTTAGCGGGTTTCCCGCAATTTGACACTAGACAGTGTCGCCCACGCTTTATCCGGAGCTTGGGATTACGTGTACAAGCTTACGAGCTCGCAGATATCGGGCCGACTCCGTGCGCCACGTCACCCTCCTTTCTGCTATGCACGTCCTCGCCTTCGCAGTGGTGGGCCAACCTTGGGCGCCATATTCTTCCGGGATCTCATTGCAGGAAACCAGAAGTACATGTCTTTTGAGGGTGTCGTCTTCTGGACCTGGACAGTAAGGGTTTGTGATTGCAGGGCAACAGATTGATCCAATCCTAAGAATGGATGCAGCCGTTGATCTGGGCCTGGAACAGGGGTGTGTCCCCTAAACGTAACACTAAACGTAAGTAGGCAAAAGCTTCCGCTCGATTCCCAAGAAGACGCTCTTTGCAGAGAAATCTGCACCAAGTACATGAGGCAGGCTAAGATAAGTCTGGTGGCTGGTGGACTTATCTTAGCCTGCCTCATGTACTTGGTGCAGATTTCTCTGCAAAGAGCGTCTTCTTGGGAATCGAGCGGAAGCTTTTGCCTACTTACGTTTAGTGTTACGTTTAGGGGACACACCCCTGTTCCAGGCCCAGATCAACGGCTGCATCCATTCTTAGGATTGGATCAATCTGTTGCCCTGCAATCACAAACCCTTACTGTCCAGGTCCAGAAGACGACATCCTCAAAATATATGTAATCCCAGTTTCCTGTCTTGATCGAGGCAAGAATAAAAAATAAAAACCATTACGTGTCCAAGCTTACGAGGTCACGGACATCGGGTAGCTGACACGTCGCAACATCACGCTCCCTTTTCCGTTTTCCGTCCGTTCTCTCTAGGTGGAGCTTATTGCCTCGTGGGTGGCGACCATACATATCTTCTGATGACATTATCTTCTAGACCCAGACAGCAAGTGGGGACTGGCAACGTAAAGGGATTTGATGTCCACTTACTGATGGCCTTCGGTGCAGCCTCAACGGTCAACATTCTGATTATACATGGAGGGGGCGATTCGTGTAGTTTTGAATGCTCCGTGTATTCTGCGAGCCAGAAATTTTATTTTCTGCTTTGTTCGTCCGTCATGAATTATTTTGTGTTTTTTTCTGTGTTTCAGACCCAAATTCCATAGGGTTTCTACGCAGATTTTAAAAATTCTGCCGCGCAGAATACATGGAGATGCATCCCCAATGGCGTATACAATTGAGTTTGAATTTTTAGAGTGACTGTGGAGGGCTGCAGCGACGTCGCGAGGGAAACAAACAAGGGACAAACAGACATTTGTTTGGCACAGGTTGCCAGTCCCCACAGCAAGGGCTTGGAGGGGATTGCGGGGCAACAGATCAATCCCTTGATAAACATCTGAGCCTAAGTATGATTGCAGCTGTTAATCTGGGCCTGTAACGAGCAGCATGTCCTCAAACGTCAGTAAGCAAAAGCTTGTGCTAGACAATCGTTACAGAGCAGTCCGCACCAAGTACACGAGGCAGGCACAGAATCATATCCCATGTGAATGGTACAGCTCTTCCATGGATGGTGCAGCTCTTTTCACCCCATGGAAGTGGTACCATTCACATGGAATATGATTTTGACTCATTTGAGCCTGCCTCGTGTGACTTGGTGCGAGAAAGCGCTATCCCCCCAACGATGGCGCGCAAACACGTGATCCGGTGATCGCGGTCCGCTCACGTGTCCTTACGCAACACGCCAACAACTTCGCAAGTCCAAAGCACGTCCGGCGCGCTGCTCGTGTGGTTGCCTGCCTGTAGTGCGAGAGGCACGAGATTACAGATTGCATTGAACATTTGTATACTAGAAAGTACTTCATTTACCATATGAAGATTTTGTTCGAGATAGCGATCGCCGATCGAAGCATCAATTGTCGATGCACTACAGCTTTGTCTACAGCACCTACAGCTCTGAAAATCCACAGTCCAGCCTTTTTTGCCTTGAATTTTGAGGTGTTAAGAGCCCGAAGGTAGAGTTAAAGTACCGGTAGTCTATATCTCGGCATTGGCCGCATGGTGCGCACACGAAAAAAGCCATCAGATGGCTCATATGGCTTCTGTGCAAACTCTCTATTTGCTCCTCCCTTGGCCTATTCCCATTTCTTCCACCTGTTTCTGGATCGATTTCGACTTGATTTCGGCAGGTACAGTAGAGTATTGAAATATCAAATTTGGGCCAAATTTGGCGCCATCTGGCACTACAAGCCTCATACAGAGGGAAATGAAGACTCCCTGCACTTGCTCTATCTTTGAGAATGTCTGCTGTCTTAGCGCTCACCGAGGACTTGCGAAGTTGTTGGCATGTTGCGTAAGGACATGTGAGCGGACCGCGATCACCGGATCACGTGTTTGCGCGCCATCGTTGGGGCAACCCCGCCATTCCCAGGGTTGACCGAATCGGTCGCGTGACCGATTAAATCCGACCATCTTTGGGACCGAAACCCTGGGCAATTTGGGGCTGTTTCGGGCCAATTTGAAGCCCTGGGAATGACCGATTTTTCCGTTGGGGCAACCCCGCCATTCCCAGGGTTGACCGAATCGGTCGCGTGACCGATTAAATCCGACCATCTTTGGGACCGAAACCCTGGGCAATTTGGGGCTGTTTCGGGCCAATTTGAAGCCCTGGGAATGACCGATTTTTCCACCAGTGCTTCGTGCCTCGTGAGCATCTCCAAAGTTCTGGTTCTTTCATTCGCATATCCCAGCCTAAAACGATTTTTACATCGGAAGACTGCACCTTGTGCCAGACCAATGATCGACGTTGTCTGTGGTCCATGTGGGGACTTCCATGCCTGCGCTGCATTATCCATCAGACTTTTGACAATTTGCTTGTGACCTTGTACAAGGTCAAAAAAGGTCGAAAAAGGGCCAGAAAGACCGCAAGACGGCAAGCTCGCAAACAGAGACGAAATTCTCGCAAGGTCGTCGGTTCGATTCCGACTAGTAGCAAAAAATTAATCCCGATCACTGATTCTTGGGACAGCAAGGTCATCATAAATTGCGCATGCTGTCCTCCTTATCTTTAGGGAACCTCTGCGGTCTTGCGCTGCATTTTCCATGAGGTTCCGCAAGGAGTTTTTTCCGCAATATCACCTTGCGAGCTTGTTGACAAGCTCACAAGCCCAAAAAGGCAACAAGATTTTTGTCCAATTGCTGATGTCATCGGTCACCCCAATTGTGACTATGTAAATCTCGACAATTGGACTGCCCGTTTCGAGCGCGAGAGCCTCAGGACCTTGTCTCAAACATTCAGTATGTTTCTCTGCCTTTCTCTTGTCATGCATGATCTAGGCACTCACACTGCATAGCGCCGTCGTCGACTACTCCAGCCCAGCAAGACACATTTGTCACTGAAAAAGTTGGTGAAAAATTTAAACTTTTTTCACTTTTCTGAGTGTGAATCAAGGTGAAAAATTTGAAATAAAATTTATAATGTTTCTTGGAAAAGTAATACCAATATTTCATATACATTTACGTGCAAAAATGATGGTGAAAAATTTAAAACCTGTTGCATCGACACAGTTAAGTTTCGATCGACAGGCTGGACTCGAGCCTACAACCCTCGTAGCTTCCGCGTCCACCGTCGGCGAGACTGTCGTGGAGGCAACGGCACGCCACAGAGTCGATGGCCAAATGAAATTGGCATACAGTAGCGAGCTTATGTATTTTTCTGGTGATTTTACAGCTCTTTGCGGAACATAGCGCGTGGCCCTTTTTAAAAAGTTTTCACGAGATTCCCAATTGTGAGCTCAATTCTCAACCGTTTTCCTTGAAAGTACGCTCATTCGATTCGGACGGAAAATCCGGAGGGCACCTCGTGGTCCGATTTTTTCTAACCACATCAAGACTATTTGATGGGTCAGATTTGGGTGTTTTGGGCTGTACGAGAGCAGAATGGGTCTCACAGTACTAATAATGCTCGGATTGACCTAGATTTTTTGATACGATGTACTTTGCCGTATTCCGGAGGGCATCTCGTACCGGGATAGTGAATATGGTGCATACTTCAAATATATGGATTGTAGGGAAATCCACTTGATATTCTGCACTCCAAAGTGTGTGATAGATTGGAAGGACAGGTAACATTCACTATCCCGGTACGACATGCCCTCCGTAATATACCTGAGTACATCGTATCAAAAATCTAGGTCAATCTGAGCATTATTAGTACTGTGAGACCCAGTCTGCTCACATACAACCAAAAACACCCAAATTTGACCCACCAAATGATCTTGAGGTAGTTAGAAAAAATCGGGCCACGAGGTGCCCTCCGTATTTCCTGTCTGAATCGAATGAGCCTACTTTCAAGGAAAACGGTGGAGAGTTGAGCTCACAATCGGGAATCTCGTGAAAACTTGCAAAAAAAAAAAAAAAAAACGGGCCGCGCCCTATGTTCCGCAAAGAGCTGTAATGTTCAGTTCAAATGAGATATCAGCTTTCAATAATTGTATTTTCGGAGTTTAGTACAGTGATGGGTTCAAGCATCGAGATGCAGAAGACTCTCGAACCCAAGACTCTCCTCAGAGGAGAATAACATGTTCATAAAAATGCCTGCAAAATTTGGGAGTCAAAATATAAGCCCTGGTTGCACAATAGTGGTTTGTCCCATTCGGTGTACATTGTCTTTTCGTGGGGAGGGGAAGTCTTTTCTCGATGGTGAGTCCAGATATAATACGCCGAGCCTATGTCTTTATAGGCAAGCAGCCTGTGAAGACTGGTGCGGCCGCTTCTGCTGGGACTAGCAAAACTCGACGGCAGCGCCGAGTATTGTCACAATAACATCTGGGCGGAAGCGCGGCAGATCCGTCACAGCTTCGGACGACACCGAAGCGAAAGCAAGGCCCTCAATTAAAATCGCTTGCATTTTGAACCGGGTAGTTGTATGTAGCCAAGATAACGGCGCAATGAGCGTGAACATGCATAGCAGTAAAATAGTGCATGCATAGCCGCAAAACGGCCAACATAATACAGTGGCGGAAAAAAGTAATGAACGCGGTGGTTTGGGCTCAAATCCAGGCCGAATCTCTTCAAACAAAATTGTAGCATCAGCGTTGAGCAATTTCAAGCTCGTATGGACAATTTAAACCATACCATACCTGTCTAAATATCCCGCAATCAATTAATTTGGCATGTTCTGAAAAACCGACTTCACGGAATCACGTGCTGTCAAAAAAAAATGGTCATGATACAGCAACTAATAGTATTAGTGGGGACTGGCAACGTAAAGGGATTTGATGTCCACGTACTGATGGCCTTCGGTGCAGCCTCAACGGTCAACATTCTGATTATACATGGAGAGGGTGATTCGTGTAGTTTTGAATGCTCCGTGTATTCTGCGAGCCAGAATTTTTATTTTCTGCTTTGTTCGTCCGTCATGAATTATTTTGCATTTTTTCCTGTGTTTCAGACCCAAATTCCATAGGGTTTCTGTGCAGATTTTAAAAATTCTGCCGCGCAGAATACATGGAGATGCATCCCAAATGGTGTATACAATTGAGTTTGAATTTTTAAAGTGACTGGGGAGGGCTGCAGCGACGTCGCGAGGGAAACAAACAAGGGACAAAGAGACATTTGTTTGGCACAGGTTGCCAATCCCCACTAGTAATAGAGCTCCAGTTCCAGTCCTCAGGTGTGTGTGATTCGCGCGTGTTGTCCGACTGGTTGGCACCGCACTCTGAACTGAGTTCAAATGACTGAGGGACGAAATAATCAACGTAAGATGCGCACAGCTTGAGTTTTAAGCACATCTCAGCTGGCATTGTGGCCACAAAAGCGACAGAATGAGATATCTGTGTGAATACGATGTGTCTTTGGAGCTACGTTGCGTAGGGCAGAAGTGGCGTGGGCAACGTACCGAGAAATGATGTCAAGGACGCTGCAGGGTACTTAGAATGCATTCATGCCGTCTGCAGCGGCGTCAGGATTGTTAAAGGTAGCTAAAGTCGGACGTGGTAATGAGGGCATTGCGTATGGAAGAGGTGGAGAGTAACACGTACTTGGACTTGGGCTGAAACATGCACCTGAGCTGTTGGGATGCGTGGCCTGTGTGATGAGTGGCGGCAGAGGGCTTGAAGGACGAGAATGGTGGAGAACGAGCGGAGGGATGTGGGGGGAATAGTGTTGTAGATAAGGGTCTTAATAAGGGTGTGCTCCGAAATTAAGCCCTGACCTCTTATTCAGGGTTAATAAGGGTGTTCATATTACAGCTCTTTGCGGAACTTAGGGCGTGGACAATTTTTTTCTGTTTTTGATTGTTTTGACGAGAACACTCATAGCGCCCTCAGTCCTGGTCCGTTTATCTTCGGAGTAGGCTCAATCAATTTGCATTCGCGATACGCAGTTTTCTGTGTCCTCACATTTTTTACTCGGTGTGGGGGTCTCAGGTAAGCTTATTTTGGGACATTTTCGGGCAGGACAGCTGGGGCATCAGTATTTCACCCCCGATTGCCCTAAATTTTTTATATGATGTACTTCTATGCATAATCTAGTTCCTGAAATACCGCGATAGTGAATATGATCCCAGGTTCTGATATTCAACAGCAGGCTGACTGAGAGGGCAAATCAGCCCAATATTTCCTGATCCCTAGATTGAAACTAAACATTACATCCACTATCGCGGTATTCCAGGAACTAGATAATACATAGAAGTCCACCATAACAAAAATTTAGGGCACCTGGGAAAGAAATAGTGATGCCCCAGCTGTCCTGCTCGGAAATGTGTCAAAATGTATGAAAATTTGATCCCAGATCAAATTAAAAAATCTGAGGAGACAGGAAACTGCGCGTCGGGATTCTGAGAAGATTGAGCATACTCACAAGTTAAACGGACAGGAATTGAGCCCGTAATCGCTGTTCTGCCCAAAATGTCTGAAAACAGAAAAAAAAACACTGGCGCCCTAAGTTCCGCAAAGAGCTGCAAGGTCAAATTAAGGGCTATTTCCCAAATGGGAAATTGACGCTGGCTGCATGAAAATATGCAGAAAGAGGTGTACATGGCAAGTCAAGCCTCATAGTAATCACCAGAGCCCGTGACGGCGGTCATTACAGCTCTTTGCGGAACATAGGGCGCGCCCCTTTTTTTTTTTTTTGGTAAGTTTTCACCAGATCCCCGATTGTGAGCTCAATTCTCAACCGTTTTCCTCGGAAGTAGGCTCATTCGATTCGGACGGGAAATTCGCAGAACCTGTCGTCGCCTGATTTTTTCTAACGATCTCAATATCATTTGGTGGGTCAGATTTGGGTGTTTTTGGGTGTCCCAGAGCAGAACGAGTCCCAGGATACTAATAGTGATCCGATTGCTCTAAATTGTTGATTTGATGTACTTGGGCATATTTTGGAGAGCATATCATACCGGGATAACGAATGTAATCTGTTCTTCCAATCTATTGCATGCTTTGCAGTGCAGAATATCAAGTGGATACCCCTACAATCGGTATATTTGAAGTATGTGTCACATTCACTATCCCAGTATTTGAGGCCCTCTGGAACACGGTAAAGTACATCATACCAAAAATTTAGGGCAATCAGATCAATACTAGTATCCTGGGACTTGTTCTGCTCTGGGACACCCAAAAACACCCAAATCTGACTCACCAAATGATATTGAGATCGTTAGAAATCCCGGTACGTGATACCCTCCGGAATACGGCAAAGTACATTGTATCAAAAAATCTAGGCCAATCCGAGCATTATTAGTACTGTGAGACCCATTCTGCTCTTGTACAGCCCAAAACACCCAAATCTGACCCATCACATGGTCTTGAGGTGGTTAGAAAGAATCGGGTCACGAGGTGCCCTCCGGATGTTCCGTCCGAATCGAATGGGCCTACTTTCAAGGAAAAGAGTTGAGAATTGAGCTCACAATCGGGAATCTCGTGAAAACTTACAAAAAAAAAAAAAAACGGGCCGCGCCCTATATTCCGCAAAGAGCTGTAAGCAGATCCCTCGAATCACATTGGACATGTTTGTCTGATCCGAGTTTCCTCAGCTTATCGGCACGCTCCACGGACCCCCAGTTTAACAGTTTAATTTCCTTTCGCTTTCTGAGTCTGCCCGACACAGCAAAGACTATTTTATTTTCGACCTCTCCGATCAGTCAGGTCCACAACATGAACTGAGTAAACATAAACCAAAGAAAGATGCTGTCATCTGCCCTCGCCCTCCTGACAGCAAACCCCAAACTCCGAGTATTAACATTGGTCTCGTTGGCTTCCATTCGAGCTTTCTACGACATTACGACAGATGCGCGGGGTACAAAACAGATCGAAGCATGGGACTGCATTCAAAGACGGCCCATGGGAGGCTTTTATGATCGTCATTTTTTTCACGCCGTGGAATAAGAGAAGAACAACGGGTCAAAGGGTGATCTATTCAAGTTGGTAGTAAAAATACAAGACATGCGGGCACCTGTTTCGTATACATCAATGCTAAAGAGATCAAACGCGCGGCACATGCGCTGGCAAGAGGCACGCGGAAATATTGGAAAATACACCAACCTCTTTTATGTAAATTCAAGTCGATTAGACACCTTTTGCGGTCCCCGAAGGCCGCCGATGCCCTGGTTGTAGAGTTAAGACTCGTGTACATTATATTCCCACGAATTTCGACATTGCTGCAGCTCTCTCAATTGTTCGGATTGCACTGTGGCAGACGACCACGAGTCTACACCGCCGTTCGTGAAAGATGTTTTAAAAACATTACATCGTGCAAACATTCTCACAACAAAGCATCGTCAATCCCACAAGCATTTTCTGAGATTACGTGAGAATACATCCAGGTTAATGTTGCTTAAAATGTGTCGTGAACGTTGAGTCAATGTTTCCGGGACATTTTCGTCAGAAATGTCTCTCAAATGTCTTCCCTGATATATGTTACATGTTTTATACAACATTTCGATGGTATTAAATCAAATATTTTAGTTGTATGGAACACGAATGGTGGTGTAGATCCACTGTGACTGGGCCGAATCACGCGGCTTGATCCTCCCTTTTTTTCTTTTTTTCTTTTTCTTTTTTTTGGAGCGTTTGGGATAATGAAACTGTCTACAGAAGCATTCAAAACTCATCCCCTTGTGTTGTTGGTTTTTCGCCAGTCTTTGCCGGTGAAAATTTCCCAGGAGGAAATGCCGTTACGCACCACTGCGGGACTCCGGCCCGAGTATTTATCCTATCCCATGTTTATCGTTCATGGGCCGCATACCCACTAAAACCCCCTCATATCTCCAATCATCCGGCAGCGAGTCCTCCTCCATAAGTAGGCCACTCCATGTCTTTACAGCTAAGGGCGGAACTTAGGGCGCCGCCGATTTTTCATCAAATTTTGATGTTTTCACCAGAACGGCCGCTACACGCTCAATTCTCAACCGTTTCCCCTGAAGGTATAACCCATCGATTTGCATTGTGATTCCGGCAGACACTGGGCTGCTTCTTCCCCCGGGAGAGCAGTTGATTTGGCTAAACATTCCTCCCTCTTTCCCAAATATCGAAGCGGTGCTCGAGACGATTGGGGTTAATTATAATTATAACAATGTGTACAAGTCCACTCAAACAATATGCGCCGCTAATATCTGCCGTATTGTCGAAATATTAGCATGCCAATATTTGGTACGATATTCTGCTGATATTTTGCTGAAATGCCACATATTGGCTACATACTGGCGGATGAAAATTTGCCTCAAACTCCCGTGATAGGATTCGGCCGAGAATCCGGCGGATTTCGGGGGACCCTAGAGCCTGGGGATTAATCAAACGTAGGGGCCCTAGACTCTAGGCAATTATGGACTGCAGGCACTGAAAATGTATTGCACAGCTCACAGATATGAGGCTTCAATTGTGGTTGCGCAATATTGCAGGCCTGACTTCTTGTCCCATCGCCATCCGTTGAGTTCTCTTATGTCCATGGCCGCTGATTAGATACTGAACGAGTGCGCGCCTGCTTTTGCCTCGCAAGCTATCGTTGTCGCTTGCTTGTCTCAGGAAGACGTAGGCGAGGCCAGTTCGTCCCTTCACCGTCCTTCTTCAGTGCATTCGCTCCATCCACTGTCTTGTCTCTTCGTTTGCCGTTGTACAACGGCCTGACCGTCCACAGCTATGGCTGCACTCCTCGGCGCTGGTGAGCGGGCCGGCCCCATCGCACCCTTCCTCGGCCCCAAAGGCACCCGGGCTCCGACCAAGAGATATGGGTTTCCGCCCCACGGCTATTATCTCAAGATGCCGAAAGTTAACTACTTCCGAACAAGGCGAGATAATATGTCTGGAGAAGGTCGAAGTCTCCAGTGCAGGCCGGTGGCTATATGACCTAATGCGACAGTGACATTAACATTTTCCATACAGCAAACGCTCCGAAGACTGTGAACGGCCAAGAGCTGAACTGGTAAGGGTTTATAAACGGAAGTTGACCTTAATGAAGGCCTTGACTTTTTAGAAGCAATAATCTTTGGGTGGACTTGACCAATGGAACAGGTTCACAATAAACAAACTCCCCAAGATTTCGAGGAAGCAAGCAATCCCTGGGCAGAAGCCCTCGCGCGTCATCGAAAGGTTGTGGGCCCGCCATTTTCCGGGTCAACCGTGTACGATAGTTCCAGTTCCTACCATGCAAGCAGTTGGGCCTATGCCAGCGGAAGTGGTTCCGTTTGATTTCGATACATTTCCACGGGCAGCCCGAGCGCCAGTGGTGCAGTCCACATGTGAATACTGTAGTGCTATATTTGATTGTTTTCTGTCTACGAGACTATTATGACTTCAATGACTTCAGAGAGTGAGAACCGGAAATTTGACATGGAATTGTCATTTACAGAATCCGAGGAATGCATAGTCATTTCAAAATTCAAATGAGATGCTCTAGCGGATGCACCAATCTGCGGCGCTTCTGCTGGAAAATCCCGCTTTTGAGATGGTGCTGATCTCCTATGATGTCCTGTTTGAAGTTTACGCTGAGTTAATCCTTCACTGCTGGAGGTGAGAATCGTACCATACGCGTAGGCTCTACCCGTGCCGTTGCTGCCTGCTAGCCCGAAACAGATGTAGGGTGGACAAATCAAACGGTGAGAAGACAACGCACAGACGTCCGCTTCTGCGCCATATCGACGGGGTTCGTTTCCTGCTCGGACCTTTAGCTCGTGTATCTCATAGACGCATGCGGACGCACCGGATCAATTATAACCGATGTAGAGTTTGTTCCGTCAGCCCCCAAGGGCCCCGGGACGCATTCTAGCAAAGTCGGAGGAAAGGTGAAGCGCCCAGTGAAGAAGTTGTTTTCATCATGAGCCGGGCTGTGGTTTCGGAGATGTCTGGAAGTCTTGGTGTCTGGAGTCTGCGCTGGGATGCATTTCAACAACGGACGGGCTTCATTCCCTGCAAGTGAATCCGCCATTGTGTCTCCGCTGGACTTTTTGCGGGATGATGGGATATGCTGTGAGCCTGACACCCTGGTGGCAGGAACTTGAATGATGCGGGTTTTGCCCATCGACGTTCCTTCCCTGTTCAAAGGCAGGTCTTGTGATCCCCGAGTGCTGGATATGGGCTGGTGCACTCTATTACATTAGTGGTCTGCTGTAAGGGAACCAAAAGTAGACCACCTTCTCCGATTGAACGACTGTCAGCGGGATATTCAGAGGCCCCCCAAAGGAATCAGGACCCGGGATCACAGTCTGTTCTGTAGCAGTCAGTGAGTAACTGAGCGTGTGTGATTTCATTGTCCTCGCGCCGGAGACCTTGTGCTTGATCGAGGGCTGAGCGTTTTTTGTTCCGTTTTGCGTCGCTGTTTCTGGAACTCCTGAGCCGACCGGTACTTTCGTCTCATAGTCTGGTGTTGCACACGATGGTTCCTTTCCCGCCCGTCCTTGTACGTGTTGAGCACGTTGAGGGTCGAGCCTCTGTGATCTCCGGGGAGACGCTTTTGCGAGTTTCTCTCGTTCATTGGCAACGTTCTGGGCAGAAGAATCCGCCTGCAGCCCCCCAACTTCGCCTTTGCCGACTTTCAAGTTTTGGGTCCGCGTTCTACGAATTGGGATGTTACGAAAACATACATAGGCCGCGTTGATGTAGTCATTTTCTTCACTCTATGAGCGAATGGTAATTGTGCAGTTGTTAGTAATGTCCCCGAAGTGAAAGGAAACATTGCGCGAAGGACATACATTGAGCGAGGGAAATATTTTGTGTCCACCCCGGAGCGAGCGCCGTTGCTGCCAATGTGGGTGGATAGTGAGAGCAATAGATGACAGAACAGATGGTGGTCGAATCCAAGCTGGCACAACTTGAGACGCGAATGTATCGGGACCTAATGGGACTAAAAAGAATGGCTTGAAAAACGAGAAATCCGGGAGTTCCTGCTGGAGCTAACACAATAGTCAGTGGCAATCCATATGAGAGTCATTATTCTGACCTTCGGGCCAGTCAGAATCTCGAACAACCCCATCACAAGCTCAAACTCGTCTTCACTGATAGATACCCGAATGAATACCTCATCTGTATCTGCCGACAGCGTCTCTTGAGCAATTTGCTCTTCGACGTGACACTGGTGGTTTGCGTTGTCAAGCCACATCTTGTCAGCCTCATCCATGAAATATGTATAGTCATGGTCGAGCAGGGCTGCAGAACATGCTTCGGAGATGGTTTGCGCGGACTGAAGGTATGTCTCGGTGTCCCTCCATCTATTACTAGGATACAGCTCCGCGTAATTCTCGACGAGGTGAATGGAGCCGGGTGTAGGGATTCGCACTGTGCTGGTGGCTAAGGCAGCCTGCAGGTGATGTTCCTCCACGCCCTACGAGTTAGTTGGGTCCAAGATGTAGCCAGCCGTTACTCACAGATGTCTCATTTTTATCGATGTTTCCAACAACCGAAAATTGAAGCAAATCTTGCCCATGGGAATCTTCCTGGTTTTCCAAAGAACCCTTGTATATTTTCAGCGGGATGCTTCGTCCTGGGGGACGAGGGTGTCTGTTCCGCCGAGAAGTGGGGGCAGCCATGACGGTGAGAGGAAAACTTCACCCTGCTTGGTAATCGTAGTATAACAGTGTTTCAACCGGTTTGTACTTCTCGATGAATGGGGATGCTTTACTGACGAAGAGACCGAGATTGGCCGGTGTATTGCTCTTTACACCCCTCGCAAAGAATGAACATATGTGTACAGCTTGTACGCAAATGATTGTTGACATACCTCCATTGCGTGTTCAACTCGTATTGCACATGATTTTTGACAAGAAAGCACTTATAGTTCCGAGATGTAACCGTGGGATGAGCTCGGGCGTACTCCTCTCTGCCCACTCCGCCGCCGTCATATATGTATTCCAGCGGTGAATGTTGTATCATCAGTCTACAAGGATCAGGGGTAAACTCTGTCCTCAAAGCATGTTAATGACGTGGCCGAAAGTATACCCAATGATCTCAACTTAGCCGACTTCGTTCTCCCTTCTCGAGAAGATGCCTCAAATTTGATAGCTGCAATTCATTTGCAGCTTGAATTCACTTCATTCTTGGATTGATGACCTTTACCCGACGGGCAATTGCCAATACCTTCTGATTTCTTGCCCGGAAAAAATTGCAAACTCGATATCGAGGATGGAGCTAGTGCTGGCAGGGTCTGGTTCGGAAATCGGTCCGAACCTGAACCGAACCTGAACCGAACGGGGGGTTCAGGTTCAAGGTTCGGGCTCCAGAGATTTTTCCCGAACGCGTTCGAACGCCGAACTGCAAATGGCCGAAAATAGCCTATTTAAACACAATCGAGTCATATTTTTGGGGGTTTAACAAAGGTATTGCCATCTCTACTTTCAATCATACATACCCTTCGCTCATCACCAATTCTAAGTGGGTTTCTTGATGTTTTCACGCTGTAGGTTGCGAGAAGTTAGTCACTCACGTGATCTGATCAAACTTTGTTCAGCTCGAGTTTGCTCAGATATATTTCTAGGTGTGCTTCAACGTGTCTTGGCATGCTTTGGCATAAAGTTTAGATGGTAAAATACCCTTCCCAATTTCGGGGGGGACTGCGCGGAGGTAGTTTGGGCGTGGGAAATGCTCCGAGGTTCAAAAAGTTCGAACGCGTTCGAACGGCGAACCTGAACCGAACGCAGGTTCAGGTTCAGCGTTCGGGAAAAAGCTCCATGAACCTGAACCGAACCAAACCTTGCCAGCACCATATCGAGCTCGTCTCCGCAAGAAGATCGTGGCCGCCTCCCAAGAAAAAGAAAAGAAAAAAAAAACCCTCAATGATTTCTGGGCCTAGTGTCAAGGCAAGGTATGGAATTTTGGGGCCTGGCTATTTGCATCTCAACCATGTGTCGGAAATTTGTAATTTCTGATGTAAGGCGCTGCAAGGCCTTGTAAGGCCACAAGAGCCTCAGTCATTGTAAGGATCTTATACGAGAGGCGAAACAGATAAGATGGTCAGGTTTCTTATAAGAAGCGAGGCTTACAAGAGCTTACAAGACTCTGGCCTATTGTAACGAAAATTCTCGTCATCTGAGGTGCTTGCTACGTTACTGACTGCATAGTTCTTAATCAACTGTATTAAGCGTAACAAGTACTATCATAGTTTACCATTACTAATGTTGTTAATTGAATTGAATTTAATATAAGTGCTTATTACTGGAATCGAACTGGTGACCACGCGAGGATTGAAGGGAAATCTGAGTTATATGAAATTACTGCTATGCTATACTACCATTTCCAATTTAGTCACTCCAGTCAACATATCGAGGTCTCAACGCTTCCGATGTCAATGGCGTGGAATATCTTCCGAGATTCCCAAGACGACGCCGACGTTTGTTGCGGTATGTACACAAGGAAATGGAATAACTTAATAACGGTCTGCATATACTTCGAGCATGTATGTTGTATGCACCTAACCCAAATATGGAAACAGCTTATAGGGTTTGGCTTCAGGTGCGCCGAATCGCCTGTGTCTGTGTCCATTCCCGAATTTGGCTCCACTGCATCGCCTGTCGCATTCGGCTGCCAAATTCACCCCGTACACCCCATGCCTCCGACAGGTTCTCCTCTCACTCAAAGTCCCAAACACGAGGTGCAGCGCGAGTCCCCCCTGCGTTCCCTCTCCCTGCCGCGCGAAGTGAACCGGAAACGCAGACGGAAACGCGACGCCCGCGGTCCCCGCCACAGCACCGCCGTTCGGAGGCACGGCCGCGGGCGCACGCACACCCCGCGCGAGTACCCCGCCAACCGCGCGCCCGACATGCCCGCCCCCCGCCGCCGCCGCGCCGCACTCGTACAGCGGCCGCGGGACCGCAATGCGCAGTACGCGCAGCGGGTGCGGGCTCCCCATGCCCTTCGCGCTCTGTTGCTGCCACCGCCACCACCACCACCGCCTTTCAGCGCCCCAGCCGCCGGCGCCTGCACGTACACCGCGCGCGCTGGGTCCCCACCGCCGCCACACCGACACGCACCTCGCCGTCCATCTCGTGCTCGAGGAACGCAGGCGGCGGCTTGCGCGGGATGCGCCGCTCCTTCGCCGCGGGGGAGGGCGTCTTCGGGTCCGGCGCGAGGAGCGCGAGCGACGCGGCGGAGAGGCCGTGCGCACCCTCCTTTTTCGTCGGCGCGGGGGTGGAAGTGGAATCCGCGGTTACAGCGGGAGTGGTAGGAGGGGCGGTGTACGGCGGCGCAGCGGCGATGCACTCGAGGAGGAGGATCGCGATCGCGGGCGGGGCGTGTAGGTGCGTGAGCCGGGGGAGTCCCACGCCCCCGCCCACGGCGGCCACCCCGCACACGTCAGGCCCTCTACGCACGCCGCGAGGTGCGGCACCCGCAGCCGCGCCTCCATGCCTCCTCCTCCTCCCTCCCCTCCCTCCCCTCCTTCCCCCTCCTTTTTCCATTCGCTCCCCACTCCCGCTCCCGCTCCCACTCCCACTTGACCCTCTCGCCCCACCCTTACCCGTAAATCCACAACCCCATACAACCGCCCCCGCGCCCCCTCGCACGCCGCGCGGCACACCCTCGCCGCCCGCCCCCGCGTGCTGCAACACTGCGCGCCAGAGCGCGGGCGGGAGCGCGGGTGTCGGGGTTCCACTACTCCCGTTTGCGCTCCCGTTCACGGAGACGGAGACGGAGACAGAGGAGGAGGAGTCAGGCAGGAGCGGCAGCCGGAGCAGCGTATGCAGCAGCGTCGACGCGGGGGAGGAGATGGCGCGTGTGCACGTGTAGCTCGCGTCTCCCATCCTCACCCCGTTCGCATTCGCATTCACATTTGCATTCGAATGGGAGTTCGCGTGGGCGGTGGCGAGGACGTGCGTCCACGGCGCCACGTGTCTTTCTGCCAGCTCGAAGTCGCCGTCCGCGTCCGCGTCCCCATCCGCGTCTCGGTCTCGGTTTCGGTCTTGGTCTCCGACTAGGGAGCCAGCCCGTCCCGGAAAGAAGCGGCAGCGAGTGCAGCGACGCCACGCGCCCCAGGCCTGCGGGACGCCGGATCTCGTCTTCTTCCTCCTCATCCTCATCCTCTTCACCCTCGTCGTCGTCCGTATCACTCTGATAGGCATCTGGGGTGAAGGAGCGGGAGCGCTGGCTGGAGGCGGAGGTGGAGACGAAGGACGCGGAGGCGGAGTAGTCGTGCGCCACCGACGCCGACGCCGACGGCGCGAGGTTGGAGCTCCGCGTGCGCGTGCGCGGGAGAGGGGGCGCGGGGACCTTCCCCTCCTCGTACGAGTGCGGCTTGCCCTCCGAATGCGCGTGCGAGTTGGACGCACTCGCACTCGCAGACGCCGACCGCGACAGGGACAGCCCGAGGGACTGCAGGGACGCAGCCCGCCCGAGCCCCGACGGGCGCCGGATGCCGTCTTCCTCTTCCTCTTCCTCATCCCCCTCATTCGCATCCCCTTGCTCGTCACCCAAAGGTGTCGCGGTGCGGGCGCGGGGTTTCGAGGAGGCGGCGCTTTTGGCGCGGAATAGCATGAGGCCTCGGCCTTTCGATTTCGATTTCGGTTTCGGTTTCGGTTTCGGTTTCGGGTTCGCCCCCGCGTTCGAGGCCGACGCGCGGTAGGGGGCTTGGTGAATAGCGGTGCTGGATATGTGGTTAGAATATATGCTAGCCCGTAGAGCAATTGCGACTCACCCGCGAACCGAGAAACACAGCCGCGCCCTACGTTGAAGCCTGTAACATGAAGATCAATACCATCACAGCGGTACGAGCCACAAGCGGCTAAGAAGCGCAGAATAACGCTGAAAAGACCCGAAAAAGACTGTCGAGCCACAGCGGAGAAACAAAGCACGATGGAGTCTTGAGACAACCCCAGAGAGACAACACCGGAGAACGAGATTTGTGCCTTGAGACAACACCAGAGAGCAGGACTTTTGGGTGCGGGGTTGGTCGCTGGGTTGGTGTGAACGACGAGAAGACACACTAGCCGCCCACGCAGCGCGAGGCACGGATTCGTGCCCGCGGGACGTGTGCGGGGCGAGCAGCATGGTGACTATGCAGCGCGGGGCAGTGGGTGACCAATTTTCGTGGATCCTCGTGGGCGGGAGTAGAAGAGGAAGACATGTGTGAGTAAGAAAGCGAAAGAGAGGGCCGTCGAACCTCCAAGGTCGTTGTTCTCTCTATTCTCCGCAGGTATGTACATCATGGGAGGCTGTATGGCGCGCTTAGGCTGCTAGACTGTCCACTTTGAGAGGTCGGGTGTACCGAGAGATGAGGAGAAGTGTATAACTGAGAAAACCAGCAGTAGAACGACAAGTCTCCCAAGGCCTTGGGAGAGCACCCCAAAAACGCAAGGCCTTGTGAGACCGCGCATTTGTTTGTACTTGTCTTACAAGGCCCTTACAAGGTCACGCTCTTATAAGATTATTTTTAAATTTCCGACATGCTGACCGTCTTGAATTGGTTTATATGATACAACAAGGACATTAACGATACAACTGACACAACGTTTATCAAGCTGGATGTTCAAAGGTATGAGTGAAGGAGAAATGTTCGGTTTGGCTGTTCGAACACTGATGAATTCTGAACCGAACAGCGAGCCTCAAGTTCAGGCTCGGGTTCAAAGACCGAGCCAAACGGCAGGTGTTGTGTTCGGAAAAACAATGGACCTGACCCTGAATGCCTGAACTGAACTGTGACAACACTGGGACACTAGGTGCATATGAGGTAGAAGGATCAACTGGGAAGTAGAGTCGTTATTCTGGTCTCCTCCAGCTGGAGTAAAGACCCAGTGTGCTGATAATTGGCACGTTATTCGGTACCTTAAGCTCTGGTTTCTGGTTGAAATGAATTTCAGTGGACATGTATCGGCACAAATTTCCAAGTTTAATATCCTGGAGTCACTGCTGGAGTGAAAGGCCACAGGTGGTCCAAAAAATCAGCTCTGTAAAAATTTCGGTTGACTTTTAATCAAGTGAACACAATAGCATCCAGAACTGCAGAAAAGCAAAAAATGCAGGGAAATAATATTTTTCGGGCCCGAGAATTTTTTTTTTCGCAAGGACCAGCTATTGACTTTCTGACACAGCAAACAATGTTTCTTTTGTGCAACGAAAGCCGGGGACTCCATGAAATGAGTAGAACAGTGCAGTAGCACTTCCCACGGTTCAATTCTGGCTGGGAAGTGGTTGTGGAAACATTTATACCTGGAGTTGTATCACATATGATATAAATTCCACATGAGTCAATCACCACGCCGTGCCTAGGCTGGCATGGTCTGCTCAAAATAATATTTTTGCAATGCAAATTCAATTGCAGCTTGCTGGCAGAACTGCAATAATTTGAACAGAACCAGATCAAGATTTGACCTGTAGGTCTCAGTAGAATGTGAACTGGAATCCGAGGATTCGTCCCTTTCATTCCAACACTTCCATGGTTTGACAGTCAACGTTGGTTCGAGATTACTCAGATCTGACTCTCTCGGACCACATAGTCTTGTATAAGTTGTGAGCCATTTCTAAACTTGGGGTCTTTTGTGCACAGGGACCAATCCCGAGAATGTGAGTACCCATTAACCTTCCCACACAAGCTGCTAAGTCAGCTTAAGTGGTGGTATTTGTGATCCTTTGAAGAGACTCGCGGCAATTTCCCCATAAATAATTTTCCGCCTGATGTTCCAACGGTGGTTGGAACACAATTTACAGTTGTAAGCAAGTCATAAAAGGGATGGTTTGGAGGCAACAAGTATTACCACATGGTTGAGACAATTTGTAGATGTCCTATAGGCTTGATGGTCCAAATTTCGAGTCGGGGTTTTCCGTAAACAATGTCCATACTTGAATAGGGCCAGGGAGCGTTTGTTAAACAGGTTGAGGCGGTGCGTCAATTGTAAATTGTCGTGTCAGTCTGCACCTACCAATTGAAGTGATTTCCCACCAACCCAGGCCACATACTAGCCATTTTGGACTACCTCACTCAAATGCATCCCGTTTCGATTTCAGGTTCAACTGTTGAACAAGATTCTCAGTCTACCAAACTCCCAAAGTCCTGGAACAACTGAAGGCGCATGCACTTGAACCAAGATGTGAAGCAGATTTATACTGCGGCTGCTTCACTATTTGTGCACTATGGGACCATGAAGTAGCGGCTACTTCTAGTTTAGATGAATGGGTCTCGAAACGGGATAATACGCTACTTGATGTATGGGGTTTCGGAGTGGTGGGCCATGGAGGAGGAAACCGGTACCGGGATTCAGCTAGAGTTGGGGTATGGTTATGTTGGCTTGTTTTCAGAAATTGGGGACTATTCATGTTGAAGAGTACAGAAGATAGAAGACTATTGCATTTGGGGAGAATCCTCCCTCCTTATATACTGTACAAAATTGCTAGAACATTAAAGTACTTTCTACACTAAGTGAATAGAAATAATCGAGAATATTCGGGAAAGGCCGTGACCATAGTCATGTGACCATGTTTCCCAACACTCCCCCTCAAGCGCGAATCATCCCAAGAAGGGAAGTTAGATATTCGTGCTTGTTGCCGTTGAGGCCTTTGGTGAAAATATCTGCAATATTTTCATCTGTGGGGATGTAAGAGACTGAAACCTTGTTAGAGGTAATGTTCTCCCGAATGAAATGATATCTAATGTCGATGTGCTTGGATCGAGCGTGGTAACCAGAGTTCTGAGCGAACAGAATGGTTCCGTGATTGTCGACATTGATGTGGGTTGGTAAGGAGGTGTCTAGTCCAAGTTCCGAGAAGATGGCGCGAAGCCAAAGAGCTTCTTTTGTAGCACTGCATAGAGCCATGTATTCAGCTTCCATGCTAGAGAGGGCTACAGTGGGCTGTTTTTTCGAGTTCCAAGTAATAGCTCCCCCTGCATACTTGGAGGTATATCCGGTGACAGAACGACGGGTGTCGAGATTGTTGCCCCAGTCGGCATCAGAAAATAGTTCTAGTGCCGTGAGTGGATCAGAGCTATATTGGATGCCGAGATCGGGAGTGCCGCGAAGGTAGCGGAATACTCTCTTTACAGCGGTCAAGTGTTCTGGGCCAGGGTTCGTGTTGAACTGGCTCAGTGTCTGCACTGCATAGGAAATATCCGGGCGAGTGGTGATTGCGGCGTAGAGTAGCGAGCCAACCATGTTCTGATAAGAACTTTTGATCTCCGGGTAAGTTTTGTCATCGGGAAGCTTGGTGAGCTTCACATTGGGGTCGATGGGGGTGCGGACAGGATTACACTTGTCCATTTGATACTTCTCAAGTATTTTGGTGATGTACTGGACTTGTGTGAGTTGGATGGAATCTTTCGAGCGAGTGATTTCCATTCCAAGGAGCTGCCGAATTTCTCCGAGTTTCTTGATTGAAAATTCGGCATCGAGTTCCGATTCAACTTGTGCCATAAGTGCGTCGGAAGACGTGAGAACTGTCATGTCGTCGACGTGGACAGCAACGATAGCGATGTCGGAATTGTGGCGCCGAATGTAGACACATTGGTCAGAGGCTAGTCGGGTGTAGCCGAGTTTAAGAAAGGAGGAATTGAGCTGGAGATTCCAAACTCTGCCGAATTGTTTTAATCCGTAAAGTGTGCGGTGGAGACAGCAGACTCGGGTGGTTCCATCCTCGTAAAGAGCAGGTTGCTGCATGTAGATTTCTTCATCCAATTTGCCGTTCAAGTAAGCTCCGACAACATCTACAACATGAATTTGGAGGTTGTAACGGGCTGCAAGAGCAAGGAGAAGTCGAATGGTCTCCATGCGGACAACAGGTGCAAATGTTTCGTCAAAATCTACACCGGGAATTTGAGAAAATCCCTTCGCAACAAGCCGTGCCTTGTAGCGTGAGATATTGTCGTTATCATCTCGTTTGATGCGGAATACCCATTTGGAGGCAATGGCAGAGCGATTCGCGGGCAGCGGTTCAAGTGTGAATGTGCCAAGAGTGCGTAATTGAGCCATTTCCTCATCCATTGCACTTTGCCAATGTGGCCAGTCAGTGCGTGATTTGGCTTCCTCGAGAGTGAGAGGATCATTAGCCAGGGGGTCGGGATGCGCAATCAGCACAACATTGATGGAGTCTGATGCGGCCGCGACACGATGTTTCCAGGCGTCGGGTTTCTTCGGTGATCGGGAGTCCGGATTATTGAGCAGGCGGTAGTCGGTAGGGACTTTGGCAGTGCGTGGAAGGACTTCCCGACGTACAGGAACTGCTGGTGCTGGTGGATTGGCGTTGGAATTTTGTTCATCAGGGGTAAGCTCTGATTGCTCCGGAGTTGAAAGATCGGAATCAGAGTTCTTCTCCCCCTCGAGCTGCAACAACGGAGGTTCAGGAATTTCTGAGGATTCCGTGACTGTGTCCGGTGCAAAGGTAATATTCCTGCTGGTCTGGATTGTGCGTGAATCAGGATTATAATATCTCCAGGCTCTTGACTCATCAGTCAAGCCTGTGAAGATGAATGGACGGGTTTTAAGGAAGAGTTTCCCTTGTTTTCCATCTTGCCTGAGAACCCAGCATGGCGAGCCGAATTCCTGGAGGGCTGACACATCTGGTTTACGCTTCCAGAATGCTTCATCAGGCGTGATCGGGGCATCAAGCGCGCGAGTCGGTGAACGGTTTTTGAGGAAGGTTGCATAAGCAACGGCTTCCGGCCAAAGAAAGAGTGGCAGATTATGCTCCGCCAGCATGGCGCGAGCATGTTCAATGAGTGTGCGGTTTAAACGTTCCGCGACACCATTTTGGGCAGGAGAATAAGCGGCCGTGAGTTCGAGCCGAATTCCGTGATCCGCGAGATATTCTTTGACTTTGGCGTTTACGTATTCCGTGCCTTTGTCGCATCGAAAACATTTGATCCGTTTCCCGGTTTGGGTGAGGATGTATTCGGTGTACTGCCGAATTTTCTGTTCAACCTCTGATTTCCGCTTCATGAAGTAAACAACACTTCTGCGGGTTGAACCATCGGTGAACGAGACATAGTAGCGTGATCCGTCATAGCCGGTTACACGAGAAGGTCCCCAGACGTCGGTAAATATCATGTCGCCAATTTCCTTGTACACGGTGTCTGATTGTGGCGGGAATGGCATTACGTGTGATTTAGCTTGTACACACGTCTCGCAATGAGGAGAGGGTGGATTGGGGTCGCTAATGACCATCCCAGTGACCATATCTTTCTCCTTGAGCATTTGAACTGATTTGTTCTGCAAATGCCCGAAAATGCGATGCCATTTGTCCCAAGAATGACCGTGGGAACGCACTGATGGGAGGGCGATGTTGGGTAAATCGGTGGACTTGCCAGGTTGGGGAGTAGTGCGGGTGGTGCTGTGAGTGATTAAAACCTTGTAAAGGTTGCCGATGCGCGTGCCACGCATAATTTCCCGTGAGGATGGACCGGGTGAAAATACCTTCATCGTGTCCCCTTTGAATTGAAGCGCACAGCCGGCGCTGGTCATACGCCCAATGGATATAAGATTATAGGGTGCATCGGGGACATGAAGGGATGCCTGGAGGGAAATGGAGTAGGCGCTGTTCCCAACGTGGGATGCGATCAAAGCAGTGCCGATGCCGAGGCTTGGTGATTGTCCGAAGCCTGTTACAGTGGCGCCGGGGGTTTCTGTGTACGCGGAAAATAATGATCGGGATTTGATTACATGCTTTGTAGCTGCACAGTCTGCCAACCAAGTATTTGTTGGGAGTTCAGTGGGTGAACTGGAGCTGTGTGCCATGAACGCGAAGTTGGATGTAGTTGCGGTATCGCGATCCGTTTCTTCGGTAACATGAGCTCGGCCCGATTGCCGGTTACTGTTCCGCTGATGCGGCTGCCCGTTCCGTTCCTTCTGCTCCTTGGTGAAAGTCTTTCCGGCTTTCGTGTCTCTGCAGTCTGCAATAACATGCCCTTTCCTTCCACAACCATAGCAAGTGACATTAGAGTTGTACTTGCTCTGTTTCTGGTTCGATTTGGCCGCAAGCGCAACATCATCAGAATTTGGCTTGGCGGTCCGTTGGCGATCTTGTTCCAAAATACGGGCGATGAGTCTCGCAGAGTCATCAAGGGAAGTGGTGTCTACCCCTTGAATGAAGGAGTTCCAGGAGTCTGGGAGGGAAGTGAGGAGGGTGATGCAAAATTCTGGCTCCGTGAGCGGCGAACTAAGTGATGTAAGTCGTGTTCGCAGTGATGTGAGGTTACGAATGTGTTCCTCAATGTCCCCGCGTTCCTGACAGAGAGCTCGCATGAGCTTCCGACAGAGAAGGACGATGGCGATGGCGCCTTTCGGCTGGTAGGTTTTGGCGAGTGTGTCCCATGCATCTTTTGACGTGGGAGATGTTGTGATGTAGACAAGCGGGCCATCGGCAACGCGTAAGCGGATAGCCGAGAGTGCCTGTCGGTCTTTCTTGTACCACTCGACCACGGCGGGGTCAGCGTCGGGTGCAGTGGGTTTCAGAATGCGGCCCTTCGGGTAGTCGTCGAGGCCGAGATCTGTAAGGATGTCGGTAGCCTTGACAGACCAGGTTTGGTAGTTCTCCTCTCCGAGGAGATGCTGAATGCGGTAAGCGGACGTAGCTGCGTCGGACATGTCGTGATGTCAATTAAGGTGGCGATGAATCTGTTTGAGCGGATTAGGCTGGCACGTGAGAGTGAGGTGCTTCTGTAGAGTGGAGTGATTCGAGAGAAGTTCAGTTAGGGTCGGGGCCCATAACCTGTTGAAGAGTACAGAAGATAGAAGACTATTGCATTTGGGGAGAATCCTCCCTCCTTATATACTGTACAAAATTGCTAGAACATTACATAAAGTACTTTCTACACTAAGTGAATAGAAATAATCGAGAAGATTCGGGAAAGGCCGTGACCATAGTCATGTGACCATGTTTCCCAACAATTCACAGTTAAGAATCATCATAGGTTGTCGACACAGAGTTCGGGAAAAACCATTCAACTCGGAGCATACACTGATTTCTCGTTGAAGGGACTTGAGAATCTGAATTTCTCTGTTGTTCCAACTACTCTGAGGGTTTTTGAACATAAAACGGCTGCATCGGGCAGTAAGGCAAGTAAAAATTTGGTCAAAATGCCAACTACCAGCGTGGCTTAGATGATACCTGGTCACATTTTGGGATTGGTTATTTTGGCTTCAAATGATGTATTAGAGTCATTGAACATTTCCTGAAGTGGTTTTGAGGCAAGGGGAACAATACACGAGGCCCTACAGGCAGCGCGGCAGTGCCGCGTCAATCGCGCGTCACGCCGCGTCACTGCCGCGTCACTGCCACGCCAAAGCCGCGTTAGTGCGCGGCAATCGCGTCAAAATCTCCAGTCCCGTCTAAATACAGAATGGTAGCCAGCGCGACTCTGAGCAAAACTGTCTCTTTGGTTTTGCTCCCGCTGCTCTGGTTGTTAAGCCACAAGCCCAGAGGCTCTTCATTCTGCAGGAAGGCGGTGCTGAATAAGGACGGCAATTCCCGGTGAACAATAACGCGACGAAACAAATCGCTGGAACTTTCCGAGGTATACCTGGACGGTATACCGAAACAGCTTTCTCGCATGCAGGCGCATTATTGGTACACCGTATGCCATGATCTTCGAATGGAGCTCATTTCCAGCCGCAGGACTGCAGATGTACGCAGTGCACATCAAGGGGCGTGTCGCAGAATAAGTTGAACCCGTGCGTCAGCTAAAATCTGTTATACAAACGAGAGTGGTCACGTGCATCAGGAAAAAACCCCTTTGCCATTTGGTAGAAAGTGCTGGAATATCTGAGCAATCCCTCGCATTTCCTTCAAAATGTTAAGAAATGGTAGATTGCGAGAAAATGGAAAAATTGACTGGTCCCAAAATATTCTCACCAATTTCTGAACAATTGTAGAAGAATTATGGCCAATAGGGACACATTTTAGTGATATGTAGGGGTGCTCAATTCTCGGCTCATCTGCCCATCTCATTTTTGCCCATCTCTTATTTGTTCGAAATAAATAGAGCTCTGATGATCCGAGTGATTGCGGCAACCGGCAGTCCTCTTCTTCTCAATGATATCGGCTTCATCAGGGTTATCCTCTAGCGCAATAGAAGCAGCAAGAAAACTCTCTGAAATATGTGGGACATCGGCTTGGGCTTGTGCCTTCCTGGTGCTTGTCTTGGTGCGCCGCATACTGCTTATCGAAAAGGAAGGCGATGCGGCAGCCGGTTGTCGCGATCAGTCGGATCACCACAGCAGAGATGGGCAATTTTGAGATGGGCGAGATGAGCTAAGAATTGAGCACCCCTTGTGAGGTTTTTGAAAGATAATGGGGGGTGTAATCATTGTATTGCAGGCCAAAACCGACTACTATACATCGGAAATACATTTAACAAACGAAACTAAGGTGTATATATAACATCTCCACACGCCTCACCGACGCCGACAAGACCGGCACAGGTCGCGCTCACACCCGCCGTCACTGTGATGGTAAGCAGGTCCGGGTACCCGGAGCACTACGCGGTTCGCCCACCCTAAGCCCTGGACAGCATGTCCGAACGTTAACTTCGAGAACTTCTCAAACATCTACAGGAGGCGTAAAAATCCTCGAATGGCAAAGAAGGTATTTGGCTTACCCGCGCACCTGCCCAGCTTTCCAATTGATGATGTTGACAACCAAGACCCCGGTGCTGTCGTGCGCACAGCCGAAGCAAGCCTGCGCAACCATCGCACATCAGCCTTCGGATCTAAGTAAGCCAATCTAAAACACACAAGGAACTGACCTCGATAGTGTGTGTACCCTCTGCCGAGCCGAGTCGATGTGCGGGGGGTTCGAGAATTTCTTAAACATCTGTGGGAGGGATGAGATTGGTTGACGCTGAAGAAAATATTAGCTTACCCCAGTGCGTGAGTTTGTCCAGATATCGTATAGGATGACGAACATATAAACATTTCCACGGACCTGTCAAGTTAGGAACGCGCCGTTGCTGTGAAAGACGGAGTCTCCTATGTGAATTGTGAGGAAAGCTAACATGAATGAGTTAGCGTACCTACTCGACCCCATAATTGAGACGGGGAACGCACGTAGAAAGAAGCAAACTCCACATGCAGCACGAAGCTTCCGTACGTACCCGAGGCAAAGATCCTGGTGCAGCACCGTCAGTCGGCGTTGATAGACAGCATGGTGAGCGACATGCATGATGCAGAACGCCACGAAATATCCTTCACAACGATGCTGCATTACTCTGGAATGTAGTTATCGGCCAGGAAAGTCAGACGCGCACTATACACAATTGCGATGGGCAAGACTGACAGGGTGGGAAGGTGCAGGCCAGGCAAAGAGCGACATCTGCCGCTGTGATGGGCGAGATGACTTGTAGAAGCAGTCCACCGGGGAGCGCAGGATATGCGGCACCAGAGAGGCCTAACAGGAAAGGTGAGTTCAAGACACTGGGCAAAGGAAGGCCTCACCGTGCTAGGAGCCGATGCACAGCGATGCAGCCCATTGGGAATGGCCGATGCACCCTTGAGACCTTGACGGAAGGTTCTGGGGACATTCAGTGGGGTGTTGGTTCAATGTGGAGGCCTTAGAACGATACCTAGGTAAGTGGGAAGAGAAGGGTGAGCGGTGAAGATGGGGGGAAAGGAAGAAAGAATGTGACGTTGCTTGACGTGGCTCCATCAAAACGAACCATCTTTCGCGTACACGTGCACATTACGGCGGCGGACACGGGCTTGACACGGGCGGTGTTGATACGCGTCGGTTAGGACTTAGAAGGATTTCGTCGAAACCCAATGAAACCATTTGCTGGTAACGACAGAAGCTAGACTTTCCTGTGTTTATCTTGTTGTTTGAATGACTGAACCTTCATGAATGGTTAAAACATGCCGACATAATATTTTGGTGTCACCTTGGACCGAAAAAAAAAATGACCTCTCCTAATTCATCCAAGCCTTGAGCATTTCAGTACCTAAAATACAGTTATTTCATTATTTAAGACTTATTCTCAAGCTCTTTCAGAGGAATGGTCAAGTATGTCAAGAAATGTCAACATTTGGCTGGCATTTCTCAACAATTTGCACACTCCGAGATTGTCAGAAATTGGTGACAAAATTTGAACAATTGGCAAAGGGGGTTTTTCCTGATGTGTATGGTCTTTGTCTCAAGACAGATGCTCGGACAAACAGGGTGCAAATACGGAACAAACATCGGCCTCCTCCTCTCGCTTTCACGTCGTCGTCGGGCTCTCGCGTCTGTGCGTCTTTGGGACGCGTCATCCGACTTCTGGACTCCCCATGTCTCCTTTGACTTCCGTGACTTGACTTCCCAGCTCCTGGACATCGACAAATGTGCCTCCCTTTGACATCCGCTCAAGACTTCCCTCCGCAATACTCTCTAGATGTGTTTCAGTCTTAGGATTGTTTCACAAGTAAGCACCATGTATCTACTGTACATGGCTAATACATATTGTTGTTTTCTCCTTTCTTTGCCCAGCTTTGCTGTGAGATGAATCTGTAAAGTTCTGCACGCCGTGTCACCCAGTCACGCAAGCAAGAACACGTCCATCCTTTGAGTCTCCTGGGCTGTATCTAATGCGGCACTCTCTTCTCTGGTTTCTTGCCGCGGTAATTCTGTTGCTTTTCAATATGCAGTAAGTCAATATCCTGGGATCTCAGCATGATGTGTCTACAATCACTTCTCCTACCTCTTCGCCTTCGTCGTCGTCTCTCGCTCAGCGGCGGCCGAGACGTGTTCGTGACGCCCGGAATGCCGCAATGGCCTCGCCTTACTACGTCCGCCATTCTTCAGGTCGCACATCCCCCAGCCGGCGAGCCTTTGACGACATAAGTAATGCACCTCGACGCAATGGCGACGCGTCCGGTGCACAACGTCCAGCATCACCGACTCTGGACTCGCAACGGGCTTCTTTGTGAGATGCAGACCGTGAACGGCAGCTCGCGCTTCAGGAAACTCCGAGCCGGCGCCGGCGACGAGAACCTCAACGTCCGCAAGGAGAGAATGAGCGTCCGATGTCACCGACACCCGGTGCATCAACTTCTCGAGGGACGGGGCTCCAGGTGCGTTTGCTCATTAATGTGCGCTGAGATAAATTTACTCAAATGCATATGCGGTCTAAACGGTTGAGATTTGTTCCACTGAAAGTGCATTTACTGGTGGAAATTTGACAATTTCTACCAGTTAGAAGTACCTCTCCAGCCTTCTTGTTTGCTCTACATTAATCAGTGAGGAGGTTCTGGCTTGGAGTGCTGAAATTGTAGGTTCTGCTCCAAAGATGGCAATTGTTCATATGATTGAAGCTTGGGATTGATGCGCCGTGCCGCTCGCCGCTCAACAATCACCGTCGTGCAGTCTCCGTCACAACAATTTTTTTTTTTTGACTGACTCAACATGATTGAAAAAATGTTCAATGCCCGCAGCGCGAATAAATATCTGCGTCTGATCCGAGGCGGCGACACCGAATTGGGCTGGCGCTTCATCCATTCAATGTCCTCGAGCGTAATATCCCGCGTACAGGATCACCGCGGAGACCTGTCGGCCAATGCCGGTCGTGCTGCAAGCTCATGAGCCATAAATCTATACGAAGTTTGATTAAACACTGTGCGTTGCAATGGTAAACAGTGTTCAAGCACTGAATGACTTAAAGGGCCCCCTCCCGCCAAGTATGTTTAAAGAGGTACGGACTCGAACATTCCATTGTTTAAGCAGCGGTTTAAACATAATCACAGTCTTCGAACTAGCGAAAGGCCCAAAAACAGAAACCGAAGCGGGAGTTGAAAGCATGACCTCTGGATGGCCGAGATTTAAGCAGACGCCACTGAAACCAACTACACCACAGTGGCGTTTGAGAAGAACGCCGCAAACAGCTCTATGTACAGTACACACGCCTCATGATCTGAAGTTTTCCTGGTACCGACTTAGGGACCAGGTCTCCAAAGTCGAATTCGAAAAAGTCCTTTTTGACCAAGGTTAGGGTTAATTTCCTTAGGTTAGGGTCTCCCATCACGTTTCATGTTCATCAGTGTTGCGACTTGACTGCTCCTGTGCCTCAATCATGCCCTCGATATGCATCCGTTCCCGAGCGGCTTTTCGGAGCAGCTCACTCGAGCCCTTCGATTTTATCTGTCCAGCCTTCTCAATGTCTGCGATTTCTATGACTATCCGGCTCCCGCGCGATCGTCGTCTCATCCTCGTGCACCTTCTTTCTCTCGTCAACCCCTTTGTATGCCGCACCCTGAATCTCCTTTGTCACTCAGATACTTTCTCTCTTTCCCTGTCTTCCGGTTTGCTCTGCACTCCCCACGTTCACGTTCCTTATCGCTCTACTCGAAGGTGGACTTGTATTTGGGCGCTAGGACTAGTGATGTTCTGGCTTTGGCCTCAGGCCAAAAAGCCATGGCTTTTTGGCTTGGCTTTGGCTTGTTCTGGCTTTGGCTGGGGTTGGCTTTGGCCTGGCCTGGGATTTATCCAAGCCAAAGCCAAATTCAAGCTGATTTCCCTGCCAAAAGCCATGGCTCAGGCCAAGCCAAGCCAAAGCCAGGCCAAAGCCAATGGTTTGGCTCTGGCCTGGCTTGAGATTTTCTGAGGCCAAGCCAAAGCCAAAAAGCCAAAGCCAAAGCCAGAACATCACTAGCTAGGACGTGATTGTAATTGACCTTGCGAGCAACTCCCACATCTCATCTTCATTGTGCATCCTTTTTTCCACATCCCTCGCCGATACGAAACAGAGCGGACTCGTACATTGCACGGCAGGGGCGTGTCGGTTCTGACTCGCGTTGAACATGTATCCCTCCCCGAGGGTCAGCGTTTCTTTTCGGCATGTTGGTGAAATTTTGCTTTCTTGCCTCTCAGACTGCATCAGGTCCTAACACCTTCCACTCCCCCCGGTAGTGTCATAACCCAGGTAACTCGCATTGAAATACTTGAATCCCAACACCTTATAATTAGCTTGAACGAGTTTGCGATCCTCATGGTATGTCTTTCCATGTCTCAAATTACTTCAGTATCTCATAACATTCAGACACTATTATAGGCGGTATTATGGTGTATCGTTGCACACAGGGGATTCATATGGTGGTTTGGGTGTACAGTCGCTAACCCCATAGCGAAACGCTGATGGAGGGCGGCGGTTTCTTGAGTGAAAATGGAACAATTCGGCCGTAAAATTTGGCTAGAGTTACAGTACTCCGTCCAGGCTACCTGACGATATGAAGGATTTTAAGTCTCACCACATTGGTTTGGTTGAGAACGAAGGCAATCCCGGTCTCACGTGGGAGCAAAACACTATAAGATAATTGATTACACCTCTTCCAGGGGACTTCAACATTCCGGTTGTTGATACTCGTGATCAGACCCGTTGAAAACCCCCCTCCGCAACTCTGCAGAAATATTGGCCTTGGCGGTCCTGCATGGGCACAATGAAGGCATGCCAGCGAATAAGTTATAACATGTCAGAAAAATTGAACCGTGTCGCGGCACACCACCTTTTCCTCCAACTCCTTGTGTAGATGTTATTTTATATCTAGGAAATGCACCTCCCAAAAGTGTAGGGCAGCGAGCAGCCTTTTAAGTACAGAAACAAGCCGGCGTTTCGCTCCCGCGTTGCGTTTCGCTAGGGAGATGGCGAGTATACACCAAATGTATGAGCTCCTCGCTTTATTCGGGGTTCTGCTGTTCCTCATCCCCTCATTTTTTTCTCAACTTGGATCCACGTACTCCTGGCAGTCATTGTTCAGTTGGAAACTCCCGGTGGGAAGCAGTTTTTTTGGAATCTCTGTTCTCGTTGTGCAGCAAGCAGGATGACCCTTTGGGCCGGAAAATTTCGAACCAAGTGAGGGATACGAGGGGGTACAAGGAGACCTGACAGCGCTGAGAAAGCCCGTTCGATTCGGGGGAGGCGGTGATTCGAGCACCGCTCCTTTTTTCCTCCTTCAATCGTGTCTCATCTCAGCCGGGCTTTTGCTAGGGCGTTGATTTGTTATGGCCTTCCCCTCTGCACATCGTTGAACATTAACCATACACAATATTTCATGCACATGCATCCCGCTACGTGAGCCTCCAGTCTTTGAATATTTATCTTTATCTGCCCGATTCAAAATTATTATGCGTGCTACTCACTCTTTGACTTTCGATTGTTTTTGCGGACTAATATTTTTCAGATTAAAATTATGTATGTAGATGGAGACAATGACAGTATCAAGTGCGCCGGATGCGTCTGCCAAGCATAATTACAATCTACATACTTATCGGTGTGCAGAAGCCTGTTCAATCCGTGCGATCCTTGAGCCGCATATAAATTAAAGGGACTTGTTCCTTGAATCCTGCATCTCTCTGAGGTACCAGGGGTGCCCGGAGGGCCTTATGAATAGTAAACAAGGTGGACTTTCTCATTCACGTATGTTCTCCATTTTTCTGCTACCCCCAGGATTCAAGTGTTCATAGAATGTGCGTGTTGATGATTCTAGTACAGTTTAGGGACGAAAGTGGTACGCAGATAAGATTCTAGAGAAAATTCTAAGAATTCCTCTATGCACCCGATCAGGCCCTAAACATCGTCAGTAGCACCAAAATGTATTTTAAAAGTGCTGGAGTGGAATTGTGGTTGGGTACAAGACTTGTCGATGTTGTGATGGACGATGTGATACCCTGTGACATCTTGCTCGCAAGACCCAGTCCTTTCCTACGGAAAAGATGAAAAACCTGAAAATATTTCTGACCACTCCTGAGATGTATTGAAACATTATATCAGCAGAGGTCGAGTCGATTACGTCAAATCGTAGACCCAGAGCGGGTGATTTCCAAAAATGCAAGAAGACGGGATCAATGCCAGAATTGGAAGCCAAATTTGCACCACCGAAAGTATTATAAGGTGTCATAATACCCACTCTGTGGTCTCCAGTTTATAGCTAAGGATTTGAGGCAAAAATGAAGGCAGAGGAATGTGATTCGCAAGCCCTTTGTTTGGCGCAGTTTGAAGCAAGCCGCTTCAGCGAAGGGCCGGCTCTCTGGGCCGGAGCTGCACGGGCTTGCTCCGATCGATCCGCAGTTCGGATCGATCCGTCGTTCCATTCCATCTTGTCGTCAAACGGCCATGCCCACTGTTCCTGTCCCCGCAGCCCATCGTGGTTTTTGCTCGAATTGTCGAAGACAGGGCGCACGCTTCCAGCGATGCCCCGGATGCCGCGTCCCCGAGTACTGTTCGAAAGAGTGCCAGAAGGTGGACTGGAAGCACCATCCACCCTTCTGCCAGGATCGGAAGTCTGCCCTTCAAGGAGTAGCAGACCCAGACGTCAGCACTGGTGCTCTCCTACTATCCCGCTGGCTCGATCACTGGCATAGCGCCCTCTTCTGTTGGGCAGCTTTCCTCGCTGACCTCGCCAACCAACCGGGTCCGATTCCATTATTCTACCCTTGATCTGATGATTATAAATTGCGGCACACTAAAACATGATAGTTATTCCTCGGTAAGAATCAGCCGCGAGTTCGTATGTGTCGCACTCGGTGCTGAGTTCGTCTTCAATGACCAGTGTGACATGAGCTACCACTAGGGAGTTCTTGGGAAGCTCCTTATCTTCAATATTTGACCCTAATATGAAACCCGACAACCGATGAGCAGAGATTGAACAGGCCGCCCAAAAGGGAGTGGGAGTCAATGAGAATCAAAGGGAACTTTGACCAGATCGAGACGACCGAAGGGAATCAAAGGGAAGCAATGGGAACTCTGTCCCGAATTGGACCGTCGTTTTGCGCGATTTGAAATCTGGCCGAGAAATCAGCGTTCAAGTGCGTACGGGAATCGGAAAAGACCATTACCGGAAACCCGCAAGTTATTGAGTTCCCGTACACTTTCAGCACCATTTGCGGTTGTAATGCAACCAGACCCATGAATTGTCCAGCGCGTTACGGGAGGTTCCGGGGTCCCCTGCTGGATGGGTGCAGGTGGAAACCTGATCAACAGACAACCTGGGTCGTCGGTGCGCCGCAACGTGGCCGGGCACTTGTAGTCCACTCCGCAAATATGAGGTATATCACAGTCGTCCAATAAAAAAAAATAGCCCCTGCGGGTGTACTTGTTGAGCACTTTCCACGCACGCTGATGTGTGGGACGATCATCCTCTGGCAAAGGCATGAGATGAGGAGTGGTGATGGAGGATCGGTGCAAAGTCAAATCCGGGTATGCAATCCAGATCTGGTGGCCCGTCCAGTACAGGCTCTCAGTGAGAGATTCGATGACATTGATTTTCATGCGGCTGTCATCGGTCTGCAACCAGGGGATTACAAGGTGGTGAGGCAGACAATCGAGTACGAAGATGCCACTGCGATTGGCAGGGTTTCCTGCCAGGTCGAGAAATTTGATGACCTGATTGCCTTTGCCACGCGGGGTGAAGAAGTCTAGATTGTTTGGGCTGAATCCCGGTCCGCTATGGGTCAGTGCTGCGACGCAGGAACCGGAAATGACGGCCCAAGTCGCTAAGAGCAAGAGCTGGACCTCGGCGAAGCGGAGACCGAAGCGCCTCAACATTCTAGTCGCAGCACATTGAAGGGAGTCTGCAACCAGTGACGCATGGGCAGGTGACTGATTTCCGACCTCCAGCCGTTCAGCCAAGGACAGCTCGCGTAAAAGTTGCAATGCAGCGTAGTACTGGACTAAACCTAATGTTGGAGATGTAGATCTCATAAGTGGACAGCGATATGACGGACCTTTTTGCTCGGGACTGTACCACAGCTTTCCGACATGGTCAGCGACTTTCTTGTATGCATTGGGTGACGCCAACGCAATGTGCAGTAGTTGTAAAGCCGATAATGGATCCAATAATTCGTCGAGTTGTTCCGGGTTAGTTGTAGCGTCGATGCGTGCAACCATTGCCGTGAGTTAACGCAGGTCAGAGTCGCCCTCTGTAGAGGTACCACTTATTGATCACTCGAAGGCAATCGGCACTATTCTTGAGGCAAAACACCCGGTTTACAGTGGTGCTCTAAATAAATGCCGAATTGTAATTTGCATAATTCCATCAGTTTCCCTCCGAATTGAGCCAAACAACTTTGTATACACAAATTAGAGATGAAATCAAGACCAACCATGTAGTTTTCTATTTTCCATATGGGGTAGTCTGCCAGAACAGCTTAATTTCTGGGCAGCAGAGAAATCACTTTTTTGGGATTGCCTTATATGGAAATTTGATCTACGTGACATGAAAGGGCGTGAAAAATAGTGCACATTCACGATTTACATCCCGCTGGCGCGCTTGAACGGTCGATTTGGTTGAAACTCAAATAATTAGAGCAATGCATGTATTGCTGCTCAAAATATCTCTAAAGCACGGTACACATGTTAGGAAAAGCCTACAATTATTTCTGGCTCTATGATAATCTTCCTAATGCATAGTAACTGCTCCTCACAAAATTTCAGGGCCATCCAACATGATTTAAGCCAGGTAGGCAGAAATTTTGGCCGGGGAGCCGGATTTTGGGAGCATGCCAAAATAAGATATTATTGCGGATTTGGCTCTATCATTGATTGCGCCTGAATTAGCCTGAAAATCCTAGCTATGTTTCGAGTGAATCCGTGCAGAACTGACAAAGATACAAACAATTCTTTGGAAGGGATCAAAAACAGCCGAAAACGGAAATTTTCGTTCGCGCCTTCGGTACTGTTATTAGCTGTAAAACGCACCCCCACTACTATATGACCACACAACCACACTACGAGTGCTTAAATCAGGAAAGTTCACTCGCTCAAATCTAACAATCGGTTCTCTGAACATCGCAGGACGAGATGTCAACATGTTCATGCAGCACAAAAACCACAAATTTAAATTTCTGAAACAGACGATTGATACGAACCATCTCGGTCTGCTTGGAATACAAGAAACACACTTTGATCAGGAATCAGCATCACAATTTCACAATGTTTTTGGCCGCTGGTTCAAACTATACTGCGCCCATCCTGAAAAACCAACTCAACAGCAGGGGTGGCTTTTGTTCTCAACAAAAAGTTTTTAGACACCGAAAATATAGGTGAATATGAACTGATCCCTGGCCGAGCCTTGATGATAGTTATCCCATGGCAGGGGGAACCCCTTAGCATTCTCAATTTATATGCCCCAAATCGACCAGAGGAGAGAGATAGAATGTGGAAAGAGCTTCGGAAAAAATGGTCCGAAGATGATCACAGCGCGAGGTAGAGTATGATACCCTGCCTCGCAAAGCTCGGATGCCTGGCACCCCATGCAGCAAGCCCGTTCTGGCTGCGGCGCTTTTTGCATTTCCCGCAACGCCTCGCCTACGGACACCCCCAGCCTGCGCTTGACCGCATGATGCCCTCACGCAGCGCAGTGCCAAAGCCGACCATCAGTTCTACGTGGGCGGGACAGTGTCGAGGCTCCCACGACCGCCTCGTGAGTGTTGCCTAGGTGAGGGGGCGTCTGAGATGACGTGGAGGCGGGCATGTAACCTGCAGAGACGAGGATAGGGAAGAAGTGAGCGGGCCTAGAGCTGTGCACCGCATCTAGTAATGGGCTCGCCGTGCCCGATTCACTGCGTAAGATACACGAGGGTGATGCTTGGTACGCATATTCCATTGCGCAGATGAACCATACAGTGTCGCGGGGGTAGCGGAGACGTCCAACAACGAGTACGCAAGCATAGATGGCGGCCGAGGGCCCACCCATACGTCGACTGCCAGCTTCGAGCTTGGGCCGCACTGGGTTCGGGTACACAGAGGGCAATTTGAAGGAGTCGTAGTACATACACGTCGGCGCTGTTTTCGCCGAGCAGCTGTGGCAGAGGTCAATTCCCGGATTATGTGGTGGTTACAGACCCAGGTGTTCAGAAAAGATTGAGCTAAACGGTTAATGTGACAAGCAGATCGCGCACCTTCACTCCGAACCCATCTGTGGATGCACGCCGATCCTGATGACACCCAGTGCATGGTGGCTAAGGCAGATATACTGAATCCAGAGCTTCAGATGTAAGGTGGGCTTGAGGCATCTCCTGGGATGGGCTGGATGGCGCAGCGGAGCAGCAGAAAAGTGTAGGAAGACAGCAAAGCAAATGCACCGCCAAGCCATGAGAAGCCGCGGCGAGCCGCGGCAACACTAATGCGCATGCACTAAGCTTACCACACTGAAACTTGGGGTGTTCCAGGGAAAACAAGCCTGCTGAAGGATCTAAAGAGCTCGAGAGGATGGGAGTAAGAGGGAGGGGAATCCATCCTCCCTAGCAAGAGAGCGGGTGAGTCTAGGTAAAATGCAAGAGGTCCTAGGCGGACCTCGAGCAAACCTCGGCAGGGTCTGCCGAGGTCAAGGTGTGTCCAGCTGCGCCGAGCAACCTCGGCGTACCCTTGGGTCGAGCGACCGTCAAAATGCAGTGACGGTTCACTTCAAAGACGCTTTCCCTCTCAAATCTTGTGGATAGCGCTACTGGCACTGGGGACGGGCAACCTCGGTGATCGATCCGGCAGCTTTGTCCATGTTTGGTTGGCAGAAGCGGTCGGTTCCAACTTTGCAAACCCTAAGGCTTTTCACCTGGCCACATTGGTACCCTACTGAAAACCAAAACCCACAATGAAATTAGCAATATAATCGAGTGTTCGTGCCAGTTTTTTAAAACAAGGCGCAAAGACTGTATTAGGATAGAATTGCACGGATATTCAGCTACTTTACTAGGAAAAAAAGCCTACCTCAAAAATCCGGCACGAAGACCCTGTAAAGAATATAAGTCCCTCAAATATTCTCCATGGACTCTAAGGGATTTAGGCAAATTTGGAAAAGCCTTAGGCTTTTTACGCCCCTTGAGCAAAATCAGCAACTACTGGTGAAACAAAAGTTTGATACCCGCGTTTTTTTTAACTGGGAGCACCTTCAAGATACACTAGACGAATTCCTAGACTCCGTGTAATTAAAATTGTACGGATGTGCAGCGAGGCGGAGTACTTGAACCGTGACACTTGTCACACATATGTGACCTTTCGATTCTTTGACCCATTGAGAGAAAGTATGCAAGGATTTGGGCCTCTTCTCCTGTCATACACTTTCAGTTAAGTTCGAAATAACTCTGAATCATTTATGTTTCCTTGTATTTCACACAGTGCGTCAGAATTCAGAATTTATCGGAAATTTCGGTTATGTGCAGAGTTTTCGAGCCCCGGAATGGTTACCGCCCCATGAATTTAATACTGGATGGTGTTAGTCACGGTATAGTGCCTTTTTAAATTTGTGTGGCTGTAATTACCAACCCCAGATCTCGCGTAAATGCAGATCTTTACCAGGTATTGTGTTGGAATGAAGGATTTAGGCCCTACTCTCAGAGGTTTTCTGTTGGGCCAAATACTTGTCATCTCAAGGAACATTTTTTCCCTGCAAGATAAGTGTGTAAAGTGTGTGATGAAGCCAGTAAACGGTGGAACATGCGAGACGAAGTTGCGATTGAGAACAAACAAATACAAAGCTGCCGGATCGATCAACGGCGGTGCCCGTCCCCACTGGAAGTGCGGAATGCCCGTGGGAGCATATTCAAACTCCGATGATTATGTGATAAGGGCGGGTACTAATACCCGGTGGCGCAGTAAACTACAGACTATGGTGCAGGTCACCTAGCTGCCGCTACCAAAAATTAGTGGCCAAATTGGCTGGAGAAATTTTTGGCCCAGGACACAGCCACAATAGGCACTATTTTTCATTATTTCCACCGCTAGTGGCCAAATTCATGTGCAAGTTTTTTTAACCTCCCTCAGTTTTGACTTAAATGGAAATTGCTCTTTAGGATCTTCTTCTATTGTCGAAAGAAACACTTTCTAAAGAGGGATAAGAAATCTGGCCAAAACTCAGCCCGGAAAATCTCAAGCACGGGGTAGCGGCAGCTAGGTGACCTGCACCATAGGTTGAGACTAGGCATGACTGCCATGTTGCGGTCATAGCCTTGTTTCTCGCAACTTTATCAAGTAGGTTACGTTCATCCATTTTTATCGTTGTATATACCGTTTCTTAGTTGACAGGAATAACGCTCTTATCGTTCCATAGGAAGCTCCGAATTCTACGTTCCAGTTTTTTGTCAATTTCTGGAGCATCCCCGGTACTTTGGCAAGATATGTCATGTTTGACATCAGAAAAAACCTACTTCGGAAATGGGGAGTTTGCGCAGGAGCCATTGAAGCTATCTGATGGCTTTTTTACAGTGCGCAGCCAATTGCTGATGGCTTGTATGGCCTGACTCTTTCTTTGGGACATCCACGTAAAAATGGAGTTCAATGGAAGGCATACCCGCGGACTCATTCAGAGATGCTTTTTAAACACTGTTGCACCGTGATTGACTCACAACCAGCCGAAACACATAATATTGACCTCAAAATGGGACCACCAGAACCGACTTTGATGCCGAGGTGAAGATTGGAGCTCACATATGGTCAGAACTGAAGCAAGAGAGCTCAATATGAGCACTAGGTCAAAACCCATATGGAGCCATTAGCCATTGGCTGTGCACTGCAAAAAAGCCATCAGATGGCTCGAATGGCTTCTGTGCAAACAGGCTAATTTGCCCCCGTACACACTTCTGAAAACGGGTCAATGGTCCAGCGAAACGGAAGATTGGCGGAGATGATCGCGCGGAGGAATTGGGTCGTTGAACGGGATGTCGATGCCGCGGAATACCTAGGAATGAGTTAACTGTGGGAAGAAAAGGCAGTCACTTTGACTGCCGAAGCAGTTGATCCGACGTTTTGACAGTCAGTCCGACTGCTTTCCAAGTGACTGCTTTGGGATGCAGTCGGTCCGACTGCCATCAAAGCAGTTGAGCAGAAACCAGTCAGTCTAACTGTATTTTGTAGAAATCAGTACTAGTACGCCCTGGTCGCGTTGCATCGAGTTTGACATGCCAAGATCCGACGTCGGCCGAATGAAGGCCGATTTGGCCCTGTTTACAGCCGTTTGCAGAACTTAGGGCGCGGCGTGTTTTTTTTTTTTTTTTTGTAAGTTTTCACGAGAACAGCGATTGCGGGATCATTTCTCAACCGTTTGCCCTGGAAATAGGCCCATTCGATTCGTTCGCACGGAAAGGGCGGAGGGCCTCGTCTCCTATGTTTTTTTATGGGCACCGAAAATTTCCTTTTTGGGATAGATTCCCGTGTTTTTCAGTGGTTGAGTGGAGAACACGTCCCACGGGACCTATTTTGCTCCGATTGACCTAGATTTTTATTATGGTGGACTTCGACATATTCCGGAGGGCCTGAAATACCGGTATTTTGAATGGGATAAATACTTCAAATATACAGTTCATAGATACATTCCTTTCATATTGTTGATCCCAAAGTGTATGGTATATTCGAACCAGTGTTCACATTTACTATCCTGGTGTACCAGGCCCTCCGTAATGTCTCCATGTCCACCATAATAAAAATCTAGGTCAATCGGAGCAAAATAGGTCCCATGGGACGTGTTCTCCGCTCAACCACTGAAAAACACGGGACCTATTTTGCTCCAATTGACCTAGATTTTTATTATGGTGGACTTCAACATATTCCGGAGGGCCTGAAATACCGGTATTTTGAATGGGATCAATACTTCAAATATACAGTTCATAGATACATTCCTTTCATATTGTTGATCCCAAAGTGTATGGTAGATACAAACCAATGTTCACATTTACTATCCCGGTATATCAGGCCTTCCGGAATATGTTGAAGTCCACCATAATAAAAATCTAGGTCAATCGGAGCAAAATAGGTCCCGTGGGACGTGTTCTCCGCTCAACCACTGAAAAACACGGGAATCTATCCCAAAAAGGAAATTTTCGGTGCCCATAAAAAAACCTAAGGGATGAGGCCCTCCGCCCCTTCCGTGCGAATCGAATGAGCCTATTTCCAGGGCAAACGGTTAAGAAATGATCCCACAATCGCTGTTCTCGTGAAAACTTACAAAAAAAAAAAAAACACGCCGCGCCCTAAGTTCTGCAAACAGCTGTAAGGATGTGAAGCAGTAGGCTCCACCGACCACGACTGATAAACGGCAATTTGGCATTCGAGTATTTCACGGAAACAAGCTTGTGGTCTGTCGGCAGGCCACAGGTTTCTATCGACCAATCTGACAGGTCCATCAAAGAATCATAGGGGACGAGAATGCGGTCGATGCGGGATTGGGAACCGGAAGACTGTTGTACAAATGTGAAGTCAAGGGTATCAGGGAATGTATGACACCATCCATCGCAGAGGCCAAGAGAATTCTTGAAGTCGATCATAGCATTTGTCACATTTAGGGCATCAACGTGGTGTGGGAGACGATCCAAAGCTTCTTCAACCATGTTGAATTCACCGAGAACGAAGTCGGGGTGCGGAAGATTTTTCAATTTCTCTCGTAGGGTTTCCAAAAATTTCGCATTATCGGCCGGATTATTTGGGCCATAGACAGCTAAAAACCTAAGAAGTAGATCCCCGTGCCAGGGGACTGTCAGCATTAGAGCACGTCCCGGAATTAAGACATCCATTTGGACATTATAGACATTGGTCAATCGTTTATTGAGGACAATAGCTACACTTTTTGCTGTCGGGTTTCCGGGGTCAATTGTCGATAATATTTCCAGGTTTCGCTCAAAGGAAGAGTTTAGTTTATCCGTATCTGTTTGAACCAAGTGAGTTTCTTGCAGGGCAAGGACAGCAATCTCTCATGATTTGGTTGATATGGAGCCATTTATCTTGGCCGTCATGGAAATGACCGCGCATGTTCAAGGTCGCAACCTTTATCGCTGCCTTCGATCTACGAATTATTTTCGTTTTGAGTGTTGTTCGAGCACGGTTGATCTTCAAGGCCTGTTTATTCAATTGTCGTCTGCCCAAATGCGGAACTATTTACACAACTCGGTTCGCCGGGGGTCAATTTTTTTCTGAGTCCCCCAGAGCACTCATTCCATGCCTACGAAACGTATTCCGCTCAAAAAAATTGTACCCCTTCTACTTCTGAACGACAACGAGCCAAAATGTTTCAAGGGTTTAAGTTGAGAACTACCCAAATGCGGAAATACTTATTATACAACTCGGTTCGCCGGCGGTTGATTTTTTTCTCAGTCCCCCAGAGCACTCATTCCATGCCTACGAACCGTATTCCGTTCAAAATCCGTACCCATTCCACTTCTGAACGAGGACAAACCAAAATATTCCGGAGGGTTTAAATTGCCCAAATACGGAAATATTACACAACTCGGTTCGCCGGGGGTCAATTTTTTTTCTGAGTCCCCCAGAGCACTCATTCCAGGCCTACAAACCGTTTTCCGCTGAAAAATCCGTACCCATTTCACGTCTGATCGACAACCAACCAAAATCTGCCCAAATGCCGAAATATTATACGGTTCGTCGGGGGTTAAGTTTTCTTCCGGCACTGCAATCTCGGATTTTTTGTGTTGGAAGGAGGTCAATTCTGCCTCGAATCTCACGAAGAAAAAAACTGACCTATTTTCTCAGATCTGCTCAAGACGTTGGACGTGCCATTTTGGACCTGCACCTCTTTGAGCTCTTGATGCTGTCATGCCATGCCTAAGAAAAGTCGCGCACAAGAAGCAGCCCTGGGCCGGAACCTTGAGCCTCTGTACACTGCCCTAGTCCCAGCATGTTGCCTCCACCTGGCGCAGTCACATGGGTGTGAGCAGTGCGTCGTCCTGGGCACAACTGGAGGCTAGCTGGTTCCCGACTTAGAATTGAAATCACGGTCGATTCTAATGATGGTACTGTACGGGACATGGATGCAGCGAAAAATGTGGTATACACAAGACAGGTAGTCACGAAGTGCCGACAGGAACTGTATTCACAGAAAAACCCGATCCCGAAAGATATTTCTGGAAGTATTGGGTGTGTAGGCCGCGGGGTAAAAACAAAAGAATGTCATCTGTTGATGCACATCTATGGGCAGGTAAGTAAATCGTGGTTATCTGAAGAATTTCATCGCTCCTTCGTGCAGGATATCGCGTAATGTTGGCGTTTTATACAGTTTGATGCCTTCAAATTTCTGTATCAGTTTCAAAGATGACGTCCGAAACATCAGTGCTGCTGCTGGAGGATGGGGATGGGGACCGCATGTTCATTGTCATGCGCGAGACCTTGGACTATGCAATCGGCATCGTACTCCGAAGGCTCACCGCAATACAGGGAATGACTGATGTTGGCCTGGATCTAAGGTTCAATTTACAAAATCAAAGCAGAAGGTGAACTTCAGGGACATACCCCAGGAGGATGAAATAGTCTGTTACTAATCTGAGCTCATATATGGTGGCGTTTGCGAGGGTAAATGCTAATAGCAATGTTAGTGGCATTGTATACCATGAATTGACTAGGCAGACAGAAAATGAACACGAAATAAATGAGGGAATCGCGTCCGAGAGTCTCGAATCTATACATGTCATGCTCACAACAACAAACTCCTGATGCACACGTAGTATTGCGTCCCGGGCGAAACGACCGTGCCTCCATGTCCCAGAGCCATTTTCTGAGGCGTGCACTTCAATTCCAGCGCAGTCCCCGAGCAATTTTTTGAGGCGCACGCGTGAGCAATGGATAGCCCTGGATATTCCGGTCATTTTGAGCCACTCAGATCCTGCTCAGACACAATATTGACCTCTCCAGAGGCCAATCAGTGCTTTACATTTTGAAACGCGTGACCCTATTGCATTCCCTTACATTTTGAAAGGCGTGATGATATTGCATTGCTTTACATTTTAAAACACGTGATTTTTTTTTACTTAAAGGTAAAATCCAACCCTTACTTGATTCTGTCCTGCGTTATGCAGTATCTGTAGGACCTTATTGCATTCCTTTACATTTTCGAACACATTCCAGCGCAGTCCCAGAGCCATTTTCTGAGGCACGTGCGCCGGCAATGGATAGCCTTGGTTATTCCGGTCATTGGCTGAACCTTTAGGTTTAGCTACTTACATGTGGGAGCACATCGATTGGGGTCACTTTTTGACCATAAGTACAAACACAGTTTAGTCATGACAAATTAGTCATTGCACAAAAACAGATAAAGAAAGCAAAGAAAACAGAATTGAAATTGACAGTGTCGGAATAGGTTTTTATGCCTCCCTGTTAGCCAAAAATTCCACCTGTCTACAATTCCATTCCCTCTCTTGTGAGCAAAGAGGTTCGGGTTGGATTTTATGGCTAGTCATATCTGCTTATGTTCGGGTCCGTATCCATTCGGACTCGGAATCCATCGGCCGAAAGTCACTCTGCCGGAATCAAGCGGCACGGGCCACGGGAGCACATCAACGGCTTGATCAACCTGGCAGAGCATTTCTCGACGCAAGCTTTAGATGTTCTGTACATTCAAATGGGATAAGGATCTTTGAATTTACAGATTTTTGGATAATTATATTCAACAATCCCCCTTGTTGAAAACAACCCAGGTTATTGGATCAATTATTCTATCAACAGCCCCCCGGATATTTGTAACTCCATATCAGAATTGGTGCTAAGGCGGTGGTGTAGCAATAGTACATTTATAGAAGTCGGATGTACAACTCGGCATGTGAAAGGGGACCTAGCTGAGCAATCTATTATGCTGAGTCTTATCCCCGCGTCCAGTTACCTCAGGGATTCTAAATCAGATACTCAAACATGGACCAAGGCATGCCTAGCTCGCCGGATGCGTGCCAATACTGATCCGAGACGGTCGCCACCTCTCCCGGTATACCTACCTCTTTATTCTAGGGGATGATAAAGGGCCAAATCACACCGAGAATTGCCAAATTTAGGGATGCCGGGCTCACTATTTGAAATGCAAAATTTCAAATAGTGCGTCCGATGCATTTAAACTTGAGCTAAATCAAGTATTTTAAGTATACATATAAGTTGGATTGAAAGTACATCAATGAGATCGGATTTCAACCGCACTCAAACCCATTTGAAACGCACGATGTCGGATTGCTGAAAAAGAGAAGCCTAAACCTCAAGTATTAGTTCTCACATCAGACGTTCCAAAACAATTCATTCCAGCTCAAAACTCAGTCCGAGTTGATATGTGATCTGACATTTCTGCTTTACACTGCACTGAAATCCCTGCTGACCCCATTTCAGCATAGTGGAAAGCAGAAATTTCTGTTTGCAGATCAGCTCGCACCGACATTTGAGCTGGAATGAATTGTTTCGGAACGTCTGATACGAAAACTAATACTTGAGGTTTAGGCTTCTCTTTTTCAGCAATCCTACACTTTGCGTTTCAAATGCATTTGAGTGCAGTTGAAATCCAATCTCATTGGTGTACTTTCAATCCAACTTACATGTATACTTACAGCCATTGGCAGTACCGAAGGCGCGAACGAAAAAATTTCCATTTTGGGCAGATTTTGATCCTCGCGAAAGAATTGTCTATATCTCGGTGAGTTCTGCACGGATTGATATGGGACCTATCTAGATATTTCGGAATAATTCGTGCGCAATTAGTGATAGAAACAAACCAGAAAAAATATTGTATTTTGGATGTGCTGGGTCAATGGGTCCCTTCCGGGCACAAATCCGGCCCAGCATGCCCAGATCATGTCCCGCCGAGCTGATTTTTTTGGAGGATGGAAGTATGTACATTATAAGTAATGTCATAGAGTCAAAACTATAAATAATTCCTTCTTTCAGGTCTGTGGCACCCTCAGAGCCATTTTATGTAGAAAACAGTGAAGTGCCTCTAACTACCTGAAGTCGGAACCAAATCAGTTGCTTAGACCACTCATAGACATGTGGGGAGTACCCAAAGCTTCTTTCATACTCATATTCTCAAAGGGCGCGTGTCGGAAACGCCAATTTACGACGCGTCGCGTCCATTTTCGGTCAACATCAAGTCCCCGCGATCACACCGAGATCCCATCAAGCCTTCATCATCTGTCGACGCGCGTCGCTCTCGTCCTCCTCCCACAACGGGTTTAGGCATTGGATCCCCACCTAACATGCACCCACTGAGCTTCCTCACCTTTCCCGCACTCTTCATTATGATTTGCTACCGCACCACGTATTCAATGCCATGGATCCTCCTCCTCGCGTTCTACGGCGTCCACCTTCTCATGCGCATCTGACCTCGTAGGCTGGTGCGCGCTCATAATGCTCCTCGCACTGGCAGCCCACACGTGCAGCGCTTTTGTGTCCTGCAGTACAATCATGATCAGTCTCACACCATCTCAAATCCGGGCTGGACGTGAACCGTGCGCCGCCCGCGGAGGAGGAGCTTCCGGCCCTACGAGATAGTGCTGGTCTTTGCGGATGGCAGCGGTGTAAGCTTCATGCTTGGCATTCTCGACGAGATCGTCGGGTGCTGTGTGCGCCGCGGGCGCGTGGATGGCGAGAAGACGCGCCGCGTCAAGTGATGCTAGTGCGTGCGTTTGTTCAGCGCAATCGACTGGCGAGCGCCTTACCTCAGTTATCTGCTGTAGATTTCCACGCTCGCGGTACGCCCCGAGGTGAATGTGAAGTTGAAGATATGTATATTCTTTACGTGCCTGTGTGACCTTATGCGGTGCCCGCGATTCCGGGGTGCACTGTGATAGGGCGCAGCGTGCTATGTAATTTCTGGATCCATCCTCAGGCAGCCTTGTCTTTGTCTTTGTAGTCCCCAATGGGTAGCACGACGGACTTACTAAAGACGAATGCCATCACGGTGTCCACGGATGTGGAGAAGGGCATGGGAAAGGCTGGGGTATACATGCAGGTTAGCCAGGTAGGTGTGAGTGATCGCAGGGACTTTATGTCGACCGAAAACAGAGGCGTGGCATCGTAATTAGCGTTTTGAACACGCGACTTTCGTAATTCTGAGTGGGGCAAGAAGCTGGAGGTATTCCACAAATGTCTGTGAGTGGCCTAACCAACTGATTTGGTTCAGACTTCGAGTAGTTAGAGTCACTTCACTGTTTTCTACATAAAATGGCTCTGAGGGTGCCACAGACCTGAAAGAAGGAATTATTTATAGTTTTGAGTCTATTACATTACTTATAATGTACATACTTCCATCCTCCAAAAAAATCAGCTCGGCGGGACATGATCTGGGCATGCTGGGCCGGATTTGTGCCCGGAAGGGACCCATTGACCCAGCACATCCAAAATACAATATTTTTTCTGGTTTGTTTCTATCACTAATTGCGCACGAATTATTCCGAAATATCTAGATAGGTCCCATGTCAATCCGTGCAGAACTCACTGAGATATAGACAATTCTTTTGCGAGGATCAAAATCTGCCCAAAATGGAAATTTTTTCGTTCGCGCCTTTGGTACTGCCAATGGCTGTAAAATACTTGATTCAGCTCAAGTTTAAGTGCACCGGACGCACTATTCGAATTTTTGCATTTCAAATAGTGAGCCCGGCATGCCTAAATTTGGCAATTGTCGGTGTGAACGCTATATCATAATATTCAATTGGTATTGAAGCAGTAAAGGTCAAGGTAGAGATTACATTTGAATCTGTCCATGAGTCATTTGGCCGTCGGCCAAATTGGCAAGGCACCAGGCAAGGTGCCCGACAATGCCGGAAGCAGTTGTCACAAAAAAATAGCAGGTGCATTTGAAAGATGGTCAAAGTTCAGTGAATGAAAGTTCAGGCTGCGATCTGAGAGCCATACTATCAAGTGGTCCTCTGGACTGGGATGCCCTCCGGCGCATTCACTCTGACGAACTTTATAAATAGGGGGGGATTGTTGGATAGAATAATTGATCCAACAACCGGGTTGTTTTCAACAAGGGGGTGTTAGATAGAATTATCCCAGAGTTTTATAGACAAAAAAATCAAGACCCCCCACGTTTGATAAATATTTTGCGTCATGCACATCATATCTCGATCCAAGCATCTTTGGTGTCTGTCTATCTGAGCCAATTTTGCTTCAAATAATTTATTCATCCAAGGTTCAGCCTCCGCCTCGAAGAGGCCTAATCCATGTCATTTTTAGCTATTCAGATCCGACTTCATAGAGATGTATTGGGGGCAGCAAAATTTCGGTACCGCGCAACTGCTAAAACATTGAATATTGTTGAGATGGAGAAAAATGTAAAGGTGCGCTTGAATGATGTTCCTCACGTTCAAATTATTCGATAAGCTCAAAAAATTCCATGGCCATCGGGTGCTTCCTCCTAACAGGTTCAGTCTTCTAAAACTCTGCACATCGGCAGTATTATTGATGAATTGAAGGTTTTTGGCTGGATCTGCTTGGATCTGAGCACATAGGATTGCTCAAACGTATAAGATATATTTTACCACCATTTGGCAAGAGGCAAAGCGAACAATCCATTTTTTACTTCGCCGAACGGGCTGGAGGTATCGAACGGTCACAACTGTGTGACATTTGTCACGGTTGAACCTGTTCGCTTCGTTCGAGGCGCGTTCGGAGTGTTCGAGACTTTTGTGGGTAACAAAGCAATTCAAGTGGTATGTTAAAATCTACCTGGCCTAAAAAATTGTTGAAGGAATAAGCCTGAACTTGAACATTCTAGCATTTTCCATTCCATTTTTACTTACTACTCCTCGATACACGTAGAATATTCCTGTAGCTACATTGTATGTATATAAGCCAGCAATACAGCTGCTCATAGGGCATCTGTTTGCCCTAACGCGAGCTTTCCAACCCAACAGCGCGATTGCAAACCTTCTCATCTATTTTATTCCGTCATCACGTAATTCCAACAAAAATGAAGAGATTGCAGGTTTTACTCAGCAGTAGATACTGATTCAGTATGGAGAGGTTGTGGCTGTCCGGAACGGAATTCTGAAGAGACAGAAAGTCTTAGAATTGCGCTGGCTACAATCTGGGATGGTGCGACTCAATGCACTGTTTTTCCTGCGCTCTGAATGCAAAATTCAGGTGAAGCAGCTGATTCAGTATCATGGGGCTGCGTCTCGCTTTACAGCTCTTTGCGGAACATAGGGCGCGGCCCTTTTTTTTTTTTTTTCTGAACTTTTCACGAGAATCCTTCCTGTGAACTCAACTCTTGACCGTTTTCCCTGAAAATAGGCTCATTCGAATCGGACGAAGAATACGCGGGTCCTCTCGGCGCCAGATTTTTGATATGGACCTCCAGAATTTTTAATGGGTCTGTTTTGGGCTTTTTTGAGTGTGCGAGAGCAGAATGTGTACCAGAGAACCAGTAGTGCTCCAATCGGGCTAGATTTTTTATATGATGTATTTTAGTGGATTTTGGAGGGCTGGAAATACCGGGATTTTTAGTCTGACATTTACTTCAAATATATGGTGACTTACAGCTGGCCCAATTTCCCATGACGAAGAATGTGAGCTGTGGATGTGAAGTACGGCTCAAATTGAAAATGCCGGTATCTGAGTCCCTCCAGAATACACTAGAGTACATCATATAAAAAATATAGAGCAGTCGGATCACAAATGGTCCTCTGGTGCTCATTCTGCGTTCAAAGGTCTAAAAACACCCAAACCAAACCCATTAAAATTTCTGGAGGTGAATATCAAAAATGCGGCGACGAGAGGACCCGCGTATTTTCCTTCCAATTCGAATGAGCTTATTTTCAGGGGAAACGGTCAAGATTTGAGTTCACAGGAAGGATTCTCCTGAAAAGTTCAAAGAAAAAAAAAAAAAAGGGCCGCGCCCTATGTTCCGCAAAGAGCTGTAATTCTGGCTGCCTCAACTAAACCTCGTCTTTTTTGGGTTCAGCCAAACTTTTAATCGCAGCCCCTGTTTCTGATCACGGCCGCTCTCGATGGACTCAACTCCAGAGCCAGATCCAAGAAGTAAGAAATGTAGCCTTTTCATCCTTGCAGTATGGTTAAATAACTGTCCGTTAGTTTGGGAGTGTGTAACTGACAATTATGGTGCAAAAAAATACCGGGGTCGCATCTGCAATGACCTCCACGCACGGGAGGCTCGAAGAACTGGAGCTCATGAGAGAGCAGAGGTCCATCAGCGCGCACTGCAGTACCGGGACGAAATGGCAGCGGCCCCGACAGATCTCACGTGACAATATATGTGCATATTGAATCGCGTCGCCTACGGGGACGGGGACTTGTATAACCAATGTGAGTCGCGGAGTCTCTTCAAAACACTACAGGATGAGCACCCAGCGAGTATCACGCTCACCTGGGACCAGAATATGCCAGAGCATTGTGTCTGAGAAGTGGGTGTTTTTGTTGGATTCAATTACATTGTTCACATGGTATAGGACCCACAGATAAAATCCGGCGACGAGGTGACCTCAGAAATACTTGTATATATGCTCTAATGAGACCCCAAAACAATATATTCCCAACTCCCCCTGTGGGAGGAGATTTCCATATAAACATGATTATATTAGAGTACATTTTTTATAAGCCGAATAAAAAAAAGTGAAGCACGAGAGGACCTCCAGAATTTCCTTGCGGTTCCGCTCATATAGTTTTCAGAATGATACATTCAGAATTGAGCACGCAGTGAGGGAAAAGGTCGAAAAGATCAAAAATGTCCCAAAATGGGAAAAATTTTGGCCGCGCCCTATGTTCCGCAAAGGGCTGTAATGGCGTCATGGTCGATAACTCTTGGATCGTGCCATACAACCGCGATATCATCCTTCGCCGTCGCAACGGTCCATTGGTCAAAATCAGTGATCTCCATCCTGCGTACACCCCTTTGTACTACGTCCTCCTCTTCCCTTACAGCGAGCCAGGCTGGCATCCGGACTTGAGGCTCAACGAGCCGGACAAGGAGTACCCTGCGCGACTGACGCAAACTCACTATGTTGCGTATCTTGCTTATGAATGGCTGGTCGATCACGAGATAACGCCGCAGCCGACGGCGAACCACGGACCTGGATCAGCGGACTCCCACACCCGGCTTTGAAGGCGGAAGTACATCAACCTCGGCACAATGGGCCGATATTTCACACCAAAACAGTATTTCGACCACTGTGCAACCATTTCAGGCCGGATTTTGACGGGGTCGGTCCAGAATGATAGCCAGCGAAATTTGGGTTCAAACTGTCTCTTGGGATTTGTTTTAACGGCCCTGGTGCTTTTACATGATAGCTGAAGGCTCTGCATGTCGATACAAACAAATGTACATCAACCTCGGCACAATGGGCCGATATTTCACACCAAAACAGTATTTCGACCACTGTGCTACCATTTCAGGCCGGATTTTAACGGGGTCGGTGCCGAGTTCTGCCGAGCTCCCGTGGAGGTCTCGGCATAAGTCTTGGCTGCGCAAGCACCTGTGTTTGAGTTCTGCTAAGTTCCCGTGGGTTAGCGGGCATGCCGAGTCCTGCCGAGCTCCCGTGGAGGTCTCGGCGTAAGTCTCGGCTGGCGCAAGCACCTGCGTTTGAGTTCTGCTAAGCTCCCGTGGGTCAGCGCGCATGCCGAGTCCTGCCGAGCTCCCGTGGAGGTCTCGGCATAAGTCTCGGCTGGCGCAAGCACCCGCATTCGAGTTCCGCTATGCTCCCGTGGGTCAGCGTGCGTGCCTAGCCCTGCCGAGCTCCCGTGGAAGTCTCGGCTGGCCCAAGCACCCGCGTTCTCGACCGAGTCCTGCCAAGTTCTCGACGGTCGGGCCGGGTCAGATACCGCCGTGCATGACCGTGAGACGTTGGTCTAGGTCTAAGTCTGGCCCATCATAGTTATCCACGTCTTTCACATCTTGTGAAAGACGCGAAAGACGCGAAAGACGAATTTGTAGTTTTACTGATGCAGGCCGCATATGCTGTAAAAACTTACAGCTCTCACCGTCGCATCCCAGGCAACATCAAGGAAGACCCCAACATCATTGCGCGCGCGAGCGAGCCAGCACCCGCCGCCAGTAGCACGTGATTTAACCCTACCCTAAAAGGGAATTGATCCGATCATTAGGGTTTGTTTCACTTTTCCGGCACCCAAAAAATTAAAAGTTTACCGTTCGATCCACCAAGCACACCATACATTCTTCTACCCTAATACTATCGTTTTAATGTATCCACCTACTAAATGGCTAGGGCCCCCCAAAGCCCTGTGTCGGGCTCGGCTCGGCTTGACCAAGCCCGGGCCCGGCTCGGCTCGGCTTGCGGGCCTGGGCCGAGCCCTCGACATCACTAAAGTCAATTAACAACATATTGTGGCGGGGGCCAAACCCTGCCAACTCCAGGGTGCAAGTTGGAGCGCGGAGGCAGCATCGACGCTGTGCGTCACGTTCTGGAGCCCGAACACTGCCAAAATGAAGATGAGTTCAATAGCGTACATATGAGCCGATACCTAGCAACGTACCCATGAATTCAAGCTGCTGCTCTTTCGTTCCCGTGCTCATGACAGCGTCCCAGTGAGTGATAAGCGGAGGAAGCGGCGGCGGCGGCTTCCTCGCGCGCAAAGGAGAGTGGATGGATTTTTGGGCACCTGGGGGGTGGGTTAGCGTGTCATTAGGCGGGAGATTAGGGGAACGAAGGGGAATAGGGGGTGGGGAGAGCGGACGGCGGACGGCTGTCTGATATTAGTCTAGTTAGTACCCTAGCCATCCCAGAACATCCGTTCAACGGGCTAGCAGGCCAGAATAAGTTTTTTAACGATGCAGAGAACTCTTCTGTAGCCCAAAAATGAAGGGAACAGCTTGTATTGAGGGGCGTCGTGTTACACGGAGTCACCGCGTCACCACTGATATCACGGCTGTCCATCAGCACCATCACGGAAAAGCCCGATGCGGTCCCCTGGTGCTGAGTCTTGACTTATCCTGCTCGGTCTTCGTTGTTGAGTTTCGAGATTGGACCGAAAATCCTATAACAAAAACCGACCAAGTTAACAGATCCCAGGAGGTACCAGGGATGCCCGGGTCTCCTTGAACTTGACAGCATCCTTAGTCTACAGTAGGCCCTCACAGTAGGCCCTCTATGTGGAAATAATCCCAGCGAGGCAAAGGCTTGACGAGCACAAGAGGGAGAAGACAGCAACAAAGGTGGAATACGTTTGTCCTACACTGTACAGGTACATGGTGGTCGTACGGAGGCAAACGGATGGCGTACACAGGCGGGAAGAGGTAAAATATGTGCACAGCCAAAAAATTCAGCAAATATTCCACAACGAAATTCGCCGGGGTTTAAAATGTCTAGACGACATCAGCAATTTGAAAAAGATCTTGTGACCTTTCGGCCTTGTGAACTTGTCGGCAGGCTCGCAAGGTCAAAGTGTCCAAAAGTAGCTCTTGGAATGGAGAGAAAAAAACTGGAAGACCTCTTGAGTAATCTAATGTTCATGCCACAGTTTTGTTTGAAGGGATTCGACTAAGGAATGAGCTCAAACAAGGAGGGGCAGTATTTTTGGCCGCCACTGTATAAAGCGGGCACATCAATTCAGTTCAATGCAACAAATTGGGTCTCAATTGAATTGAATCTGGGTCCGACACACTGACAGACGCATCACGCCCAGAGAACTAAGGTAGACCGATGTTGCTGAGATAGGGCCTACAAACGGATCAGTAGGATCAAACACCGTTTTCGATGTTCCAACCACATCCGGCATGTTATCGCCAATTTTGAGAAGATTCAACCGTAAAAAGTCGTTTCCAAGCCTCTTCTTCCTTCGGAGGAGGAGGAGGAGGAGGAGTGTATTACTGCGGAGGTCCCTATAAGGAACAAGCAGGTACTATACCTATGTACAATGCGTCCTATTGTACACTACAAACGTCAACGGCTCCGTCGCTGTGACCGCGTATTCACCCGATAGTAAATACACGTCTCACGAAAAAAACTAATAGAAGACGGGCGGCGCGGAAGATCCTTTTTGAAGCCACCTCCGGTCCAGCTTGGCCCAGTGTGAGAATGTGACCTCGCGGAATAATCCGTGTCTGTTTCCCTAAGAATATCGTCGCTGTGGGTCGCCGGAGGGCCTGAAAAATACATTTGAATCGACAAATTGCGCTGGCTATCGCCTCGGCATGCGTGCTTCAAAGTCCGGCTGTAATGGGCCCCCAAGTCCGAATTTACTCGTCTTGCGCTCATCACGGGAAGCGATTGATTGTGCGGCATTCCCAAGCCGAATTACGTGATTCTTCTTCCTGATTTTAACTGGCGCACGGGCTCCTCGCAAGTGGAATCTGCCCAAGAGTCATTTCCCAGGATATCCTCGGATCCCGATGACAAGGCGAACACACGCGGACATGCAATTCTGGATGAAGATTTGTATGGTCTTGTTATTTTGAATGGAACTATTCTCGAAACTGCATCGCCCGGGTGATCCACTTCCTGCTCTTTATCGATTATGGAATTGTTTCCAAAGTTCTCGTACCCAAAATTCGAAAGTTCCACGTTGAAGGCCCGACGCCGGATCCCATAGACAACTGGTCTGATCACACGCGAATCTGTCTCACTGTAGATGCTCCCATATTCAAAATGGACCGGCCCCCGGCTCAAGAGCATACAGAAAGACCCCGTACAATTGACGAGATGGATCAAGCTGCAATGGATGCAAAACAGACCCCAGATGAAGCCTTGGATGCCCTGTGGGGTCCCTTATTGGCTGAGTCGCCATCAATATACATCTACGTTGAAGGGGGTCGATCCAAAACTTTGTAGCCAGGCAAATTCCTCAGGTTCTAGGACTGCCATTTCCGGAGTCCGCTCTGGGTTTCAGAGGTTCATCCACCCAAATTGCGCAACCATGAATCGGGGGAAAGTCCGGCAGCAAATGAGCCCCCAAGCTCGAATTTATTCGTCTTGTGCGCATTACGGGAAGCGATTGATTGTGTGGCATTCCCAAGCCGAATTCCGTCGTCCCGAATGATCCTGGCCTTTGCAAAAAAATTACTTTGGAATTTGGCGGGCGGTCAATTTCACACGATTCAGATCATGGGACAATCTGGAGCGAGATTGGTTTCGTTCTTTTGAACTCATCAGGTGGGCCACACAGCCCACAACCGACCGGAGCCATCATGCAAACAATTTGCCAAATTGTTTCCGTGATAGCGCAATTGGCCAGAAAGAATTTGTGACTGGCCAGTCCATATCTCAATCTGTCCCCCAGAACCCAAACAGAGGTCGAAGCTTGCCAGGCGACGACCTCGATTCCCCCAGAACCCAAACAGAGGTCGCAGTGTGCCAGGCGACGACCTCGATGCCCCCAGAACCCAAACAGAGGTCGAAGCTTGCCAGGCGATGATCTCGATGCCCCAGAACCCAAACAGAGGTCGGAGCTTGCCAGGCGACGACCTCGTTGCCCCCAGAACCCAAACAGAGGTCGCAGCGTGCCAGACGACGACCTCGATGCCCCCAGGACCCAAACAGAGGTCGAAGCTTGCCAGGAGACGACCTCGATGCCCCCAGAACCTAAACAGAGGTCGCAGCGTGCCAGGCGGCGACCTCGATGCCCCCAGAACCCAAACAGCGTGCCAGACGACGACCTCGATGCCCCCAGAACCTAAACAGAGATCGCAGCGTGCTACTCCCGTCCGCGCGAAGGAACGTAGAAACATACTCAGTGTCTATGTCACCGAATGTGTAAATCGCGCGGCTGATCATACGAGGCGGCTCGCCGAGTACGGGGTCGTGATCAGCGTCTTTGAGGACACTGAGACGTCCCGGGCCTGCATCAGGTAGTGCGCCGAACCCGCACGCTACAGTGTCCACCGTGAACCACGAAACAACGTGGTCTTCGGCTACAACAGCGTCGGCGTCGGACACGGTGCCAGCCAGTCTGTCCTTGTCGTGTGTTTCCTCAACGAGCTCATTGAGCGCATCGTGGGTCTCCTCAACGTGATCAGATGGGTGAGCGGGCTGCTCCGACTCTGAGCCGGACGAAGTCGCTTATCCATACAGTGGACAGGTCTCCAGGGAGAGAACTCGCCGAATTCACCGCTTCCTGCTCATCGGACAGAGTTTCCCAAAGCGAGGATTCGTGCGAGGCCCCCGATTCTGGAGTTCCAGGGTAGCTTGGGGGCGGGGTTGAGCCAACCGAGGGAGGAGGCGTAATAACTGCCTCTTCACTCTCGACAGCCTCGAGCGGCCCGGAGGCTACGACCCGCGAGCTACTCGCCAGTGCGTTTTCCTCAGCGCCAACGGCCGCGGAATTAACTTCCGCGGCGCGCGGTGGGTCTGAGGAGGACAATACTTGCGCGTTCTCGGAGGCGTACTCCTCACGCGCCAGTGGCCGACGAGTGAGCCCGTCATGGACGCGCCCCTGTCCTTCCAAAAGCCAGGCAAAGCGGTTCTCCATTAGGTTGAGGTGTTGATCGACATCCGCCGAGAGCCGGAAGTTCTCTCGGTCAGCGCTCTCGAGATTAGTGCGAGCTGCAAAGCACGCTCGCGCTTTTGTTCGTTCTTCGCCTTTGGGTCTAGGTGTACAAAGATCGTTTGTGCGTGTCTCTTTGCAAGGAGCGAGACTGTATCCTTGGAGCATAGATGCCGTATAATAACCTTCGGGGGTGCTGAAAACAACCAGCATTTTGTGAGGCAACCAACGCATTTTTCTTACTGATATCTTGAAATAAGGGGCATATACTTACCTGCGGACGGTAGAACTAAGCAGAGGTTGAGCAGAACCGAGCAGACGGGAATGAGATCAAAATCTCATCTGCTATAGGCTCGTTCCTCTGCTGCCATCTGCTCTTTTCTGTAACACTTTAGGTGAGCAGATTTGAGCAGTTTCTGGCATACCTGAGCATACGGGATTTTCACTGGAATATGGAGCTTGTAAGTGAAATCTATAGATTCAGTCTTACGGTGAAGGTCTTCATGAATTTTACCGAGTTATATACTGTGAATCTGTGGATGAAATCACTAGATTAACTGATATTTCGGACGGATTTCAATGCAAAGTAGGAGAAACAGTTCCGAACAAGTGTTGATCGGTGGGTCCGATAACATTAATCCTCGAGGCCTCTTGTGGGTACGTGTCCTCCATGGGTGCCTTATGTAATACAGCCAAAAACTTGACCTGGGTACCTTGCCCCAGCGGTTTCCGGTCAAGGTTCAATAGCCAATTAAGGAATGAAAACTGTATTATTAATCAAGATCTCGGGCACGGCGGTTCCATCCGGAGTCCATTAAATGATGTGTCCACAATCCCGTTATCTATAAAAATGGGACAGGGTGCTGCTGTCTTTTCTCCCCCCACCCTCTCAGGCCCTACTGTACTATCTTCCTCCTCTCCTGGGGCAAACACTGCGGGACGAGACTGTTTAATTGAATGCAAAATTGAGCCTTTTCAATGCACAGCTTGCCCGTTTCTGAACAGACAATTTCAGGGCCATGTGCATTCGATAGCCACGGCAATTCTGAGTCGAAATGCCTACTAGACCTTGGCAATTGGTGCAGCGGTGGGCAAGCTGCGAGGCAAACACTGCGGGGCAAGTGTTCAAATTGAATGCGCAATTGAAAATCCGATCACATGCCTAAATATGGAGCTGTGCCATCAATTGAATGGAAAGTTTGATGGCTCGGCTCGGATCAAAAGCGCAAATAGGGGCTATTTCAATGCAAAATTGAACCTTTTCAATGCACAGCTTGCCCGTTTCTGAACAGACAATTTCAGGGCCATGTGCATTCGATAGCCACGGCAATTCTGAGTCGAAATGCCTACTAGACCTTGGCAATTGGTGCAGCGGTGGGCAAGCTGCGAGGCAAACACTGCGGGGCAAGTGTTCAAATTGAATGCGCAATTGAAAATCCGATCACATGCCTAAATATGGAGCTGTGCCATCAATTGAATGGAAAGTTTGATGGCTCGGCTCGGATCAAAAGCGCAAATAGGGGCTATTTCAATGCAAAATTGAACCTTTTCAATGCACAGCTTGCCCGTTTCTGAACAGACAATTTCAGGGCCATGTGCATTCGATAGCCACGGCAATTCTGAGTCGAAATGCCTACTAGACCTTGGCAATTGGTGCAGCGGTGGGCAAGCTGCGAGGCAAACACTGCGGGGCAAGTGTTCAAATTGAATGCGCAATTGAAAATCCGATCACATGCCTAAATATGGAGCTGTGCCATCAATTGAATGGAAAGTTTGATGGCTCGGCTCGGATCAAAAGCGCAAATAGGGGCTATTTCAATGCAAAATTGAACCTTTTCAATGCACAGCTTGCCCGTTTCTGAACAGACAATTTCAGGGCCATGTGCATTCGTTAGCCACGGCAATTCTGAGTCGAAATGCCTACTAGACCTTGGCAATTGGTGCAGCGGTGGGCAAGCTGCGAGGCAAACACTGCGGGGCAAGTGTTCAAATTGAATGCGCAATTGAAAATCCGATCACATGCCTAAATATGGAGCTGTGCCATCAATTGAATGGAAAGTTTGATGGCTCGGCTCGGATCAAAAGCGCAAATAGGGGCTATTTCAATGCAAAATTGAACCTTTTCAATGCACAGCTTGCCCGTTTCTGAACAGACAATTTCAGGGCCATGTGCATTCGTTAGCCACGGCAATTCTGAGTCGAAATGCCTACTAGACCTTGGCAATTGGTGCAGCGGTGGGCAAGCTGCGAGGCAAACACTGCGGGGCAAGTGTTCAAATTGAATGTGCAATTGAAAATCCGATCACATGCCTAAATATGGAGCTGTGCCATCAATTGAACGGAAAGTTTGATGGCTCGGCTCGGATCAAAAGCGCAAATACGTACTTCTCCTCCTTGGTTGCGGCTTCGAGCCCCTGCCACGGCAGCGAGCCACGCAAAAAGTACAGGAGCATATATGCCAGCGACTCGAGGTCGTCGCGACGGGCCTGCTCCACTCCGAGATGAGTGTTGACTGAGGTGTACCGAGCTGTTCCAGTAAGCTTCTTATTATCCCTGTACGGAATATGCAGGTGGGTTTCAGGGTCACGGTACCGCTTCGAGAGACCAAAATCGATGATGTTGAGTTCGTTCCCCCGCTTCCCAACGCCCATGACGAAATTCTCAGGCTTGATGTCCCGGGGGATCAAATTGCGAGAGTGGATATATTCGATTCTCGATATCTGATGTGCCCGTAAGTAATCAGAAATCACGGAGACTGGCAGCCTGACCAATTGATCGGCGAGTAGTAAAACGGTCTTGAGTCCAAATTTGCGGTCGCATCGGTCAAAGAGCTTTTCAAGCGAGGCGCCCAGGAGATCAAGAACCATCGCATGGTACTCGCCCACGGGACCGAACCATCTGACAAAGGGCACACCCAGCCCGCCTGCCAGGATCTTGTAGACCTTGTACTCATGCTCGAGCTGAAGGTGCTCGGCTTCGACCGGCTCAAGCTTGATGGCGACCTCTTCTCCGGAGACAACGTTTGTTGCGAGGTAGATGGACCCTACGAAATTGAGCGCTTCACAAGGAGAAGAGCCAATGCCACGCACCAAAGGATCCGGCCCCTATTTTTCTCTTGAGTCGGTATTTCCCGGCAACCCGAAGGTCTAGAGATGACCTGCTTGTCAAGGTCTCTCCACCCTCATAATAACCCCCAATTTCGCGCAACCCGCCTTGATCCGCTACTGATCCCCTTTCTCCCGAAGGCACAGCCCCATCAGTTCACTTGGGTGGGGGGCCGTGGCGGTGCCCAGCAGAAACTCGCGCTTATGCTTTGTTTCTCGTATATATTTATATTACGGAGGAGCTTAGATATCGGCCAAGTGTGTCTGTAATAAATCTGAGAAAGATGTACAAGAAGGGATATTATTTTGTGTTCAAGAAGGGGACATATTACTGTCGGTCAGTGGGAAGCTGGCCACCTTGGCATTCATGGCCCTTGCCCCACATCCTCACTGAAGATACCAGGCTTTCACTGTACTGAATCGAAGGTAGACATCTTACGAAGGATGTAAGGTAGTTTTCACGAATTTACAGCTCTTTGCGGAACATAGGGCGCGGCCCTTTTTTTTTTTTTTTTCTGAACTTTTCACGAGAATCCTTCCTGTGAACTCAAATCTTGACCGTTTTTCCTGAAAATAGGCTCATTCGAATCAGACGGAGAATACGCGGGTCCTCTCGGCGCCAGATTTTTGATATTGACCTCCAGAATTTTTAATGGGTCTGTTTTGGGCTTTTTTGAGTGTGCGAGAGCAGAATGTGTACCAGAGAACCAGTAGTGCTCCAATCGGGCTAGATTTTTTATATGATGTATTTTAGTGGATTTTGGAGGGCTGGAAATACCGGGATTTTTAGTCTGACATTTACTTCAAATATATGGTGACTTACAGCTGGCCCAATTTCCCATGACGAAGAATGTGAGCTGTGGATGTGAAGTACGGCTCAAATTGAAAATGCCGGTATCTGAGTCCCTCCAGAATACACTAGAGTACATCATATAAAAAATATAGAGCAGTCGGATCACAAATGGTCCTCTGGTGCTCATTCTGCGTTCAAAGGTCTAAAAACACCCAAACCAAACCCATTAAAATTTCTGGAGGTGAATATCAAAAATATGGCGGTCCGGATGCACTTTTATTCCCGCCCCACAAACTTTTGACCCCGCCCCGCAAATTTGCCTTTTTTGGTGTCCCCGCGCGCGATTTAGCCATTTTGATCCTATCAACATATTTTGCGCAGACGGCATGTTCCGCCCCGCGCGAATTTTGGTAACCGCGCGCGCGATTTTTAGAGTCCGCGCACGCACGCAAATTTGAACTTCCCGATTTTGCCCGCAAAAATTGGCAAATGTGCATACTGTTTTTGTCTCTTTCAGCCGCCGGTGGTTCGGGAAGTAGAGAAGCCCTCTGTAGGCGGGAGAAGCGGACAGGCCGTAATAGACCTGCGAAAATCGGTCATCGGGTGGACGGACCGTTTCCAACGCCCACTCCTAGCAACTGCAGAAACCTGAAAACGAAGCAAACACTATTTTAGGATTCGCAACCAAGTCTGTTCAACTAGATCTCTATCGCGACTGTTAAGGGATTTCAGGGATTCTGACACGGTTCAAACGAAATCACACCTTTACAGCTGTCCCAAATAACTCACTATTTTAGGCCAGTGTCTGACTGGTGTTAAACCACCTCAATTTTGAACTGTGACAGGTACAAAAACAAGGAATGAGGAAGCCACCGTATAAATTGTATTAAGGACGATACTTAATATGAGGGCCTCGGACCAGCCTCGGGTATGCCGGGAATCAAGACACATGATGAAGCAATAGTGCCAGTTGCCAGTAAGGTGCTGAGACAGAGAAGAGTAGTGCATATCTGTGGTAGAAATGCACGGAATTATGGATGGAATTTCTCGAAATCCTGGGTCTTCAGCTGAATAATTGCTGCTTGCACAGCCATGGTAAAAGTAGAGCACCATCAGTGGTGAGGGAGAATGCTAAAGATGATGAAGTCATTATACAGCAAGGGGCTAAATTTGCAGAGCAGAACATGGGACGTGAAATTACATAGTCAGGTTCAGTCAACCATGTTCAAATCTTCGGAACTTTCGATGATACGACTCGAAACATTAATTGGACACCAAAACCATTGAGATCTCAACAACACAACACCATTGCCAATCTTTGCGGCCAAAACGGGGAATCTCACATTTGCGCGCACGGACTCTAAAAATCGCGCGCGCGGTTACCAAAATTCGCGCGGGGCGGAACATGCCGTCCGCGCAAAATATGTTGATAGGATCAAAATGGCTAAATCGCGCGCGGGGACACCAAAAAAGGCAAGTTTGCGGGGCGGGAATAAAAGTGCATCCGGACCGCCATACAAAAATGCGGCGACGAGAGGACCCGCGTATTTTCCTTCCGATTTGAATGAGCTTATTTTCAGGGGAAACGGTCAAGATTTGAGTTCACAGGAAGGATTCTCCTGAAAAGTTCAAAAAAAAAAAAAAAAGGGCCGCGCCCTATGTTCCGCAAAGAGCTGTAAGTTGTCAATTCACAATGAAGTTTCTATGCATGAAAGAAAACCGATGCATTCTGCAGATATACAATGTACAGTTATATACGACTAGCCTAGAAATGGTGCCGACAAGGTACTAGGGGAGTACTTGAGTTAGGTTTGCGTTGGTTTGAGGTGAAGTGAAACTGAATTTGCGCGGCGAGCTTGATAAGGAGGTAAGAAAGGAAGCTTGAATGGGTAGATACGGATGGAAAAGGAGGGACTTTGCTTGATGACACAAAGATGAGTGCGGGTACGGGCGCGGCCCAGCGCGTAAACAGGAACACCGTCATGAAAGCATGTCCGCGGGCCAGATATGCTTGATGTGAGAAAACATCTTGACGTGAGAGAACATTGTGTTGCGCCCGAGGGCCGACAAGTACGACAATGGTGTTGACGCCCAGGGGTGTCGTGAGGATCACAGGGAGGCAATGAGGGAGAGGTAGCGGGAGGAGGCAGTCAAATGGGGAGCAGGGGAAGTGGACAACGGCGCAAGGAACTGGACAGAGAGCAGCAAAACACCAGTGATGGCGAAAGGCTGTTGACCGTGGAGATGGAATCTGATGAGAATTCAAGTAGAGAGTGGCGCATACACGGAAGACTGCAGCGCGATCGGGGAGGTGCGTGGGCTTGAGTAGTAAAGGCACCGACATCCATAGGACCCGTATTGTAGGTTCAATGGCAGCAGAGGTTTGAAGTCTTGAGAGTAGGGTAGATATAGATGATGTAAGGGTGCTTGACTGAGTTGCTGGCTGTTGCTGGTGGGGGCGAAGGAGGTCGACAATGGTGGGGGGAAGGACGAAAGAACTAAACGCTATTGACCCAACGCTGTTGCGCAACCACGTGGCTCGGTGATCGCCGTGATCCCCCGGCTCAGCGCACACCTGCGACCTCAACGACGGCAATTCGGTGTCTGGTTGATGCAAATAGTGTGAATACACTTGTTCTTCCTGATTGATGTCAGATAGTTTGTGATTGAATTTTGGCGGGGAGGAAACGGTCTGAAACGGTTTTGCTTTTTTTGGCGCTGAGGAAGCGCCCATTCAGGCGCATCTTCGGGAATCTGTTTAATTCAAATTGCCCATGCAACTTTTCCTCCAGGACAAGGAAAAAAAAGGAAGAAAGTGTACATAGGCAACTTGACGACAGGCCGTGGCCCAGATTCGCAAACCAGTAAAATAAAAAATGTCAGTGGGATTCGAACGCACTACAAGGCACTAAGAACCCCATAACCACTGCACTACACGACCATGATGAAGGTCCAATACAATGACGATGTGTCATGTAGCATAGTAGAACTTTGCGTGTTGGTTGATTCAAAACCCTTCTACAAAGTCCTTGAGGTCACAGGTGAGCTGTGGTTGCGCAACTCTGACTAAACGGGTCGCTGGTGAGTTATGCATCTGGAAAACGGTTTTAATGTGATAGATGGACGCACACGTGGGAGAAGTGGCAGTGCGTCGGTAGACACCGGTAGGCCGGAATCGTCGGCATAGGGTCTCATAGACCTCGTCCATCTACCGTAGAGCCTCGGGCCTACTGGAGTCCTTGCCCTCTCCCTCGTATCTGGTAGACCTCGGTGCCCCACATGTACCGTTGCTGATGGAAGCGCCGCAGCCACCACTTATATATCGGACTTCATCAAAATGCCCCACACCCTCTTTTCCCCTCCCACTTCCATCTTCTCTGACGACCGACGACCCTCAGCCCCAAATCCTCAAACTTCAAGCCTTCAAGATTCAAGGTTCAAGGTTCAAGGCTCAAGGCTTCAAGGCTTCAAGCTTCAAGGCTTCAAGGCTTCAAGGTCTCGGCACTCAAGTACTTGCGCGCGCGCCGTGTGCTAGCCACCTCATCAATGCTCTTTTTCTTCAAGTGTCGCTCTCACTTCTTCAAGCGGGATTCTCCTTCTACGAGGCTCGCTCTCACATGCCTTTATGCTGCGCCCCGTCCTTCTCATTTTCCCTCCAAGCTCCTTAGCTTGATATACTCAGTACATAGTCACAATAATATATTATCTTTTTCCATCGTACGTGCCTGATATGCAACTGAAATGGGCCGACAAAAATCTGATACGCGTCGAATTTGCACGTGGAGCTCATCTCTATGCCGATACGCGAGGTCTATGGATGTCTATGGTAGATGTCCGTAGTCTTTTGTCGTCTATCATAGAAGGGGGGGAGACTATCGCTCTACGGCTCTATAGGAGCCTATCCTGACCTACCCAGCCCCTGGGTGTTTTCCAGATGTGGTTGCGCAAGCGGCGTTGGGTCAATAGCGTTTAGTTTTGTGCACCTGTCCCCGCTCGGCGCTCCACTCCAGCGCCCCGCTGACCGCCATCCTAGGTAGCGGGATGAATATATATCGTTGTTTTCTTTTCCACTGCCCTTACCCAGTAAGTTCAAAGCCTGAGTCCTCATCAAAGCATTTTCTTGCACCCTGGTGACGGGCCTGGTCCCTGAGCTTCCGCGACCATCTACAACTGTCCTATAGGAGAGCGTGTTATCTAACGCGTAAAGCTAGGAATCTTCAAATACCACCCTCTCCCCCTCATTGGCCTCGCGGTCGTGTACCCCAATCATATCGGGCTGTAAGTTGTCGGGCTGACCAACAGTCCGAGAAGTGAATGATGGCAAGGTCGTGTTTCAACGCGGAAAACCATTGAGACAAAAACCGGTCCCGGCACAATCGAAAACACCACCAGTGACGTCTACAGTGGTCACTCCACATCAGGAAGGCCAGAGTGAACGTGCGTCAGCACAAAACTGCCTGCAGGTGCCTCTTCTTTAACTAGGTGCATGGCTCGGCAAGCAACGCGAGTATCCAGTCAATATACTCACGGTTCCGGGGCAGTGCGATTACGTCGCAAGGTATCAGTCTCAGCACTAGAAGAGAAAAAACGCTCGCATGGTACCGCATCATGGTGCAAAGATCCTAAATTTGAGTCGATTCAGCGAGGCTGGACTTGGGCTGAGCCTTGTATTTGCCATGAAGAGTCCTCACCATATATTATGCCTTCATTCACAAGGTCCAGCTGAATGGCGGCGGGCCTACGAAAACGCGCAGGGACGGGGGACAGAGCTTGTCCATCCACTCGTTGGTTGTGATGTGTGGGAGGTTCGCTCATGATAGCGCCGCGCTTGGCCACAAAATTTGAGTCCACATATATACAAGTAAGTCGGCCCTGAGGTTCTCTACGGGGAAATTGTGGTCGGCAAATATTGTATTGATGCAATAGTAGATTGCAACAAAGCGCGAGCAAGACTACGACAACGTGAAAGAATGTCTACTAGAAAGAAGCTGCCCATGAATCCAACGCCCAAAAGATGTATCCCGACCCCACAGGATGTAAGCGCAGGGTCTGATATCCAGCGCGTTCCGACCAGTAATGTCCATCGGCCGTGATGATTTTCACGGCCTCTGCAATAACCTCGTTACGAGGACTTCTGCCGCTGCCAGGTCTGCTGGCGAGTGCTAGTCAGCCTTCATTGCCTTATGAAAAGGATAAAGGTACGCACATTGCAACCCGGAGCGCAAAAAGAGAGAAATCCTTATGGGTGATGCCGTCAACGGTGGGCGGCGGCGATGTGAATTGTTCCTGAAGTACCTCCTTCATCTTGAGGCCGACCAGCCGCCCCGCAAACAGCCAAAGTGAGAGAACAATAAGAGCGTGGGCACCTTCATCAATGGAGCAGGCGGTGATGGTTACATGCTCGTCCATCACGGCTTCCCGCGGCAGTATGATATAATCCTGCCATGACGCAAATGAGTAAGACCCCGCACCGGGCATGTTGTTGAGTGTGAGGTCCAGAGGAGCTGATGTACCAACGAAGGAGCGAGACTAAAAGATGGATGTCGTCAGAGGGTATATGTGATATAGTTATTTCAACGGCTGCGACGGTGCTGGCGCGGACTGTGAGAAATATCATATGAGGATGCATCTATTGATGACTGACAATGAGTACAGGCACCGAGCCCGACTGCCCCCAGGCGTTTGAGGATCCCAGCCAGACGTTCAAGCAAGTCGGCTGCTCCGCGGCGAATGTGAACCTCGCGGTAATATATATCCAGTCATCGTTCGTGTTCGCCACGGCTGACCGTTCTTTGCACGTTAGATCACCTTCTGCGACTGAAACGATGGGAATTATATTTTTGAGCGAAAGAAACGTGTTTTAGCCGCGGGAAATTGCGAAGTGAATTAAATTGTACTTGTGAATGGTTGTTGTCGTTGTTGTCCATATTGTCAAACTTCGCCGTACCAAAACTTTGAACCCAGTATGAGATCAGCAACAATATCCGGCCAATATGCCCCGTGTAAGCCACATCATGGCCGCTGATTAGATTTAATTCATTTCCTTAAGCTTTTGGGTGAGAAGCCTGCGTCCTTCCGAAAAATCATATGCATGAGGGACATTGGAAAAAGGTAGCGGTGAGGACGCACATTTCTAACCCAGCCAATGCACCGAGAGTGCTACAATTGGGGCATTGATGGTGTTGGCCCGCCTGATGCACGCGCACCCACCTGAGCAGCTTGACCGCCCCGCACCTCCTGGATCATCCATCTAACACCGCGCCATCGGTATCATCGCATGATCTGAATCGTCGCCAGTCGATGCTGGAGACTAGGGAACGAGCATGTGAATCCAGAATTGAACGCATCGCGCAGACAGATGGATGAATCGATCGCGACCAGCTGAACCCGAAAGACGCCCCACATAATTATCATGTACACTCTTCGGTGATTTGATTCACAGGTGGTATGGATCCGGGCCCTGGAATCAATACTACACGTCACTCAAGTACTGTAGGACTTGACTTGAGCAACAACTTGTCGACAGGACGTCATTTGACATGCCGCAGGAATCATCGCACGAATATAAGTTCTGCGACAGAGGGTGTCAGTCGGCGAGAAACTGCATGTAGCACAGTTGAAGCCAATGGTACAAGGCCGGGGCCCCTTGCGCAATAAAAAAAGGTGTGCGTAGAAGCAGGTTGCGTGGGGCTTGATGTGCGAGTGCAATGAGCGATCAACTCACTTGAGAGCAGCAAATGCGGCAATGGATGTACTTTCTGTGTGATTGGCTAAGCGAGGGGGAATGGAACCAGACGAGTGAATTAATTGAGGGCAGCGTTTCATGATACGAATGTGCGCTGCGGCGCGGATAGAATTTAGGGTTCAGTATTTAGGAGTAACACGACGAGAAATAATATTTTTGCAGATTGCAGACACGAGACGCACCTGGCGCCTGTCTAGTCCCAATGCGCGCGATCTTCGCGTTTCACTGCGTTCCGACCCCCCGTAGACAGAGGGGTCCGTCTACTGGGGTAGACAAGGGGGTAGACACAGGCCCATGCCTACATATGTCTACCCTCCGTAGTCCAAGTGTGACTACGTTGGTGTACGTAGGTGTACGTTGGTCTATGTTGGTGTACCTTGGTCTACCTCTGCCTACTACAGGTAGCTGCTGGTAGACACAGTGGTAGACCAATGTATCCCAATGGCCACCTTCATCCAAATTGTCTGCAAGTTGGCTGGATATGTTCAGAGGCCAAGTTATGAGGGCTAGTTGGGTCTACCTATGTCTACGCGAAGTAGCCGAACGTAGCCGAACGTAGATCAAGGTAGCCGAAGGTAGACCATGATCGGTATACGGCACGTACACAGCCGGAAGACGAACTGAGACCAACATGTGTGTACATGGGGTACACAGGGTCCGTCTACCCCAGTAGACCAAGGTACACCCACGTACACGAACTGAGACAGACCTCTGTCTACGGGGGGCCGGAACGCAGTGTTTCGCTGGAATATTTGGACTAACAGATTCCGAGGCGGTGTTTGCCGGATGTCCCGAGTTGCATGCGGTGAGTATGGGACAGAGCCTGACGAGGAGACAATGGAAGGAAAGGAAAGGGGTTAGCAACACGCCACATTTATGCTTATACCACTTTCAAATGAATTGAGACTCACACGCACACGCACACGCCGCGACATAGTAGATTTAAAAAGCGGAGCGCATAGGACTCGAGCCATGGATAGATACAAGAGGTATCTTCCGCCTGTTTCGCGATCCGCACTCGGGCGCTAGAGGTAGGTGCCTCGTTTATGGGGGCCGCTGATGGTGGAGCCCGTGGGTGGGTCGAGGGTGGCGGGCGAGTCGGTAACCTAAACAAAGGCGCGGCGGACGGCGGCGGACAGCGCGTCTGTCGTCAATGAAGTAATCGGGTCGGCGCTGTACGTGCGGGGGGGGAGTAACCGGTGGCGGCGTCCCGGAAGTATGTGCACTGGAGGACGAGTTAGCATGAATACAAATTTGAAGGATGCGGGTGGAAAAGAAGAAGAAAAGAAGAAACCTGCGCTCTCAGAGGGGGTGGAATTCGAAGAAGATAAAAAAATGGGAGTAACGCACGTTACAACGGTCAATGTCCATTGCTAACCCAACAGAATATCCACAATGCACGTGCGCGAAAGGGTGAGGCGCTCGATAAGTGAAGATATAAACGACGGGCCTGAAATCGTCACCAGGAGAAATGAAGATGGAACGAAGCCACTCACCAACGCGTCATGGTCCAAGGGCATGGATATAGCAAACGACGCAGCAGGACGGGAGCAGCAGCGCCGACGACGTCGATGGGGGACGCACGCAGACAAAGGACGCTGCTGAAGGGCCTGGGCGGCTTGATAGCGGCGTTGTCCGTCCCCCTCCTTCCTCCCTATCCTCCCTCCTCCCTCCGCTCCGCCTCTCCCCTCCGGTCGCAACCCCCCTCCTCCCCCGGTCCTCTCTCCAAATCTGAAGCCGACGCACTCTCCGATTCCACAGCCGACACACCCTCCCTTCCAACCAAGGATTCGAAACAGGGTGATTGATGCGCTGGCACCGGCGGCGGCAGCGGCGGGGCCGGGAGAGGGCGAGGGATTGCGCGTGGCGTGCGGCGAGTGGCGTGTGGGTGGCATAAGGGGCCGGACGTCGAGGGTCTGGGTGCGAGGTGCAGGACACGCGGGAATGCACACGAAAACGGCCTAAAATCCCGCCACTGAAGAGCACTTGCAGTTTGCTTTTGCAGTGAAGAAAAATCTTTCGAAATTCGAATACTCGGAAGAGAGCTGGCAAACTCGGCATTGGCCGGACGGATCACATCACGATCTCCGGATCCGTCTTCCCGCCTTCCACGACGACCACGCAGTCGAAAGCCATCTATGTCCCGCTGCGCAACACTGCGAGCCCGCGGTCTCAACTACCCGCACGCCACCATTGCGCGCGATCACAGAGCTGACTCTGAGCTGAAGACTATAGAAGGGCTTCAAGAGGAGAATACGGAACTGCACGGTGAAAATGCGGAGCCTCATGTTGATATCGCACCGATGGGACGGGAATGGACGCAGAGGCCTTCACTGCTTACCTCGGGCAGTGGGATAATCAGATCTTGGTCCAGGTAGACCCTCTGGATGTCCTGGCCACGCACCGTAGTCGTTTTGCATTGATGGCGAACACACAACCTTTTCTTCCCGTTCTTCCCGAATACTCACTCCGAACTCATTCAACACTCACCGCTTCGTACGCTCGCTGGGCGGCATCCGAGTGTCGCTCGGGAGCCCGAGGCTCCGAAGTATCTGTGTTGATCAGCACGGGCCCGCCAACTTCTGACAGGCGTGCGTCTTGGCCCGCTCTGGCCTCGGATGTTACTCCTTCCACGCATCACCGCATTCCTAGTACCTCTATGGAATCCCCCCGTCAACTGACGCTCTACTTCAATTACATTCCCCGTGTACCCCTCGCGCACTTTCCCGATTCCCGAATCTGTAATTTCTGTTCCCTTATTTATTGCTGATTTGCCCTCCAGACCTTCCTTTTACTGCGAATTTCGGTGTGCCACACACCATGCACTGCGATTCCCCGCGTCACGGTAAAATACATCTTCCGCGCCGGCTACGGCCCTTAATTTTGTGCATCGCGCGCAAGGTTCTTCCCTCCCCAGAACGCCGCGCGATCCGTCCTTCGCTGCCCGCGTCGCAATGTTGCACGTTGCAACTTCAATTAATACAAGCCCCAACTTCAAGTCACAAATGCCGGTCCTGCGCGAGCGGTCTTGAATTTGTGTACGTTGAATCTTGGAGTCATTCCTGTATATAAATGTTAGATATTAATGTATCCGTAGTACGCCGCGCGGAGTGCCTCTGTCCCACGTAACTATCAGGATACGAATGTGCAATGAGCACAGAAACTGCGTCCGACTTGAGCCCGAGCGATCGCAATGATTTCGAATAACATCTTTTTTTGTATGTATACTTGTTATCCCACTTCGGTAATTTATTTATTTAATCCTCGACGTCGACATGGTTTCGCAACTGGCCTCGCTCTTTTTTTTTTTGGATTGCATTTCCAGTGCCCCTCACGTCCGAGTTGTGCGCTGTTGTCCCGAACCGGGTGTCTAATTAATTCGGAAGTCCGGTGGGAGAAAGGGCTGAGAAAGGGGCATTGTCGTCACTTCAGACATGTGGATGTTTTATTTTACCAAAATGTCATTTATTTAAATGAAAAGTGGCGCGGCGAAGGTTTTCCAGCCACGCTGTAATAATGGGGTCCCAAAAACTTTATGGCGCCTAGTACACCGAAATTAATCTTGGTTCAACTTACCATGTTCGTATACCTCACGCAAACTTGAAGACCCTGACGGCAGCAGGCTTTTAAAGCAGCAGTTGAGTAAATTAATAGGGAAAAAAGGGTTCACATCGAGGGAGGCAGTCGGTTGTAACGAGCCAACAGTCCCAACAGAACACACGTATATCTCCGTACATTGGCCTGCGGTGAGTCAATCAATTCGGCAACAAAATCCAAGATCCCTGCCTCCATAAGAGCCTTGGCGCCGGCCTGCGAACGAGAGAAGTTGGATATTGCGTAACTTGCGCTTTCGATGATGTCTACATTGTTGTCACTGTACGCCTATTAAATGGGACTGAATTCTGAAATGACATGGAAACTGACCGCAAACAGGCGACGAGTCGCGCGCACGGCTGTGCAGCCACTATTGCTCCCCGCGTCGACGCGTGGGATGCAAGCTTGCCGAGGATCCAGCAGGTCCATCTTAGTACCTCGACATTTGCTGACTCGAACAGCTTTGGGATAAAGTCCAGCACCCCCACGTCCACAACAGCTGTGGCGGCGTCCAAGTCGTGGGAAATGTGGGAGAGTGCGTAACATGCGCCTTCGACGACATCCACATTGCCGTCACTGAAGTCCGATTGAAATGGACTGAATTCTGAAATGACATTGAAAATTACCGTAGACAGGCAACAAGTCTGCGCGCATGGCTCTGCAGCCACTACTGTTCCCCGCATCGACGAGTGGGATGCAAGCCGGCCGAGCATCCAGCAGGTCCATCTTCGCACCTCAACATTTGCTGACTCGAACAGCTCTGGGATGAAGTCCAGCACCCCCATGTCCACGACAGCTCTGGTGCCGTCGAAGTCGCGGGAAAGTTGGGAGAGTGCATAACATGCGCCCTGAACGACGTCCACATTGCTGTCACTGAACACCAATTAATAGGGACTGAATTGTGAAATGACATGGAAACTTACTGCAGACAGGCGACGAGTCGTGCACACGGCTGTACAGCCACTACTGCTCCCCGTGTCGACGAGTGGGAGGCAAGCTGGCCGAGGATCCAGCAGGTCGATCTTCGTACCTCAGCATTTGCTGACTCGAACAGCTCGGGGATGAAGTCCAGCACCCCCACGTCCACGACAGCTCTGGTGCCGTCGAAGTCGCGGGAAAGTTGGGAGAGTGCGCAACATGCGCCTTCGACGACGCCCACATTACTGTCACTGAACGCCAATTGAAAAGGACTGAATTCTGAAAATGACATGGGAACTCACCGCAGACAGGCGACGAGTCGTGCACACGGCTGTACAGCTACTACTGCTCCCCGCGTCGACGAGTGGAATGCAAGTCGGGCGAGGATCCAGCAGGCCAGTCTTCGTACCTCAACGCTTGTTGACTCAAGCAGCTCCGGGATGAAGTCCAGAACCCCCATGGCCACGACAGCTGTGGCGCTGTCCAAGTCACGGGAAATTTGGGAGAGTGCGTAACATGCGCCTTTGACGACGTCTACATTGCTGTCACTGAATGCCGATTGAAAAGGACTGAATTCTGCAAATTAGATGAAACCTCACCGCAACAGAGCGACGAGTCGTGCGCACGGCTGTGCAGCCACTACTGCTCCCCGCGTCGATGCGTGGAATGCAAGCCGGCCGAGGATCCAGCAGCCCCAGCCTCGCACCTGAGCGTTGGGTGACTTCAACAGCCTATTATACGACTCAAGAAAGCCTGCGTTGAGCCTGCGACAATTTGGGCTTCAGGCTCAACTAGAGCCCTGTCGTCAATGTCCCCTAGAATATGTGTTTTCGTCGTCTCTGCCACGTATTTCCACCTGATATCATGCCAGTAAGTTCCGAATGTCCAATGAAAGACTCAAGAAACGGGCGCATCCCGCCTACCCGAGATAGTTTGCATAAATTTGCATTGTCTCTGTTGACAGCGGGATGCCCTGTTGTCGTTTTATCAAGTCCAACACCGCGCCGTGGTACATGACCTTCATCAAAGGCTTTGCCAGCGCATGTATCGAGATTGTTGCCCCAAGAAAGCTGTGGGACCACTCGCTGTGGAGGCTTTGGGGCATAGGCTGGCGAGTCAGTGGGGGCATGAGAGAGGATGAAGCAGGGCTGTGATACAGCCATGCTGCAGCTTCGACATGGCTGTGCGTTCGGAACAAACGGCAAGCCTAAAATAGCCGTTGACTGTTTGTTACAGCCCTTTGCGGAACATAGGGCGCGGCCATTTTTTTTTCCATTTTGAGACATTTTTTAACTTTTGGACCATTTCCCTCGCTGCGGACTCAATTCTCAATGTATTGCTCTGAAAACCATACTTTGATCCGTACCACCACCACCGATTCTTCGACGGCTTCGCCAACGACGTCCTCGGCGGTTTTGGCCGTTTCTTGGAGATGAGGGTTCATCTTGCGCACAGGACTTCCTTTGGGTCCCCTTTGGATGACCTCCTGCCCACTGCTCGCGCGGGGGCGCCCCTCCACTGCCTCTTTGCCTCGGGTGGCTTACTCAGTCTGGTCATGTGGCCATCACGTCACGGACCGGTTCTCGGGCATTCGGTAACCGGCCTTCGGGACTTCGGGATCTGCGTCCGAAATTGACAGAAAACTATCTGGTGCTTTGTCTACATCCTCTGGAGCCTAGCTACACACAGAGTTTGCTTGAACTCCTTCTCTGGGCGACAAATGCACCTGAAATCAGGAGGGACCTCGTCTCATACTGGTTAATCTGGTCCCATCCACCCGACACGCACAAAATGCCTCTGAGCATTTCCTTCAGGTTGGGACTGGTCATGGCCGAGTCTGAACGCGGGGTCCAAGTTAGGTATTCGAACGGAGAACTCCGAGCTGTTGAAACGTGACCTGTTATGAAAACCTCATCTTTCGCGGGAAATTGGCAGGAGATAGCCAGCTCAATTCTGAACAAAACTGTCTGTTCAGATTTTCCGTAGCTGCCCTCGTTCTTTTGCTCGGGGCATGAAAGGTCTCCATAAAATGCGGCTATGCAGCATTGTTTTCGAATGTGGTATTCGAACATTGATTCCCCGGTCCCACGGTGTGCTGGCGAGAGAACAGTTCACTGGAAATCCCCAGGCCGTCTTTTTGAGCCGTACTATCCAGATTTGTGTACCCCATGCTTAGTACGAAACTTTTTGGGGGTTTGGAATTTTTGTAGGGTGCTCTAGGCAAAGATGAGCGTCGAAACAGGTCGTGACCGGTATTTTCCAAATGTGACCTGCTATGAAAACCTAATATTTTGTGGAAAGTTGGCAGGAGATAGCCAGCTCAATTCTGAACAAAAATGTCTGTTCAGATTTACCGTAGCTGCCCTTGTTCCTTTGCTCAGGGCATGAAAGGTCTCCATAAAATGCGGCTATGCAGCATTGTTCTCGAATGTGGTATTCGAACGTTGATTCCCCGGTCCCACGGTGTGCCGGCGAGAGAACAGTTCACTGAAAATCCCCAGGCCGTCTTTTTGAACTGCACTATCCAGATTCGTGTAACTCTACGGCTCTACCCGCTATGGGCTCTATCATAGAGGGGACATGCCTACAAATATACAGTCCTACCAAAAGGGTCGTGGGAATCGTTTCAAACTCCGCACTTTACGTAATAAGGTCGACTTCCAATGACAGGGCCGCGTCAAACTACTGACTAGCACCACCTCCGTAAATCGGATGGGGTTCTTTTCTTCCAGTCGCTCGATTGGAATCCCTTCTCCGACGCCGATCTGAGGCTGTACTGCGATGCGTCTCTCAGGAAGGGAATGGGATTCTGGATACCCGAGCTGCTGCTGGGCTTCTTTTCTCCCGTTCCAGGTGATGCACTTGCGGAGCCTGTCCCCTACATGATGGTTGAATTAAAGAGTGCAGAAACGACTGCACAAACGACTGCACAAACAGCTCCAGAGGCGTTTCTACATTTCGAGTCGTTTCTGATTTTTGCCGTTTCTCCCACGATTAATTAAATCAGAAACGACTGTTCAGGTTGGGTTTGCCGTGATCGCTTATAAGACTAAGTCGCACAATGAGATGGCCAAATACACTCGTAAGTTCGTTTTACGCACATTGACCCTCCTAGACACTTCCATGACGAAGGTTGGTTTCATTTGCAGGTCATAGAGGACGGTCTGATTGAAATTCGACTTGCAGGAGGCTTACACTAAAAGGCATAACCGCAGCGGGCCTTCGAAACCTTTCGGGATGAAGAAGTCGGATATTAACCCTATTAAGCGTGTCACGTACTAGGCAGATGAGAGTAGTGACGAGGGAATGGTTCATGCGCGGGCGAGATTGGCCCGACTTTGCATAGGGGTACAGGATGAAGAGCCAGAGGGGATGGAAACGTCCCGGACACAGCTTAGGGTATATACCGGTATCGAAACAGTGCACCGTATAGTTCAAGAAGATTCATTTATATCATTTATATCGTAACAGTGGGAATGCGAACAGTCATGAGGATTAGTGAGGTTGAGGAAAAAGGGAGGGAAGGAAATATATAATTGTGCAAAGGCATAGACACTCGCACAAGGGATTTACAGCTCTTTGCAGAACTTAGGGTGCGGACGTTTTTTTTTCTGTTTTCAGTTGTTTTGGGCAGAACAGCGATTACGGGCTCAACTCTCGTCCGTTTACCTTGTGAGTATGCTCAATCTATTCGGAATTTTGATGCGCAGTTTTCTGTGTCCTCGTATTTTTTACGTTGTTATTGGATCAAATTTGCGCACATTTTGGGACATTTCTGAGCAGGACAGCTCTAGCATTAGGGTTTCACCCCCAATTGCCCTAAATTTTTGATACAATGGACTTCTATGTATAATCTAGTTCCTGGAACACCGGGATAGTGAATCTAACCCCCTGGTGTGAGTCTAGTGGCCAGGAACTATCAGGCAGATTTAGCCTCCATCAGCCTGGTGTTTCAATATGACAACCTGATATGATATTCACTATCCCGGTGTTTCAGGAACTAGATTATACATAGAAGTCCATTGTATCAAAAATTTAGGGCAATTGGGGGTGAAACCCTAATGCTAGAGCTGTCCTGCTCAGAAATGTTCCAAAATGTGCGCAAATTTGATCTAAGAACAAAGTCAAAAATATGAGGACACAGAAAACTGCGCATCAAAATTCCGAATAGATTGAGCATACTCACAAGGTAAACGGACGAGAGTTGAGCCCGTAATCGCTGTTCTGCCCAAAACAACTGAAAACAGAAAAAAAATGTCCGCGCTCTAAGTTCTGCAAAGAGCTGTAAGGGTAGGAACAAAAGTATACGAGGAAGGTTGAACATAAGTATATACTGTGCGAAGGCATGGGATAGCCACAACAGGAAAAAGATGTCCACGTTGAGGATTGAACACACACCATAAAAAGGTGTTAGATTACAAATGGATGATACACAGCCACTAATTTGTCACAAAAATCGCTATTTTATCACTTGCTAAATCCAATGCAAGTTTTATGTAAAAAGATTCCCCAAAATACAACTAAAGCCGATTTTTCCGGAATCTTCAAAATTTGGGACCATCTGATCGAAATTATGTGTATGTACCGCTGTCGGAAGATCCAGGTGCTTTGAAATTACTTTTCAGCTAAATTTGGGTTCGAACTGTCTCTTGGGATTTGTTTTAACGGCCCTGGTGCTTTTACATGATAGCTGAGGGCTCTGCATGTCGATGCAAACAAATGCACATAAACCTCGGCATGATGGGCCGAGATTTCACACCAAAACAGTATTTTCACAACTGTGCAACCATTTGAAGCCAGATTTTAACGGGGTCTTTCTAGAATGATAGCCAGCTAAATTTGGGTTCAAACTGTCTCTCTTGGGATTTGTTTTAACAGCCCTGGTGCTTTTACATGATAGCTGAGGGCTCTGCATGTCAATGCAAACAAATGCACATGAACCTCGGCATGATGGGTCGAGATTTCACACCAAAACAGTATTTTTACGACTGTGCAACCATTTGAAGCCGGATTTTAACGGGGACGTTCTAGAATGATTGCCAGCTAAATTTGGGTTCAAACTGTCTCTTGGGATTTGTTTTAATGGCCCTGGTGCTTTTACATGATAGCTGAGGGCTCTGCATGTCAATGCAAACAAATGCATGTGGACCTCGGCATGGTGGGCCGTTAGATGCTGGCACCAAACAAATGCACACGAGCCTCGGCATAATGGGCCGAGATTTCACACCAAAACAGTATTTTCACGGCTGTGCAACCATTTCAAGCTGGATTTTAACGGGGTCTTTCTAGAATGATTGCCAGCTAAATTTGGGTTCGAACTGTCTCTTGGGATTTGTTTTAAACGGCCCTGGTGCTTTTACCTGATAGCTGAGGGCTCTGCATGTCGATGCAAATAACTGCACATGAACCTCGGTTGACCCTATTGCAACTCGGGCAAAGTGATTGAGCTGCCAACGGAGTTTGAAAATTTGGCAGATGCCGCGATCGGCCGAGAAGCGAGCCATCAAAATCTATCATTTCTGCCCCAAAGTCGGTACTTACCTCTTTCCTCTCTGCTATGAAAGATTGTAATAAAATTTGAGCATCTTTTCTAGCAGCTGATTACTCCTGTGTACTTTGACTTCATTCAAATTCAAAGATCATGGGAGAACACGAGCCTCACTGAAATTTTAAACTTGATGACAGCTCAATCCGGTTTCCCGAGTTGTACCAGTCTGCATACACCGAAGTGCTTGCCACATATTTTCGGTATTTGTATACAGACTGGTTACGAGTCTACTCTTCGCGCACATGAAGGAATAAGGATGTAAATATTCTTGTATCAGAATATATTGCTCATAATCAACATTTCTACTGCCTCTCAAAACTATTGCGCCTGCCGAGGCGAGTTAGAACTGACTTGTGTTCCACTTGCGGCCCTCGTCGGCAACTTCGGCAAGGCTAGCACTGCCTCCATCCAATTCCCTGATTTGGACAGCACGTGGAGGCGGAATGTAAAAAAACTCTAAACCATCTGCCGAAGCCTGCCGAGGTGGGTGTGCTGTGGCTGTGCTTATTTTATTTTATTTTTAAGGGGGGGGTTATATTATACTCCAAATTTCCCAAAAATGCTCCATTTGACGAGAAAATTTTTCAGTGAATCTGATTCATACAAACTACTTCTAGGCTTCATACCTAACACTTGTATGAAGCAAAATGTTCCTGCAGGATGTGGTCATGAAGTCATTTTGCTCGTCGTCCAGTGCCTGCAGGGAAGACGGAAATTAGCCAGCAGTGAACTCGTAAAATTTCTCTTTCTCCTTGCAGTTATACTCAGGTACTAATAATTATCCATTTAGTTATATCCAGGCATGGGAGACCGGCTCTACAACCCATTGCGAGCCATAAAAGCTGTGGAAGCGTCCAGCGGTTTTTCACCATCTTTTTCCGACGATGTCTGACCAATGTGCCCTGGACGCCAACGGGAAGCTCATACACGTCTCTGAAATCGAGTTCTATGAGTCCGAGTCCAATGCCAAGGCCCTCCCCGCAAAATCGACCGGTCAATGTTCAGATTATTATACTCTTTTGTCAGTGGAAACTAATATATGCCGCCAGAACTTCGTCGTGGCACTCATAAAAGAGACACTGACAAGCTTGCTCAGTCCCTTGCTGCTTCCTAGGTAGCAATGAGTGTGAATTATGCCCGATGGAAAAAAAAAAAACTCCCCGTCGCCCGTGACGGTAGAGATTTCTCCAGGTCCCACGACGGGACGGGCCTGTACGTCGCCCTGGGAGGCACCATAGAAGAAAAACGGGGTGTCTCACCACAATATTCCAGTTATAAATGTTATGCAAAATACAGTGCCAAACATGGTACAAATATATCCCTTGGCAAATAAAATTATTTAAAAGCTACCAGCGCATGCGGATTCACTCGGTGATTTGTTCTGTCCATCTTTCAAGTCACACAGTGGAGAACGGAGCGCGTAGTGAGTGTTATGGCGAAATCGATCATTTTTGAAGAAGAAGAAAGGGCCCGCCCTAAGTTCTGCAAAGAGCAGTAAAATTGATCCCCAAACCATTACACCAAAGTGAAACAACTGGAATATCGGCTGGTCGGTACCGCCGCCACTGCTTACGGAACGGCTTCTGACGTCGCGTTATGCGGTCACTCCGAAATCGGGACTTTGACGGTCCAGTAGAGGCCTCCCTCTTTGTCATTTTGATGGACTAAAAGTGCGGGAAGCGCCTGGACAATTAACAGAAAATTGCCACTCTTGGTCGCTTCCAGCCACCTTGCGCAAACAGGTTAGTCGCATTCGTCTACGTCGATTACATTAAGGGTAAGGTGGGGAGAACACAAAGACCGACACTGTGAGAAGGATTCATTATGAATTTCACGATAAAAGTCTTGAAATTCAAGTTTCACCATGTTTTGTCAGGGTAGACACCTTGAATTTCACTATCCCTTTCATGATGGTTATTTTGCAATATTTTCAGTTTATCTTACACTTGGAATTCGAGACGATTCATCATGAAAATTTGTCGTGAATGAAACCCTAGGACCCTCAACCGTTCAACAGAACCGGCCCTAAACCATGATGTCATTACTCCACCGATGCAAACACATAGACCCACACAGCTCCAACACACTCTCTCGACCGTACCACCACCATCCTTCCACGCACTTACTCGCTCACATCGATCCCGTCGCCACCGCCTTCGCCATCGCCGTCGCCCTCGCTGTCGTCATCATTTGCAATGCCTACATCAAATTCTCAGGACTTCAGAACTCACCGGCTCCACCCCTACTACCCCACCACCCCGTTCTCGTGCCACCCATAGTCGTCGCCCTTGTCGTCACCTTTGCTGCTGTTTCCGTCGCTGTCGCCCTACTAGTCATCACCACAGGCTCAGACTCTTCTTATAGGTGCGTCTTCCATCAATTCTTCGACAATCTGGGCGCCAATGGGCCAATGGAGAAGGACACGGGCAATGTCAGGTGCGTTTTTGGTCCTTGATTCTTCCCTCCATCGACGCTGACATGCCAATACCTCATTCCAGACAAAGAGGTGAGTGTTTGTTTGCCTTCCGAATTGGGCCGTACATTGACTTCCTTTAGGCCGAACAGCGCCGCGCAAGCCATCACAGCTCTTTGGAGACCCTCGGTGGTCTTGAGACGGGGCAGAAAAGTTGTCGGCAGGTAGTTTGTAGGGCACCTGTGTACCAATGGTAGAAAATCCTGAATTTCATCATGATTCCTCTTGATTTCATGATGTTTCGTGAGGAATAACCTGGGCTGAGCGGCTAGTGGTAATACCCCTAGGTATTCAGCACAAAATATCGTGAGTTCATGACAATACATCATGAAAAAGACGTCGTGAATGTTCCTATATTTGTCGCGAAATTCAAGACTCCGTTTCATGATGTTTCGCCATGAAAAAAACATGTTGAATCAACACGAAATTCAAGGTAAAAGATCATGATTCTCAGGATGCAATCTCATGAAATGCATGAGGAAATTCATGATGGTTTGTCTTCACAGTGCGAGGGGTCTTCGAAAGGCGCTCATGACTCTGCGGTCATCTCCCATGAAGTGGCTGGCACGGGAAGCCCTGGGACGGCCTCCACAGTCACCAGTGGCACGACCCCGTGTCCAGCCACGCCACCCATCCTGCGTCCAGCCGGACACAAAGTGCATGCCTCCGGGTTAGTGTTGCCGATGTCCGGTCAGGTCCGGTTTTTTGCCAAAAAATCTGAACCCCGAACCGAACCTGGGGTCCGGTTCTCCCAAATCCCTTGAACCTCGGACCGGACACGGGTTCGGTTCATTTGGGGTTCAGAACAGGTTCGAACCTGAAAGAAATTCTCACGCACTAAATGTGAACTTTACGACATATTCATCCACTGTAGGGCACAAGAATGAGATTTATGACAGTCAAATCACTGTTTGGGGCTCAGCAGTGTGCAGGTACCTCCAAAGGAATAAAGTATATTTTACAATGGCCTCACTGGACCTCTGAACTCGGAGGACAGACATAACTTTGAGTGTTCCGAGGGAGATGGAATGCTTCTGCCTATTCTAAGTCACTGTAAACTAGTTGAATAATCTTGTAAACTCACTAACGCACACCTAATTTTCCAGCGGGTCCGGTCAGGTTCGTTCAGGTTCGGGGAAATTTCAAAAAATGCGAACCCCGAACTGGACCTGAGGTTCAGTCCGGTTCTTGATGGCTGTCCGAACCCCAATTCAGGTTCGGTCCGGGTTCGGTTCAGGTTCGGAATCGGTTCTGAACCCGACCCCGGCAACACTACTCCGGGTTGGCCAACGAATTTCCCAGCACTACCAACAGATTCTACACCGAAGGCGAGGTGTACACTAACACAGAACCCGGCTCCACAGACACCAGTGGCACGCCCGAGCGCCCCAGCGCCGGCGGAACCTGTCCGTCATTTTTTTTTTACTATGACGGACGGGTTCCGCCGGCGCTGGGGCGCTCGGGCGTGCCACTGGTGTCTGTGGAGCCGGGTTCTGTGTTAGTGTACACCTCGCCTTCGGTGTAGAATCTGTTGGTGCTGGGGATGAAGCGGAAGCCGGCGACGGTCTGTCGGAAAGATGTGGTGTGTGCGTTCACACTACGTACGTACTGCGCGCGTCGCCGAGATTCGGGGTGCGGTCTGTGCGCCGTGCGCCGCACCTCACGCGAGCCCGTGCGGCTTGACCGAGGAGGGCGGAGGCCGGCGGCACCGGCACCCATGTGTGGACCCGTGCCCGCGCCGCACTCACTCATCCTTCCGGACCGCATTCTGCATTCTGCGTTTTGCGTTTTACGCATTCCCGCTCCCGCCTTTCTCCTTCCTCGTCTCGCGTCTCTCATTCCCCTCCTCACACCACACACTGCGCGCGTTCCCCCGCCTCTTACTGATTCAGGGTGCGTGTAGTGATGTGCTGGCTTAGGCTTGAAGCCAGAAGCCAAGCCAGCCAAGCCATGGTTTCACGAAGCCAAGCCAGGCCAGACAGCTGGCTTGAGCTGGCTTTGGCTTCTGGCTTCAGGTTTGCCAAGCCAAGCCAGGCCATGAAGCCAGGGCTCAGCCAGGGTTGCAATTTGTGCCTGTAAATCACCCCCAGACATCGATTTTGACCTCTGAATATCCCTGCAGCATCCCATTACAGCCCTTTGCGGAACATAGGGCGCGGCCAAAATTTTTCCCATTTTGGGACATTTTTTATCTTTTCGACCTTTTCCCTCACTGCGTGCTCAATTCTGAATGTATCATTCTGGAAACTATATGAGCGGAACCGCAAGGAAATTCTGGAGGTCCTCTCGTGCTTCAATTTTTTTTATTCGGCTTATAAAAAATGTACTCTAATATAATCATGTTTATATGGAAATCTCCTCCCACAGGGGGAGTTGGGAATATATTGTTTTGGGGGAGGCATGACCAAAGTTGTAGAAGTAGAAGTCACTTCTACCTCTACTAGACACACTTCTACTTCAACAGACATCGTTTAGTGGCAGTAGAAGTGGCTTCTACTTCTACTGGCTTGTTCTACTTCTATTGGGGGTTGTCACACCCATTCCCGCCCTCTGGAACCCTTGCCGCCTTCTCCGGGTGACATGTGGATATCAACTCGCCCTTGTAATATTTTTCTGTGTATGGAGTTCGATTTAAATCATCAGGGTCGAATCCAAGGGAGCAATAGAGAGATTGCGCACAAGCCATTTGAACCATTAAATGGCTTTTTTTGCGTGCGCAAACTGATGGCTAATGGCTGAGGGATTCGGGCCAAGGAGTTCTTTTTTACGCTCTAACTAGAGCCAATTGACAGTGTCTTCCAGTCTTCAGCTCAAAAATAAAGTATCCCAGTCTTTGCCCCACAAATTTCCCAAAAAGTCCAAACATTGTCCTGTAAAGTACCATTTTGCGACTTCCTGCACAACTAAGCCTGTGGATGGAGTGTATATGCTCGCAGGTGCCCAACCCACTAACATTTTGAACCAATTGCAGAAGCCATTCAAGCCATTAGCTACCAATGTGCGCACACAAAAAAAGCCATTTAATGGCTCAAATGGCTTTTGCGCAACCTCCCTAATATCATCATATAATTAATATGAATACAAATAGTCATTAAAATCACAACCCGTTGGAGGGCTTGTTCTCTGCGAGAAGAGGGGTGGGAGGCGGATTCTCAGCACCAGGGACCAAGACTAGGTCACGGAAAGGGCCTGGTAGCGACGGAGTTAACTCAATTGAGGTCGGCACTGAACAAGCGCCAGAATATTGCGGCGAGGAAGTCAGAGGGGCGGGTGAAGACCGGGTGGCATGGGCTCTGCCCGAGAGCAACAAGCTCAGGCTGGAGTGTCTGGATGGTGGTGCCATTTACCACCAAAAAATGTTGTAGAGATCATGCCCACCTGCGCAGTATGTGCTGATACACGCTCCTTGTTCGCAGCAGCAACAATTTGGCGAATTTTCAGGGCTACGGCCAGGTTTAGAGAGTAAGGGGAAGAGGCAGGAAGGGGACTGAACTGTGGGTGGCATGCATGCAGTCCATATTTTCTGCACCATTGTACCCCGGATTTGTGAAATTGCCTAATTGGGCAGACGCGTCGCGTTCAATGGCGCGTTGATGGCGCGCATCAGATGACGCCACGCGCACCGACGTGTCACAGAATATTCATGTCACTTCTACCCAGTGCAATCCACTTCTACTGGCTCGTGCTTCTACTTCTACTCAGCTTACTTCTACTGCTACTGAGCCACTTCTACTTCTACAACTTCTGTATATACTCTTTTGGGGTCTCATTAGGGCATATCTACAAGTATTTCTGAGGTCACCTCGTCGCCGGATTTTATCTGTGGGTCCTATACCATGTGAACAATGTAATTGAATCCAACAAAAACACCCACTTCTCAGACACAATGCTCTGGCATATTCTGGTCCCAGGTGAGCGTGATACTCATTGGGTGCTCGTCCTGTGGTGTTTGAAAGAGACTCCACGACTCACATTGGTTATACAAGTCCCCGTCCCCGTAGGCGACGCGATTCAATATGCACATATATTGTCACGTGATGGAAATACGGGCATATTGAATCGTGTTGCCTACGGGAACGGGGACTTGGATAACGAATATGAGTCGTGGAGTCTCTTTCAAACACCACAGGACGAGCACCCAATGAGTATCACGCTCACCTGGGACCAGAATATGCCAGAGCATTGTGTCTGAGAAGTGGGTGTTTTTGTTGGATTCAATTACATTGTTCACATGGTATAGGACCCACAGATAAAATCCGGCGACGAGGTGACCCCAGAAATACTTGTAGATATGCCCTAATGAGACCCCAAAACAATATATTCCCAACTCCCCCTGTGGGAGGAGATTTCCATATAAACATGATTATATTAGAGTACATTTTTTATAAGCCGAATAAAAAAAATTGAAGCACCAGAGGACCTCCAGAATTTCCTTGCGGTTCCGCTCATATAGTTTTCAGAATGATACATTCAGAATTGAGCACGCAGTGAGGGAAAAGGTCGAAAAGATCAAAAATGTCCCAAAATGGGAAAAATTTTGGCCGCGCCCTATGTTCCGCAAAGGGCTGTAATTATATCAGATTCATAACTCACCCACTGAACGACAATGTCGACTGAGTCTGCCAAAATTGGGGCAAGCCGTTTCGGATGAACAAGTTCAAATGCTAAAATTGTGGACAATATTTGTGTTTGAGAAGGTATCATGTACTTTCTGATCATGAAGGACCACCCACAGGTCAATTACAAGTGCAGAGATGAGCCATGGTTGGTTTCAACATTTGTGGTTCAAGCCATGGCTCAAGCCAGGGCCAGGCCAGGCCAAGCCAGGATCCCTGGCCCTGGCCCTGGCTTGGGATTCCTCAAGCCAAAGCCAGATGAAGCCAGGCCAGAGCCATGGTTTCCGGGCCAAGCCAGGCCAGCACATCACTAGGTGCGTGGTGTTCCGTCTTTTTCTTGGTTTGAATTGGCTGAATTAACCTGGTTCCAGGCTCTCCCCACCATATTGGGGCGCAATGCAACCCCTCTGTCGGGGCGTTGGTAGTTTGGGTAAGCACGGCTACTTCACTTCGGGTTCGGTATATAGATACCCGAGGTTGTATAGTAGTAGAGGTCTGAATATATTGATTTAAATACAAACTCAACTGGAGGGCCCGGAATTAGTGCCTCGGAGCACTGGAAATCAGTGCGTTGAAGCACTCCATATTAGTGCCTCAAAGCACTAATGAACACCGAAAAGCACTACAAATTAGTGATATTTTGGCCACGTGGCACTATATATAAGTGTGTTCAGGTACTAATTTCAAGCGCTTTCAGCACTATATTTTGGTTGTACGGAGGCACTAATATATAGTGCTTCCACTGTCCGCAGTGTGTACTCTTTCCCTTTCCCTTTATTTTCCTGCACAGCTAAATGGAACTCCTTGTCACCGACCAGATTATGCCTACTCCATGAATCGAGACAGAGGAAAGTCCGAACAGACTTTGAAGAAGTTGTCGTCCCTTGGAGAAGACCCGTTCAATGCCAGTAGATGTGGCTATCATGTATGTGTGAGTGGAATTCAACAAAGCAAAGTGTGATACACACAAGGAACGCTGAGATAATCAAGTGCCATCTGCGAGAGAGTTGGATACCAGTGACGATTATCCCACCACCACTTCAAAGGGTTCATTGTGGACTCTGTTGGGTCCGCGAGATACCGGTCGAGCTCATCTTTCGCGGCATGGGTGCCCGACGAGACCGAAATATCCGTAAACGTGGAGAAATCATTATCAATCTCCATAGCGGGCTCCTTGATTAAAAAAGCTCAAATCAATGAACTACAATGACAATGTAAACATACCTCAATATCATTTTCCACTGTAGCACCGCTTGCCGCTCGCAAGGCAACATAGGTTTGATACTCATCTCTGGTGATGGATTTAGCGGTGTCGATCCAGTCCTGTGGCCACCTCTGCTTCTTGAAGTATGCCAGTTTCAAGCCGGGATGAAGGCCTCATTTCTACTTGGGAAAGTACAAATGTGGCGGTGCTATGATGAAGCAAATTACAAAAACTTTGCCCTTACCAAAAATTAAACTCGGAACCTCCCGGATCCGCGGATTTTGAGCGGCCACACTACCAAATACACTAAATAAGCTATATTCCTTATACAAAACTGCAGGGATCATAAAGCTACACTATACCTCTGAATACCTCTCAACCTCCCAAGGTAAGGTAGAGGTTTTGGGAGGTACAGAGATGGCCCAACCTCTACCCCTACCTCCCCGTACCTTACCTCTGACCTCTGGAGGTTTACCTCTACCCCTGGGGATCCTTATTGAGAGTGGAACAGAAATGTGCACAAAAAAACCGGGCAGGTAAAGTGACTATGTTATTGAGTGGGCGGGATAAGGGCGGGGGAGGCGGGAGACGATGCTACGGAAGTTGATGAGTCCGGACCGGAGTGACAAGGCCGAATCACGCAGAGCACAGCCCCGCCTAGGCGTCCGCTTCATTTTTGGCAGGGCCGCTTCGCCGAAGCCGTGCACCCGATCAGGGCCTAAAGAAATCCCCCAGCCTCTGACGGAACGGGACGGCTACCCGTTGCACCTGCGACGGGTGCGGCGTGCAGCCCTACACCCGCTTCCTGCCCTCGATCCCGCCGCGATTACCTGCGCGCCCCCCGGGGCTCGGTCACCAGGGCCTCGGGTATCCCCGTCGTTCTACGGCGTCGATGGGTCCGCGGTGTTGGATGAGCGAATTTTGTCACAAGCACGAGTGTGAGAACAGTAAAATGCCTTCAATCCAGTCTGCTAAAAGCACCAAGTAATCCGATGTGGATGTGAAGATGTTCGCAGGGACGGAGAAACCGGACAGAGAAGTGGCCCATGTAGGCTGTAAAAATCCAGAATGGATTGCAGGGTTATGTGAAATTAAGGCACCTGGAAAACCAAGTCGATCGAGGGGAATGCCAAGACATGGGAGGAGAATATGAAGGCCAGCCCGATGCTGAATTTGCGGACCTAGACCGAGATCGTGAAGAAATGAATTAAAGATGGAGGAATGGACAGACTGTTTTATCGACATTGCGAATTGATGTCTCCCAGCACTCACGAGGATAGAATTGGACGAAGTATGGGTGAGATATTGGAGCTTCGGATGAATTCCGTGAGCAGAAATCAACAACTGGTAAGGTGAGAGCATACCATGAAGAATAGAGTATCAATAAACTGCATGTCGGACCCCCTTCAGAGTAAGGAGGCGCTGAAAAGCGATGTAATGGGTGGTCCAGCGCGTCATATTTGCGATGAGATAGACAAGGACGGTGAAATTCTTGACGAACTGCGCATCATCAAATATTTTGCGAACAAATTTACCTTACAGTATAGTGCCGCTCGGTGGATCACTACTTTGATGTTTCATCCCATGGGCTTGTATTTGGACACAATAAATTCTGAATTTAATGGGAGACATATTAGAGCATGTATTGACTTATTCTGCACTTGAACTTTGATGATATTGGCAGTGGTATGTTGCGAGGAAGGGATATGCATTTTTTGATGGCAAATGTCGCAGTTCCGTTCCGTGGATCACTCCACTTTCTCTGCCATTGCCCGGTCTTGTACTCCTGTTTAACTCATTTTAGGGCCCTTACAGAGCCTATGGACTTATTCAGAGGCTCTTGTGCACAATTGAAGTCCACACAAGCACTCTGAGAGCCACAGTGCATTAGGGCTCTGCCTGCCAAATATGGCAATTTTCACGTGTCATCCCTTGCACAAATTGTCCAAGCCCAGACTTTAGTCTGATTCCCTCGTTCTCTAGCAGTAAATCATAGCTGGTATGGCCATCTATCGTAAAAAATATTGCTTCGGCCAGAACCTCCCCAAATGGTCGCAAAATGGACGAAAAGGGAAGTCACTGATGGTGTGCTCAAGGATTGATTTGCCCAAAAACACGTCGTTTGGGAGCCTCAGTTGGTCTCCTCACTCAAAATTAATTCAGGCCATGCAGAAAGCATACATGACTAGGATTGTCGAAGGGTTTGACCCCAGGATGGATGTATGTTCCGCAAAAAATGAATGATCCATTGATAGGTTGTGATCCACTGAGCGGCACTATACTGTACTGCATTGTAACCTGAACCAATCGTATAAGGGTCTTATAAGGCCTTATAACTGCCTTATAAGGTGATTATAAGGCCTTATAAGCGCCTTATAAGATTGGTTCATCTTATAAGCCGATAAGGCAAATTCGTTTTTTCCGACACACTCTGTTGCTCTCATGTAGGACATAAATGACACGAGAAGCACATAAATTCAGTTTGAATGCCTAGGGATACTCGGGTAAATATTTGAGGGATTTTCCCGCTCAAATGATTCTATTCATCCTGTTATAGGTAGAAGCGAGGTTGATTTGGGGCCCAGGAACTGCCGCGGGAAATTAAGCCTATTATAGGTTGAACTGTGTAGGTTTGTAGGTTGAGAATCAACCCAAAAGAAAGAAAAAAACCACCTAAAAAGCACCCAAAATAGGTTGAAAGGCGTTACAGCCCTTTGCGGAACATAGGGCGCGGCCAAATTTTTTCCCATTTTGGGACATTTTTGATCTTTTCGACCTTTTCCCTCACTGCGTCCTCAATTCTGAGTGTATGATTCTGAAAACTATATGAGCGAAACCACAACGAGATACTTGAGGTCCTCTCATGCTTCAATTTTTTTTATTCAGCTTATATAAAATGTACTTCAATATAATCATGTTTATATGGAAATCTCCTCCCACAGGGGGAGTTGGCAATATATTATTTTGGGGTCTCATTAGGGCATATCTACACGTATTTCTGAGGTTACCTCGTCGCCGGATTTTATCTGTGGGTTCTATACCACGTGAACAATGTAATTGAATCCAACAAAAACACCCACTTCTCAGACACAATGCTCTGGTATATTCTGGTCCCAGGTTAGCGTGATACTCGTTGGGTGCTCGCCCTGTGGTGTTTTTAAGAGACTCCGAGGCTCATATTTGTTATCCAAGTCCCCGTCCCCGTAGGCGACGCGATTCAATATGCATATATATTGTCACGTGATGGAAACACGGGCATATCGAATCGCGTCGCCTACGGGGACGGGGACTTGTATAACAAATGTGAGTCGTGGAGTCTCTTTAAAACACCAGAGGGCGAGCGCCCAACGAGTATCACACTAACCTGGGACCAGAACATACCAGAGCATTGTGTCTGAGAAGTGGGTGTTTTTGTTGGATTCAATTACATTGTTCACGTGGTATAGAACCCACAGATAAAATCCGGCGACGAGGTGACCTCAGAAGTACTTGTAGATATGCCCTAATGAGACCCCAAAATAATATATTGCCAACTCCCCCTGTGGGAAGAGATTTCCATATAAACATGATTATATTGAAGTACATTTTATATAAGCTGAATAAACAAAATTGAAGCATGAGAGGACCTCAAGAATCTCGTTGCAATTTTGCTCATATAGTTTTCAGAATGATACATACAGAATTGAGGACGCAGTGAGGGAAAAGTTCGAAAAGATCAAAAATGTCCCAAAATGGGAAAAAATTTGGCCGCGCCCTATGTTCCGCAAAGGGCTGTAATCAACCTGCACCCTGTTAAATTTCAACCTAAGCTGGCTTCATAGTGTATACGGATTTGGTGTTGGTTTTTCGGGTGCACATAAACAAAGGTAAATATAATGGCGTTCGGTGTTCGGTGATTCACACTCATGTGACCACGTTCAACTTTGTATTTTGCTTGTCCTCATTCAGAAGTGGAATGGGTACCGATTTCTGGTTGCAATTAGGTTGGCGGGCATGGGACGTGTGCTCAGGGAGACCCACAAGAAATTTAACCACCGGCGAATTACAGCCACCAACATTAGGAAAGTATAAAACTGTCGTTAGGGGAATTTGAAAATTACTGAAATGCTGCCATTCTGATTTTTCATTTATTGCCTACCAGCTACAATATAATCAGGGCACAGTACAATCCAAACGCGCAAAAGAGGACACTTTTTGAGATAACATGGGCGCGCATTATTCTGGATAATACTTTATGGACCCATATGCATTGCAACCTTGTCCTTACAAGTCCTTAGTGAATAGAGAGGAAGGATCCGTCACATGGAATGCATGAAATACGCTCGCGGCGCGAAACGTGTACAGAACAACCCAGGATCGGTTCACGATGTTGAAGATGTTAAAAATGTTAACCGAACAATCGGCGTTGCGTGGTCAATGTTTGCGTTCTAGCCAGGGCAGTCCGCAGAAAACTAGGCCGGACCATAGCCAGAAACTTTTAATGACGAGAAAGCAGGGGCTCAAGGAGAAATTGTTTAGTCTCCGGTACTGTGGTCAGAATCCAGAATTGTTTTACTTATGTTTTACTTATGAAAGTTGTTAAAGAGTATTATCCGTTTCTCTACGGCGTTCGGGTGTAAATGAAAGGTAGTTTGACACATTCACCTCTGGGTGGCTTTCTTTTATCCCGAATAACATTTTGCCCAGTCTGGACCATGGACAAAGTCCTTGAATAGGAGTCTAGTCTGGGCTTTGCCAATGACTAAAGTGTTGTGTAGGGACCATAGTCCAAGGCGAAGAGGGCGGGGAAGCCAAACGAGTAGTGCCTCGGACAAAGCACTGGAATCACATTAGCATAAAATTCAGATACCAAGGCATTTCCACTCGCCCGAACATATGTTGCATCCCGGCTGTCATCTGCGATGGTTCCCAACGAACAGGAACGCATGGGATGTCCTTCATCCGAATCATCGATACGACAAACCTTACCCCATTCTTCCACAATTGCATCTTGCAGCGCGCGAGTGACCTGAGCCATTGATGCTTTGGTGCAAGTCGAAAGGGCAGCTGCAATAGTCCTGAGTTGATTAGAGTTTAGTATCCATTCCGAACCGAAGATGTCTGCCTTGCCGACTGTCTGACAACTTAGTTCAAGCTGCACCACACACAGTAATCATTCAACTTCGAATTCTGAGGCATATGTCAACTTGGAATACTACAAGCCTGGGTCAATTACTATAGTGGCAGGAGATAGCCAGCACTGTCTGTTCAGATTTACCGTAGCTGCCCTCGTTCCTTTGCTCGGGGCATGAAAGGTCTCCATAAAATGCGGCTATGCAGCATTGTTTTGGAATGTGATGTTCGAACGGAAAACTCCGAGCCATTCAAACGTGACCTGTTATGAAAACCCGATCTTTTGCCGGAGATGGGCAGGAGATAGCCAGCACAATTCTGAGCAAAACTGTCTGTTCAAATTTGCCGTAGCTGCCCTCGTTCCTTTGCTCGGGGCATGAAAGGTCTCCATAAAATGCAGCTGCAGTCTTCTTTCTGGAAGGCCCCAGCGTGCCGTCCGCCACCATCGACAGTTTTACTAAAGGAAATGGGTGAAGGGGTAATTTTCTGAGGGATGAGTTGTTTGGGACAAGTGTTGGCGGTATGAACAGAAAATCAGGTGGAAAGAAAACGAATTAAACATGTAACAAGTTACAAGGCCGCGAGGAGTCAACCAAAGGTTGAACGAACGGCCTCTCCAGTATCAATTAGAAATATTGGACGCTAACTTGATGTCTATTGTAAGAGTCTAGCTTACTGATCTGATAAAGTTCACTCCGTAACGCAGCCCGGGTTACTGTTAGTTGCTCATAATGCATAGCGTCGGCAGACGCCTAAATCTGATGCATAATGAGCAATATGCATTATGAACACGTTCTTCACAGGACCCCCAAAACCTACGCATTATGAGCAGTATACATTATGACCTCATGCATTGTGAACGATCCCATTGTACATATGAAATAATGAAGGCATTTTATTTTCCCACTGGTTGGTTTCGTTCTTTTAAACTCATCAGGTGGGCCACACAGCCCACAACCAACCGAGCACACCATCACGCAAACAATTTGGCAGATTGTTTCCCGCGATGAAGCCATGACAGAGGCAAGAAAACTGGCCAGGTTGTCCTGTTACCATCAGCCCAAAGCATCCTCGACTGGCCAGAAAGAAGTTGTGACTGGCCAGGCCAAATTTCAATCTGTTCCCCCAGAACCCAAACAGAGGTCGCAGCTTGCCAGGCGACGACCCCGATGCCCCCTGATGCCCAAACAGAAGTCGCAGCTCGCCAGGCCACAGCCTCAAGCCCCCAGAACCCAAACAGAAGTCGCAGTTTGCCAAACCACGACCTCAAGCCCCCAGAACCCAAACAGAGGCCGTGGCTTGCCAGGCCACGACCTCAAGTCCCCAGAACCCAAACAGAAGTCGCAGTTTGCCAAACCACGACCTCAAGCCCCCAGAACCCAAACAGAAGTCATAGCTTGCCAGGCCACAACCTCAAGCCCCCAGAACCCAACAAAGAGTCACAACCTGCCAAGCCACGACCCCGATGCCCCCTGATGCCCAAACAGAAGTCGAAGCTTGCCAGGCTACGACCTCAAGCGCCCAGAACCCAAACAAAGGTCGCAGCTTGCCGGGCCACGACCTCAAGCCCCCAGAACCCAAACAGAAGTCGCAGGTTGCCAAACCACGACCGCAAGTCCCCAGAACCCAAACAGAGGTCGCAGTTTGCCAGGCCCTCGAGACCCTAGAACCCAACCAATGAGCGCAGTTTGCGTTATCGCTGAGAACCCAGATAGAGATCGCAGCTTACCAGTCTATACAACCTCGATCCTCGGGACCGTCTTGCCATGAAGTCTCAGAGTAAGTCCAAATTGAGCATCCGTCAGATCAGCAGAGGAGGCCAACTTACTAACTTAAGTTGCCGTATGAGAGTCCGTGTTGGAGGGTTATTCATTTGGAGTGCTGATCGAGGTGGTGCGAGATTGTTCTGCACCTCAAATAAAACGAGATAAAGGTCAGGGAGATATTCGTTAGTTACCCAAATTCGCAACACTTCCTTGTGGCTCCGATCATCATGTACCAGCCTCCAATTACAAGTAATCCTGCGCTGAAAATCGTCAAGGAGCACAGAGCAACCACAGATCAGAATGAGAACTGTGCTCGTCGTAATGCAATGACAGTTCCCTGAGAGGAGAAGAGCCCCCGCGCCTTGGGATTCTTCTCCTACCAGGGAGCTGTCATTAAACGTCGACCAGCACCGCACCTTTTGGAAGTTGCCCTTGAAATTTCCTGATTAGCGTGAGATTATCTTGTCTGCTATTTGATGTAATCAGGATGCACGAACGGTACTAGTGTGGGGTTGCAACTTAAGTTGACCTTCTTTATTCGAGTCGTTTAGGCCATAAATAGGCCACGCACAAATTCTTCATCCTTGTCGCCGAAATGTCTTCCTAGAGGAGATTTGTGAGCGACATCAAAAGAAGGCCAAAATAGAAGTGAAACTCAACGGTGTTTGGCACTTAGGCAATTGAGTTGTGATTGATCCCCCAGAACCCAAAATGGACTCGGAACACCGATCCAATGATCCCCAGAGCCCAAATAAAGGGATTCGGCACGACTGACAAGGTCGCACTCAATCCAATGATTCTCAAGAGACCGGGACCCGGATACATGGAGTTGATGGCACAACTGGCAAGGTTGTGCTCACTGCAATAATCCAGAGCCGCACTGGAAGGATTTGGCTCCACCGGTGTTGCAATCAATCCAGCAGAACCCGGATACATGAATTCGATGCAACTGGCAAGGTTGCACTCAATCCAATAATCCAGAGCTCCGTTGGATAGATTCCGCACCGCTGGACTAAATCCACCAGAGCCCGGATACATGAAGTCGGCGCAAGTGGCAAGGTTGCACCGACTCCAATAATCCAGAGCCGGCTTCCGCGAAGGAATGAGGGAAATGTGGCTCAAACCGCATGCTTTATATACCATTTCGGCTTGCGGTATCCCGGCCCCGACGGGCTTCGGAATTCTCTTTCCGCCTTCTTGATCTCCGACCCGGGTCCGGGGAGAATGAACCTGTGGCTTGTCTCACTTACTGTTTCAAGACAGCGCGGGCCAGAGATTATATCCAGGGCTAATACGAAGCTTTCTGTTTCTTCAGATTCTGAGATCGCCCTCAGGAACGTTACTGAGGCATGGCCCGTGTGCCCAGCATCAGCGGGGTCCCAGCCTGCTTGTTGATCCATTTGTGGATACATTTGTGGATAGTATTTGACATTTGTGGACATCATTTATGGTTCCCGACAGGGTCGGCCCAGAAATGATTCCGCAAACGGGCAGCGTCCACAAATAAGTCAGTGTCCACAAATGTGAAATACTGCGTCCACAAATCCCGTCCACAAAATTATTATCGGAGCTGGAGTGGATGATAGTGATTACATGCATGCCTCTTTAATACAATACAGAGAGCGCCGGGGCCCGCAGTGTTCGCCCGAAGGACGAAGGCCTTAATTTAAGGCCTTCGGTGTTTTTCACCGGGACTTCAAGCCCTTCGGAAGCACACAATGTGAAATTCGGTGCGGCGTGTTCCTAGGTGCTCCGAAAACTTGATCAAAATTCATACCCAGCACTTCGGTAAAATAGGAAAACCTTAACTCGATCATCCGGTGATCCCCAAAATTTCATGATACCCGGTAAACTTTTGCGTAATACGTACTGCCATAGTGGCTACGTAAGCTTACCAAGTCCGTCGCCAAATTTACCTCTGAAACGACCACCAAGTAGCCATGTAATTATTGATTGGTTCTATATTGCCATCTTCGGATGGAAGGAATATGTTTGAACAATTTCTGCTTGAAAATACAGGTACACCAGACCAATTCTTGCTGAGAAGAACTTTCATTATAGCCAATGGCAGTACCGAAGGCGCGAGCGAAATTTTTCTGATTTCGAAGGTTTTCAGAGAATTAGCTGTAGCTCGGTCAATTCTCTATGGAATTGGATGAATCCTAGCTGGAAATTCCAGGCTAATTCAGCTGCAATTAGTGATAGAAAAAGAGTTGCAATAATATTGGGATCACTGATATTCGGCTCTGATCTGTGGGGCCGGCTGCACTCCGAGGCAGGCTTATCAGTGGCATGTCTTTCCAGCCACAACGTCCTCTTGGACTTCTTCTCCGATATTTTCCGTGCGCCGGCGCCGGGATAACTACTAACTCCCTCGGCGCCGGCCATTGTCTTATTTAATGCAGGGGGTCAAGGTAAGAAACGGGAAATAGCCTTCTATGTTTCACTGCCGCAACTCCCAAAGCCCAGGCGCAGATACTCACATCGTACATGTTCTCAAGGATCGGGTCCTAATTACCATGTTCCCTGCGGATTCCGGGGTATCTGCGGAATGCTTTACCCACGGCGGACAGCGCACGTATCTGGGATTCCTCGATGGATCGATCATGAGGCTCACGTTCTTTGACATTGGCTTTCAAGACGTAAGCTCATATCATACTGTAGCTTTTGATCAAATTTGAATTCCCCTTGCAGACGAACCCTTACAAAAGAGTCTTGCGTGGCCGAACTGGCCAACCAATCACACACATATTTTCGGATGGCTCAGCCATCCTCTTTACATCGGAATGTGGGATTGCCTTGGCCTCCCCCGGTAGATTCGAGATGGTGTCATTCCAAAGGGCCTTGCGAAGCTGGAAAGATGGAATGACAAGGTGATTGACGTCCCTTGGGCTAATTTCCATCTGACATTTTGAACAGTCCCCCTGCTGAAAGGCCGGGGGAGTTTTTTTTTTTGCGCTGCCCTTTGAATAGCCTCTGTCAGAAGCGTGAGACAGGTGCCGCAGAATGTATCAAGTTGTTTTCTTACACTCACATCACGCTTGAAGCGCGAGACGGGTGCTCTAGAGGGTCTAGAGTGGTTCCAGTGTACTCAAGTTTCAATCAATATATGTACTTGAATCCTGATTTTCTTTATGAAGATTAATTTCTGATACTTGTCAAGAATGAACGCGCGAGCCGCTGGCATTAAAGTAAGCTGGCCCACGCCTCCCCCACTCTGACATTTCCTTATAAGGCATATCTAATCAAATCTATCTGATGGATCCGTAGGGTCGGATGAGCATGTGAGTAAATCAACTTCAAGAGCCACTTCCCCATGGGCCCAGTAGTCTAGTGGTTAGGACCTCGGCGTAGACGTGTTCGACATGGTTCGAGCCCGAGATGTAGTGTATTTTTTTGGCCGTTCTTTTTGAAGTCGCCGCTACCCCTGTGCAGGAGTTGGCTTGATTTCAATACCAAACAGTCATGCACCATGCGTATATATTCTGTTTATATGTATACCTACCAAGTGCCATGACAATCGGTTCTCTACAAATTGAGGTACATGACATTTTGCAATAACATCAGTAGTTTTTTGGGCTAGGGGCCTGATGTTCATCAATACCCATTTGTTTTCCCTCGAATTTTTTGTATATCCTAATTTGAGACACCTGTTGGTTTAATTTGAGCCACTTGCCAAGGCAATTGGACAAAAACTGAGCTCAAGCAGATGTAATTTGCACTGCAAAGCTAAGTATACATGTAATAAGAGGTTGGATGTTAGGGTAGGTATCCATTGATGTCAAAAAAATATTTGACACTGAAGAGAGCAACCACAGCATGTACAGAGTAGACGTCACATAAAGGGAGGGTAGAAAACAATGTCGCTGCCCGGACTCGAACCCACGCGGTTGATAAGGTCACGTGAGTGTCAGAGTGGGGGAGGCCAAGGGGGGTTATTAAAGTACGTCGATGTTTGCGCATCACCGCATCTTGCCGACTAGCCACGTGATCGGCAAAATTGCCGAACTGCACATCATCGAGATTTTCCGACGGGCGTCATATGAGTATTATCCCACGAATTGTTTTCGTTTATTCTTTCGTAATTACCACCACTACACTTCGAAATGGTTACCATGATGTCTGAGCTCAGTTATGAGGTCGATTTTACAGCCGGTATTGAACCTTTTGAGCCCATTCAACGCACATACTTCGTCAATTTCGTTGACGAAACCAACCGACTTGTCAAAGCCGGGCCTGTCGGGCGAATCCGTGCGGTTTGGGGGGTAGGCGATGAACGAGTGAACACTTTATTTTTTTTTCTGTGTAACTTTACTGACTTTGTAGGTTGTCGTCCTGAGTCGACCCCAAGGTGATGGACTGGCCCAGCAGTTCGAAATGGTGAATAAAGAGTTGGAAGATGTACTTCTAATAGATCGGCTTCAAACTACCCGAGTTTGTGATGACTTTGACTCGGTGCTCATGAAAGCTGACTTTTTTAGATATTCTCGAGTCGTACCGATTGGTCTGGCGACGGTGATATTAAGATCCTCGTCACCAGCAGAACACGGCAGGTGATACTTATGAAAACCGTGGTAGCTTGAACTCAATTTCAATACAGTCCGTCCGAGCTGCGCCAATACCTGGGCTCCCGGCCTTAATGCCAATCGACTCCTTGCTCGAAGTAGGAGCGATTCTCTTTTGCCAGTTTCATATGACGCGGGAAGACGTGGTCGTTGAACAGGCTGGTTCTACCTCACTCATTTTTCATAGAGTGTGTCCATTCTCTTTTTGTTCTCTTCACCTGGCCAACGCTTCTTCCCCTTTTATCAGATTTATCAGCTTTCCGCAACATCTATCCGCCGTTTGTTCTATTCCGACGCATGAATCGCTCTCGCCCCCCCCCCCCCCCCCCCCCCCCCCGCATGTAAACGGACAATTGTCCACAACATATCATACCTCACGTTCGGGCTGTATATAGTCGATGCAATGACACAGAGGCTAAAACTATTGTACATTAGGATCCTTTATACATCCTCTCTCCGCGAAGGATAACACTTCCAATCTCCGCCGTGTACTCTGTATTTCCTCATCACTACTATCCTCAACTTCTTCGACCGTCCGTTTCTTATCTTGGAGTCCCGACGGTTTCAGCAATCTTTTATGAAGCTCCCGCTCTGCGCGTTTCAGATACGCGTTCTGTTTGACTTCAGCTTCTGAGATCAGTCGTAAGGAAAATCTGACCTTGGTGAGTTCGTTGGTAAGCAGCGTCAAGGTCCTCATCACCAGTTTGCACACGTAAGTGTCGCCCTTCTCTTTGCTCTGCTTCTTGAAAGCCACGATACTGACCCCGACTTCCACAACATCTCCTTGGCGGAATCCCGGGTCTTTTCGGATATACCTGACACACGTTATAATGAGGACGTTCGGGAGGAATGTAACACTCACTCTTTATTCTTCAATTCCAAATAGCTGACCTCGTTTTCAAAGCAGTGGGCAAGATCTGCGGTTTGGAGCTTTGTCAAGATACCAGCCGGATCGACGTAGCGGTCAAAAGGGTATCTGGTACTGCCCATGACATTGCGCCCACTTGAAAAATAGCGATTTTCGGCACTGATCAAAAGGCCGTGGTCTGGGTCAATACAATTGGGTGCCCAATTTTCAACCTTATTGGATTCGAACGTGGATGCCAATTCAAACGCCAATGCTTCAACTTTATTAACCGCGACTTTGAAGACCTCTGCGTTGAATCCAGCGATTGTGACTCGCTGACGCAAAAACCTGACGCGGTCGCGATGAATCCTTAAGGAGGTCATTAGACTTGTTCTTGTGATACGTCAGTCCTACTCACTTCATCTTCCTCACAGGCGGTAATTCTGATGCTTTTAAAATTCCCACGATGCTGATAACCGCTTCTTTCCGAGAATCAGCTTCAGGCGCCATGATTCGGGCGCTGAAACCATCGGCCGCTGTCTTGACAGACATGACGCTAGGCTAACAATTGTGTAAGATTCGAATTTTCATCGCAAGCAAAACAAAATGGCGCTCACATCTAACGTGGCGCCGGGCAAGGCATCAATGCCTTTACAAAGGCCTTTCATCGTTCCCGTCCAGGATGTTAACTGTTTGACTATTATGCGTGTCAGCTTCCGTTTCCATGAAGCACAAACTATCACTCACCTGCTGCTTCGTCGTTGGAGAACTTATCCATGTTGGGAGTGCAAACGGTCCGCGTCCGTTCAATCAGTTCGGTGTTCGGTTGCTTGAAACAGGTACATATATCGGCACTTTTGAATTCTAATGCCACTTTGACCCATAGGAGCGGAGAAAGGGGAGAGGGGGAAAGGGGGGGTACGGGTGAATAATGGAAGCCGAATTTAGAGGGGCTCTCGGAACATCTAATCCACTTGATCCCGTCGCAGGGAACCTGTCCCAGACTAATTTTTATTTTATTTTAATCTGATCCCCCTCCTCTGCTCCTACCCTCCGACCATCGCAGTTTGTCACTAGTTGCAGTGGCATTTAGAGACGGGCGGATCAATATGATCGGTAAGAACGGATCAATGATGTGCCTTTATAGCTGCTAGGGGCAGTAGATTGTTTATTTCTCAGGAGGTAATATATTTCGTGGTTTAAAAGGGATTATTTTTTCTACCTGTCCCATGCCCACAGATCCTCATCTGACCGGTTGAGAACCTTACACCAAATGATTCTTCCCGCATATGTCTACCGGAGGAAGGAAAGTGATTCGGAAGTGAGTATTGGAACAGTTGAACGCGTATCTTTCCTAATGTTGAGTTTATAGGATGATTTATGATGATGAGGCTGAAGAGGACAACGCGCTTGAGAGGGATCATGACTCTGATGCTGAACAAGACGGCAGTGAAGGTGGACAGGACGGGCATGTGAACGAGGACGAGGATATGGAAGAGGAAAACCTGTCCGTTCTTTGAAAATTTGCCTCGTTTGATGCTCAACTCTTTAGGTTATCTGATTGGGAACAGACGGCTCGCAGTTCATCGGATGTGGAACTCAGTGGCAGTGAAGGAGCGTCACCTACTAAGGCTCCAAAACCCAAGTCTCCGAAGAAAAAGTGAGAACTCGATTGGATTATATTAATTTCTATCAATGGAGGCTGACCGCAAAATTGCAGCAGCCGTAGTACACCGCCTCTTCAGACTCGGAGTCGGGCCGCTAAACAAGCTCTCCTAACCAAAGAGCTTGATACCACCGGACATGCAACGTACTTTCTGGTCCTGCTATTATTTTTTTGGTACTTGTCTGAAACTGTTCCTAGATCCCGTTCGGACAAAGCGGCTAGGATTCAGACTGGACCGGCCAAGTCGCTCAAAGGTTCGAAGAGCGTGCAGAAGACCCTTAACGTTCGCACGGCCAAGAGAACCACCGATACCTCTCAAGGCGATTTGAATGTCTCAGCCGATGAGTATAAGTACGTTTACGTTCATGTCTATTGCGCGCTTTCTATTGAATGGCGGCTATTCGTTCCCTTATCAGAGAATTCCTCAAATACAAGCAGTTTATTGAGAGGGCTGCGTGCGTTGCTGAATGACTAACCTTCGTTTGTTGCATAGTAGTAGAAGGCCCAGACAAAATGCTTGCCCTTGCATTTTGCCTCGTAGTCGGCGCGACGTTGGACGATCTCCTTCGTTTCCCCGATTTTGATGTCGATGTAATCGATTTCGACTTCGGGGGGGGGGGCGATCGCGATCGAGTTGTACGCTAGGTCGTTGATGCTACACTGAACGTAGCACAAACCGGCTTTCGGGAGTAGGCGGTTGAACACGTTAAAAATTAAATTACATTGATCGTAGAATATTTTGGCGTTCACGTTCAGGCAGATATGGGTGCCGCATTGGTAGCGCTGAAAAAAAAACCCGTGAAAGGAGCCGAAAATGACCGAAAACTAACTTACTGTGGTGGTGGACGGTTGAGAAATGAGAAAATCCGAATTCAACTCCGATCCCGCAGTATATGCCGGCGGCGGCGCACCTCACCGGCAATTCCCGGACTCGAAAATAAAATAAAAAACGGTGGGCTAGGATTTTGTTATTCGTGTTTGTATGTGAGTGGTGACATATGGATACATGTTGGATCACGTGACATTGATGGATGGACTTAGCATATTTTTCTTAAAGTTGATGGATCCTCGAGAGCTGGGAGTTCATTTGTTTAACTTTTGATAGTGTAACCGATTTATCAATACATTGTTGAACGAGTCGCGGGTACACGGGTCGGGTACACGGGTTGAGCACGGGTCTGAAATCACGACCCGTACCCGTACCCGTCCTCACCCGCGGGTACAAACCCACGGGTGTACCCGCAACCCGTGTCTTTCCTTACAGCTTTTTAACAAATAACTTGTGGCTTGTTTGGCCTTGTCAGCTTGCGCCCAAGCTCGCAAGCTCAAAGTGCGAAAAAATACCCCTCAGAAAATGCAAAGCAAGATCAGATGAACTCTTATAGACATGTGGGGATGCCTTGTGGGATTTTTCAGGACTGCTGCATCCGAGGAAATAATGTTGACCAATATGTTGGACCAGGAATGTTCAGATAGATTAGGGGAATCAGTAGGTACCCTCAGAACGCTATCTATGACCCTGTGGAATGCAAAATAGGGTGAACAAGAGTGTCAAACAAGATCACTTTAAATCGTGAGGTATGGAGTACCCTGGGTGCCAATTGTCAATATCAATGGATGATAAAATGCCAACAGTTGTGTTTTGGGATTTGCAACATCATGAGGAGCGCATAGTAAGGCCTGAATGCAATTTCCCTAGATGTCCAATTTGTGATGTTCTTCATGACCAGAGTATGATGCATCACCAGGAGGGTGTCTGAGGAGCATAAGGGAACATATCAATGTATCCAGCAGTCATTTCCATTTGTATATCCCCAAGATATTATCGCCAGGACCCAATTTATCAAGTGTCACTTTCCACCCAATTATTGCACTGTAATACGCTCTGCTGTGTACCAGTTGACATCAAAGAACCTATAACAACATGCATATGTAGTTAGATCATCTAAAACGGTTGAAATGTGAGCCAGAGAAGGGCTGATGTTGAAAATTCCCTTTTTGGGCTGAAAGTGTTAGTGTCCCAAAAAGAAAATTTATTGGCCAATCTTTTGATCCCTATAGCCAAACTAGTCATCTATATCATTTTTCAATTGGTGGTCCCATTGGCCCGTAAAATGCAAAATACTTTCCCAGAGCCAGTGCTTTTTGACCAAATAGGGGCTCTTAAAGCAACCAGGCATCAATTGCATCCCAATACAGGCAGCCATCAATGGTAGGGCAGCTATAAAACCCTAATACAGGCAGCCATCAACTTTAAGGAGTCATCTTGATGTGAGTGCACCATGGTAAGGGTGGTAACATGCAAATATTATTATCTAGCCATGGTAATGGCAGGCAACATGCACAGATCTGCTAAGTTGTTTCGATCTCAGTGGCCGTGGTAACCGTGGTCACAGCCGACAGGAGGCGCATCAGTCTGATCCAGTGATGCTGACCTCGGCCTGTTTTGGCGGGTCATGTGCTGGCAGTGTCTGTGGTAGCTGTGGGCACTGAGGTACATCAGTAGTTTATTGACCTCCAAAAAATGTACTCATGGTAATGGTGGTTGCTTAACCCAGTCACAAATTTACTGACCACCAAAGTGACGGACAGTGGTAACAGTGGTTGATCAGACAAGTCAGCATTTTCTGTGACTCCTAAGAATGTATTCATGGTATGTGTGGTACCTCTTCCAAGTCACAAACTTTGGTCAAAGTGTTGGCAATACTCATGGTATGCATGGTAATCTAAGTCAGTAAAATTGTATAGCTACCCCACCACACACCACTGGAAGCAGTCTAATGGAGAGTAAAATTGAAAATTTCTTCCACCGGTACCTCAGAAAAGACTGTGGTTACCATGGAATAAGGATGGAATATCGGTGGTAAGGAAATCACCCAAAATTGCCTATAATTATAAGAGCTTATGGGGGTACTTAGCTCCTATAACTATAGAGGAATGTTGGGATTATCAGGTGGCCATGAACTGGTGCTCCGTGACCAATCCGCGCACAGGAAATATATTTGTTTGTACGAGGGTCTTGAATTGACGCCCAATCAGGGAACCGGCATATTGCATGATATACTTGGCTCTGATGGCATGAATTGACAGCCCGTCGGTGGTCGTTCACTGAAGCCGAAGAGAATAAGTGCGTTTCTGTTCCTCTGACCACGGCATGTGCGAAATATGCGAAATATACTTGACAATTCCGAGCAAAATGGTCATGTCGTCAATATTATTTATTTATTTATTACACCGCCAAAGTGCCGACACGTAGCCCCCAGCCGGCCGCGATCGGTCGGTCAGACACATGTCGGTGACAGCTGGGTTCCAGCATACGAACTGCTGGATTCCATCTGAAATCGCCAATGGGTCCAGCCTGAGGCTGGTCCCAGCTCTGCCTGGAATTCAACTGACCTTCCAGCTGGTTTACAGAATCCATGTGCACTTACATCCAGCCGAGCATTCTGGTTGATATGATTTGTACCGTAAATTCGACAAAAATTCGAACAAAAAGTAAATGAATTGTTTCATGTTGGTTTCATGTGTACATAGCCAAGTTCGCGGTGTAGTCTTAAGGCTCCAACCATTTCCATTTTAAACCCTTTCTAACTGGCTTGCGTTGAGGAGCACGTGGTGTAGCGAGGACGCAGTGGCCGGCGCAAGTTCCCGAGTCTTGCTAAGCTCTCGTGGGTCCGAGTTCTGCGCGCCGAGTCGTCCCGAGCTCCCGTGGAGGTCTCGGCGTAAGTCTCGGCCAGCTCAAGCACCCGCATTCTCGGCCGAGTCCTGCCGAGTTCTCGACGGTCGGCCGGATCAGATGCGTGCCGTGCATGACCGTGAGATGTAAGTCTCGGCCTAAGTCTGAAGCTCCCGCAGAGGTCTCGGCGTAAGTCTCGGCCAGCGCAACCGCGTTATCAGCTCCCGTGGGCCGGGCCAGGTCAGTTGCCGTGCATGCCCGGTGCCTCGGCATGAAAAGGCCCTTCTTGGCGTTCTCGCCCCGGCTCGAGTCCTGCCAAGTTTCCAGGTCCTGCCGAGTTTTTCGGGCAAGCGTGAGATGCCGGAGGTCTGGCCCATCATAGTTGTGTACTGCTCGATAATATTAAATAGACTAGTTAGTGTAAGCCCGTCAAAAATTGACGGGTATGTATATGGCTCCTAATATGTTCTCCTCCCGTCCTCTCGTGCCCTTCCCCATTTTTTTTTGTCCTGACAACAAGCCTGAGTCCCGATTTGGTAATCGATACTGCAGGTGCAGATTTCATCCAGGAGGGAATTAAATCATAGGAATAGCACCATAGGAAGGTCCTCTAAACATCTGCCAGAGTGAAATTTCCAAAATATGAATTTATGTTTTTCTGAAGCCGATTTCGCGCTTTTGATGGCGGATCGGCCGGGACGGTGGCTGTGCTGCGCCACTCCCGACGGTCGTTCTCTACCACCTCGGCGCAACAGGACCGGTGGTCGAAGTGGATGGAAGTGAAATATGAGACCAATATGCCGCTGATACGTTGACTCCTTCGACCATGGTGCCAACTTACATAAGCAAATGATGTAGGATTCAATTTATTTTAAGGCTTAGAAAACTTCGCATTAATGACCCCGACAATCCCGACGTCGACGGGCGCAACGGCGACGAAGAAGTCGGCGGGAGGTTGGCGAGAAGACTTGTAGAGGGCGTTGAAGTGCTAAGCGAGACGTGGGAGATCAGCATCGAGACGTGGGAGATCAACATCACGGCCATCAAACTGCGCGCCATCGTTGGGGGGATAGCGCTTTCTGGCAAACACGTCGCTCGTTGATCGTTCTTTCTTCCTTTCCCCCACCACTCGCTCCCTCTTCTGGCGGCAATTCTTGTCTGAGCCCGCAATCCAGCCTCGCTCTACATCTCCCATTCCCCGGCTGTGCCATACTCGTCGGCCCTTCCGCAAGCCATCCCCGCGCAAAATTTCCCGGTCCTGTACAGATCCCACCACCCGCGCACATGGGATCTCAAGCTTCAAGACTCATCAGGATCCCTTCCATATCTCAAGCATACAATTATCCAAGAGTCTGCTTCTCGTGCAAGACTTCCGAGGCTTCTGCGCCCTCAACATCCAAGACCTCCAAGCCCTCGACTATCCTTCCGCTGTACAGCCCCCTTCTCATGTTTTGTGCGCTGTCATAGCGACTCATTTATTAGCCAGCGTTCCCGATCTCCACCTTTCTCGTGAGTGATGTTTATTTGAATAGATATGTTACTAACATTTCTCTCCGTGCGTAGTTAATATTTAGTGACCGCGGGTACGACGAGGACACGCCCTCTTGAGTCTTTCGGCGATGGGACCGCCAGTGACAACACTAATGCGTTCCCCACGCCCAAGCTCCCGAGCAGGACAACATGTGGACGATCAGCCCCCCCCCCACACCCTTCTCCAACGCGAACACAAACGCCCCACCGCAGCATGCGCACACGCAAGAACCTCACGCCGTCCGTGCTCATCCGCTCGATGCGCCGATGCGCGCAACTTCGCGCATGGCTGTCCCCGCCATCTTGAAGAAGTGGCTGCACAGCGCGGTCTTCGCCGACAACGCATACAGCATGCTCACGGGGGGGAATTGTGTGTTCATCCTTGCTGTGCGTGGTCTCGACGCAAGCGTGGAAGTATCTTAATTAGTCAGTCGTATGTATTCTGTATGCTGAATACATTTCTTTTCTGCTATTTCGATTGTTTCGAGCGAGCAGATCAAATTATTGTGAAACTACATGAGCTACCTTGCTGCTACCTTGTTGCTACTGAGAGCCTGTGCCAAATCTACTGGGCGCTACCAGGCTTTAGCAGGGCTGCTACCGGGTTCTCCCACCGGGGGGGGCCTGTCTACCCAGCTACCCTGACTACTTGCACTACTGGGCGCTACCCAGACATGTGGTTTTTTCCTGATGCAGGTCACCTAGCCACCCACCCCTACCCCGTGTTTGAAATTTTTCGGCCCGAGTTTTCCCCAGATTTCTTATCCCTCTAACAAAAGTGTTTCTTTTGCTCGTCTAAGAAGATCTGCTAGAAGGATTTCCATTTACAGCTCTTTGCGGAACATAGGGCGTGGCCTGATTTCTTTCAAAATTTGAGATTTTCACGAGATCGGTCGTAGCACGCTCAATTCTGCACCATTTACCTTGAAAGTGGGACCGATAGATTTGCATTTCCATTCTAGAGGGCACCTCGTCCTCGAATGCATCGACAACATGAGAATTGCCTTTTTCGGCAAATATCGAGGGTTCCGGGCAGAATTGCCGTAGCATTAGATATACTTGTTAGAATGACCTAGTTTTTGAATATGTCATACATGAACGGATACCAGAGGGCATCTCCTCCTCGGATAGCTGTCCTACAACACCATTCACATCTGGTGTAGAGCTAGAGTTGGACTAAATTTGTAATCTTCAATACATTTGAAGCATGATATATATTCAAAATATGAGGATGACATTGCCCACTGGTATCTGTTCATATATGATATATTCAAAAACTAGGTCATTCTAGCAAGTATATCTAATGCTACGGCAATTCTGCCCGGAACCCTCGATATTTGCCGAAAAAGACAATTCTGACGCTGTCGATGCATTCGGGGACCTGGTGCCCTCTAGAATGGAAATGCGAACTATCGGTCCTACTTTCAAGGGAAATAGTGCAGAATTGAGGAGAGCATTTGGGAAATGGGAATGGCGGCGTGATCGGGACGGCGGCAGCGGCGGCAAGGGGTTACGGAGAAACCCGAAGTAAAGCGGACCTTGAATTTTAATGAGTCTCGGAAAGCTCCGATGTGTGTGACAGATGATGTCAGCGTCGCACCCCTAAGTTTCTGCCATGCTGCCTGTCTTTCCCTGTCGCCAGACATTGCCATGGCCGAGGGTCCGTGCCCTATACCCAAGACCAAGAAAAATAACCGTCGCCAACTTGCCAGTGTACGTATACTATTTATGAACGGGTGGTCTAATTTTAATTTGTACGCAGTAGTACTATAGTACTAGCTAGTATGTACCTCAAACAAAGATTGTGTCGTTCAAGTTTTGCCCACTGTGCCTGTATTTGTTGCGGGGTACAGACTGATATTATTGCACTTGACGGCAGATGTGGCACACGAATGAAGTTTATCGCGACCCGCGCTGGCCTTACAGAGCCGAATGTCGAGATTGGGGGACACATGTTGTTGTAGTTGAGGGACGGACACTGAATATTGACCATGGAACGAGAGTAGAGGGTCGCCTGGAGGAGGAAGGGAAGGGAAGCGGCAGCCCGGGTTCATTTCAAACTCCGATCATTTGCCGCCGCGAATGCCGCCGCTGGTCACGCCGTGATTCTCAAATCCCAAACTTTCACGAATTGAGCGTGCTACGGCCAATCTCGTGAAAATCTCAAATTTTGAAAGAAATCGGGCCGCGCCCTATGTTCTGCAAAGAGCTGTAATTCAAAACTGAGTGAGGTAAAAAAAGAATATCTGATCCTGGATTTGGTCACATGCACTGAAAAAAAATGAAAAAGAGCCTACATACCTCCCAAAAATCTTCAAATTACCCAAATTTCATGTCCACTCTTTGGTCCGAGACGATTCGCCCAGAAACGGGCTCAAAACACCCTGTTGCATTATTTTTTGCCACCACTGTATACTATGGAACAAATTGTGCATAAATTCATGAAATCACTCAACATTCATGCCAGTATTTTATTTGAAGTGATTTGGACAAGAAATAAGCCCAAACGACCGCGTGCAGAACATAATGGCGCCACTGTAAACTATAAGAAGGGCAACAAACTCGCGTTGAATCTTGCAAGACGAGCGGAATTCGAAATTTGATTAATTTACGGATGGGCAAAAATCGAATGGGTGAGATGGGCTAAGAATTGAGCACCCCTAATTCCGGCATGAGATATTTATAACGCGCGCTTGCTGATGTCGAAACGCAGAAAATATTGCACAACTTGATTCGCCGGTGGTTAAATTTTGTGATGGTCTCCCTGAGCATCCATTCCATGCCCACAAACCCGATTCCGACTAGAAATCTGTACCCATTCCACTTCTGAATGCAGGTAGGTAGGTAGGTAGGTAGTATTACACGGCACGGTCCGGATAACGAACGCCGGTTTCCAGGAATTAATACTCTTCCTATACTTTAAAACACGGCGGACACAGCCACTAAAGTCAGGTGATAAAGTCACATTTATTGCACGTCCGCGGTCTCGGAATCCGCCGTGTACCCCCGTACTCCAGTGATCTCCCTAAGGCCTGAGGCCTTACCTTCATCCTAAGGCCTTAGGTTAAGCCTTAGACCAGCACGGAGACTTGGTATTTTTGAGTTAAGGCCTTAGAGAGTCACGTGAAGGTGCCCGTGCCTGGCAATCTTTTCTTCACAAAGCCGCAGCACCGAAGTAATGGCTGGCAGTGAAAAAGCAACAATCTAGCGGCATTTCCACGAGCTCCCTGGGACGAATTCGAAGCACAAGCGAGCATGCTCAGGCTGCCATGCATGTGTCAAGAACACCCTCAGGCATCCGCCTGTCGAATGGAATGAGGTCCAGCCACCGCCTGCGGGTCGAGATCGAAATCGATGATGATGAAGTGTGGGGTGCATATATTTGCGTAGATTTCTCAGTTACAGCTTGGTTACAGCCCGCCAGGATTATTTCCTTTTTTGGTCCTAAGGCCTGGGCTAAGGCCTAAGATCTAAGGCCTTAAATGAACCTAAGCCCTTAACTCACCAGAAGATCTTCATTTAAGGCCTTAGGGAGGTCACTGCCGTACTCTGTATCCGCCGTGTGCGGGCGAAACTGGGATTCAGCCGTGTGACGCTATTATGTTCTATACTCGGTCGTTTGGGCTCATCTCCGATCCAAATCACTTCAAGCAAAATGCTGACATGAATGTTGAGTGATCTTATGAATTTAAAAGCCATTTTTTCTCTAGCCTACCTGGTTCAATCCCTCTAAATAAATAAATTTGGTGATTCCCGAAAAATCGAGTCTGTGGATTCATTTTTTACCAAAGAATCGTGTATACAGTCAGAAATTACTCGGAACGACGACCATATTTATATGCTGGTTAACATAAATTGATAGGGATTTGAGCTCACACCGGGGCGTACAAGTTGGCTATTTTGGTGATTTTTGGCCAAAAATGCTCAGAATGACCAACTTGTTCGAGGCATCGCATTTTCACTTTTTGACCACCATTAAATTACATTTGTTTGCACTGGAATGGAGAGCACAAAGCCTTCCCGGAAAGGACCTGGGGCACTAGAAGGAAATGTAAAGAGACAGTTCTAACCGAAATTGCGCTGGCTATCCAGCAAACAAGGTCCCGTGAAAATCCGGTTTGAAATGACTCCAAACAGGGCAATTTACTGATTTGATGCGAAACTCGGCACACCAAGCCGTCATTAAATTGCATTTGTTTGCCCTGGAATGGAGAACACAAAGCCTTCCCAGAAAGGACCTGGGGCACTAGAAGGAAATGTAAAGAGACAGTTCTAACCGAAATTGTTCTGGCTATCCAGCAAACAAGGTCCTGTGAAAATCCGCTTTAAAATGGCTCCAAACAGGGCAATTTACTGATTTGATGTGAAACTCGGCACCCCGGCTGGGTGAATGCATCCTCCAACACGGTCACAGAAAATTTAACCTCCAATGAACCACGTTATGGAATATTTTTGAATTTTCTGGCTGTGCGCATATTTTATCCCTTCCAGGCGCAGAAGTGGAATGAGTGTTCATTTTCTAGTCAAATCATGGTCTGGCTGGGTGAATTCACAGAGAGTTTAACCTCTGGCGAATCACGTTGTGGAATATTTGCTGAATTTTGTGGCTGTGCGCATATTTTACCTCTTCCCGGTGGAAAAGTGGAATGAGTGTTCATTTTGTCCTCGATTCATAGTCCAGCCCGGTGAATGCGACCTTCAACAAGCGCACAGAAACTTTCACCCTATTTTTTTGATCTTTCTGGCCGTGCGCATATTTTATCCCTTCCCGGTGCAGAAGTGGAATCAGGCTTCATTTTCTGGTCAAATCACAGTCTTGCTAGGTGAATGGACCGCCAAACATGCACAGAGAAAATTGAACCCCCGGCGAACCATGTTGTGGAAGGTCTGCCTACGAGGAGCAAAAAAAATGAAGGTTGACATGACTGATTTTTCGGAACTGGACTTTCCTTTACTAATTATCAACTGGCGTTCTGTTTGAATTCTGACTCGTAACCTGCAAGTTGTGAGCTTACTGAAGGCGGCATAGTGAGAGAAATGGATTTAACACCGTATTTTGGGCCCGGCAGTCAGCAATCATCACGCCCGTTGTCTTTTTTTTTTGTAAGTTTTCATGAGATCCGCGATTGTGAGCTCAATTCCCAACTGTTTTCCTTCCAAGTAGGCTCATTCGATTCGGACGGGAAATCCAGAGGGGATGTCGTGGCTTGATTTTTTCTGACCACCTCAAGATCATTTGCTGGGTCAGATTTGAGTGTTTTTGGCTGTCTGAGAGCAGAACAAGTCCCAGAGTACTAATAGTAATCCGATTGACTTATATTTTTAGTATGATGTACTTGGGCATATTCTGGAGGCATATCACACCGGGATAGTGAATGTGACCTGTCCTTCAAATCTGTAATACACTTTGGAGGGGATAATATCAAGTGGATTCCCCTATGCTCTATAAATTTGAAGTATGAATCACATTCACTATCCCGGTATGATATGCCCTCCGAAATATGCCCAAGTACATCAAAAATTTAGGCCAATCTGAGCATTATTAGTACTGTGGGACCTGTTCTGCTCTGGAACACCCAAAAACACCCAAATCTGACCCACCAAATGATCTTGTGGTAGTTACAGCCTTTTGCAGAACTTAGGGCGCGGCAATTTTTTTTTTTTTGTTGGTAAGTTTTCACGAGAACAGCGATTGCGGGATCATTTCTCAACTGTTTGCCCTCGAAATAGGCTCATTCGATTTGCACGGAAAGGACGAAGGGCCTCGTCTCCTAGGTTTTTTTATGGGCACCGAAAATCTCCTTTTTGGGATAGATTCTCGTGTTTTTCAGTGATGTTCCGCAAAGAGCTGTAATTTGTCCGCCTTGGGTCTCGAGCATCAGGAAAATCTGAAATTCTATGAAGACACAACAGCGATTATGTTGGTCTATGTTGGGCTATGTAGCGCCCGCCTTCATAAAGTGTGTTTGTTGGGGCTACTTCAGACCTATTTTTCCTTCTATTTGGTATTCCCGCGAATCGAGGTACACATTTTTGCCTATTTCCTGTCCGTCTGACCTACGGGTTTCGCTTGGCAACCAAAACCAGACCAATTATCAAGTTATTTTTTTCCCCACTCAAATTCTCTGAAAATAATAATAATAATCTTGATAATTGAACCCCAGCGGGTCCTGATATCTGCCATCCAGATCTTCTTCCCTCGTATCTGTTGTGATGAGCAAAACATTAACCAGATTGGATATCCCATAAATTGACTGCCACAATTATTTCCGGGCGCATTCAGATCTTCAATGGAGGAATATCAGTGCCTAGAAAACTCTACAAGATGCATATATGTCAGAATGGCTTGAACAGAGCCGCGACCGAGTTGCCCGAAAGCATCACGTGATGCCAAATAAAGTACCTCGCGTCGCGAAGTCCTGGTCGTTCTGGGTCAATGTCGAAGTCTGTGGTCATTAATAAGAGTTCAGTATAGGTCATACTCTCCTTGTAAAGGGATAGATAGTTCAAGTTCACCAAATAATAGCAGCTGTAATACCCCCTTTTATTCATTGCCTTATATAGGCAGGCCTGGGCCTGAGCCCAAGCCCAACCCGACCCGGGCCCGACCCCCCAGGTCAGGTCGGGCCCAGGATTTTGTTGAGCCCAAGCCCGACTCGACCCGAGCAACACTACTGCCGAACAGGCGTTAAAGAACGGTTAATAATCGCACTCTTAGTAAAAAGCATTAAAAATCGGACGATGTTCTAAGCAGAATTATGTGCTCCCTGGCAGCAATCATTGGCTCGCCAGCCGAAGTCACAAAGCCGAGTGATTTTGGCGGGGAGAGATCAAGAGATCTGCAGCAGCTATGCGGCTGCCACAGCCGCAGCGGACACACCTCTCGACTCGCCGGTAGCCGCCTTTTTCACCTCAAGGATCTAAGAAAATTTCAGCAGGGTGATTAAGATGGCCGATAGAAGGAAGACTCAGAAGGGATAAAGGAAGGGGGATAGGAGCCGGAGGAGCAGGAGCAGGCAAGGCGGAAAGTTGGAGGTGGAAGGGCGCGGATATAAGAGCACCGCCGCACAAGGAGTGGAAACATGTCCAGCGAAGCGCGAGGCCGCGGTGCATGCGCGTCGAGATCTGGTACTCGCGCCGTTGCCCGCTACACTTTGCACTGCGGCATGAAATCTTGAAATTGCGAACAATATCTCAGCTTACTTTTAGGAAGCATACCTTCCTCTCAGATCCAGTGGCTCACCTCATCTATGGAACCTGTTCATGTCAGACTTTATTCTGGAACACCATCCTGAAGATATTGAGCTCAATGGTGTACCAATCTCCAACGTCGAACACGCCGAGTAAAATTTTCTGTATTTGGGTAGTTCTGGCTCTACAAGAGTATTCTAATTCGACCTCGTTTAGAAGTGGAACTAGAATGAACCCGTGCTCCGCACGGAAAGCAACTACAGAATAAGCGGTCAAACAAAAACCTTAGAGCTAAATGCAGCAAACCTACTAGGGAAGCCTCAAATCTGTTTATGTAACTTCGAATTCTCCAAAGACACTCGTCACCAACCTTCGTTTCGTTCCTCGTGTCTCTCATCATCCTGGCTCGAGCGAGGATTGTCCCTGTTTGCCCTACGACTTATCTCTGTGAGGGGCTGGACAAAAAATCTGAAGAGACAGTTCTGCTTGAAATTTTGCTGGCTATCTCCCCAGACAGTGCGATTTGAAAGGGCCATTTTATTGAGGGCACACAAATCTTCAATTGAGCGCACAGATGTAATCAATCGGCACTCCCGGTACCGGAAACATGCTGGATTTACCAATTGAAATCCACCAATTGAACGGCAGACCCGCGGCAAACAAGGATTGTCCCTGTTTGCCCTACGACTTATCTCTGTGTGGGCCCGGACACCTCCCAAGATGGTGCGATAAAGGGCCATTTTATTGAGAGCACATTCCCGGCGCCGGGGACGCACCAATTGAACGGCAGGCCGCGGCAAACAAGGATTGTCCCTTTTTTCCCTACGACTTATCTCTGTGAGGGCCCGTACACCTCCCCAGACGGTGCGATTTAAAAGCGCCATCGGCACTCCCGCCGCAGGGAACGTGCTGGATTTACCAATTGAATCGGGTTTAAAATCATTTTTAAAAGATATGAGGTATTGACCTCAGTACTCTGTTCCTACAAAATGTGGAGGGTTAACTCACAGGTTCAACACCTTCTCGACATGTGCCGCAAAATCCGACTGACGCAGAAACTGACGCAGCATGCGTCAGCGGCACTTCTGCGTCAAAATCCCTTTTCCCCCTGATTCGTTGGCCTGTAATTGTTGCTATTTACAAAATAGTTGGCGGTCACGCGATTTGCATCACAAACCGCCACATTTGAGCACCTGACTCGCAAGAGCCATACGCGAACGGCTGCACGGATTTGCATAGTCGTTCCATCAAAAATGAAGTATTTATCGAGGGCTAGAGCGCCCCGGGGTTTCCGGGGCAATCCGGACAGTTGTTGAATTATCTGTTGTTGAGCTTTTGGTTGGACTCCGAAAACGGAAAGCAACATCTGTTCAACTTGAACCACAACACGTACTCTTCATACATCCCCACCAACACCACTCGTACCTTGAGAACATTATTTAGCAAATATTATAACTTGGGGTGTAGGGCCGCTGCATCGCATGGCATGAACTCGAACTTCTTTGTAAATGCAATCACTGTGATACTGGTAGAAAAATTCACTTTTTTGAGAAACACTCTGCCTAAATGGAGTCTTTGTGTCAAATCACGTGATAAGTCATGTTTACTCGCCTTTGCCAAACATACATAAACATCTTGTTCAAAATACTAGGCCATGGTCGTTTTTTTTTTTTTTTTTTTCAGATTCCGGAGAATGCCAGGAAGGTACACCGTACTCTGGAATCAGAGTCTTTTCCCAACTTTAACCATATTCCACCACTGCAGGGTCTTGCTCAATTCCAACCTGTTTCACACAATTTTCTTTCTGGCACTAGACATGATTGAAGAGACCCTCCCGCCATGTAAACCTTCTTTCAACGTGTTCAATTGAGCTAACTCAATTTTTTTAGGTGGCAAGTTGGCCCCAAGGGACCCGGAGGCAGCCGCCCCCTCCCCCGGTGTCAAAGTGGATACAAATCGTCCAACACCGGGCCCATTAGGAGGCCAAATGCAACGGCAATCGCCCGGCAGTCACGAGCAAGGTCTGGAGCCCTCCGGCAGCTTAATTTTACCCCACCGTGAACTGTGAGAGCACAGTAGCAGATGATCCACGTCATCCCGAGGACTAACCAGAATGTGTTAGTCCAGTTCACATTTATTTTTGACAGAGGGGAAAGGCATAGGAGAAGAACCTGGAGCTACTCAAGGAAGACATAGCAGATGTAAAGCCCAGGTGCTGCGCGATCCCCGTGCACTAGGCGTCACTCTAAAAACCATCGTTGGTACCGGCGCAGGAGAGCAGGAAGCCCCCAAAGGGGCTCCTGAGGTCGCTGAGCCTGAGGGCCTGAAGCACCATAAATACTGAGGTCAGTCTGTGTCAGACCCGGGATAATGGGGGCAACACCATGAAGACTCACGTTGAAAGAGCCACATTATGCCCAGAGAGCACAAATAAGAGGTAGAAAGCGACGTTGCATGGACAAACAAATGTGCATCAACCTCGGCACAATGGGCCGATATTTAACACCAAAACAGTATTTCGACCACTGTGCAACCATTTCAGGCCGGATTTTAACGGGGTCTGGCCAGAATGATAGCCAGCGAAATTTGGGTTCGAACTGTCTCTTGGGATTTGTTATAACGGCCCTGGTGCATTTACATGATAGCTGAGGGCTCTGCATGTCGATACAAACAAATGCACATCAACCTCGGCATGATGGGCCGTCAGATGCTGCCACCAAACAAATGCACACCAACCTCGGCACAATGGGCCGATATTTCACACCAAAACAGTATTTTGACCACTGTGTAACCATTTCAGGCCGGATTTTAACGGGGTCTGTCCAGAATGATAGCCAGTGAAATTTGGGTTCGAACTGGATCTTGGGATTTGCTATAACGGCCCTGGTGCTTTTACATGATAGCTGAGGGCTCTGCATGTCGATACAAACAAATGTACATCAACCTCGGCACAATGGGCCGATATTTAACACCAAAACAATATTTCGACCACTGTGCAACCATTTCAGGCCGGATTTTAACGGGGTCTGGCCAGAATGATAGCCAGCGAAATTTGGGTTCGAACTGTCTCTTGGGATTTGTTTTAATGGCCCTGGTGCTTTTACATGATAGCCGAGGGCTCCCGCAGGTCACAAGCACCTGTGATCTGTGACCATTTTCGAGTGTTTTGGCCGGTTTGGGCCGGGAAAAGGAAGCACTTGGCTCATTTAAGGTTTCCAGCGATCAGACCATGGTTTTGAACCCAGGATGCAAAAAAGAATGCCATTTACACAGGTGCTTGTGACCTGTGGGACAGCCACCTGATTCAAAAATTCACTGGTAAATCAGCCAGACGGTGTGTACATGAACCTTAAATGAGCCAAGTGCTCCCTTTTCCTGGCCCAAACTGCCCAAAACACTCGAAAACGGACACAGATCACAGGGCCTTGTGACCTGCGGGACAGTGGTGGTCGGCAACGCTGCCAGAAATCAGTGATTGTAAAACCGGTATTGCCGCATTTGGGAATTGCCCCCTATTTCGAACTCACTTTTGCTCAAAACACGCCTCCAGGGTGCCAGAGAATCCTGAATTGACCTCTAATGAGTATATATACCTGTTATACATTATCGGAGTCGCAATTTGGGCCGTAACGGTGAATTATTATGAGAATTAATAGAGTGGTCCTCTTCCACGCCGCCCAGAGTTTCCGGCCTCCATGCATAGTGATTGGCTGAAACTCGAGTGTAGATATATGTGGGACATACCAGAGATTTAAATGACTGCAGTCAAATTTTAATATTTACCCAGGGAGAAGAGTTATAGAAGGATTTGTGCTCAGAAACTGTGGGTTGAGGAGCATAGAAGGGACAGACAAAATTCCACTTCTGTCATTGGATACAGACACCTCATGCAATCACATTTGCTCATATAAACTTCCCTGTCCAGTGAGTGTACAGGCCGGAATCGTCTCTGACCACATCGCAAGCCAATGTCGGAGTTTGAAATTGGCACAGCGTTGCACTCTTTCACTTTCCGCCTCAGATGTCAAACTGAATAAGGCAATTTGATGGCGGCAAATGTACGGCAAAGCTGATGGCAATCAAGCTAAGGTAGACCCCATCCACCCTCGACAAACGTCACGTGGTCCGGTGTGACAACTGCCTTTTTCGGATGATCTCAGTAAATAATTCTGTAAGATAATTACCAGTTCGAATTTGGACAAATCCTTCGACCAGAATGGGTGTCTGTTAGTGATCTTGCATCTGATCACCAAAAAAGCGGTACATATGGTGATTTGGTCCCAGAGTTAGCAAATTCGTCTGATTGCTGCCATGCTGGCACAAATCTGTCTGATTCCTGCCACGCCCGCACACACTGGGGGCTCAAGTCATGCCAAAGGCCTCGAAGAAGCATAAGAATCGTGCTTCCAACCTTCTGAATAACCTGAGCAACCTCGGGACCAAGACTAAGCGTGCATGGGATGAGCTCCGAGTCAGTCCCAAGAAACTTGCAAAATGGATCTCTCCACGGAAAAAGCGCAAGGAGAACATTGAGGTCCACCTGTTTTGGTGTCTTACCAGTGAACACTCCCAGGCTGACGACGCGACGCGTCCAAATGAGGACACGTCTTCCATTCACACATCCGTGTTTGACGCGTCAAACGCGCCAGCCATGGAAGATCCATTTCATGCATCAATGCAATCTTTTCCCGTCCCCGGATTGATGTCGGAGTCTCCATCTAGTGCTCCGGCAGCTCGTAAATTCACTTGGAAGCTGCCAAAGAAGCTGCCAAAGCCTACTGTTGAGGAGGTGGAAGATGAAGATGACAGATGGTCTACACATACATTTCCTGCCCCTAAACCTCCTCACCCTTTCTGCTCACCGTGTCCCTCTGGCTCTCCTTCTGGGAATTCTGCTGGTTCTCCTTCTGCTGCTCCTTCTGGTAACTCTGATGGTCCTTCTTCTGCCCCTCCTCCTGGGAATTATGATGATCCCCGAGACTCAATAGATGTTCCGGAGGCAGAGGATGAGCTGCTGGCAATATCACCTTCTCATGATGATGACTACCCAAGACCACTTGCTCCCCGGCCTTTTCTGGAGCGTATGCATCAGCAATCTACACTTGATGGAGTGCGCCGTCAGACACCCAATCTTGGGGAGGCCAAAGCAGCTTTGGAATGTGTACAGCGCTTTCTCCGTGGAGAACTACGGGGTACTGATCTCTTTGGAAAACGCGGTGTTGGCTATAAAGACCCAGAGATCAGTGCTTTCACGAGGAACCGCTTGAATGGGATTCAGACAATGCTGATTTTCTATGTGACCCCAGGTCCTGGTGGTACTTATGGCAAATGGGGTCCTTCTGCTCGTTTGACAGCTCATGGTCTTGGACGAGGCAAATATTGTGCCCGTGTATTGGCTGCTCTTGCACGGGAGTTCATCCTCACCCGTGAAGTTTTGAATGTGAATCCTTATGGTGAATGGAACGAGAGCATGCTGGCTGATGAAGATCTTGCCAATGACATCCGTCTTCATTTGCAGTCTCTTGGAAAGGAGATCACAGCAGACAAACTTGTGGAATACTTGAATTCTCCTGAAGTGCGTGAAGAGCACAATATTGACAAACCAATCTCATTGACCACGGCACGTCGATATCTTGATGAGCTGGGTTACAGATTCAAACTCCTAAGAAAGGACAATATGTGGATGGGCATGAACGCCCTGATGTTGTCTATTACCGGGACAATGTCTATCTTCCACGGCTATTCAAACTGCACAACCGAGTCTCTGTTTTTGACAGTGATGGCAATCCTATTAATAATGAGTTTACTGAGACAGGACGGCGAGTCATCATCTGGTACCATGACGAGAGCATTTTTTATGCGCATGATCGGCTGCATAAAAGTTGGTATCACAAAGATTCACCTGCAAAACCATATGCAAAGGGGGAAGGGTATTCATTCATGGTTGCTGACTACTTCTCTGCCGATTTTGGATGGCTCCGCAATCCGGCTAACCCCAAGCGAAATGCACGCCGGTCTATGCGTCCAGGGAAAGGACGCGATGGATATTTCACCTCTGTTGAAGTGCGGGAGCAGGCAGCAGCTGCTTGTGCTCTTGTCAAGGAGCTTTACCCTGACTTTGACCATGTCTTTGTCTATGACAATGCCACTACTCACAAGAAGCGTTCAGAGGGCTCTCTGTCTGCCCGTAATATGCCGAAAGGGCCTTCTGGGACACGGAAGGGTTTTGAGGCGTCAAATTTCCTTGTAGAGGTTAATAAGCGTGACACAGAGGGCAACCAGGTTTATGATACAAAGGGAAATCTTGTGAAGGAAAAGATAAAAATGACAGGAGCTCATTTCGACAATGGCACACCACAGGATCTGTACTTTCCTGAGGATCACCCAGTTTATCCTGGTAAATTCAAGGGGATGAAGCAGATCTTGGAGGAACGTGGAATGCATCAGTACACCAATCTGCGCACCGAGTGCCCTGGATTCAAGTGTGCAGACCCTGGCGAGGACTCAAAATGCTGCTGCCGCCGCGTGGTTTTTAATCTTCCTGACTTTGCATCAACCAAGTCCATGTTGGAGGAGGAGTGTGGAACTGAGGGTGTTGAGGTCTTGTTCCTGCCAAAATTTCACTGCGAGCTCAACCCCATTGAAATGGTGTGGGGCTATGCTAAGCGGCTGTATCGGTTAAAGCCCGAGTCTTCACGGGAAGATGTTCTTGAGAAGAACACAATGGAGTCCTTGGATGCAGTTCCTCTGGAGGACCCATGATTATCAGTTAGTAGGTCGGATACCAAAATGTCCGCTCCAAAAAATTTTGTCCGAACTTTCACTCGGGCCCGCGGCCTAAATTTTGTCCGAACTCTGCCTCTAGTGGGCGGCCGGTCGAAATTTTGTCCGAACTTTGCATCTGACCTCGAAAAATGCCAAAAAAAAAATTGCCGCACCTCCATAAAGCTTGAAAAAATACTGATTTATTGCTGTGGGTCCTCCTCATCTCCATCTATCTCTAGTAAGCTGATATTGACATTCCCCTTGCTTCTCACCATATTTAAACTTGTGATTGTCTTCACCATCAGTTCCTTCTCATCCGAGAGCTCTTCAAAGATTTTGTTAGCACGGAGTCCAACCTCGACATGCTCTCGGAAGATACTCAGTTCCTCATCGCCATCTTGGGATAAAAGGAAGAGGAAAGAGTTTGATGGGAGATGTTTGATTTGAGACAAGATCACTAAGTTGTGCTACCTGTGCATGCCACCTGCATCTCCTAGTATCAACAGAGATAAGCTACATTGTTCCGGTATCCTGTGCACTCCACTCCATTCCTAATTTGTCACAACCAAGTTTTGTCTCGACAAGGTAATTGCCAGTGGAACAATGTCCGAACTTTGATTTGACCTCCGATCACGGTGGCCCCGCTGTCTGAACTTCGCATCTGAGGTCCCGCGACTGGCCCACCAATTTGTCCGAACTTTGCACTGACCTGTGCCTCCCAGATCCAAAAATTTGTCCGAACTTGGTATCCGACCTACTAACTGATAATCATGGGTCCTTCCTCTGGTGTCTATGAGGAGGTAAGTTTGGTTTGCCTCAGTTCTGGTGTTGTTCCCCTAATTTTTGGCAGATTTGTCAATCGTTCACATCGCTTTGGAGATGCATACTTTAATCACAAGCTTACAGGGCCACAGGCAGCATGGATTGCAAAGAAATTCCCCGGTCATAGAACTTATCCGGAGTCCATTCTGGCACAGCTCGATGCAGCAGGCATTCATTAGTACTATATTTTCCCGTAATTTGCTAACTCCTTATGCTACAACAGTCCTATAGTCATAGTTTTTTTTTTATAACTACTAGATGCGCAAGAGCGATGCCGCGCCCGAAGCAGCTGAGCACGCTGATCGTCGCGCGACGAGCGCAGTGCGTACTGAGCTACGAGTGCCCCGCTGGCGCGCCGAGCTATGACGAGAGGGCGCACGCGATGAGACAGACCTAGCCCTGCGCAGCGAATCGTGGCACAGAGAGAATTCGAAGCGCGCACCTTCAAGTTAATTCCTCGGTAGCGGGACACAGTCGTTCGCAACGACACGCTCGATCTCAGTGGCAGAGATTGGCGTGGAAGGAGGATAAACGGCGGGGAGAGATGGCTGTGGGGAGCGAGGGCGATGTGGGAGGAAGAGATGAATGGAGGTGGCTGATGTCCCATTGATTCGTGGGTGAGGCGGAGTTTGAACGTGCCGTACATTTGCCGCCATCAAATTGCCATATTCGGTTTGACATCTGAGGCGGAAAGTCAGGAGTGCAGTGTTGCTGACCACCAGGGACAGTCACCTGATGCAAAAATTCGCTGGTAAATCAGCCAGACAGTGTGTACATGGCAATCCATTTGCATCCTGGATTCACAACCATGGTCTGATTGCTGCAAACCTTAAAGGAGCCAATTGTTCCCTTTTCCCGGCCCAAACCGGGCTATTTCAATGCAAAATTGAATCTTTTCAATGCACAGCTTGCCCGTTTCTGAACAGACAATTTCAGCGCCGTGTGCATTCGATAGCCACGGCAAATTCTGAGTCGAAATGCCTACTAGACCTTGGCAATTGGTGCAGCGGTGGGCATTTGTTTGTATCAACATGCAGAGCCCTCAGCTATCATGTAAAAGCACCAGGGCCATTAAAACAAATCCCAAAGCGGATTTTCACGGGACCTTGTTTGTTGGATAGCCAGCGCAATTTCGGTTAGAACTGTCTCTTTAGATTTCTTTTCTAGTGCCCCAGGTCCATTCCGGGAAAGCTTTGTGCTCTCCATTCCAGTGCAAACAAATGCAATTTAATGACGGCCTGGTGTGCCGAGTTTCCCCTCAAATCAGTAAATTGCTCGGTTGTTTGTTGGATAGCCAGCGCAATTTCAGTTAGAACTGTCTCTTTAGATTTCTTTCTAGTGCCCCAGGTCCTTTCCGGGAAGGCTTTGTGCTCTCCATTCCAGTGCAAACAAATGCAATTTAATGACGGCCTGGTGTGCCGAGTTTCCCCTCAAATCAGTAAATTGCTCGGTTGTTTGTTGGATAGCCAGCGCAATTTCAGTTAGAACTGTCTCTTTAGATTTCTTTCTAGTGCCCCAGGTCCTTTCCGGGAAGGCTTTGTGCTCTCCATTCCAGTGCAAACAAATGCAATTTAATGATGGCCTGGTGTGCCGAGTTTCCCCTCAAATCAGTAAATTGCTCGGTTTGGAGCCATTTCAAAGCGGATTTTCACGGGACCTTGTTTGTTGGATAGCCAGCGCAATTTCGGGTAGAACTGTCTCTTTAGATTTCTTTCTAGTGCCCCAGGTCCTTTCCGGGAAGGCTTTGTGCTCTCCATTCCAGTGCAAACAAATGCAATTTAATGATGGCCTGGTGTGCCGAGTTTCCACTCAAATCAGTAAATTGCCCGGTTTGGAGCCATTTCAAAGCGGATTTTCACGGGACCTTGTTTGTTGGATAGCCAGCGCAATTTCGGTTAGAACTGTCTCTTTAGATTTCTTTCTAGTGCCCCAGGTCCTTTCCGGGAAGGCTTTGTGCTCTCCATTCCAGTGCAAACAAATGCAATTTAATGATGGCCTGGTGTGCCGAGTTTCCACTCAAATCAGTAAATTGCCCGGTTTGGAGCCATTTCAAAGCGGATTTTCACAGGACCTTGTTTGTTGGATAGCCAGCGCAATTTCGGTTAGAACTGTCTCTTTAGATTTCTTTCTAGTGCCCCAGGTCCTTTCTGGGAAGGCTTTGTGCTCTCCATTCCAGTGCAAACAAATGCAATTTAATGATGCCAAAGTCACTGAAATCGAAAGTATCTGGCCTGGAGAAGGCCCACTGGTGCCAGCGGCGGCGTCCATTGAGGAAGCAATTTTTCCATCCCAAACCACTCCTCTAAAACCTCGAAGGGAATCACCTCCGATCCGATGCGGTGCATGACCAACCAAGTTAAGGCCGACTCCCCACATGCAATTTGTTCATGCACTGCACTGAGGCCACCAGATTCTCGTTCCCGTTCGATGCGGATGAATGCTAGTCTCTTATAAACAGACGCTACAACATTTGAAGGCTCGTACCTCGCTTGTTGTAGTCTGTCGATTACCCGCGATCGGTGATTGGAGATCAACCTTGTTATGTAATCTGAGCTTTCTCGGATGTCGTTCGCGGTAATATAGCTTGCCTTTACGCGTTTTTATTTTGGATTATCATGAAGGATACTATATTGAACATGTTCTTCAGCCAAACTTTGCGCACTGGGTTCAAAATCAAGGAGATACATTTTATCCAGCCCTCCACGTGATCAGATCAGTATTTCTGCCCACTCGAGGGAGAGCCAAGAGGAGAGAAACTGAAGATACAGAACTCTTGATAATGGGAGTAAATGTCAAATGGCTTCCAAAATCCTGTCAAATGAGAGTCGTAGAAGGACTCAAGAGCCCAGCGGGAATTCAAACTCCGCACTTTACGTAAACTTTACGTAACAAGGTTGATCTCCTAACATCCGGCGCGCGGTAAACTACAGACTAGATGAATGCAAGATCTCTCAAAGAGAGTCCCCCCAGGTCGCGCGCTTGATTCAGAAGATTTTGAAGGAGCCAGGGATCCGGGCTGTGTGAGGGGACTCCAGAGGCATGCACAAGGGATGCATCGTGCGCAATTTTGTTCCAACCGCGGCGAGACAAATCGCCTAGGTCGAGGTGCCATGACAGTCTCCACCCGTCCAGGGAAATCTTCCCGCAAGTAAGAAAGCCTGCCAGTGTCAGAAGTCCCGCAAGCGGACAAGTTAGATGGTAAACATCTTTAGCCGAGCTCAGCAGGGCTTGAAACGTGATCCCCTTCCCTGAGCGTTGTCTGACAATCGGTGAGCATGCGATATAAGTATCATGGAACACACAAACTAACATATACCCTTGGTTTGCGAGGGCGTTGAGGACCGGACAAGGGGATCGACTGTCTCCGTCCACAGGCGCGACGAACGGATTCATCAGTCTAGGTTCCGACATTATGTCGAGGACAATACAGGCCCTGCATTTTATACATCCCCGGACTCCGATTCGTCGGATTGCATTGATTCCGGATTGGTTCGCGCCTTCGGTACTACCATTGGGTGTAAAACCCCCAATACTGAGATTTGGCAAGCTTTTTATTTTCCCAACGTCTTATTAATAGTGTCCTGTGCTCTCAACTGCCTCTCGCCCCTACTTAGTTGGATCAGAGAAATGAAGCCTTTGTTATTTCCCGTTCCAATCAGCCTGAGAATACTATTTTGAAATCTACTCTCGAAGCTCATACCACATACGCCAGACATCTATTCGCCTCCTTTTCGCCTCTCTTACCCCATGTGTTGTCCCTTTTCAGACCTGTGGACTCGTACCTTTGAATATCAGCTACCATTGAGCTTACATCATTGCCAATGTTGCGCCTGACAATCCTGGACATCTAGCCCGAGCTTCAAGGGATCTCTTCTCCTCTCCTGAGCTCCTTGCCATGCGTCAAGATATGCTCCTTGTTTTTTTTTGGTGCTGAAAGAGCATTTAAAACAACGAAGTCATGCAAGACCTCGTCTAACAATCGTGCCTTCGGAGACTGTCAAGTAAGACATGAATGTGGACTATTTTTCAAGCCCTTTCATGCCACGTAGATCAAATTCCATATATGGTAACCCCCAAAAGTAATTTTTCAGCAACCTAGAAAATTAAGCTGTTCTGGCGGATTACCAAAAAAGGAAAATGGACAAGTATGTGGTTGGTCTTCATTTTACGCCACGGTCCGGGACATTGCAAAGTCGACAAGCAGAGCGCTATAATTGCTGCTGTTCTATTTTGCGATATATGATATCCAGATGTCTCGCATCGTTCCGTATGATTTAAAAGGGGGGACCCGGGATCCCAATCCTATAGACTGTAAAGTAGCATAGTGAAGTATCAATGCTTGATTGCAAATCGATGGAAGGACTCGCATGTAAAATGAATATAATCCAGTCGGGCCTCCGGGTAGGCATACCTGTTTTTGTGAATATAGCATTATGGTCTCCACGAACCCATTATTAATCATATGAGTATATGGCTTTCTGAATCGACATTTAATTATCCCGAAAGACTCCTTGACTGGTTCAGACGATTTTCATATCATCTAAGTTCGAAGTTGCGCATGAGTGCGGCTGAAGTTGTCACCAGATCAATCTGCACTCGCCCAAAGTTGTGTTTTGTGCACAGCAAAGTTGTCGCCCCGAGGCAATGCTCATACTCCAGGTTGTGACCTGTTGAAGTTGTATCTGTTGAAGTTGCATGAGGTTAAAGTTACTTCCACCCAGAGTTGCCTCAAAATAAAGTGTGAACTGTAGAGTTGTTGGAGTTGAGAAGTTGTAAGTTGAAGCCAAAAAGTAAAGTTGTTGCTCAACTGGGATTCCAAAGCTTTTTTGCACAGTATATGTGCCAAACCTAAGGCTCCGACATCACTCATACGACATCAGTTCCTACCGTGGTCGGGGTTGAACGGGAGTTTCCTTTGGGCGGAGAGAATGCGCTGGAATGTGTTGAAACTAAAAAGACACCGTCGAGGAACGAATCATCGAAGCTGCCGCTCTTGAAGCTCACAGCGAGACACTGAGTGACCAAGGTATGACGGTATTTATCGTCAAAAATTATTTACACACTGCTTTGTACATTGCACATTGAACATGTACTCCTATTTTGGCCACAGGAACAAATAAAATGTACAATGAACAGGCAAGAGATCTACTTGGGGTACAATTTGTGCATCCTATGCACTAGACTCAACTAGACTCAAACCAGTCCAAATCCTCGAAGATCGAAGACAGTCATTCGATCAGTGATGGATAGGGACTGGAAGAGAATCACACGTTTTAGTACAGTCGGGAGTTGCCGAGATTATTAAAAAACTTAGATAAAATTTCGCGAAAGCAAATCTGAAGAGACAGTTTTCTAGAGAATGGAATTATAAGACTCTTGTTGTTTTTAAAATTTCGATTCAAGCAAATTTGAGCTCTCTACGGCGCGATTACTTGCCGCCGTCTTGTGGCTGTGTCTCTCGCTACTCGTCCCGCCCCCTCGCGCACACGTCGGTCGCATTGGCCAGAATGGGCTTCCAACGCCTCAAGGACGAATCTGACGATGACTACGTCCCTCCGAAACCCAAATGGCGTCGAAGGGAAAGCACAGTGGGGTCTGGAAGCCCGGCGGGCAGCGTAGGTGTGGCGACACTCGGCCAATGCACACCACCTCAAGGGTCTACTTCAACCGTAGGTGCGTCAACTGAGTCCCCGTCTTTCTCACCATCCCGGTTGACCTTCGTAGTGTCACACGCGGCATCAGGCAGTCACCGCACACCCAAGACTTCTCGACGGCCCCGACCACCTGTGGAGCGCCTCGTCCTTCATGTGGCCCCGGAGAAGGCTATGTCAACATCTTCTGCATGCGGAAGACTCACCAACGAAGACCTTCCGGCTTCCTGCTTCAACGCAAACCCGGGCACACCATTTAACGACAAGACATTGCCGAAAATGATGGTAGCGGGGACTGGAAATACCAATCCGACGGAGAATGAGGGCCAGGGGGACGACTTCCTAGACCTTGATGAGTACTTTCAAAGTCTCTTTCAATTTGAAGTAGAGCCGGGGTGTTTATGAAGCATACTGGGAATATAATTGATGGACCAGTGTCCTTGAGCAGTCAGAAAGGCCGAGCCATGGGTTTGGTTTTGGTCTGGATGGACAGAGGAGAGACTAGTGACGTTACAGAAGCGAAAGGATGTAATTCTGAGTTCATTGGAGGCCTAACGTCCCAATGGGAGCGAGAGAGAGGCATTAGACAGGATGCGCAAAAGCCGCATGGGCCGCATGCGGCTTCATGCGGCTTTTGGACATTGTGCAAAGCCACACCCAAAACAGAAAATTAGAGGCATCAACAACATATATCTCACTAGAATACATGTAAACCAAGTGTATAGTAGACCGTCGTATATTGAGGCTGTCCAAGTAGAGCACCAACAGTGTATTAGAGGAGCCAACAATTCAGCGGCTTGAGCAATGCCGTGAAAAAAACGGGTTTCCCGAGCTCTCCTCGCAGATGAATTCCACAGTACTGAAGATTTAAGTGTTTCAGGCGTCGAATAGAAGTTTGGAGATGTAATGATGGTGTTTAACTCAAAATAAACACGAAATCCGCTGCGGCTTTGCACAAGAGCCAAAAGCCGCATGCGGCTCGTGCGCATCCTGTCTATTTACCCCTATTTATCGTGCCGAACAAAGAATCGATCACTGAAGATTCAGTTTTAAGAATCTCAGGATTCTGAGAAGATAAGGAACTTTAGAATTTCAACCTCTACAAATCTGTCTCTTACAATTTTTCAAACGGGCAAGTTGGTAGTCGACCTTCGTCAAAATTTCTTCAAGTTTTTTTTAAAACGCTCGGCAACTTCCGACTGTACTAAAACCCGTGATTACCTTCCAGTCGCTATTTACCCGTGGTGTTGATCGACTGTCATCAACTTCACAACTTTCCCAAATAGCGACTGGTTCGAGTCTAAGAACTTGCACAACATTGTTCACCCTTCAGCTCTACAGTATTCTACTTGTTACCGGTTGGTCGGGTCACAATCTAATCTGATCTGATCTTAGCGTTATCGCCATCATCCCACCAATAGTCGATCCCAACCCATCCCCATTCCCACTCCCACACCCACTCCCGAGCCAATGGCCAACCCAGCGTTGAACACATGCACTCAAGGTGTGCCGAATCCCACTAGTCTGCTCTCTTTCCTGAAAACCTTTCATTTTTTGGAACGATGCATCTATTGGCTTTCTCCGTTTCCTCTGTGTTATCGCATCTGGTCGGACTATCAAGTATGCCTTTCCCTTATGTCGGATTGAATTTCCCCCCGAATCTGAGCCAAACTTGTCTCGGGGCCAGGAGTTCTGTCTGGGAACACTGGATATTAATGCAACCGTCTCGAAATGGTGAGTGGATATTCGGCCTTGTGCCGACACATCTGCATTATTTGGTTCAAGCGTTCTAGCGCAATTCGACTTCGGGGTTGGGGCCTGTTGAGGCCCACAGATCCTCCTTACCTCTGGTAGGTGTTCATTGCGATCTCAATCAAATTTGACTAATGGCAAAACGAATTGGAATCATATTCTTCAGCACTCGGAAAAAAAGGTTTATGATCTTTTACGAAATTGAACGAAAACTTTAAGTTTGCAGACTCAGCGGCCGCAAACTTATACCAAACTGCTAGCTGCAGCAGGGAAGCCATTCAATTTTTTTCTAGGGCTCTGAGGAATTCTATCCGTATAACCGGCTGATTAGAAGAGAGAGAGAAGAGAGAGAGAGAGAGAGAGAGAATCAGAAGGGGAACGGCATCCATATTTATAAAGAACGAGATGGTGATGGGCGGGAAGCTTGGAAATTCTCTCAGCCGGTGGGAAATCCGATGGAAATAGTGGAAAGGATATTATTCCGCCCGCAAATCGACAAATTAATCCTGGTCGCTGGTGGTCGCATAGGCACATGCGGCATCTCATCATATTGGGAAAAATCATCCGAATATTACAGCTTCTTGCGGAACATAGGGCGAGGCCCGTCTTTTTTTTTTTTTTGTGAGTTTTCAGGAGATCCGTCGTTATGAGCTCAATTCTCAACCATTTCCCTCGAAAATGAGCTCATTCGATTCGGACGGAGGATTTGGATGTCCTGACGTCGCCCCATTTTCGATATACATCTCCAGACATTTTGATGGGTCTGGTTTGGGTGTTTTTAGACCTCTGAGTGCAGAACGAGCACCAGAGGACTATTGGTTTTCCGATTGGCCTAGATTTTTGATATGATGTACTTGTGTGTATTCTGTAGGGCACCACATACCGGTATGTTTAATCTGAGCTGTACTTCAAATCCATAGCTCACATACTTAGTCATGGGAAATTGGGCCAGCTGTAAGTCACCATTTATTTGAAGTACAGATCGTATTAAAAATACCAGTATGTGATGCCCTCCGGAATACACACAAGTACATCATATCAAAAATCTAGGGCAATCGGAGCACCAATAGTCCTCTGGCGCCCGTTCTGCACTCAGAGGTCTAAAAACACCCAAACCAGACCCATCAAAATGTCTGGAGATGTATATCGAAAATACGGCGACGTCAGGACATTCAAAGGCCCTGTCCGAATCGAATGAGCCTATTTTCGAGGAAAATGGTTGACAATTGAGCTCATAACGACGGATCTCCTGAAAACTCACACAAAAAAAAAAAAAATGGGCCGCGCCCTATGTTCCGCGAGAAGCTGTAATCCCTGAACTACTTTCGATCAAACTTTCCGAGATGATCTGTTGATGGTGCAATCCGGCATCTGATAGAAGTTGCTGGAAAGCTGACTGATGCTGACTGATGATTTGTGATCCGGCCGAATTCATCCCCGATGAACATTCCAGATATTTTAGATTCAGTATAAATAGTGTACCTACAGTAGAGCTCCTCATGAGCTTGTAAACCAACGGCCTAACAGCCAGGAGTGATATCTCACTTGGTTCACGAAATAAAGCCAACATGATCGCAGCTCTACTCATCTCCTACAGACTCATTCTTGGCAGAATTTCCTTCGCAGATTCAGGAAATCAGACCATGTATCACACATGTCATTGCAATTTCGTTGTGTCATATTTTTATTGGCTTGCTTGAACATGAGGAATGGATTTGGAAGGGAATACAGCAGTTATAGATCTGTTCCTCCAGCGAGAATGTTCAAAATAATGGAATTCCTTTCCAAGGATTAGGCACTAAGCATTTGTGACCCCGAATCATTGAAGATATACCTATGCTACAGCTCCCAGAGAAAAAATCAAGTGTACCACGATCATCCTTGTTTACTCAAATACAACGGAAAAGCAGACAGCCAGTCATGTGATCGGAGTTCAAGAGCGGAAGTGTGTTCATTTTTTTTCTCTTTTTTCTGCAGATCATTAGACCGTGATATTTGAAGCGACCCCATTCATGGAGTGACTTGTTTACAATAATTAGGATTAACTGTTGCTAGTATAGTACCCAAGATTGGTGGATATTAGTGTTGCTGTGGTCGGGTCCCGAACCGCTGGCGAACCTGAATCGAATCCGAACTGGACCAAAAATGCGGTTCTGTGGCAGTGGAAGTCAGGGAACCGAAGCCAGGGAGGACATCAAGCAGTGCCGCCAGCCTGGATTCATGACTTGAGTTTGAGGAGTGCCTTGGGATCAGGGCAGTCTTGAGAGCAGGAAGGGAGTCCATTGGTGGGTGGTCTGGGCAGGCTTTGACAACGCGAGTGCTGGTAATAGGTGAATTGGATGGAGCAGGAGACGATGAAGGTGGGGGAAGGGAAGGAAGACGACGACGTGGCAAGATCAAACTTTGGTTGTGTTGTCAACAGGCGGTGTTCACATAGCTTGGCGATTGGCAAACTTTTGTATGACAGATGCTGTCGATTCAGACTCTCACTCTGAGTACATTCAAGACTTGAATGCTCAATGCCGGTTGTCAGTTATATTAATGTCAGATGGGTTGCAGATGGGTGTTTATGGGTGTCTTGGCACTGAGAGCTACCAACAGGATCTTGCTTCTCAATACTGCTTAAAACATTAGTGGAAACTCACTCAGAGGCCAGCAGCAGGCAGGCTTGGCACTCAGAACTGAAAGGTCTTGAAAGTCTCAAAAATTCCCGAACTTGTCGTAATTATTTCCCGACAAGTCAACTTTGGTCATACTTTGATGAACTTAGCCGAAACTCGGTGATACCAGTACTTCATGCAATTTTGGATAATTAGGTGAAATTGAGTCGAGGTAGCATAATTTCAGGTAAGTTCGGGTAAATTATCTCGGGAGGGTTTTCCTGAGAAATTCCATGAATGCAAGCCAACTTACAGTACGATCTAGGTTGAATCATACCAATGTGCAAAGGATAATTCATATTAAACACCCATAGTACACGATAGACCAACGAAGATGGACTGTATGTCTTCATAGACCACCATAGCCCCTCATAGTGCAAAAAGACTGGTTGTATGTCTTCATAGCCCCCCATAGCCCAACAAAGACCATCATAATCGCTGTTGTGTCTTCATAGAATTTCAGATTTTCCTGATGAATAGAGTGGTTGTTTTGTATGTCTGAGAATTTTGTTCATTCGCGCGAGGTCATGAGTTTGATTCTCGTTATGGTGCGCGTCACTTAGCTGCCGCCACCCCGTGCTTGAGATTTTCCGGGTCGACTTTTGCCTCAATTTCTTATCCCTCTTCCACAAGTGTTTCTTTTGACGATACAAGAAGATCTGGAAGAGGGATTTCCATTTAAATCAAAACTGAAGGAGGTAATTCTCTTCTTGCCTTCGATTTGGCCACAAGCGGTGAAGATAATGAAAATTTGAGCTGATCGTGGGCCAAAATTTTTCTCCGGCCAATTTGGCCACTAATCTCGGCTAGCGGCAGCTAGGTGACCCACACCATAGAAGGATTTCTTTAATTATAATACAAAGCCTTTGTAAAGTAGTCAGTAATAAAATAATAACAAAGTCAGCAGTAACAGGACAAATTCCCCCTCAGCATTCATCGGCCCTGGACCCAGCCTTCCACAGCCACTTTTTGACCTCAAACAAAAATAGGGGGTCGTTATGACAGGAATCTCCAGGGAACGTCCCGCCTACATTTGATTTTCTACCTAGAAAGCCTTTTCTAAATGAGGGTGAAAATGAAATAAAAATAAAAATAAAAATAAAAATAAATTAACAGGGCCCTAAATCAAAATTGGGCTCGGGACATTCCCTGAAGAAAGTAAAACTGAAAAGATCTCACACACAAAGTTTGGTCAAAATGTCGCTCGTTGAGGCTGCAGCGCGGGGTAAGCACAAGTATTCTACCAGCTTTTATACTATTGAACCTGCTGAGTAATCCTCGGGGGCGCATCAGTCATGCCGACTATGCTGAGTGATCTATTTCCCACGGTTGGCCGAGCTCCGATGCTCGCTCATCTCATCGACCTCGCCTTCTGGCCTGAGCATAAGGAACTTGATACCAATCAAATGGAAATGGAGTAGTAAAAATTCTAGACAATCCGAGAGTCAATGCTCCGAAGAGTGAAATAAATTATCTGAACTTGACCAAATAACGTAGAAACACTTCATTTCCCTTCATTTAACCTCTGGATGCAAGATTTTGGTGTATTTTTGTTCATCTTTTGAGCCCACCATTCAATTCTGTCCGTGGGTGAAGGTTGTTCGCAAATTAAACTCATCTGTGGGGCAATTTGGTAATGGGTTGAAATTCCCGCTACCGTAAGGTACGGGTTTCTATAGGGCGCCCTAACTTCAGCCACTTGCAGAGCATCACATTTTCATCACAGGGACAAACAAGATTTGGTCATATCGAATGTGTCATGTTTAAAAACACAGCAATAGAGAGTTGTTCGAATAACATCTTGACTCACATTCGGAGCCCTTTATCATCTGCTGCCTGGCTGTTTTTCTGATGTTTTTTGGTTCAATATACAGATTGTTAGTGTCCAAATCCGCTGCACTGAATTTGTCATTTTTGTTTTGTAGTTGAACCCTGCCGCACGCGGCCATCAGTTGCCATGGGAACACGACATTCCACGGCCAACTTTGCGTAATCCCCCGAAATGTTGCGTCCGAAATTGCCCGATGTCGCATGAACCCCAACCATGAAAAATGGCTAGCACAGCTTGCCTGCTTGTCACTAAACCCCATGTTGCCCTCTGCTGGTTTTTACAATGTACCACTCTCCTCATCTGTGGATCCTAGTTCTGAAGCCTCTCCTTTGTCTCTTGACACGTTCCTTTGTCTGGGGTCTCTGCTTTTCATTCTGTTGCTCTCGGCACCTTAGCCGTGAATTGAGTCTGTCTGTTCTATGCATATCAAGCTGCATCATCCTGCATGTATGCTTGAAGCTCTCTGATGACCTGGTTCTTGGTCTTGACTTTTTTTTTTTGTCGACTAACTCTTCCGCATACATCATTCATCCTTCGGGCACTATAGTGCCCGCAATGCCACAAAGTAAGTACGATAAAAGATTCTGAATATTGTCATTTTGTAACTATAGCTGAATCAGTCTCTCCGGATTCCGGTGCCAGTGCTCTGGGTTCCTTGTGCGGTCCCGATGATGCTCTGCATGTGCAAGATCATACATTTGAGTGTAAGTGCTCCATTACACTTCATTGGCCCAAAACTACCCTCTTGAACAGCTCTGCTGCAATCCTGTGTGTGCAGCGCAATTGTCCGTCTACCTCTGCTTCCATACCGTGTTCAATGATTACCTGGTCTGTGACATCTATGAGTATTATTCGTGATATTTTAGGTCATCATACTGCCCATTCGCGCATCTATGTATTCCATTCAGATTTGCTGCCCTACAATTACATGCGATTCCAACTGAAGGTTTGAGCTTGACACAGTGTCGACGTGTGCTACTAAAACGCATTGCGACTGTTGCATGTGTTGATTGATTATGCAGTGGATGCTTCGGCCACTCCGTGTTCAGATCGCATGGCTGGTCGAGCTCTGTATTGTGATTCGACTGTGATCAGTGTCAAGACTAGAATTCAGAGCAGCATTCAACATCTCTGCAGCACAAGTAAATTTTGACCGAAATTTCTCATGTTGCTGCTGCTCTCAATATATTTGTCCCTGGAGTGCAAAATCTGTCATTCAAACTGCATGGTGCATTGAGAATTCATATTTCTACCCCTGCATCCTCCAACCCGGATCTTCATTCTTCTACATCTATCGCTAATCTTTTCAATTTATTTGAAAGTCATCAGAAGCCCATCCTTCTTGCCATTAGTCTCTGCTAGAAAGACACTTCAATATTGGAATCTCGAACCTCAGATACTCATCGACAACAAGTCTTCTCCGGAATCTCTTTGCAGTAAGATCACTGAACACTTTTTATCTGAGCATTGTACTCAATTGTCCCGAGCACATTTTTCTTCACAATGGTGTATCTCTACCAGACTGGGTGCATTATTTGAGAACTCGATTACAGTAAGTTTCTGTTCTGATCAGAATCTGTTGTCATATTTGGTAGCGGGCCTTGCCGCTTGTCGGCCCTACCAGCTTTATTTTCTAAAGAGGGAGAAAAGCAGTCCAATCGTCTCGAGCAGAGCTGCGACTTGTGGGAAGTGAACGAGCGGTTGAGCCAAATCAACCGCTCCCCGGGGGAGAGTGGCCCAGTGTCTATGTGCCGTTTCTGGATGGCGTAGCTACACAAAACTATAGGGACAGGAAATACATGAGAGCGAGTACATTACATGGACTGGCCGGCCATTGAATAGGCAGGACGTGCAGTTAGAACCCTGTGGGGCCTGACCTCCAGTGTAGTACTGGAGTACGGGGGGAGTTCTCTCCCCCCAGGCAAAAAATCCCCGCTGTCCACCAGCGTAAAGTAGGAGTGTCCATGTGTGAAACATGATATGTAGGGTGGGTAACGAGAAAATGCGCTACGCTGTCCAGATGGAAGGATGAGGAATATTGTACAATACTCAAAACGACTCACCTGGCAAGGCAGTGGGTAACCACTGCCTACCAGGAAGTTTATATAGAAAATCGGGGGTGTCGCGGAATCGCACCGTAAATTGTTGAAATTCCGAACGGCATGCTACGACTCTCGCTTAGACTGCAGGGGTGGAGAGGAGCGTACTCCTTTAAAACTGTTGAGGGTTTACAACCGCACAGTACTACAACACTTTGAAGGGCCCTGTTTGTTACCATGTATTTTTAAGAGCCTTGCAGAAATCAAACTCTTGTTAGGATAAAGTCAGAACATTCTCCAGTAATGTACCCAAGCCGGCAATGGCGAACTTCCATTCGAAGTGATGCATCACCCCGGCAGCCTGGAGCACAACCCGCATGGAGGGATGTGAAGCTGTGTTTCTGCCGTGATTTTCCATCAGACGCCTGGGCCTCCTCATACAATATGACATCTCTGTGTATGCAGCAAAGACGGAACTGGTGGAAGCTGAGTGTGGAATACAAGCCATTGTCACAGGTTGGGTCTTAACCCTTCTATTTCTATGGCTTGGCACGTGGAAAGCATTGGCAGGTGATGGCATCAAGTTTACCAGGCCAACCAATTACGTACCCTAGCCAACATGTTGCCACGTCAACTCATGCTCATTTCTGAGTTCTCTCTGTCAATCACTCAATTATGCATCCCTCTGCCAACCAACCTTGCCTTGTCTGTGGCCAGCTTATTTCCCAGTGGTGTAGCCGGTGCCATAATGTGTTCTACTGCTCGCCTGAACACTTGCGTGTTGTACATTATTTGTCTATTGCCACGTCAATGTCTCATTTTATTTACAGGACTGGCCACGACACCGTGAACAGTGTCGCCCTTCGCCGGCCACTACCTACAGGTCGAACATGATCACTAGGCCGCCTCCAGCTGAGCCCGAGTACATTTCGGTCTCAGCCATATTATTCCTCGCGGATGAGGGTACGTCGATAATACTCCACATGGCACGCCCTCTACCTCGTTCCCTGCCAGACCGTCCTAGGATCATCACTGTGAAGTGTCGCCCACCGCATCACCCTTCGTATAGCCTCTGTCCGGTCCCCCTTCTCCGGCCGTACTTCGATGCCCCACCCGAGAGCGTCGCCCTAACGCAAGGCTTGAACGGGAAGCTCCTGCGCTTCCCGCTTCACGTTTTTTACTCGCCTATCGTGCTCACAAAGGGCTCACCTATCAACCGCTCGATCTACCACATCACCTCAGGGGCCGCATCCAAGCCCTGGTATGGCAATGTCGTGGTGTTCAAATTCAGCAGCTCGCGTCGCCAGGGTTATACTAAGGGCCTGATCGGGAACCGTGAATCTTTTTGCGTGAATTTTGGCTGAATCTCGTTTCCGTCTATCTTTCCCACGGATTTGGTCCCTAAACCCTCCTAGAATGAAAAGCACATGCATTTCCTGAAACCTCGAGGAGCTTGAGTGGAAGCGGTGTGACGGTTTCAAAATAAGCTGAGTTGAACGTGATTTTTTTGCATCATCTGTGAAATCTATGGGAGATTCTGTGTTACACTATGTCTCCCACTCTCCAACCTCAGATGTTCATTACAGCCCTTTGCGGAACATAGGGCGCGGCCAATTTTTTTCCCATTTTGGGACATTTTTGATCTTTTCGACCTTTTCCCTCACTGCGTGCTCAATTCTGAATGTATCATTCTGGAAACTATATGAGCGGAACCGCAAGGAAATTCTGGAGGTCCTCTCGTGCTTCAATTTTTTTTATTCGGCTTATAAAAAATGTACTCTAATATAATCATGTTTATATGGAAATCTCCTCCCACAGGGGGAGTTGGGAATATATTGTTTTGGGGTCTCATTAGGGCATATCTACAAGTATTTCTGAGGTCACCTCGTCGCCGGATTTTATCTGTGGGTCCTATACCATGTGAACAATGTAATTGAATCCAACAAAAACACCCACTTCTCAGACACAATGCTCTGGCATATTCTGGTCCCAGGTGAGCGTGATACTCATTGGGTGCTCGTCCTGTGGTGTTTGAAAGAGACTCCACGACTCATATTCGTTATCCAAGTCCCCGTTCCCGTAGGCAACACGATTCAATATGCCCGTATTTCCATCACGTGACAATATATGTGCATATTGAATCGCGTCGCCTACGGGGACGGGGACTTGTATAACCAATGTGAGTCGTGGAGTCTCTTTCAAACACCACAGGACGAGCACCCAATGAGTATCACGCTCACCTGGGACCAGAATATGCCAGAGCATTGTGTCTGAGAAGTGGGTGTTTTTGTTGGATTCAATTACATTGTTCACATGGTATAGGACCCACAGATAAAATCCGGCGACGAGGTGACCTCAGAAATACTTGTAGATATGCCCTAATGAGACCCCAAAACAATATATTCCCAACTCCCCCTGTGGGAGGAGATTTCCATATAAACATGATTATATTAGAGTACATTTTTTATAAGCCGAATAAAAAAAATTGAAGCACGAGAGGACCTCCAGAATTTCCTTGCGGTTCCGCTCATATAGTTTCCAGAATGATACATTCAGAATTGAGCACGCAGTGAGGGAAAAGGTCGAAAAGATCAAAAATGTCCCAAAATGGGAAAAAAATTGGCCGCGCCCTATGTTCCGCAAAGGGCTGTAAAAGGGCCTATTCGACCATCTGGGGTAGTCTAGGGACGAGTTTGGTACTCATAAAAAATTCCACCAAAATTCATGCGTGAATTCACGGTTGCCGATCAGGCCCTAAGGCAGGTTCAAATGACCTCCCCGTTCTTTCTGCGTATTTCCTTTCATACCAGTGAACAATCCACATGTGAGTGAGATTAGACTTTACCTTTTTGCCTTTTGTCTTACCTCTTGATGCCAGAACCCTATCACCTGGAATCCCTACTCTCCTGAAAAGTCATCAAAATCACCCCAATACGCTTTATGGGGCCCGTTGTCATTCGTTGTAGCATACTCTTCTCCCTTTCTCAGCTATCGTCGCATTACTCAACACCGGTACTCCTCACCGTACAACACAACACGGAACGAGTGAAGATCTGTTGTAGCGTCTGTTTACAAGAGGCTATCCTCAGGTGATCCCGATATCTCTTCGCAGAGAAGGTCCCGTACGTTGCCGACGTCGCATACCTCTTCCTCGGTAGCAGATTATCGATGCCATACATGTATTACCCAGCTTCATGGAAGCCTATTCCCTTGCCAAACCTGGGCATCATATTGTGACCAGATCTCATCGCACCACAATTACATATCTTTTGGTAATGTCATCTTCTAGACTGGGCTGCAAGGGCTTATGTGCTAAGTATAATCTAGGGACACGAGGTGGCAGATCCATCAGATTAATATCCATGTGAATGGCACTGCTTCTGTCAGGCTCAAGGTTAATGAGGAAAACATGCAGTGCAGGTTCCCGAGTCTTCCAAGGTTCGCTGAAGCCACAAAGTGCAGTACTGGCAGTGGAGGAACCAGCACCAGCAGAGATTGCCCCTGTTTCAGGTCCCCTAATGGAGGCAGAAATCAGCTGATTGGGCCTCAGCATAGGCGGCTAAACATAGCTAGGGAACCACGTGTAGGCCATGTTTAGCTGCCTATGCTGATGCCCAATCAACTAGGCTGACTAAGTCTGGGCCGGCCCGGAACGTAGTGAATTGAGGTAGAATCGGGCTAAATACTGATGCTGTGGGCCAATAGCGCGCTAATAGCGAATATACCCCATATAGTAGTTTTTTTGATAATCAATCACACAGCCTTGCAGCGGATCCGCTCCAGGCCGACCCTCTTCTCGCTCTCCTCGGATTCTCACAGATTCTCACCAGAGATGTTCGGGACTATCTTCCATCATTACCAGCATCCCGCGGAGCCAGCACTGCATCAGGAAAAAAGTTTTCGCTGGGTAGCGGCGCACCACGGCTCTGGATGATTGGTAGCACCAGTAGCCACCCACTTGAGGCTCGGTAGGGCTGGTAGCTCTGGGTAGTGCTCGTGCCGTCAATCAGTAGCGCTTGGTAGTGCATCACTCATGGATCAGTAGTACCTGATAGCCGTCATAAAAAAAGAAGGCATATTCAGGGCATCCAAGTCTTAATTCAAGAAGAGATAGGGTATATATGGTGTATTAGAGAATATCAGAAGTCAGGGTTTGTAGTATGGCCGGTTTGAACTTGGAGCCTGTGGGGGGTCACATCTCAAAATTTCTTAAAAGTCAATTCAAACTCCACCGACACGTGCAAGATGTCGTGATTGTTTGCGCACCAAACACCGTTGGTTGATCGTTTCTCTTCCTTTTCCCCCATCTTTGTCTCCCTGCGCCCCGCCATTTGGTCTTCACGTCGGCCGTGGGTGCTCAAGTCCTCAAGACACGCCTCCATACATCCATTATGAAGGCATGCAAAATCTATCCGAGGCTTCGGAGTAGTGATGTTCTGGCTTTGGCCTCAGGCCAAAAAGCCATGGCTTTTTGGCTTGGCTTTGGCTTGTTCTGGCTTTGGCTGGGGTTGGCTTTGGCCTGGCCTGGGATTTATCCAAGCCAAAGCCAAATTCAAGCTGATTTCCCTGCCAAAAGCCATGGCTCAGGCCAAGCCAAGCCAAAGCCAGGCCAAAGCCAATGGTTTGGCTCTGGCCTGGCTTGAGATTTTCTGAGGCCAAGCCAAAGCCAAAAAGCCAAAGCCAAAGCCAGAACATCACTACTTCGGAGCTTGACAACGCGACCGACGTCGAGAATCGGCAAATCACCCAAGCGGCGCACTCACTCAAGATACATACAATCCATCCACTCCCTTATCAAGTATGGGATGTTCAAACTGTTTTCAAGCAAGACGATCCCAGATTCCCATTCTCCTTAAACTGTCAAGGTCGTCAAGACTGTTGTGCAAGGGCTTGCGTCATCTTGACACGTCAAAGCACTGCTTTCTCAGGAACATCTTTGGTAGCTCCCTCGTCCTTCCCTCCGGTCCAGGCTGCCCTCACTTCCCAAACCCACTGCGATGACCTCACGAAGTACGCCGCCCCTTGTGATTCTTTTTTCGTGGCTAACACTTCGCATTCTCAGCTCCCACCCGTCCTCTTCTCCACCCTAATCGACACCACTTCGATACGGCCGGCCCTGGAGGATCGGCGCGAAATCGCCTCCGTTGGTTGTTGAACACCAGCCGGCAACACTGGTGCGCATCAGTGGTGCGCACACCCGAAGTACGGTACTCATGTAGTATTAGCGTACATCATGTATTTATTGCGAATACATTTGTTTTCACCCAAATTTGTGGCTGCTACAACCAGATACTCGGTGCTATCGGTGCTATCAAGTACTACTGAGTACATACCCTCATGCTACTGGAAGCTACTGGGGTGCTACTGAGCTCGTCTGCCAAATCTACCAAGCGCTACCAGGTTTTGGCAGGGCTGCTACCAGGATCTACCACCGGGGGGACTTGTCTACCCAGCTACCTAGGCTATTTGCACTACTGGGCACTACCCAGACATGTGGTTTTTTCCTGATGTGCCGCCATCCGAGCCTGGTGATGTCCCGCAGAAGCGCGGTCACGGTCGCCGCTCGAAGAATAAACGGAAGGCTGAAGTACTACTGTACTGCCTGAGAATACGAGCGCCGAAGCTGATAGCTCCCATTTGGCCGTCCGATCCTCCGAGCACCCGCAGGCGAAGAAGGCCCGTACAGACACAGCGGAGGAGCCCGGTGCATCAGCATCGGCGGGTGATTCGGCGGAAGAGATGCGTAGAACAGGGCCCATACCCAGTACTTCAAGAACTGTGTAACAGATCTCCACAAGGTTCTGTCTTTCCCCTGCCTGATTTCTCAACCCGAGTATGATTTCTGCCAAAAAATAAATCAGCCTGACCGAGGCCACTGAACGGAAAAATGAAACCCGCGCACACTGGAGAAGGTTTAGATGTCGCGCTTCGTCCGGCTGGACGTGTCATCGGTGGGGATTCTACTTTGGCATTGACATCAATAACGGTGCGTGCCCGTTGATCCATTGGCGTGTCGCTGATACTTGGCCCCGAAATCCCGTTACTCTTGAGTCTATTGTAACATCAATTTATCGTGAATAAGCACAGTATTGATCCACATACACAGATTTTACCGCTTCGATCATTTGCTCAATTTTAAGCTCGACCATTCCACCTTCCAAACCGCGCTCGCCAATAAAATATTCCAGAAAGCGCAATAGCCCATGCAGTCCTAGGGGCCCTGGCTGGACCATCGCAACCCTCGCATCCAGACCCATGCGATAATCAAAGGCCCTGTCGTTCAAGGCCTCCCAGAGATCGCCAGGCTTGGTAGCCGAAGGAACATATGTCGTAGGTTCCCCGGAGAATCCTGAGAGGGGATTGGTATCATCCGCCATTGCAAGTGTCGATGGTAAGAGCGCCACATTCCCTCGTAACTGATTGAGAAGCCGAATCGTAGGCGAAGAGGGAACGGATGTGAATAACACCGGCGCGACAGGAGTTTTGGGGGTAATTTTGGCAGGATTATTCTTCCCATTCAACGATCCCGAATTGACTGTAGCAGGAGCCTTGACTGTGGATGGTACATGCTGTGGCCGCGCCACCTTCGGAAAGAAAGACATCACTAGTGTTGGGCACGGGTACGGGTAAACCCGGCGGGTTTGCGGGTCGGGTCCGGCGGGTACGGGTCGCGGGTCAGCCTTTTTCCAGACCCGAAACCCGTGGGTACTTGGCGGGTACTCGAGAAAACAGGCATAGGGTATGAAATAGCTGCAAATGAATGTATTGTGAGGTGGTATAAGTACAATACTATGCTTGGGACAGCATATTGGGTCAGAACGTGGTCAGAACTCACCTCAAACAACGAAATTTTCACTGCAAATGACATGCCGACACATGCCGGAGTTCGGATCACGCCTGGCCCGCCCTTGCCGACGACCCGTGAGCAACCCGTAAACCCGCGGGTTCGGGTTCGGGTTTTCCGGGTTCGGGTCAGGGTTGGACAATTTTTACCCATACCCGTACCCGTGCCCAACCCTAGACATCACATTGCCGTCTTTACGCTTGGCCCGCTCTTTGGCCCGCTTGTCCTTGGCGGTGGTACATACAGGCTTGTTCTGGTGGGTTTTCACGAGATTCATTATTCCGGCGGTGCCGTAGCCAAGGAGTGTCCCTCAATCGGGGCAGGTAGCCATTCCCGGCTTATGTGCATCCTTTTGCCATTTGAGTTCCAATTCCTGAATCTGTTACATAAAAAACAGAACGTAATATCAGCAAGAGTGACACCGACCCAAGTAAACTAGAACACAGTGGTGTAGATATGTCTATCGGACATGGAGTTCACAAAGAAAACTGGGCACCTCTCCAGAACATTGCTGGAAGTCCACTCCCTTGGAGCCACGGGACCAAATTTAGGCAGCAGGTGCACACTGCGCCGGATATTGGCCACAGGTATAATTCCAGCAATTCGTACGCCATCCTTGAGTGATCGTTTTATTTTGTACAGGAGATGGCGCGGTTCCGCATCGGAGGTAAAGGGAGAAAACCATTCCACATAGGCAAGGTGACTCGGAGGGACAGTGTCGGCAGGAAATAATGTTTTAACGGAATGATGTGGGAATGAGAAGACCACGCGAACTTGAGCAACACGATAACTTAAGGGTAGAATTCAATTTCAACCTTCTAGAAAGTGTATGGAAGTTGAAACATACCTTGTACTCCGGTCAATTCACCAGTACCATCATTGACGAGAACGGTATCAAAACGGCCCGGGATATCCTGCCCACTTGCCAGCTGGCGGGAAGGCTGTACATGTACAGCATCTATTACAGAATCCAATGGACCCCCCGCGGCGTGTGGATCCGGAGTAGTGTATTTGATGCGGTGAAATACGGGAACAGCGTTGAATGGAAGATGAATATAGTGGGATTTAAGCTTGACCTGGGCCAGAGTAAGGGTAGGGTTGGAGTAATGGACGACAAATTTGGCGAGTGCCTCCCGGAAAAATGTTGCGCCGTAAGCATCAACGAGTCGTCCAATTTTGGCGGATTTAACAGTCGGGTGTTTGGTCATCACAAGTTGACGCTCGTAGATGATCCCCGGATGCAAAGGTTCTATTACAGAAGGTTCAGGAGAGCCATCGAGTTTCCATTGGATGAATTTTTCGTGGCGGTAGATCTTTTCCTTGCGTTCAAGCCAAAGTGTCATTTGTGGGAACTCGTCTTTGAAGCTTGTCGATCGATACGCCTCCTTGGCAAGACCTATACGGAGCCGCTCGGTGTACTCCGTGTTGTAATTGTCTTTCGTACCGTAGAGCTTTATGTACATGACATAGTGCTTGCAAGAATGGAGCTTGGGTAGGTTGAAGTCGTTACGAACGCCCAAGACCACGAAAACACTCTTATTCTCGTGGAACTGGTCCAATGCATCATCAAGAGGGGACATCGCCTCGTCGGTGTGCAGTGGATACTGCGCAAGGTATACAAAGTCGAGGATGCCTCGAACGGCACCAAGAAGTTGAGTGGGAGAAAGGTTATCGGGGAGGCGAACATCGATGATGATTCCGAGGAGGAAGCGGGAAATCTGATCGTGCTCCTTTCCGGTAACACGAGACAGGTTAGAAATGCCCTTCATAAATAGTCGGATGTTATGATTAGGTGGGAGGCGATGGCAACGAGCATCGATCTCGGCCTCTCCACAACACTCCTTCAACCAGGAGATAAGGTGCTTCACGATTCCCTGATAGAGCTGATGGAGAATATCGGGACTGATGGATCGGAAGATGTTCATGTAAGGGAGCCCTTCCCAGAATGGGTGGTAGATGGGTTTGATGCCAGCATCCTTACATGCGCGCGCATAAATGGTGGATCCATTGTCGAGCTGATCCAGCGCATCGAGAATGAGTTCGAGATCACGGAGCGGATACTGTGCCGCTCCGTCGCCCAGATCCGTCCGTGGCACCTCGCAAGTCGGACACTCGCCATTTTTGACGGCGGTGACAAGCGCTTGCTCGGGATAATCGCCAACAAAGGTGGCAAAAATAGGGTGACCCCGGCGAATAATGCCATCTCCGCTGGTCAATCTAAGCCCCTCAACACCTGCCGTCCGAAGAGGTTCGAGAATATAGGACATGCACGCATGAAATACATTTGCCAGAATGCGGCGGCGAGCAGCTTTATTCTTGATGTGCTTCATGCGTGAGGTAGGGAGGTACGCCAGGAGAACATAGGCCCGTCGAGAGGGCTTACGGCGAATCTCTTTGGGAATATTTCCCAACGTCATATAGACCGGGTACGCGGACTTATTTCCGAACACCGTCAGCTGGGTTTTGTCGGACAATATGATAATTGGCACAATTGTGGCGCCCGGATGGTCCTTTTCCACCGCTGCCTGAGGTTTCGTTAGATACAGCATGAGAGTTGACAAGTCCAATATATCCTACCTGGGTTGCCCACCACCATTTTCCGGTATGCATATTATGATACATGCGAATGGTTTTATCCTTATCAATGTAGTGCCGCTCGGGGGCCACAAAGAGATAGGGCGCGAAGTCTGAGTCGCCGTACAAAGCACGAACACATTCGATGATGTCACAGGAGTACAGATTGAAAACATCCCCGTCGACCACAACTTCTGAACAATGAAATTTCGGCCGTCCAGGAAGCTTATTATCAAGTATGGCATTGAGCTGTGCTGAGGTTCCGTAAGAAAGTCCCAAGGCTTTGCGGACCTTCACAACGAGCAGATAATTAATTAAAATTTATAATCCTATCGGAGAGCAAACAAGACTTACTCCATTAAGGAGATCAGTGAAAGCGGTAGATCCAGCTCCTCGCAATTTAGCCCATCTGGCAATTTCCCAATCGGTTTTCGACGTGAACGGCGCGTAAGGATTGTTTTTATCGTCCCCAAAATAGGCGCAATATTGCTCTTCGCTCGTCTCAGTGCGAGCTCGAGATATCGGCGCTCCGGCGAAGATGCTCGGGAATTTATCAATGATGGGCTGGTGATGAAATCGATCCTCAATTTTCTTGCGGGTCGCGCGCGACGGCGCAGGTCCAGGCGGCGGGTTTACACGAATATCGGGTAGAGCTTCTTGGAGCGGAGCATCGGGACGAGGGGGTTCGAACCCATTCTCCAAATATAGCAGTAGCTCCATCTTGGTCGGCCTGTCCATCGGAGTCCTCTTCATCTCCCTCAAACGGCGAAGCCGACTGCCGCACATCCTCATCCATCTCCTCGTCGTCTCCCAGATCTTGGGCCGTATGGTCAGATCCAAAATAATCCCCCCCGAAGTGCGCCTGTCTCGCTGGAAACCCAGTGTCATCCAGGTCACCAAATTGCTCTGTGTCCAAGTTATCGTCGGATTGTGATTCGGACTCGGATTGGGCTCCATCCAAAGCAGCGCTTTCAAAGTGGGCACGACAGGCTTCGTTCGTGGTCGTTCGCAGATGAGCAGTCAGTCCCTGCTTGCTAAATTCTCCATTGCAAGCATCACAAAGGATTGGCGCCATATTCGGAAATGAGACGTCAGAAATAGGCGAATATCTGCATTTATCGCCGTTGGAGCAATGATACAGGCGGGCCGTATACTAGTAAAGATGCTGACGCTCTGCGGAAAGACGGATCTGAGACTGAGTCACGATGTGGAAACCATAACCGAGTGCCAAACACGCACCTCGAAAATTTTCCATCCCCAACTCCCGTCTCGCCCAGTGGCGGCCCTCCCTCTTCTCTGGGCTGAGAATCCCTTCCGTCACTTGGCCCAACTGCACGTTCAGCTCCCATGTCGGACTCGCTAGAATTGACTCCAGCAGAAAAACGTGCCATAACCAAAGCCCGCAAAGCGCAAGAAGCGGCACAGGAAGAGAAAAGACTCATTGCCGCAGGAGGTGGGCCTCGATATTCTTCTGCTTAGAACCGCTGCTAATCAATACTCAACTTCACCACAGCGGGACGGCGCAAGGCTAAAGATGCCGCCATCATCAAAGCAGGAAAGTCCATTCGAGAGTTTAGCACGATTCGATCTTACTGATGATCCATTTCATAGTCTGGAAGCCAGGTAACTCAGACACTGCGAGCAAAAAGCGGGGGCCATCGCCGGCCGCAGACGATGACGTCGACTCGGAGCCACCGAAGGCTAAGAAAGCGTGGTCGAAAGCCACCCCAATTACAGCCCTTTGCGGAACATAGGGCGCGGCCATTTTTTTTCCCTTTTTTTGAGACATTTTCGGTATTTTGGACCATTTCCCTCACTGCAGACTCAATTCCCGATGTATCGCTCTGAAAACTATATGAGCGGAATCGCAATGGAATTCCGCGTTTCCTCTCGTGCTTCGTTTATTCTTATTCAACCTGTAAAATATGTAGTATAAAATTATGACTCATTCAAGCAGATCTCCTCCCACAAGGGGAGATCTGGATACGGTGCTCCAGGCTGTGATTACAGCAGACATAGGCACATTTCAGAGGTCGCCTCGTCGCTGTATTTGATTTTTTGTGCCTCTGCTGCCCAAACGATGCAATTGAATGTGAAGATATTAGTGTCTACTTAAGTACGATGTCTCTGCATGCTATATTGACCGGGTACTCAGAGGTTTGTTCTGGGCCCCCTATGAGGTCTGTAGAACAAACCCCACGACTCAGATTCTGAGTACAGTCCCTCACTATGGAACGCGACGCGCCTCAATGTGACATCAGTTACGGATAACTGCACCACGTGACTGTTACAGATCGCAAAATGGCGCGCGTCGCGTTCCATAGTGAGGGACTGTACTCAGAATCTGAGTTGTGGGGTTTGTTCTAAAGACCTCATAGGAGGCCCAGAACAAACCTCTGAGTACCCAGTCAATTTAGCATGCAGAAACATCGTACTTAAGTAGACACTAATATCTTCACATTCAATTGCATCGTTTGGGCAGCAGAGGCACAAAAAATCAAATACAGCGACGAGTCGACCTCTGAAATGTGCCTATGTCTGCTGTAATCACAGCCTGGAGCACCGTATCCAGATCTCCCCTTGTGGGATGAGATCTGCTTGAATGAGTCATAATTTTATACTACATATTTTACAGGTTGAATAAGAATAAACGAAGCACGAGAGGAAACGCGGAATTCCATTGCGCTTCCGCTCATATAGTCTTCAGAGCGATACATTGGGAATTGAGTCTGCAGTGAGGGAAATGGTCCAAAATATCGAAAATGTCTCAAAAAGGAAAAAAAAAAATGGCCGCGCCCTATGTTCCGCAAAGGGCTGTAAGTGATAGACCTCCAGATTCGAGTGCTTCTTGCTAACATACACCCCAGTAGATGATCAGGAGCCCGAAGACGTCGAAGAGCCGGGCACAACGGCAAAGCGTTTGTCGTTGAGTCGAAGTAAGTGTCATGTCACCGTGGGCGTCGTGACCGTGAGCATGACTGATCGCTGATTTTCTCAGAGCACCCGCCTGCGCGCATAGTGGATTCTGACGATGAAGAAGTACCAAAGGGTAAGTTGTAAAGTGTGTTCGGATCCCTGCTCACACGATTGTAGAAACCCTCAAGGCCAAGAAGCCTCCTGCACCCCCGAAACCTGCCACCAAAGCGGCGGCCAAGTCGTCCGCTAAACCGAAGAAATCCCGTCCCACCCTGGTCGCTGAGACGGCTTCCGAAGACTCTTCCGAGAGTGCCTCGGGTCAGTCTTCATCTGAAGCGGAATCTGACGAAGAGGACGAAGAGGATGATGATGACTCGGTCGCTTCTGCCAAGCTCGTCGTCGAGGTATGTGATTTACAAAGCTCGGACAGTTTCTACATACTCACTACGCACGCAAGCGGCCACATATTATAACCAAGGTAAGAAACACGCATCCGGTAAAGTCTCACTGTTACTGATGCTCGAAGTAGCAGACGAAGACATGGCCCGTAGACTCGGACTCTGAGGTTTGTCAATTTCAATACTTTTCTTTCAAAGGCTGATATTCCCCACGAGATGCCGGATGTGGAGACTCAGTACGTCCCTGGCACAGAGGTAAGTTGTTAAACCACGTCCCGGACCATCTAACGATAGCGGAAGGATGATGATGACTGCGATGAAGTCCCTTCCCCGGGCCATTGGCGGACTCGATCGGCTTCCTGGTCTTCTGGTCCGGGGACGGGCGTCCCGGACACAGACTTTGAAGATTTTCTTGACGCGCTGGAGGACGACGAAAATGACGGAATGGCTCAGGTATGTGACGATGTGACTACTCACCCACCGTCCGATGTTAATTTGTCGCTCACCTAGGTGCAACGGACTCAATCTTCTTATTCAACCCCCTATCCGAACATGGTACATTTTACCTATCATTCCTTTCCTTTCGCCGTTGCGACACACGATCATTACTATATTTCTAGTTCACTCTGCACACTGCAGACGCTCACTCTCATTCACCTCCGTTTCATCTTAGCATCTCAACAATCAGTACAATCACTTAAACAGATACAAACCGTGATACCGTATATGACGTGGATTATGCCTCTTCGAGGCGGGAACTGAACCTTTAGGCTATAAAAAATAGCTTTCTAATACTGTCAAAATACTGTACATACTACCCGGAATTGGAAAGTTCACTGGCGGCCACAATGGATAACGGTGGCCACTGGTGGCCACTGTTGGACATTGTATGTCAGTGTTGTCCAGGATAAGATAACACAGTCTGCCGGAAATCACTGAGCTCCTATCTTCTGCCCAGATTTTTTGGCATTGAAGTTTCCGTGCTTACCCTTCTGGGAGGCACAATATACTGTACCATTTCGACCATAAGTTCAGGTGACGGGTGACATGGGGTCGTGAACTGAACCTATTGGGTATAGGTGACGGTGACGGCGGATTTTTATGGCCCAAATAGGCTAAAAAATGTGAAAATTTCTCCTCCGGCAGTTGCCGGATTACCATAAATGGCAATTTTACCGTGATTGCCGAGGAATGAACATCAAAGAAAATGAACATGTGCGGTGACGGGTGACATACTGTGAACCTACGGTCGAAATGGTACAGTATAAGTTAAGCAGGGTCCTTTATAATGCCTTTCATGCTGTCATGTCCGTGGGCACATGCACCGGTTTACGGCTAAGGAAACCACACCATTGGAATTTGCCTGTATCCCGCTGCTCCAACCATATGTGAAAAATTGTTGATAAGGAGTCCAACGATATCTGTCGTGCACCAACGATATCTGTCGTGCACTGTACCAGCATCACCATCTACCAAAAATTTGGTTTTGCTTCGGTTTTGTAGAAAGAAAAAGAAGAAGAAAAAAGAAAAGAAAAGAAAAACCTACATGTGCAAGTCACTGGGATCTACTATCCCTCAAGGGGATTCCAGACATTTAAAAAGATATGCCGGATATCTTCTCGACCATAAATTCTGGGTAAAATCGGAGCACACCATTGGATTCCAATCCATCTTCTTATCAGGTCTACGATTTTACTTCGTGGAAAACGGTCCACTGGTGCTCGAACGGCGTTGTTCTTTCCGGTGTCCGGGTTCCATTATAATATAAAATGTCATATTTTGATTGCCGACCTCACGCCGGCCTCGTTCTGGTCGGAGCACCTTTAAAACTCATGGACAGGCCCTCTTGCATCCAATATACTTGCTGTAGCTTGCATTAGCCTAGGATGCCCTTGGATGTTGAACACGAGAAATTTCTTTTCTGGCTTTTGAACCCATTGGTTTTAGCGGTGGGAGGGGTATCTTTTCGTATACTGAAGAAGTTACAAGCTACCTACAGGCCTGAAATTTCGCAGGGACACTTTTATGATGTGGAAACATCTCCTCAATGTGTCCTTGGGGTAGTATGTCCTTCCAATAACTTAGGTGGCATGAAAAATAGGTAAAGAATCAACATTTTTGAAGTGTGAGTCTGATTATCATGTCAAATGAGGCAAGGATGACTGGGTACGCTGGGCAACTTTGATTGTAAGTTACGAAGGACATCCTAATGAGTGCCCCAAAACAAAGATCTTTGAAATTGGTCCAGAAATGACCGAGAAATCCTTGTTTGTCCGAGTTCTACATTTGTCCAGAGCAGTGATAAGGGATAGTACTGTGAGCCATGGGGCGCCAATGGTTTCCATTGAATCTCAGTTGGTCAGCACTGGTTGAGAACTTAGACAATGCCGGCCGGTGCCGGTCAATCACTGCGTTCAGGCGGCCGCGCAGCAGACCGAGCTAGTACGTCGCCATACGACAGGGCTGTGCCGAGTGATGACGGCAGATTGTGCCGAGGCGCGTCGGCACAGCTCCGTCATATGGCGACGTAGCTCGGCAAGGCCCTTTTACCTCTGCCGCCGGGCTGTCTGAACGCAGTGAATGCCGTTTCCAGCGCCGCGTACATTACGCACCATGGAAACCGGCAGATCACGGATCTGTCATCTGCTGTCGCCCGGCAAATCGGATAACATCCGGCGCGATGTTCCGTGTTGTTCAAGACCTCAAGAATTGACTCTCAGAGCCTCAGTAGGGCAGTGAAATACAATGCCAAAAGGCAGCGGTGTTTCATATTATATCTAACTTGGACTTCTGGTACATAAAATAATTTACCGGTTGCAGAATGGGACTCTTATTGCAATGACTAATATTCAATGACCAATCACTGTTTGTGCTTGTAGCAAAAATGGCGGAAATCCATCTTCTCCAGGGTAGCCAAACCTAAAGGTTCAGCAATAAGACGTAGCGTAGATCTGATGAGGTTAATCTTACACTTACGCCAGTTATTTTGTTCGATTCGCCACTCAACTCTCGTGTGCCGGACTAGCTTCGTGCTCTCCGTCACATATTTTTAACTGCTCGCTTCTCGTCTTTGCTTCGTTGGACTCCCTCGGTCTGATCAACCGTCGTCGCCACCTTGCTTGGACGCCCCTCAAAATCGACATCTGTCTACGCTACGGAACAAGGACGCCCAATTACTCGCTCAGCGGTGCGCGTGGGAATTGCCCCGGCACCTCCCTCAGTGCAAGGTACGTCGAGCTCTCCTACCCCTTCCAGTCGCTCCCAGCGTGGAGCGCACTCCACCCAATCATCCCCTAAACCATCTCGCCCGGTCACCCCCGAGCAGACCTTCAGCTCGGTGGTGCCGGGGAGACCTCCCTCTACGCATCGCGGATTGGGAGTCGAGCTTGGCGCTGCCAGCTCGGGGCTCGCTACCAGAGAGCCCGACACTTCATCTGACCTCCCATCCCTCTCGAGGGATGTGGACTTTGGCCCTACCCATCCTGACGAGGATGTGGATAGTGGCTGGACCCCCGTCACTCGGAGTAACGCGCGCACTCATAGTCCGCGCTCGATGTCACCTGTAGATAATAAATCAGTATCTGCTGCCCATCACGGAACTCCCACGTCTGAGTCAACTATTAATCAGGCTGAGGCCAAAATGAGCAGTGAGGAACTCATCAGGCTGGCTGAGCGCCATCGCTTATATGCTGAGCAGGCTCTTGCCGCTGCTCGTCGCAAAACAGAGAATGTTTCAGCCTCGAAGAGTGCCGCTAGTAAACCACGGTTTATTGAACCTCCCGTGAGTCCCGCCGTGCCAACTGGCGAAGGCTCTTCCGAGGACAAGGGAAAGGGTATTGACCCGCGCAATTTCGGTGCGGTCTCTTCTCTCATTGACTTTTCGGACGACGAGCTTGCTGCGCAGAAAGAAGCGCTAGCAAATTTCGAAGAAATTCATCGTGTAATAAAACAGGAGAGTGTATCGCCCTTGCCTGGTTTATTCGACGGCGTACCTCCTCTGAGTCTTACTGATTCCCCTGTTCCGCACGAGGAGCAGTCGCACGATGCTGCCCACGCAGATGGGGACAGCGCTCCGTTGAACAATGCCTCTGCGCGCCCACCTGAAAAGAAAGGTGGTATAAAGTCTGGCCAGACAAAAGAGCAAGAAATTGCTGAGCTTGAAAAACGGCTCAGTGAATTGAGGCAATCGGAGCCACTGAAACGAACCAAACGACCGGTTCCAAGTCAAGCGAAGCGCATTGTTCAAGAGAACATTCTGAACACTACTGCCCGTCGCGACACTTCTTCGGCGAATGCAGATGCAGCTACCAAGTCATTGACCCCGGCCAGAACTCGGCCTGGTGAATTCTTGGAGCACGCCATCCGTGACACAGCACGGAATGGTGGTGGTACTCCCCCATCCGACTCGTCAGACAGTTCTTCGAGCTCGGACCCTGAGTCTGGCTCGGATGCCGATGACGAGATTGCTCGACGCCATAAGAAGTCTGCGAAGAGTAAGAAGAAAACTCCGCACAAGATGCTGCTGAAGCCAATTCCACCTACCAAGTACGACGGATCTGCCGACGCCACGTTGTTCTACCGCTGGGGTCGAGAGTCCACGTCCGTTGTGCGGGTTGGACGGGTTCCAGCGTCGGATCAAATCTTCTTCCTGTCATATTATTTGACTGGAAAGGCGTTAGATTTCTGTGAACAAGTCGTGATTCGAAAGCCCGCCACTTACGGTCTTGAGGATTTTTTCCTTGACCTGTTCGACTTCTGCTTCCCAGCAAATTTCCGCAATAAAATGCGGGATCAGCTGAACCGCTGCTTCCAGAATAGCAAGCCCGTTCTGGAGCATATCGCAGCGTTCGAGCAATTGTGGCGCGTGGTGGGACTGCCTAATGACCAAGAGAAAGTTGTTAGGTTTTGGCGCAGTCTCCGCCCGGACATACAGCAGGAACTGTACCGCAAGGATTTGGACGCGGAAATTTCCTCGTGGGATGAGGTTGTTCTCGCCGCGGAACGCACTGAGGTATGGTTGAAATTGGATGTAAAGTCCAAGAATGCGACCGCAAATGCGGCCGCTTCAAACCACACCTCGAGCAACAATACCTCCGGGGCTCGTCGAAACCCACAGAGATTTGGCAAACGAAACGGAAGCGGAAGAGGAGGAATGCCTATGCGTACCTCTTCTGTTACGTTAAAGCCTGGACCCGCGGAGTCAGACAAAGCGACCGCGGGGTCGTCCAAATCCCAGAAGCATGGCAAATCTTCTGAGGACAAACCTATGTCAGCAAAAAAGCGCAATGAAATGCTGGCACAAGGGCGCTGCTTCAACTGCGAAGAAATAGGGCATTTGGCCCGCAATTGTCCCAAGGCAACAAACGTGGTGTCAGATCAAAAAGGCAAACCTCCGGGCTTTGGACTCCACGCTGCACGATTTTCGAATTCACGAGATTCTGCGCTGTACGAAAGCACAGAAGTGCTTGATACTCTGCCCGTTGGGGCCGTTGGCTTAATTTTCGACGCCGAGGACGTCGCCGAGGAGGGCGGGATACCCACTGAAAATTTAAACGAAATTTCAGACCAACTTTCCGACCAGGAAGTTGAATACGCACCTCCCCCGCGACCAATTGGCGACTTGTTCGCGTTCAATGCTGAGCTTTCACTGGAGATGGGACAACCATATCCTGGAGACGACGTTGAATTCGATCCCAAAGAACGCCGCTTCTGTGTGTACCGCATTTCGGACACTCAGTATGTGGTAGTGGATTCGGTGGTTGGTCTTGACTATCCAATAGATGATGAGCATCTGCAAAATTCAAGCTTCATGCTTGGTCTTTGGTACGCACGCGAAAGGCAGAAAGCCATTGGCCTCGATCCCAGCAACGTTCCTATGGAGGACCGTTATCTTGCTGAGCTTGGTGATGCGCTAATTATTGGCGCACGCATGATGCTTGAGCAAGCAAATTGGGATGGGAGTGAGAGTTCAGAATTCTCTCGCTTCCACGTCCAAGACGGAAATGATGGCATGCTCACCGTCATGGATCTCCCGGAAGAAATCCAGGTCTTGCTGCCTCGCACTCGTCTGTTGGACCAGAGTTTTGACTTGATAGCCTGGTACCGCGGCGAGCTTGCAGACTGCAAGAAGCGCGATGCTGACTATGATCTTGCATCAGTCAGTGAATCAGACGCTGAGTTACTCACCTATGAGTCGTCTACCGACTCGGATATACCTCCACTGGAGCCCATTTCGGACTCGGACAGTGGAGATGAACACACACCTTTTCCTATTGAAGTTGTCCGAGACAATGGGAAGAGATTCCCTCACCGGTTGAAAACCCGTCGCCGGCTCGGAGACTTGTTGGCGGATGCTGCGCGGCTAATACTCGAGGCATCTCAACCCTACCCGGGAGATGAACGAGCCGCACATGACGAGCGCCGCCAGAGGCCACGTTTTTGTGTCACCCGCATGTCTGACAACTGCTACATTGTTGAAGACGAATATTTCTACGAAATTTCAGTATTGCCCCTGAAATACTTGAGAGTACCTGCCTTCAGCTTGGCTAGCTGGTACGCGAATATCCGCGCCGTCGAATGTGGAATTGATGATTTTGAATTCCTCCGAATTCACCGAGCAACAATTAAGGAGCTCCTCACCGACGAAGTCAGACGATACCTTGCGGGAAACAGCGAGAAATACTCAATTTTGGGTTCAACGTCAGTTTGCCGCATCCTCCGAGACCCAGACGACTTGGAGGGTCCTGACGACTTCCTAGTCCGTATCCAGAGGGACGGTACAGATTTTGTCGACTTTCTCGCGGAAAAGGATTTAGTTAATCCTTTGTTCGACCTAATTGGTTGGATTTTGACTCGGCCAAGCCGAACGTGTCTCGCAGAGCATCAGCTTTTCGAAGGGTTTACAAACTCCTCGGAATCGTCTTACCTCGGGACCCTGTTCGGCGACGAGCCTGTCCCCGATGACGAGGTTGAATTCTTCTGTGGAAAGGCTCAGATACCCGCTGATGGCTACAATGGTTTGCGGCGCACCGCATCCATGCCAAAGACTCCGAATCGCATAGTTGCGAAGCCTATCGTGGTGGTTGTACAAGTCAATAAACAGCCCGTTCGCGCACTTATTGACTCCGGATCTCTTGGAGATTTAATTTCAACCACAGTTGCGGACCAACTGCAACTTCGACGCACCGAGTTGGAGGACCCAATAATTCTTCAGCTTGCAGTTCAGGGCTCGCGTTCTCGAATCAATCATTCAGTTAGTGTGGATTTTCAATACCAGGAAGTCCGCGCTCGTCGTACCTTCTACGTCGCGAATCTCAGTGGATACGACATGATCTTGGGGACGTCCTGGCTGTATCAGCATAAGGTGACGATTGGTCTCAATCCTGCTCGCGTGTGCATAGGCAGCGCTAACACCTTACCTCTAGAAGGAGTCGCAACTGCGAAGGTGTATACCAACGCGATGAAAGTTATGGCCAAGTTTAGGTGAAAGATTTGCGCTCCTCACTTTACCAGTGCCGAGTCCACCAATAAAATGCATCGTGCATAGGCTGGCTCTCCATGGTCACTTACATCGCACAGAGAAGTACTGCCAGTGCCCACAGCCACTTCAGTGCTTTAACTGCTACTACTTTGGACACATTGCGTCCCAGTGCAAGCACCCCGCCATCTGCGGCACATGCGCCTCTGACCACCCAACTGCAGACTGCCACTGCCCCAATCCGAAACCATGTACCCCCCACGCCAAATGTTCCCACTTCGTGATTAAATGTGCTCTGCGCAACTGCGGCGGCTCTCACAGAGCAACGGATCCGGCATGCCCAGTCCGCCAGTCGATCCAGCTGTCGTGCATTGTTGGCGTAACGGTCACAGAGAGGTATATAAGCAGTGTCTCGACTTACTGCCGCGATACTGTTCAACAAACAGCTCTACAACAATGCAAATCTTCAAGCTTACTCTTTTGGCCATTGTTCTCTGCGCTCTGACTGCGGCTGGAATACCCAAGGTATGTTGGTTTGTCTGCAGGTTCTTCCTTTCTAATTATGCGCGGACGAGGGCCATGACGGGGTAGGAGAGAAATTACACCACTCCTCGGAAAATTGGCCTATGACGTCCTCAAGATTTTTGACTCTGAACCAATGCTCTTGATCAACGATCCAACGGCTAAACCCTGATCCTTTGGACAAACAAGACTTCTCGGCCCCGATATCCCCGGCATTGTATTATTTGTGGTCGTTGGCTCCTGCGTGCAGATTGCAAAGGGAAGACATACGACAACTAGCTGTGACTGGAGGACTCTGGGGATTTTTCCCTTTGAGGGGGGGAGGACTCCTCCCGTACACTTGCGCACTCCGCTTGTGGTCAGGTCCCACGAGGTTTCAACCGGAGGTCCCGCCATTTGAGGGCCGGCCAGTCCACAGTTAGTCAGCGTCTTGTATTGATCGCCCCCCTGGAATTTCTGTGTGTTACGTTGGGATCTTGTAGTTTTATGTATGGATAACCACCTGTACATTACTTCATGTTTGTCTTCAGTAAACTCGCTGTTCATGTTGTGAACCTCGCGAGTGCACATCCCATGTCTCGGATATGCATGGATGCAGCGAAATTAATCATTTTGTATTGTTTCGCTTCCTCGTTATTTGGCCGAGTTTGGGTTCTTTGAAAGATTGCTCTCATTCTCCATGAAACGATGACACAACCTCATAGGTTCGGAGCAAGCCACGCAGCTCCGGCCCGGCGAGTCGGCCCTTTGCTGAAGGGGCTTGCTTTCAAGTCCGCCAAACAAAGGACTTGGAAAACATTTTCTAGCTCCCTCGATGTTGACGCAAATGCTTAGCTGTAAAGTGGACAACGAGGACTGTATCATTGGGTATGACACTGCACTATTTCCTGGCTCTCTGCATACCTTTCCATCTTTTAAATCGTGTGGTGATGCAAGGTTCTTGCATTTTTGGAAATCATCCGCTGGATGCCTAGGAGGTAGCAAATTTGACTAACTGTCGCATAGTAAAATGTTAGTCAGTATCCCAGGAGTCGCCCTGAATATTCTTGGGTCTCGTACAAAACGTGTCGCTGAACGGCGAGGCTCGCGATGTTGTGAGTGTCTGTTGTCACGGGATGTCACACCCAGCATCACACACTCGACGCGTCTTGAAGTGAGATATAATGCCATTTTGGCACGAGTGGAATGTGTTTTGGGGTTCAAAGTAATATCCATGTCTTGCGACGAAAAACTTCTCGGCGGAGACGGTGGCCAAAGCGCTCCTCCGGGGGGCTTATCCAATGCGACACGAGTCGCACTCGCTGACTGCGAGCTCATTGTCTGAGTACAGGCGCCAGCGCGTCACCAAAGGGTAGTGCTGTCCACATACAGTGGTGCTCTAAAAAAAGTGCCGAGCCCCCGTTTACAGCCATTGGCAGTACCGAGGGCGCGGTCGAAAAAATTACCGGTTTGGGATGTTTTCAAAGAATTACCTGTAACTCAGTCAGTTCTTCAAGGATTTGGATGAAACCATGCTAGATAATTCGGGCTAACTCATACGGAATTAGTGATAGAAAGGATCTTGTAAAAATATCACGTATTGGGTGATCTGGCTTTTTGAGGCCTTTTGGGGATGAATCTGATCTGGCATGCCCAATTCCTGAATTTTGGCTAGGGAAGACTTGTTAACATTCTCAAACATTTCATAGAGTCAAAAGTACATAACATCTCATGTTTGATTGAATCTACGCAATATTTCAGATCTCGCTGGGTTGCCTGTTATCCCGACCGGACTGCAAGCATCACAGACTGAATTATTCAAAGTTCTGACTCCATGACATGTTTCTAAATCTATGTAGGCCGTCTGTTGCGAAACACCTTGTTGTTTGAACATGCCTGGACCTCGCTAGATGGCATTTATCGCGAAAGTGGCCCAAAATCCTACATCATCCAATATGAAATATTTTAACCGGTTTCTCTCCATCACTAATTCCGTACGAATTAGCCCGAATTATATAGCATGGTTTTATCCAAATCCATGAGGAACTGACAGAGTTACAGGTAATTCTTTGAAAATATCCCAAACTGGCAATTTTTTCGACCGCGCCCTCGGTACTGCCAATGGCTGTAAGCCAATTTCGTGGTCGAATCCCTTCAAACAAAATTGCCAAGTGTGGAAGGCCAAAACAATGCAAAATGAGCGCCGCAATCGATTGCACCAGCCGCGGATAGCGCTGCTGCAGAGCTGCGTGCGCCGTGCTCAAAAAACCAATTTTCACAATCCAATTGAATGCTCGGGCTCACTGCCACCCCGAGCCGTGCGTTACTTAGTTTGTGACCTAGTTTGTGAGCCACACATTCAAATTGATGGCCAGGCTTCGGCAGAAAGCTTAAATATGTCAAGTGCTCCCTTATCCCTGCCAAATCCGGCAAAAATGCGTTGAAATGGATGCATTCAGCTGTTCAATTGCGAGGCACGGGGTTCAAAATGGCGTGGACAGCCACACATTCAAATTGATGGCCAGGCTTCGGCATAAAGCTTAAATATGTCCTGTTATTCATCACCTACCAGTTTGAGTGTCACGCGACCGTTGCGTTACCTGCAGAACAATCCAGTCAGATTATGTATGCCACACAAGCAATTCTTACAATCGTATATATGGAATAGAGAGCTTACAATGCTCGCGCTTTGCGAGGAGGGCACCAAAGCAAAATCTGACAGTTTTGTTCAGAAATAATGTAAGCAGAATCAACAATTCCCGTGCCGGCTTCGGTCTCGGCGCCGCGACAGTAGCTGGAATGCTGGAACCACCGTTCGGCGTACTCAGGCGGCAGCGCACCCACGCCCCCGTTTATGTTGCTGCACGCGGTGCGCTTAGCCGTCGCTTTGACCAGGTCGAGCTCGAGCGCCACACAAGCCAATAAACACTGTTTTGAGGACTTGAAGGGGCCTCTGTCGTTGGGAACCAGACGCGGGGCAAGGTCGAGTCAGTGCGGAGCTTGGCTAGGACGTGCGAGGTGGAACGCGCGGAGAGACATACAAGGGATATATGTACTACCCGTAAATTTATTCACGCGCCCAAGCTTTGCCCAAGCTAGTTTTCTCTCTCTTTATAAGATTAAGCATGTCCGAAGCCACAACTCCGCCATCAACACGAAGCTTATTGGCAACTTCTTTATTCTCCCTCTGTTAACGGACACCTCCGGCCGAACCTGGCGCGCTCTTTATAAAATTAAGCCTGTCTGTCTGAAGCCTTTTCAAACTTCGCTTTTGGGAGATCAGGCCCGAGGCTTTGGAAGCACTCAGCTTTGTTGTCATTGACTGTTGATGAGTCATGGGCCATGCCAGATTAAGAAGTACGGATCGCATGCACGCAGCAGCCTCAAGGATGGTGTCCGGCCCCTTGTCGCGCCTACGTACCAATTCAAAATCGGCGACAGTAAGGACATTGTCCGCAAGAATATCAAAATCTTTGAAGCTCTGATCGATGAGTCGGCTTTTCACTACAAGGTATGTACACATTCCTCTTGCATTCCTCCATCTTCATCCCCACACGCGCTATACTATAGGACCCGGCCGAACTCACTGGATACGCCGGCAACGCCATCATTATGGACAGCATACGTACTATTTTTTTCAAGACCAAGGCCGGCCGCGGGATCGTGTACGCGAAGTACTTCAACCCGATACGCCTTGTCACCCTGGCCCTTATATTCATTGCTGTACGTGTTTTGTTTCCATTGCCAACCCGTGATCGTGATTGCCCATCTATTCGCCAGATCGAATTCTGCATCGAAGAATATTCCACGGGTCGCTTTCAGCAAGGCTTCTTTGATGAAGTGGCCAACAAGGAGCGTTACGACGTCCACCTTCAAGATCTCACTGAATGGGCCGCTGTCAAGCCCTCTGTAACCAATGCGATTTTTCAAAAAATGCACGACCAATGCCGGTATGTGGAACCTCATCTCGGATCTAATCTAGCATGCTTATCGTGTGCTCCCAGTTCTTCAACGGGTGTTGCTCCGGTCAAGGCCGCGGGGCGGCTGACCGAGACCAACCGTGCTCGAGCGCTTGAAGAGCTGGAGGCGATGGACGCAGATGGCGATGAAGATGAAGAGGAGGCCGGTGATAACCAGGATGGCTTACAGCCGGTCAACGACGAGCGGGCTGAGCAGGGCGACGTCTCAATGGTTGTCTCATCACCGTAGCGTGCAATATATTTATTTATTTTATTACCTGTCCCCGGCGTGAAACAACCAAGCTATAGGGCCCACAGTGCGCTACAGAGGCCTTGATACATTGTAATACACAGCAGCACCGGTCGGCTACAGAGAACCACGTATGCGAGCCACTTGAATACAAGTCACCACATGCGGTCACATATCTGACTGATTGCCTACAGATGCCACATAAAGGGGTACTTGACAACGAGACTACATCGTATATATGGCCTCTGTGGATCTCTGTCGTGGTATCGTTTTTTCTTGATGTGCCTAGCATTGCTTTCACCTCGCCGTCGAGCCAAATTGCTGGTGTTTTCGAAGTGCCTGCGCGGCTATTGGCTCCATCGTCCGTTGGCCGACCGCTCGAGGCCATGGAGAGTGCGCAGGGTGGTATGGGAAGCGAGGAAGACACGCATCGTCGCGTTGGCGTTGAGGTAAGAGCAGAGTGACAGCAGCGTGACAATACTTCTATAGACCGGCATCATCAGGAAAACCCTCTTTCTCAAATCTGTGACAATTTGGTTGGATTGTGGCAAATGGAACAAATCCGAACACAATTGTGACAAATTTTACCTAATGCTAAATTGTGAGAATCTTCCAAATCCGATCGTTGGTCCACTGAATTTCGCCAAATTTTCACCAATTTGGACAGACTTGTCGCGCATTTTACGTCCTTTTCCTCTCTGGCTCACTTTCACAATTCACGAATAAAACACAACAGATATATATTGACTATATATGTACATGTAGCTCAACAATACTACTACTAATCGAGAACACAGCAGACGCGAGACATACAGTAAGCTACCTGGAAAAGAATGAGGGCCAAAGTTGGTATGTATGACAAGCAGAGTATACCTAGTGCAGAGTAGAGGCTACTGAATCCACCACAAAAATTGTAGAGGACTGTAACAACAGTCAGCAGTATTTTAAGGAACAGCAAAGACAAATATCACTTACCAGCGAAGAAACAGTCTCTGGGACAAGACAAACCTCAATACTGTACCATTCTGCAAGGGGTTAGTTAACACGGGTGGGTGCAGGAGAGAGAATAGAGCACGCACATAAAATGAAGGGCAGAACAGATGTACATTGGAACAAGCCGGAAAGCGGGCATTAGCGAGGAGACGTCGAAGAACGTGTCATTTCAACGTAACCACGGAGTCACCTGGTTCTTGTATATACAGTACTGCGAGTTGAGTATAAGAAAATGAAGGAGAAGATGAATGGGAATGGATGAGCGCATACCTGAGATGTGTAGAGCCACTTAAAGTCGTGGCAACGGAAGTGTGACGACGATGGCGGAAAGTGAAGAAAGCTTGACTAGCAGAGAAGTTGAGAAGAGGAGATAGAGCAATAGACGGACTCATACCGAGCTGGTGGATGAAAGGAGTGCAGATGCAGGTTATGCGGGACGAAAGCGTGAAGACGATGGTGGGAGAAGGGAAGAAGGCTCGACGTGGCATGTTTGTCTCGGCCTTGTCAAACTTACCTAACACGTGACTTACTGCCAAACCCTGAACCCTCGCTTGGCCTTCACCGTTACGAAACTGTTACGGACTTGCTTGACTTATTAGTCTCCTCCCCTCTTGGCCCGTGTCAAATCTCGTCCCTACTTGTAGTAACTATGTACATATACATCTGGAACTCATCCTCTAGTGGTATTATCATGAAGTACGGACTTCGACATGTATGATCTGGTATATGTACAGTATGTGGACCTCTGTCAGCATTGAGAAAACTCTTAGACTGCTAATTTGCTGCTAATGGCACAAGACTCTTCTCATCTTTGCTTGCACTGTGACTTGTAGATTCTGTTGGAAAAAATGGACACTTATCATTGGTGGGTTCACTAAAATGTCTTGTAACACTACCAGAAACAAACACTCCAACACTGTATGTGCAACACTACTAACTTACTGTAACTAAGTCTGAAACACCACTGGTTGAGATTTGGATGGCGTCAAAATTTGAAGAGGTAATTCAGAATCAATCAGAAACCGTGATGGATTGGTATTGCTTAGTACCATTTGTGTCGCTTAGGTTCACTTGGCACAATACTCACGGATCTGCCAAATTCTGACAGATTCTAAAAGGAGGATTTTCCTGATGATTCTAAAGGAAATTCTAATGCACCCGATCAGGCCCTTAGGAGTAATTGAAGCTTAATTAGCCAGCCCACCCAACGCTTACCTGCGGTCTGCCACGCCATTAGCTGCTGAAATTCTCTTGAATTGGGGCGGGGATTGCAATGTGAAAACAGAATAATCATATTCATGGTAGCTACCAAGTACTGTACATGGAGAGATGTTCTACAAACCTCTACACGATATCCTTATACACATTTATCCTGCACTTGCAGCCTAGAAAAGCTCGGCAAAGGATACTGGGCAAAAGAACATGAAAGGTACATAGAGCAGCCAGCCATGATCCATCCGCCGCAATGGTGCGACGTGCAAGACGAAGGCGCAAAACATAGTCAGTACACACCTTATACATTGACGCCAGTCCAACAATCGTGGAAAAAAGCAACATTTATCAGCGTACATAGAATCTGAACGGCGGTCAGTAAAGGATCATGATCCAGCGGGTAAAACTTACCAGCGCGAAAAGAATCTGCGAGACGATCCTTGCAATTGAATGAAGGCGGGCGGATGTCTTGCGAGCTCATGGATATAGAACAGGAAGGGGACGTACACTTGGCGCAAGCTTCAATTCAGCTACATTAACTGGATCATCAGTAAACGAGCAAAGATGGTGGGAAGGAAAGGAAGTACACACCTTGCAGCGTGACCATCGTGAAGGGCGTGTGTTTGAGGTGGGCTGGTGTTACCTCGTAACAAGGTCACGAGAAGGCAGTGCGTTCACGATGCCTATCGGCGGGCGCGATGGTTATTCAACTCCGAGGCCTTGGCAGAAATTCAGTACAATCAAAGTGCGGTTAAAGAGCACGTGCGACGTACCTGTTTGCAGCTCTTGAGTTTGCCCGTGACCATAATCTTGTGTTGGGCGTCCATGCAGGAGGGACGGCCCATCGCGAACGCGAGCGCACTGTGAAATGCAAAGAGGTCGAGCTGCAGGATGCACAGTGCGAGACCCAGAGAACTGTTGGCCTAAACAGCGGGGCCGTCTCAGATTGAGATCAGGCATACGAATGCACTGGTAGAATGTACCGTGGTGTTGCTTGAATGGGGGCATACCAGTGAGCACTGGTGTTCGATCCGTGTCATTCAAGGTATGTACCTGTCAGTCGTCAGCGCGGCACATCGTGGAGAACAGATGAAGCACCGCATTACCTTACTCGGGAATGGCATCGAGTTTGCGAGAGGCGGGCCAAGTGGGATGGGCAGGGATCTGACATGTGGGTAGGTGAATATGGGTGTTGGGGGTAATCAAAGGACATAACGGACCAAGAATATATGCGTGAACACTCTGGTATGATTTTCATGAACCGAGGAGGCGCGGAAGAGTGCGGGAAGGTCGATGGTGGCAGGCGATGAAGTGGGAATTTACAGTGTTGTAGTTAAGGGTCTTATTAAGGGTGCTTTCCATGATTAAGACCTTAAGTCTGGTTAAGGCTTATTAAGGGATTCAAATTAAGGGTCATAATTAAGGGTTATTTCCCAAAACGGCTAGTCATGCCGCTACGCAAGAATGAGTCAGAAAGAGGTTTTACAGCTACGATTACCCGTCATAATCATCCCCGGAACCTTCCTGGGCACCAGCGTCCGGCTCTTCGTCACTGTGCTCAGCCGCCAGAAGCTCCATGTATAAGCTCTCTTCAGTGACAACACGTCCGCGTCTCGCGAGAGTAATGGGGTTCGCAATAACCCCACCAAACAGGGAGGCTAGCGTAGTGGGTAGCCAGGAGCGCGGGGCACGGCGGCGTGTGGGTGCAGGGTTTTGAGGCGGAAGGGGCACACTCGGGGGTAGATCTTCATCTTCGTCGTCTGCACCATTGTCGTCGGAGATCATGTCCAGTTCTCGCATCTCTGCTTGCCATTCTGCAACCTGTTTTCTCCATGCGCTGGACGTACGCACCACAACCGATGTCTTCCCACCCTCGTTGTCGCTGTCATCGGTGTCGCTAAGAATCGCATCGGCATAACGCGGAACGGCTAGCAGTGTCTGGACCCGGGAATCTGTATGGTTCTTGCGGCCACCTCGTTCTTGAACGAGGCCTTCCGCTTTCTGTTCATCACGGATATAACGCGTAACCTGTCATTGTTGAGGCGCCTTTTAATAGAAAGAGGTGATAAAGCCGAACCTTTGCTTGTTGCCCCATTTTCTTGAGTCCCAGCCGATTCCTTTTCTTGTTCTTTTTGTTCGAAAAATCCGAGAACCAGCGTTCGAGCCCAGCCTGGTTTACAACGAGATAGAGTAGTAGTAGAGCAAAATCAGCGAGCTGGAGAACAGCTTTATTCGTCCGGAGCATATCCCAGAACGGAATGGGATCATCACCCTGTGTTTCGACATGAGACGAAGGATTGAGAATGCGGAGAGGCACATAACGTACATGAAGCTCATCGTAAGACGCTCTTTGCGGCGAGTCCTTTGCAAACCAGCTCTCGAATGGGCCGGTTTCACTCAAGTACTGCATGAATGCGGTGTTTATCATCTGCGCTGTCTCTTTCAATTGTGCATCAAAGTCATCCTGCTCGGCTGTGGTGCGTGGATTTTTTGGGGGGCGCGAATTTATTCGTTTGAATAGCTAGCCAGAAGTCTTCTTAGCGAACGGAAGGAGCTTGGATCAGGTGGTGCACGTACCGTGATAAGTTCCGTTGAAATTTTGAAGACATCGATTTGTGCCTTGTCCCCGAACCGTGAAAGCTTCTCGAATGGGTTCAGAATCAGAGCGAGCACGAAAACGACCTGGTCAAGCTCCTTGAAGCGTTTCTCGATGCGCTTGCACATGCGCTGACCAAGACTGCGTTCGGACGAATTTGAACGCGCGGAAAATCCGTGAAAGTGAAGGAAAAGACCACCGAGAGCAAGGAGAAACTGGTCAGGGCGAACGTGGTCGCTCTGTGCAATGTTTGTGAGGTAGCAGATATGCTCAAGATCAGGGATGACCATCTTCTGAAGTTTGTCCCACCACGCGTTGGACTCCACCATGTTGCAGTGACGGATAGCATCCTCCTCCAGCGCCAATCTCTTGCGTGCGTTGCTTTCGGCTCCAACTTGAGCCTTAACGATGTCATCCCGGCGGTTCAGAATTGTGTCGCGAATGGGAGCTTTGAGGAATTCAAATCGGATCGCGGCAACAAGATGAGTCGTCCAGCGAGTGAGATTGGGGAGAAGGTAGGCGAGAACTTTGCCAAGCATCTGGTGCTGCCTTTGATCGAAGATGTCGCGGACCTTGTCGTGGCTGTTAAGCCAGTTGACGAAGTCAATCAGCTCGCCCATGATTTTTGCGGCCTCTTCATTCTCCTTGAGGTAGTCGCCGAGGATGAGCTGGCCCTGGTGCGCGCAGCAGGGAAACACCAAGAGGTATAGACGAGCGAGCGCGAGTAAGATCCGGCCTCTCTTGCTCCCACCATCATTGTCGGTGAGAAAGGCGATGACGTTACACCCCAGCTTTCTCTCAGCCTCGTCAATCATCTCTTCAAACTGCCGCTTGAGCGACTCCCCATCCTTTCGGGACTGGTTGATGCGTAGAATATCAATGAGAAGGGACTAGGTGTGGCAACGTGAGATTCTTTCAAGTATGGGACGGTAGAAATCACCTTGAATTTGTGCGTCAAGCTGACACCACCGACTGCGTCTTTTCTATTACTGCGCCAGCCATCCGTGCTGTCAAGTATGCGTCAGCAGAGCTCTGCGAAGGTCTTGAAGACGTACCACATCAAGACATTCTGGCCTTTGACTTGCGCAGCAATCTCGGCGTCAATCTCGGCGGCTGCCTGTTCCAAAAGCGAGCCTCCGATCTGCGAACGGGACGGAATCGCGTCCATTGCACGGGTGCGCATCATCATGAATAGCTTCATCACCTCCGGATCCGATGTCCACCGTTCAGGAAGATTTGCGGATTGTGTGGCGCGAAGGGTCTGGCGAGCAATTGCACTCTTCTGATCCTCGCTGAATGGTATGTCATTGCCCTTATAGACCTTCAGCTTTGACTGAGAGAAGGAAGTTTCAACGGCTTGAACGAGTTTTCGCTTCTTCCTGCCGCCCGAGCCCCCTGCCCCCTCGTCATCGGCCTCTACATCGTCCTCACCTTGCACAATGTGCGAGGGAGGCGTAGGTAGTTATGCTGCGGGAAGAAAATTTCTTGGCCCGTAGCAACGGATCTGGTGGCACTGCACCTTCGTTGCGGTTATCAATTTTTTATCACTGGCAGCCCGCCACGGCCCGAGTAGCCGGTTAAGGGTTATTAAGGGCTTCACATACTATGATCCCGAAATTAAGACCTTAGCTTAATATGGGTTAAGCCCTTATTAAGACTAAGCCCTTAACCCCTTAACTACAACACTGGTGGGAAAAAGAGAGAGTTGTTGACGCGTGTTGTGTGTCCTTCCAAATCCAGACACCAACCACTTTCCTGATGGCACGTGTGTGGTCCGTGCATGGGCTGTGCACATTAGGGCCGGTGCCTCGGCAACGGACTTTAGCATCTTAACCATGTTTTCATTTCCTCCTTTCGCTATTGCCCTTCCAAGTGCAAAACCACTGCACTCATCCTGTTCCCACCTATCATCTGATGTGATTTTCCTCTTTTCCCACCTCATAAAAAAGCCATGACCACATTGCGACGAGGCAATACCAGCAATCCAGCTAAATTGGCCACTTTCCCCCAAATTACCCCAATTTGACGGGTGGGAACCAAATTTCACCTAAATTAGGAAGGGAGGTTTTTTCCTGATGTTCGAGCTTTGTCATGCTTCTGCGAGTGTTTCAGTATTCTCAAAATAATTCATGACACTAAAAGTACTCTTGGTTAAAGCTGAGTCGCTCAAAAATCGTTCAACATTCCTCGTAAAACTTCAACGCCTACTCGGTACGTCCATTTCTCCCTTACATCAGAAACTTTCCAACGCGCATTGGAGACGCAGAGATGATTTCATATTCCCCTCCAGCATCACAAATGGACAACTGGCCGCCGGAGTGATGGGAAATCCGAATCAAGATATTTAACCGCTTACCGAGCTCAATTTTGCTGAAGTTCTATTGGTTGTGGTCCTTTCTTTGGGTGTTTATCCCCTGAATTTGGCGGCCACCCGGCTCCAAGTTAAGTCGACGCCTCACTTTTTTCTCGCGATGGTTGAGCTCGTAGTTACACCCTGTACGTTGCATGCGTCAAGTTCACCGACGCCTTCCGTCAACGGATCAACAACAATACTTGCCGGTCATTGTTCCCGGCTGAGGTTAAGCAAAACTCAAACCCCTCGCGGAGCGAGGCAAGCGCCGTTGCTAGGTGAATGCGCTCAAGGTTACGATCCCGGATCTCTACCCAGCGAAAGGACTGCCTCACGGATCGGAGGAGGTCGGTGGTGGTTATGTCCTGTTTAAGATCTGCTTAGACGTCGTCGCCCATCAGGTTTCTGAATTGGAAGCCACGGTCGGGGTACTAAAAAATTCCACCTGTTGTAGGTCAAGAGTTCAGGGTCACTGCAGACCGTTCTCTTCAGACTGAAGAGATTGGTCTGCAGGCTCCAACAAATACATGACCCGCTCGAACCAAACACAACCCTCGACCACGATCCGACTCAGACTGGATGTGGGGTCCAATACTACAACACCACCCGCGTGTCTTCCACCCTGACCGGTCAAGCGGCACCCCAGCCACCCCTCCCTTCTTGAAAGGAAGAATGGAATTCTGCCGAATCCATCTTTGGTGTGGGTATGGGGACGGGTTAGTACTTGGAGACCAAACCCGAAGTTCCTGGCGCGAGTTAAAATTCCCTAATATTGTTTGTACTCAACAAATATTTGATATTAACGAGGAGACATCGAGAATAATTTAGAGCTCCTGGACAAGCACCAGCCCGGCGTAAAGAATTTGTGAATTCTAGGGATGTGGGACGGATTCAGGTCAGTACCGATGTACTCTGCGAAGCTTCCGCTCACTAACTCATTTTCAGAAACAAATTGAGGCTGAAACCGTTCGGCTGAACAAGAACAATGGATTGTCGACACTCGCATGGGTGGCACGCCTCTGGGAACGCGATTCTCTGATGGGTTTTCCAGCCACGTCGGATCCGCCTTTGCCATTCACATGCCTTGCGCCGGACGTGTTCATTCTTGCGATTCAGCATATCAGCAAAAGTGCTGCAAGAAATGGGGCCGGGAATTCATGGGCATGGACGCCACCCACACGGCGGACAAGTTGATGTCATCTTCCCTTTTGTCATGTGCAGTCACTGTGACTGTCATCTCGCCAACTGGGTCGGTCGTGAGAAACTGTCAAACTCGTATGCTTTTATTTTCCTTCTGCCTCATCATTGCGTCAGAAAAATACAAAAAAAATGCAGGGGAGTCTAAATTCTCCCAGGATGAGGACACCGAATTTATCACTTTTCCCTGTGGGCTGCGTTGTCCCCGCTCGTGGGGACCACCCTGGGAGGCTCCCCCAAAGGCTACATCTGGTCAACCCAAGCGCCCTCTTGCCTCTGGTGAAGTCAAGACCTCAGGCTTGCAATTTAAAGCTTCAAGCCTGTGTTCAGTCTTTCCTAAATCCTGTGCTCGGGAAATTGTTACCTTCATCGCCATGCAAAGAACGGAAACCTGGAGGAAGGCTTCCAACTATATGTACTTTCAGGTGTGTCAGACTGCGTGTGTTGCTCAAGACCACTCGTAGTCATCTCACAGCTGTAGATTTGCATCACTCCATAGACTTGCATACTTGTTCATTGCTTGTTCATACATAGGGTAAATAGGAGATTCTTACCCTTTCTGGAATGAGACATATCCATTATAGCATTGAACTGGAAAAAATCGCATCGCGTCGTTGCAGCGCTGCCGTATTTCTTTACCAATTTCTGGTAATGCCCGACCTTGGCCCGACCAGCGAGACGGGCAAGCATGACAGTCGGCGTGTCGGTCCGGGTGCCGGACAGTTTTGCAAGATGACAGTCTCGATGACAGTCCGCATGACAGTCACAGTGACTGCATATGACAAAAGGGAAGATGACATCAACTTGTCCGCCGTGCCACAACACCCGATCTATTCGTTGGGATTTTATCCCCGTGGAGGTATGAGCGGCTCCGAGCTCATGTCGACTCACATCGGTTAGCTCGCGTAGTTATCATAACAGTATATATACGTGGCCTCCGTAGTGTACATACGCGCCTTGCGCGTTTGTTCCCCGTACTACTCTCTATATCAACCGTCCCTCGGGATCTTCCCGTTGTATTGCGTCTCATGTCCTCAACGTCGCCTCCTCCGGTGTCAAACTCCCTGTCCGGGCCGTCCTCTCGGCAGTTTTCCCTACACTATTTACTGAAACCCCATATCCTTGATCAGCAAAGCCGACGACCTGGTAGCTTGTCCGAGACCTCAGATTTTCAATCGGAGAAAAACTCCTCAAATAATTGTCTTGTCATTGCAAAGTGTCTTTTCTGTTAGGAATTCGTGGATTGTACCCAGAAATGTCAAGTAAACTAAATGACTTGCGAGAACGTTTGACCGCGGACCGCTATTACAATACATCCAGGTAGCTATATACTATGTAAATACTTGTACCAGGGAGTGGACGGTGGGCAAGAGGTTTCGAATGCTAGTTAGTAAATATGAGAAAGAGAAGAAACAGAGAGAGAGAGAGAAGGCGGACCTGACGAGCAGTGAAGATGAGGAAAGAGAAGAGCTAAGGCTCTCCTGCTTCTGCCCCGGCTTTTATGCTCGCCCGGTGCATGCCTCGGAACCGATCCGGCCACTGTATGACTCGGTACGCCACTGTATGACTCGGACAGCCATTGTATGACTCGGATCCGAAACGGCCACTCGCGCGGAGCGTACGCTGCCGGGTCGTGGCGAATTCGGAAGGTGTATCAAATTGGGAAGCAGCAGAGCAGCATCAATATCCTGAATTCACAAGGTATTGTATGCAGCGGCATTCATTGACCTGAACTCGCAAGGTATCAAGAAGGGATTTGCAAATTTATAAGCAACAGAGCCGAATTGGGGCATCAATATTCATAAAAAAAAACTTCCGAGCCATCAATATTGATCCGAATTCGGGAGGAGGATCAATTTGCCGCCATCGCGCCACGACGCGCCCATTTGGTCGGAGGATCAATTCTGTCAACCCGGGAGGATCAATTTTCCAGGGAGCCATCAGTATCAAATTCCGTGGGAGGATCAATTCCCTATGCGCGATCAATATCGACCCCGGAGGATCAATTCCCGACGCCACGAGGATAAATCCCAAGCCATCAATTATCATCAGAATTCGGAGAAGATCTGGGGTCCAATGTCCATAAGCGGAGGTTAAAGGCTTCAGACAGGTGACAGTCGACGCGAGTGTCTTCAGAGTCCAGGCGCTCCTTAGGACGTTGTTTGGCTCCGCCTTTACCTCCAGGGCACGCTACAAAAATTCTGAAGCCATAGAAAGTTTCGTATTGAGCAGGGCTATCCATTTCTGGCACGCACACTTCCAAAAAAGTGGCGCAACGGATGTCCCGGGATTTTTTCTTTGGTTTGAACCGTCGCTGAACGGGGGTTGCCGTCGCTATTGATTCGGCCCGGTCTTCGCAGCACCGCCTCTCTCTGGTATGGAGAGTGTTCATGCCTGTGGCTTAATAGCCAGGGCAGTAACGGGAAATCTGAACAGACAGTTTTGCTTAGAATCAAGCTGGCTATCCCTCGCAAGCAGCCGGGAAAAGTTAGGTCTCCATACCAAGTCACGTTTGGACGGCACAATGGGTTGCTATTGATTTGGCCCCGTCTTCACAGCACCGCCTCTCTCTGGTATGGAGAGCATTCAGGCGTCTGGCCTAACAACCAGGGCAGCAACGGGAAATCTGAACAGACAGTCTTTCTTAGAATCGAGCTGGCTATCCCCTCGCAATCAGCCGCGAAAAGTTAGGTCTCCATACCAAGTCACTTTTGAACGGTACAATGGGTTGCTATTGTTTCTCTCTAGTATGGAGAGCGTTCAGGCCTCTGGCTTAACAATCAGGGCAGCAACGGGAAATCTGAACAGACAGTTTTGCTTAGAATCGAGCTGGCTATCCCCCCGCAATCAGCCGCGAAAAGTTAGGTGTCCATACCAAATCATGTTTGGACGGCACAATGTGTTGCTATTGGTGGTGGGCAATCCACCGGATCGATCAAATGTTCTCACGCTTACACCTAAGGGCGGAACTTTGGGCGCGGCCCGTTTTTTTCTGTTTTTAGTCAGTTTCCGGCAGAACAGCTATTTTGGACTCAATTCTCAACCGATTGCCTCGGAAATAGGCTCATTAGATTCACGTTGGAAATACGGAGGGCCAGGGACCCCTCAATTTTATATGAGCACCCTGAGATGACTTACTGGCTCAAGTTTGACTGTTTTTCGGTGTTGACAAGCAGAACATGTTACATACTCGGTGTAGTGGTCCGATTGACCTAGTCTTTGGTTATATTGCGTTTGGGAGTACTGCGGAGGGCTACAAATACCGGGATTTTTAATGCGACTTGTATCTTCGATGTAGTGTACATTATGACAAGGCTAGAGCGAATATCCAGTGCAAGCTATAAATTTTATTTAGCTGGCCCATTCAGTATCCCGGATTTTTCGGCCCTCCGGAATATAAAGAAGAACATCATATCAAAAATTTAGAGGAATCCGACCGCTACAGCTACTGTGCGGGGCGTTCTAGCCAAAAACAGCCGAATTTGACTCAGAAAATGATCCCGAGGTGCTAACAAAAAATTCCCTTTTGCTTCTTTCGTTTTGCGTCGACCACCGAGATGCCCCTCGAGACATATTTCTACCACAGAACGGCGGACACATGGCCACCGGAATGTTCTTTCTCTGGAAGCAAACAACGAATCTTTGTACGGATATACATCAAGAAGCTCGACAACATGAAACTACTGGAGAACTTCTCTCGTTGATCCCACTGTAGCTGGTTCCTGATAATGCGGACACAGTGAGCGCTTACCCATCCCTGGGAAATCAGGAGCACGTCGGTGATCACCAGCGCTCTTGCAGACAGCACAAGTCTTTCGGGCTTTCGGCTGCTTTCCAACACCTGTTCCTGCACTCGCGGCCATGACCGTTGTCGTCGACGGGGGAACAATGCTGAAAAACTGTCGAGAGATACATTATCGCGCAACACAAAAGCTCAATATACTCCATGTTCGTGTTGAACAGGCATGAGATCGGGTGTCTGTCGAGCACGAGAACCCAGTTATATTGAACTCTGACAAGGCTGAGGCACCCCGGGAATCAAGCGTGGAGGTGGGATGTTCGACAACAATCCTCACCGCACCCGGTGACTGATTGTATCTACAAAAAAAATGAGTACCAGTGCGAAGGTCATTGCAAGCAAAGCACAACTCACCCCAGCGCGAGCCCATCAGTGGATGCGAGCGACTTGGGCATGCGCGGACTGCGGCGGCGCCGACCTGAGAGGTACAGGAACTGCCGCTACATTGCGGCCACAACCACGTCGCGCTTTGTGCGGTACAAGTCCGACACGGCGTCCGTGTGCACAAGAGAGCCTGGCGGCACCTGCGTGACCGGCACGGGATTTAGGGCGGTCGTTCTACATATTGATCCTGCGCAGTAGCAACACGGGCCCGACACGAAGTGGATGCGTATCCCCGCGGAGAGGCCTTGGAGATCCGCCGAAGCGCCCCGCCACAGGAATATCCTGTTGCCGCCCCCGAGCTCGTCATTCAGCCTAGGTTTTCATTCTTGAGGGAGGCGGTGCTGCGAGGTCCTGTAACATCTGATGCAGCATTTTCCAAGTCTCCTACTCCCTTACCTGATACGTCACATTGATACATAATCGTAGTGAGTGCAGTGGATACATGAAGTTTCCTCCGGATACTAAAAATGGTCAACTTGGAGCGGCGATTTGCAAGCCCAATTCTCAATGGATTTGGGTCAACCATCATATGTATGTGGTCGCTTTTACGAGTACTTTCAATAACATTCCAAATTTGCAACCTAGGAACGGAATACCATTTTTGACTGAACCACGGTGACTCCAATTTGGAACAGAAATTATTCGGCGTACACAGCAGACAGAAATATGTGCGGAATCGCTTGGATCGACGGCGGCGAGGTTTGCGCAGACTCGGAGGGTTAGATCAAGAATTTTTGAAGTGTGGAAACGGATCGTTTAAATTGACCTCGGCAGCAAGGCTCATATTCATGCCAGAATTTCGAGGCAAATATTTCTTGGTAAACCGGCCCAAGCCCGGGAGAGAGAGAAATGATAACCAATGGTTGCGTGGATACCAAGGGATGAGATCTCGATTCGATGCGCACCGAGAAGTCAGACCTTGTTCATCATAAGGCCAGGGTTTACGAGACCGGTGGATGATGCACAGAGAAAGACAAGAGCATGAAAGATTTCTTGCCATGTGAGGACGAGTGAAAACCGCTGAAAGAATTGAGGAGAAAGACAAACCGGGCGTATATCGGCCTTGGTGTGAGGCATGAGGGCGAGTGTAAATTGAGAACCCTTGTTCTTCCGCTTTTTGGAGCCTGCAGCGATAGGATTCAAGTCAGAGTTAAGTTAATGAACCAGAATGCGTGAAAGACCGACCTTCAGCACAGGATTAAAAGGTGCAGTAGTCGCCGGCGTGAATACTGCAGTTTGCTCCTTTTGGCGGGCTTGGGCAAGACTCCAGAAGTAATGGGTGGAGCTTGTCGATCACTTTGGGGGATTAGTGCGGCCGACGGCACAAAGACGGAGCTGGTGGGGGTGCATTCATCGGAGGAGCCCGTACGATGTCAGCGAGTGTGGCAGAACTCAACGAGTCAAACTCACCGGGGTCGTTTCCGCCCTCTTCACGATGGAACATCAGTCGGTGTGCACTCCTGCCATTTCAGCAAACTTAGAAACAACTTATCTTATACTTTACAGAACAGTAGAATCGGTATCCTGGCATCTGGCCTCTTTCTTTGGTGCCCCAAGCCCGGGCCCTCAAGCGGGGCTTCAAGCCCAGGCCTGAGATGCTAGCTAACAGACAGAGAATATAATCTGTTCTCGAATGCAAGGGATTGTATATAAGGTATCAAGGTGCCACAATGTGTATAAGATTGTTTACTGACTTGATTTTTGAAATTTTCAACCACTCCAGCGCGCAATTTCCCACTTCGGATGTTCGGAGTCGTCCGTTTCAACCCTTGAGATTCAATGATCCTTTGCGGTGAAGTTTTCTGAGTTAATGGAAGTAACACACTGACCTAATGCACGAGTTTGCCAGTCAAAATTCGAAGTCAGAACCAATATTATAGGTGGTGCTGAAGCCCGGGCTTGAGCCTTGGGTTTGGGCTTCACAAATCTCAAGCCCAAGCCCTGAGCCCGCTCAAGCCCGGTGTCGGGCCCTGAGATTCACTAAGTGAGACTGATTGGTTTACTGACGGGTAGCATTAAAAGGAAACTTCTACAAACAACCGCTAGCAACCCAAACAGGAATCTTTAGAATCTTGAGATGGAAATGCACAATGTTGGCTTTCGCACATTGAGCAGCCCAGTGCAGAATATCCTTTTACTTTTTGTCTAGCCTGCTGAGGAATGTTCAACAATCCTACAGACACTCATCTTGAAAAAAATCTGGCTCGTGCGCCTCAAATTAAAATTGGATGCTATATTGAAGTAGATATTGAACTTGCCAGTTACCCATCGGCCAATACACAGGTAGATTGTGCTTTTCTCTATCAGGGATGGAAAACGAACACTCTGGTCAAAAGACATCGAAATTCTGAAGGGCGCATGGATTGCGCGCATCGAATTAAAATTCGACGCTATATTCAGCTATATTCCACCAGATATTGAACTTGTGAGCCAGCTAAGGGCCAATACACGCAGAAATTGTGTTTCCCTCCATCATCTATCCAAAACGAACCCTCATATCAAAAAACATCCAAATTTTGAAGACCGTATGGGTCGCGCGCTTTGAATTAAAATTCAACCATATATTGAACTTGCGTGGTATCCTGCAAGCTGTCAAAAAGTGAACAGAAACAATTATCCCGTACCTGACCGTCACATCGAACCACCGTGAAGGAATTTAAACCACCTAATTTTGTGGAAACAAGTGCAATCAACATCTGTGGAAGCAATATCTGCTTGGAATAGCCAAAATAGAGAGTTTTCGGTGCAGCCATTGGAGCCACTGCCAGATGGCTGATTTGCGTTGCGTCGTCTGGTGGCTCTTCTTCCCTCCAACTCGGGCTCTCTACATGTGCTCGAGCCGCATCTTCCGTCGCCCGTCTGATGTATCCACTTTCCACAGTAAGTACTGTTCGGGAACGCACAGGGCACATGAATTTGTTGAATCATATTGGATACCCATCCATTCATTCATGATGGTTCATTCAACAAAGATTTGTTGAGAACATGGGCTATTGTAAGCATGCTTGTCACCGAGATTAGGTGATAAGCACTGTCCCGCAAGAGGCTTGTTCGAAGGGCATGTATTCTATCATATTCTGAAATAAAATACGAGGGCATTCCACATTTGCGGCGTGGGCAACGAACCTTGCCCAGGTTGTTGATGCTTGTCCCACTACCGTTTCAATTATTTCCACTGACTTCCGCTGGTGGTTAATTTTTCTGGGAAGAGTTCGGCCCGCAAGACCATTGACAATCAATTGTATAGGCCCAACAATATCAATGGAATGACGACCAATTTGCTCATTAGGACTCGCTCATGGTTCGGCTGGGCTAAATTTAGGCCCGCAACACCATGAACAATCAATTGAATAGGCCCGGAAGCCGGTGCCCGAAAACATATATAAGAGACCGACATTTCACCTCTCATTTCAGCTGCAACACCGCAACTCTCCTCACTCAGGCAGGTCCACGTCATTGATCGGACATCCTGCTCGTGCTTCAATTTTTTTTATTCAGCTTATATAAAATGTACTCTGATATAATCATGTTTATATGGAAATCTCCTCCCACAGATAAATTTCCAGGGTTCTAGACAGAATGTTTGAGCGCTATATGGCCCATATTTGAATGGATTCTGAGCTGAAACTGAACATGTATCACCGATCACCGCAACAGAGAAAAGGTTTACGAAGGAAGCAAAACAAACGAGGGTCGCCAGGTTGTATTAGGGTCTCATGTGACGAAAATAAAAAATAAGGGTTAGAAACCGCTCCGCAAAGCAGAGACATTAGGCACGACACAGCGCAATTATATACTGTACCATTTCGACCGTAGGTTCAGGTGACGGGTGACGGGGGGTCGTGAACTGAACCTATTGCGTATAGGTGACGGTGACAGCAGGTTTTTGTAGCCCAAATAGGCTAAAAAATGTGAAAATTTCTCCTCCGGCAGTTGCCGGAATACCATAAATGGCGATTTTGCCGTGATTGCCGAGGAATGAACATCTTATAAAATGAACATGTGCGGTGACGGGTGACATACCGTGAACCTACGGTCGAAATGGTACAGTAGAGGCAGGTCCTGGACCGGAGGCCGGTGGTCGTTTCCACCATTCACTTTCTGACATTATGAAGGCTATTAAGGCCCTGTGCGGGATCCCAAGTTAGCTAACTGTGGCCCGCTAAAAAATAGATGTACATCTTCGCCCGAACAGGAAGTCACAATCAGTCACTCGAGTCTGGACTCGGTCCATCGGATCACTCCGAAGTGCCAGCTCATCGTTTCGCCATTGTCCCGCTTGTCCCGCCCTCTCCCGCCCCGTTTGCGCGGACAGTTTAGTGAAGTGATACAATGAAACTAATTAGATGAGGCAATAATCATTGAATCTAAAATACATTTGAAAGCAGTCCCGCTTCGAAAACGTGAATATAGGTCAAAATCCATGGAGCGCGTCGTTCCCAACAGTGAGCAGGATGTCAAGTCGATGATGCTGAACGATGCCCGGAGCTTTGGTGTTTGGCAGATCCGATTATCGGTCCCGATCCAATTGTGACCCTCTGTGACGAGTTAACTGGGACGAAATGGAATGGAGTCCATCTACGTAACTTGGGATCCCGAACAGGGCCTAAGTGATTCGAACGGACGTGAGGACGCACCGAAAGATCCTGATGACACCGATCGGGTCGCAAGCGGAATGCGGGACAATGTTGAATGGGCGGGAGAACCCTAGGGGCCGGAATCATGATCGGAAGAATAGCAGTCTGTCATTCCCCTAGAATCGAAGCAGTGAGAGGCGATCACGTCGGATATTCTATTGACGTGTTCGGATGTTGACTGGAATCTGCTGGATTGGGCGTTGATCGCGCTGCTCAGAGGCGGGGTAGCTGCGAGGATTCGGGACCGATGTCTCTTCATTGACATTGCGCCTGAACGAGTCGAGTATATACTTACTAGGACCACTTGCGACTTCTGGAACAAGTGGGACCATAATCCAACCACGCGGGCGCTCACCATGAAACAAGCATGCGCCAAACCATCGTCTTCCCGGTGATGAAATATGGAAGCATCCACAGCCCGCGAGTGACGGGGTTCCAAAAGGAGCGGTATAATGCATCTGTTGGCGCTAACTTAGGTGGCATGTATCAGGCGCCTGCGGGCTGATCATGATATGGTTCGGTGTCCAGGGAGACATTGATCACTCCACTGGTGAGCAGAGAATATAACAATAGCGCCAATCGCGACTCGGATGCCCATGCGGCGCGTCCCGCTGAGTCCGGTGTTTTGGAGATATGTGGTTGTGACGGTGGGTCCGACTATCTCCGAACATCGCCCCAAAATCGCCCCCAAAAAGAAAAAAAAAAATGACTAGTTTGCGCCGCCCTACAGCGATTTATCCCCTGTATATTTTCCCATGGTTTGATTATTGCCCAGTTGATTTAACCCCGATTTACACATTTAGACCAATCTGATGGCGCATCGGCCCAATCTGATCTCATCAATATGGCCAAAACGTCGGGCTCGTCTTTCTCTACCACCTGATGTCTTGGATTGTGGAAAAATCTGTTCTGGTTGTCCAGAAATAGTCGAAAACCTATCGGTCATAACTTTTGTCCACAGGGCACCTGACGAATTTTTACGGCAATTTGCTCCTCATCTCCGGCAGTCATGGACCGAAAACGGGCGCTCCAGAACCTCTTGCGTAACTCGGCGGGAATATCTCCTTCTGCTCGTACTGCGCAACTCAGTTGTCACTCAAAGTCACGCGCACCAACTATTCTGAAACCGGCAATAACGGTAACGACGGAGTGCCCGTTGCGTCCTCATTCTCACGACTGCCCTTCTCCCAAACCATGACGCCCCCGCAACGCCGCGCTGTCCCTGCTCTCATCGACGAGCTCGTGGACGCCATGAAGGGGTTAGATCCGACGTGAGCAACGAGGAGTGTTCGCCTCGTGCTTTTCTGATTTCCTCTTTGCAGATTTTCTGTCCCGGAGGTGACTTGCGCGTTCTGCCCCAGCTCCGGAATACTGAGGGTATCCTCTTGATAGCTGGACGAGATGGAAAAGGGGCTGCAGATTACCGCCGCGAGACTCCGGGGAATGCGGAATTCTGCGCAGCCAATTAATCGCCTTCCGCCTGAATTGCTGGCGCGGATCTTCGGAGAGACTCAAGTGCACCTCCCGAGCTTCATTCCCAACCCCACCATGCCCGACGGTACCATGCTTGACGGGCACGAATGGATGGGTTTGCTGCAGGTGTGCAGGCGCTGGAGAGGCGTCATCGCGAACCAAAAATTTCTGTTTTGGGATATTTTCAAGGAATTCCCGATATCTCAGTCAGTTCTTCACCAATTCACATGAAAACTAGATAGATCTACTCAGATAATTCACGCTCAGTTAGTGATGGAATGGATTTTGTGAAAATATTATGTATTAGGTATTTTCTGGTTCTGGGCTGTTTTCGCACCGAAAGCCGTCTAGCATGCCGAGAACATGTGCTAGTGGCCTAATATTTTAGGATAGACAACACGTATAGCTGAGAAAACATGTGATAGAGCCAGAAACACGGATAAATTACTTACGGCCCCTCTAGCTCCCTCGGATACATTTGCCAGCTTTGGCATTGAGAGATATTGTAAAGATTACATTTATCCAGGTATTTCCTATATTTCTGGCTCTATCACATGTTTCCTCAGCCAATTGGAGCAAAATAGGTCCCGTGGGACGTGTTCTCCGCTCAACCACTGAAAAACCCGGGAATCTATCCCAAAAAGGAAATTTTCGGTGCCCATAAAAAAACCTAGGAGACGAGGCCCTCCGCCCTTTCCGTGCGAATCGAATGAGCCTATTTCCAGGGCAAACGGTGGAGAAATGATCCCGACATCGCTGTTCTCGTGAAAACTTACAAAAAAAAAAAAAAAGAAAACGCTGCGCCCTAAGTTCTTAGTCTAGTTTTAATTGATGGCCTGATACCAAAGGTCGGACTTCCGCATTGGGACGAAAAGCGTGAACGTCAATAAGACCATACACACTCAGACGTGCCCGTCACCTCCGAGCCGCTATGGTCTCTCGGTGGCTTTTTCATGCGATTCTTGTCTTATGGAGTGTTGCCCATGTCCTTTTTCTTTACTTTCTACTCCTCTGATTGGTGTATTTTCACTGAGAGGCCGGAAATGGTGTCCTGGCGGTGCTGCGGTGGGTGCCGGTGTGAATGCCCCGCTGGCTGGGCTGTAGGACTGGATGTTGTCCATTGAGAGGCTGCAAGTGTGTGGGGTGAATGGGATGGTCCATTCAGACACAGATATGCCAGGATCCATAGGGGACGGACGAGACGGAGGCAGAGAGGCGTTCGCGTCGACGTGGTCCTGAACAATGATGGGAAAATCACGTGGGCATTCAGTGTTCCGCATTGAGCGACTTCTTCCTAATCGGGACTCCGAGATACCCGAAGGTCGACCTCCAGTATCGGAGGCGCGAGTGCAATCAGACCATAATCAAGTTTTTTTCCCACTCTTCTAAAAAAAAAAAAAAAAAATCGTATTTATGGTCTGACTACGGGAGACTACTAAGTTCTGCAAACGGCTGTAACTTCAAAAAGATACATGCGTAATGAAGTTTTGGTCACTGATATCTTTCAAAGGTGCACCGAGTTAGTTCATCCCATTCTCTCCAGTGGATAATAATCATCCCTTGTGCCTGTATTATGCAGACAACAAATTGGAATTCTCTCTCAAATCTCGCTCAGCTGATGAACGACTGAGACTTATATCACAGAATCCGGTTGCTGCTGCTCGCTTTTTCCATTACATGTCGATGTCCTTCATTAACATGTATTAGGGGTGGATGGGGATGGCCCTGGCCTTTACCGTGAAACTGATGCATACTATGGGACGGTGGAACAGCAAGGAAGATTAACTCTGCATATGCACATGCTGCTTTGGATAAAGGGTGCCTTGTCTCCTCATGAAATATGCGAAAAAATGCTTGACACTGATGGTCATTTCCAGAGAGACATGATATCTTATTTGGAATCATGCCATGTGGGAGAATTTCTGACTGGTACTCTGGCTGAAGTCAAAGCTAAGGTCCCATACCATGCAAAGACTCGGAGAGGGTTATATGATGTAATTGAGGATGAGGGGATAACAACTGCTCCTTTACGGTACACAGACCCAACACAGACGTTGCCTGATCCACCATCTCCTTTGTGCGAAAATTGCAAGATTTCTGGATGTCCAGACTGTCTGAAATCAGCATCGTGGTGGTCTAAATTCAGAAACACTGTGGATGACTTGATATTGAGATCCAATGTCCATACTTGTTGAAGACCTGTTGCGGGTACAGACATAACCAAGCCTTTAAAGCCAGGAATGCGAATGAAAACTGAGGTTAGAGGTTGCTTGCGGAAGGATGGTACCTGTTCTTCTAGATTCCCTCGGGATGTGTATATCAAAACAGAGGTTGACCCTGCAGATGGATCCATTAACATGAAGCACTTGGAACCAATGATGAACTGTGTGACTCCAGATGTTACCTATTGTCTCCGCTGCAATAGTGATACTACAAGTCTCTTGTCCGGTACAGCAATCAAGGCTGTTGTCGCCTATATTTCCGACTATGTAACTAAGCCAAGTCTGAAAATATACCACATCTTCGATGCTATCAGGAAGGTTTTGGACCGGAACACAGTTTCAATTGGGACAAGTAAAAAAAAGCCAGTGAAAATTCAAGAGTACTGATCATGCAGATGGTCAATTCACTCACTTCAAAACTTCAGATTGGCAGCCCAATGGCATCTTTATACTTAGGGCCTGATCGGTAACCGTTAATTCACGCGTGAATCTGAATAAGTCACGATCAGTCACATCCATCAAACTTTTCCCGAGTACCCACTTCCGCCGCCTGAAGCACTGCTCTACGCGTCCCAATGGCCGCTGCACACATAGTGCATCGGAATGACGTGCACAGGCTCTCCCCGGACATCATCCAGCTAATCCAGCGCCGCCGACGCGCTCTATATGCCGCCGCTCTTACAACAGTATTTTGTACCGATACTCTCTTGAATCTTGAACGCCCTCTTCCCATCCCTCGCCACAGAGTATGTACGAGAAACGAAAACGAAAATGAACCAATTGTATTGCCGGATGATGGCCGGAATACTGATGTCATCGGTCACAGATCGTCACACCATCTGATCCCCGGCGGTTTGGCGTCGCTTCGACCGCCAATCACCCATCAACGCCGTGCCGTCATGCCAAGGCCGCCCCCGAAAGTTATGAACGGAATCCGACCACAGACTCCCGCTAACCCGCCATCAAAAAAATTTGACCATTGAGGCGATGTTCTATAAATATGTGCCTATTGCCTCGGCACCCGCGGCCATCGGCCGGTGTCCTTATAGATTCGTTTTCGTTTTCATTTCTCGTACATACCCCTCGCCACACCTCTATCCTCACAGGTCAGGACTGGCTAGATGAGATCATCAACGGCCACCCGGAACGATGTCTGGACCAGCTAGGAATGTATCCCGCTGCTTTCCTGTTGCTTTGCTGGGAATTCAGCACACACGGAGGCCTCAGCGACAGCCGGCACATCACGGTGGCGGAACAAATGGCCATATTTGTCTATTGGTTTGTTCACGCAAGCAGCCAGAGAGACTTGATGGAGCGCTTTCAGCGGCTCAGCAAATATACGAACCTTGTGCTCGACGTAGCGGTGGGCAACTTCTATCAGAAATATATCCAGAACCCCGCCGACTCCACTCCCCCAAAAATCGCTGACAATCCCGCATATTTCCCCTTTTTTTGCTATTGCCAAGGTGCTGTCGACGGTACACACATTGACGCCTTCGTGCTCGCTGCTGATACCGTCTGTTATCGGGATCGCCATGGAGCCATCACCCAGAACGTCCTTGCGGCGTGTGATTTTGACCTCCGCTTCACATACATGATGCCTGGGTATGAAGGAACAGCTGCGGATGGACGACTTTTCGATACTGCACGTCGCAATGGATTTGCCTTACCCCCACATCGCTATTACCTCGGAGATGCGGGATTCCTTAATTGCGACCTCATTCTAGCCCCGTTCATTGGTACACGCTATCACCTGAAGGAGTGGGACAGCAGCGGGTGCGAACCGGAGACACCAGAGGAACTGTACAACCTTTGGCACTCGCGACTCCGAAATGTTGTCGAGCGAATATTTGGCATTGCAAAGCGGCAGTTTCCCATCCTCATCTCAAGCCCCGAGTATTCGTATGAGGTACAGGCAAAGATTGTTGCTGCGGCGGGAGCGCTTCACAATTTCCTCTGCATCCACAACAAACTTAACTCCTTTTCTTTCGACGTCGAGAATCACGACGAGTACGATCCTGACGACCACACATTCTTCGCCGGCATGGCCATTCCGGAGCGTCGCGTCCTGGCAATCACAGAGGAGGAGTCGCATAGGGCCAACACGCGTCGGGACAGGATCATGATGAGCATGTGGGCTCATTATATTGCAGAACACGACGACTAGTACAAAATTGTAACGACAATACGCTGGAATACAGACAATGCGAAAAATGCGAGTGGGTCACGGATGATCATAATGAGCAACGAAAACAGCAAAAAAACTACACCCAATTGAACGGCACCTCCATCTCCTTCTCGGTCAATACATGCTTCAGCACGGCGATGCTCTGGACGCAGAGCGGGGCTTTGATAAAGATACGTGCGCGCGTTTCGGTGAGATGCAGGACGTTGTCGCCGGTGGCCTTGTTGCCGCCAAAAAGCTCCGCAAGGCGATTATAGTAAGGGCACGGTTTCTTGAGGCATTTCGCGTACTTGTCGCCATACTCCTACATCCCATTAGCACAGAGGTGGATGCGAGATTAAGCTGCACGCACCTCGGTAAATTTTTTGACAAAATCCGTCTCAGCCGTAGCCTTCTTCTCACTGTCATCCCATCCGACTCCGCTCTTTCCGCGCACAAACTCATACTCCTCAAAGTTGCCTTTTACCTGAAGGAAGATGAGTGCAAAAAGAGTGAGCAGCGACACCATAATTACATATCGCAGACGGTTTCCGACAGCGTCTTTGGAGCGAACGGGGCGCGTTAGGAACCGTTTCTTGAGGGCGACGGAGATCTCGGTGAATGCTTTGACCTTGAATCCGTTGCCGCTGAGGTATGCAGTCGGATACTTATGCAGGAAATCCAGCGCGTAGTTGGTCTCCAGGTCCGTGAAAGAATGTCCGGCATTGTCGGGAATTTCGGGGGCGACGTCGTTGTCGGAAGAGTCGACAGAGAAAGTAGAGGAGCCGGGATGAGAGGCCATGATGTGGAGGTAGCTGGGGAGTGCGTGGTGGCCGCCAGCAGTGGAGGAAAGATGGTGCGTGACAGAAGCGTTACAAGAATTCACACATTCACGCGTGAATTACAGCCTTTTGCGGAACTTAGGGCGCGGCCGGTTTTTTTTTTTTTTACTAAGTTTTCGGCAGAATGGCTATCCTGACCTCAATTCTCAACGGATTCCCTTGGTAGTAGGCTCATTCTACTCGTGTTGTAAATGCGGAGGGCATGACATCTTACGATTTTTTCTGAGAACCCCGAAATCATTTATTAGGTCAGATTGGGGTATTTTGAGCTGTCTGAGAGCAGAATATGCCGCAAAGTGGCTGTAGTGCTCGGATTGACCTAGAATTTTGATACAGTGCACTTATGGGTATTCCGGAGGGCAGAAAACACCGGGATAGTGAATGTGACTTGTATTTCAACTCTATCATACATGTAAACAGGTAGGATATCGGGTGAATTTCCCTAACAGCAGTAAATTTGAAATACAAGTGACATTCACTATCCCGGTGTTTGCTGCCCTCCGGAATACCCATAGGTGCATTGTATCAAAATTCTAGGTCAATCCGAGCACTACAGCTACTTTGTGGCATATTCTGCTCTCAGACAGCTCAAAACACCCCAATCTGACCTAATAAATGATTTTGGGGTTCTCAGAAAAAATCCTAAGATGCCATGCCCTCCGCATTTACAACACGAGTAGAATGAGCCTACAACCAAGGGAATCCGTTGAGAATTGAGGTCAGGATAGCCATTCTGCCGAAAACTTACAAAAAAAAAAAAAAACTGGCCGCGCCCTAAGTTCCGCAAAAGGCTGTAACGGTTACCGATCAGGCCCTAAGTTACTGGGAAATCCAGATCACTACACGAACATGGAATTCAAAGTTTTCTGGTGGAAGTCTTATGTTTCAGAAGTTAAAAAGGACTGGGGAGACGTGGAAAATGATCCCGTAGCTCCGAGAGAGGCCAGCCCCATGGATGAAGGTGCCGAACTTGAGGAATGAGATCAAACTGACGGTGTTGTTATGATGACCAGTGGCGACGAAATTGTGGGGGCCACCAATGTCGATGATTATATATTCTACCCTTGAGACCCATCTCAGATGCATTGCATTTTAGTTTGAATTTTTTGAGGGACCGGGGAAGGCTGCACCGACGGCCGAAGGAGAACAAACACGGGACAAACAAACTTTTGTTTACATTGTTTACATTCAATCTACTGCCTCCGTCAGTATTACATGACTGAGGTAAGGCCGAAGCCCACCACGGCAGAGCATATAGCGTAAGATAAAACATAAACCAAGAAACGTCCGAAACCGTCCGGCTTTTACTGACTGCCCAGGAGCATGTGACCGCTGACAAATCATCCACCAAAAAATCCACCGAAATCGACGAGGGGGCGCGATGCGCCGTTGCTGGCTTCAGAAGGGCCTTGAAGCGGTGTCGAAATGGAGGAGGATATATCTGGTAGTAAGATGCGTGTGGTACGCAAGTGCTGGGACACGACAGGAGCCGGATGCCCGATGGGCGACTTGGATGACGTTGGTGAAGATGGTGGAAGTGGGCGCAAAAAGGTGAGGTGGAGGAGGTCCTGTAGGTTGGCTAATTGTGTACAGAGCCGTTCAAGGTGTAATGTTGTGTCGGGAGCCACTGGGGCCACTGCGGCCGTTTTTCTGCTGAGGCGATAACGGGCGCAAGCGGCGCGCGAGGCGTGTGAGGGAAGTCGGAAATGAATGCCGTAGAAGAGGGCGGCGCGGTGGTTAAAGCGTCGTGTGGTACTGGGCGGCTGTGTTCTTGGGCGGAATGGTGGGATGTCGAGATGTGGAGGTGGTGTGGGGTGTTCGCGTAGCATGGTGGCCGTGCCGAAACCTCGTCGACGGGTGGTCGACGGTACTGGGTGATGGACTGACGACAAGGCCGAGTGCCCGAAGCTCGACACAGCCGGAACGACGACCAGCGCACCGGGGGTGGTGGTGGTAGTGGTTGTTGTTGTTGTTGTTGTTGTTGACAGCGGTTGCCAGTCCCCATAAGTAGATAAGGAATTCCCCATTTGGAGCACATCAGCCATGTCTGATCAGTGACACAAGTCAGGCCTTCGCTTCGCTCCGGCCATATGAGGCGTGATCGAAACAGCGTATGCCATGCTTCTGGGTTCCTTTTATATTTTGAGTCGTCTGGGTCGCCACTCGTGCCAAGGACAATGGATTAAATTTTCATTCCACGAATGCGGATAGACTGCCAAAACAGCCTTATTCTTTAGGCTATTTATTGTATTGACCTTGTGTTTTCACCCCGACCTTGTTTCTCTTTGTTTTTCAATGCTGGTATGATTCATGATTCACATTGCTTGGCTCTCAATTGATTTCCACCCAGTCACATTCACTCCATGCCTAACTCTGCCCCAATTTACTTATATCTGCTCATTTCATGTTGTTTACTTCCATGTATGTGTGTCAGCAGACGCACACTCTGCTTAGGGTGTCGAGAATGGTAGGTTCGGAGCAAGCCCGCGCAGCTCCGGCCCGGCGTGCCGGCCCTTCGCTGAAGGGGCTTGCTTCAAACTGCGCCAATCAGTGTGCTTGCGAATCATCTCACACCGACCTCACTCTTTATTCAATCACTGAGCGGTAAATTGGGCGTTGCAGATCATATGTCAGGGTAAATTCCAGTGATCCTGGATGGGTGATTTAACTCCCAGTTGCATTCTAATGTTGATGCTGATCCCGGGTTCGTCCTTTTCGAGAAATATATTGCTCAAGGTCTAGGACGACAGTTTAAACATACACTTGGGTGGTGGAATTGTCCATATGCCTCCTTTTAATGCTCTCGAATATACTGAGAAATTTAGGTAACGATGTGGCAGATACACGGCGCTCACCATCTCGTGAGTATCACTTGTTTTAAAGCGTGGTACTCTGGCTTTCCATATCTGAGCGTAAATGCGGGACCAAACAAGGTCCCAACAACATGGTCCCAGGCTCAGAAGACGCTTGGTGAGTTCGGGGATACTCGTTCGACCCTGTTGGTTCGAGGGATAAGCATATAAATATACTTTGCGTTGCAAGGCTCAGGCTCATGTTCAACTTGAAGTTGCAAAGACAATTCATAAGTATTGAAAGAAAAGATGTATGGGACCTCGAGTTTGAACTCGGACAGACCATGGGTCAACATTCAAAGGAGACAGTAATTTTCCAACTATTGTTTCACCCTTAGATTTTTAAGGCAATTACTTATCACTTTTCAAATTTTGAAACGGAAATAGAAGGGTGCACATATCAGGCTCACAATGTATTTTACTCACTGGCTGGGCAGGTAGGTACTTATACTCGGTCAAAAATGTTATCATACAACGATCATGGGTCCAGCTTTCATCGTCCCGTATCACCCACATGCAGGTCCTGCTGGTAGCCAGCTGGAATTTCAGCTGGGGAAATTAGCTGGCTACCAGCTGGTTGTCGTCTGAAAGTCAGCTTCTACATAAGGTGGAAGCCAGCCGAATACTCCAGCTGGGGGAACGTGTGGGTACTTTGGCGGTGTACACGGAGCATTCAAAACTACACGAATCACCCTCTTCATGTATAATCAGAATGTTGACCGTTGAGGCTGCACCGAAGGCCATCAGTACGTGGACATCAAATCCCTTTACGCTGCCAGTCCCCAACGTCGGTTACCCTTTGGCGCCCTGTCACGTGACCTTTTGCCTGCTTGAACTGCCGGATGTATTGACCATGGTGACCTTGGCAAATTATACCTACATTCCTCTATTTAGATAGACCGTTCGTAAGGATTGTAGGCGGATTGGAAGGAATGGAGATTTCCAGTGCGACCAATCTTCCCTCGGGCCTTCCGTGACCGAAATTCTCCCTCATTCAAGCTGTTCTAACGTATGCAATTACATAACATACCAGACATACTACAGCGTTTACTCCTCTCAGAAGATGTCTCTTGGGTGCAAAATCGTAAGACACCATGCCCTCCGAATTTACAACACGAATAGAATGGGCCTACTACCAAGGGAATCCGTTGGGAATTGAGGTCAGGATAACCATTCTGCCGAAAAGTTACCAAAAAAAAAGGAATCCGGCTGCGCCCTAAGTTCTGCAAAAGGCTGTAAAAGGAGCACTTTTGCAAGAGGGATAAGAAAAATCTATATTTCTGAGTGACTAGTAACAGTTGTCACAAAGTTGTGGTGACTAAGTGAACGGCACCATACCCGGATCGTCTGTCAGTCACCGAGAGAGGATCTCGGGCACTACCCCACCGCAGTTGAGCATCCTGGGCAACAGGTGGGAGCAGTTCACTGCTGCTCTTCAGATCTGGAGAGCCCTGGCCATTGCAAACATTCCCTCTACAATTCACCTTTCTACAATTATCAGCTATATCTGTGACCACTTCCTTTTCTTGGTATTCAAGGCTGGAATAGTCACACGCATGAAATCCCACGCCGCCACTGCCTCCTGCCGGGCTAGTGTTGGCAAAGTTCGGTTCGGAAATTGGTCCGAACCTGAACCGAACTGAACTGAACGCGAGGTTCAGGTTCAAGGTTCAGCAAAATGCTGAACCTGAACCGAAAGTTCGGTTCGGCGTTCGGAGCGGATGCATTTTTTCCGAACGCGTTCGAACCCCGAACCGAAAAGACATGTTTGAATTCAAAATAAGTCAGTTCTCCTTCAGTTTTGGACTGAGTTTTACCACTTACACCTACCCTTACCAACCATCTTCCCCCTCTATTATTTTCACCAGTGTTTCTTCGATGTTTGCGTCTTGTAGGACCTATCGACGAGTGTAATGATGTGCTATCACGTGATTTATTTACTCAAGATGGACTCTGAGTTTGCTCAGAAAGTAGAGATATCTGTGCTGTGTGTCTCACAAGTGTTTTTACATGTTCTAAAATGCAAATCAAGATTGAATAGCCCTTCTCTATTTTTTTTGCAGCTCTGCAGAGATGGTTTGGGGCCTGGGAAAAATTTCAGGTCCAAACGCGTTCGAACGCCGAACTGAACCTGGACACAAGTTCAGGTTCAAGGTTCAGCCACCCCCTGAACCGAACACAAAGTTCAGGTTCGGCGTTCGGAAAAATAGCCCCTGAACCGAACTGAACCGAACTTTGCCATCTCTATCCTGCCCAGAACCCCAGGCGTCTGTTGCCTGTCGCTCCATCTCGCGCATAACATGCATCCACCTGTCGGAATCTCGCCGTGGCGCAGGGAACCTGCCTCCAATGTGGTTCAGGATAAGTTTCTCGGCACTGATGGTCCTAGCAAACTCGCCAGCCATACTGGGGATAGAGTGTCCGCGAGCGAGAGTGCTGCGAAGGACAGACTCCGGCGTTCGCTTGTTCCTCGGGCTGATTTCGCATGGGATATGCGCATCCGTCGCTTCGTGAATAAGGAGCGACGGCGCGGTACATAACGGGATGATAGGGGATGGGTCGTACGTATCGCCGAGGATGACAAGTTTTCGCGCCGGTGTCGCTGGTTCGCGGATTATATAGCCCAGGCACGGATCGCGGTGTAGTATAGGCCCAGCATCGACAACAACGGGCCCGAGGGCCCCTATGCCCTGCGTAAAGCTTCTCCAGAAGCCGTCATCCGAACAGCGGATGTCTCTGCCGACGAGCTCGCTTGAGTGCATCACCTCCGGCGGCTCACACGGCGTGGTTGTATCCTCTGGGCGCAAGAGCTCATGAGCGACGTATCTCTGGGCGGTTTGTGTGAGAGTCAGCTTGAGGAGGGAACGCACGAAGGTGCGGATTCCTGCGGGACCGTATATTTCGATCTTGGGAGGTGTGTTCACAGAAACAGGGGTGGGAGACGCAAAAAGGATGGTTCTGAGTATTGTAACCACACCCATGGCGTGGTCGGCGTGCATGTGCGTTATAAAGAGCTTGGAGACACTCTGGGGTTTGAGCCGCATGGGTGCGTCGGTGGGCTGAAAGGCGAACTGTCTAGTCGTGCCCTCTGCGCAGTCGACCATCCAGAGTGACCCGTCTCTTAGACAGTCTACGACAAGGGACGAGCAGTTTCGGGACTCGTTGGGCCCACCGCCAGAGCAGGTGCCTAGGAATGTAACGGTCATTGGGTGGGCCATTTGCCCGGTGCGATAAAGGGTCTGGACGGGGAACCTGTCGTCAGTGAAGTCAGTGAGGTCTTATATATTACCCGCCGGACCGTAGCCGCGGAGGACCGTCCCGGGCCCGGATTACTAGGACTCCTCTGGAATTGAAATTAACCCAGTCTCCTACCCACAGGGCGGTCAATGGGTAACATTTTGATTTGCTCGGAGAATGGACAGCCCTGGTCATTCCGAACAATTCCATCTCTTTAGATTTCGTTTGGAGGCATTATTGCCCTTTCCACAGGGCGGTCAATGGATACCATTTTGAAACACGTGACTCTGACGGCGGGGGGAACCGGACCCGAAGCTGCATTTCAATTTTCAATTCGAGCGCAGTCCCAGTTTAGATTTCGCTCGACAGGGCGGTCAATGGATACCATTTTGAAACGCGTGACTCTGACGGCGGGGTGCACCGGACCCGAAGCTGCATTTGGATTGATTTCAATTCCAAAGCAGTCCCAGACAAGAGGCACGCGGGAATGTCCGATCGAACACAGACCTCCTTGACAACTCCCCCAAATATGGAAAGCTGTGCTGATGGGCGCCTTTTGACCGCCAGAATCATGAACTTGTAATTTCCGGCCTTAGTTTTCACTCAATGCCTCCAGGATTTCGGCTACCCTCCCATTTTGCTACTTTTTACGCGTCTCTCTGTACTCACAATGATTTATTTAGCTCGTGAGATGTCGTATTGAAGGAATTGAGGCTCTGATTGCTGATGTAATAGCGATCAATATTGTACGTGAAATTTACGCGACGGGAGAACGCGTCTCAGCGGTCTTAGCTTTCTCTTCCATCTCCAGGGTTCACGGCGGCTTACTGCCATGAATCCAAACTCTTTCTCTCGTTCACCCTCACTCCGTGCCGCGGGCTTTGACTCTGATGTACCTTTACCACCAGTGTTGCATTATAATGATAAGGGTTGTCATTGATAAGCCCTTATTATGATTATAAGATAAGCCCTTAATATCCGCGCGGAAAAATGATAAGGGCTTCATAACCCTTAACATGGGGAAGCCGATAAGGCCGAGTCGGCCGGCGTGCGCCTGTGGGGCCAATTGGGGGTTGTGGATGTGGTGGAGAGCGAAGCGAGTGGCCTTTGGTGCCAAAGAGCTCTGAGGACCTGGGTAGGATTACTTTGAGGGGATTTGGATGCATTTCTCACGGGCCAAACGCGAAATTTCCGTGAGAAAATAACCCTTATTTTACCCTTATAATGGGTACCCTTAATAACCCTTATCTGATTATAAGGCCTTAACTTCCAGCGGGTTCTGGGGGATCAAGGTCGTCGCAACCTGCCAGGTACCCGACTGCTGTGACGACTCTGTCTACCTTGCCAAGCTCGCTGAGCATGCTGAGCGCTACGAAGGTCAATCCTTTCATCTCTTCATTCACTATTGTGCTTATTGTACCCTCAGAACATAGTGGAAGACAAGCAATACATCGCCTTGTCCAACCGAAAATGAAACCTCATTTCCGCCGTTTACTCCTAGAATGATCCCATTGTGGGCCTAAGCGCGACGGCACCCTGATGAACTGCTACCAGGTCCCTGCACGCGAGACACATCGAACAAATCCGACCCCGGACACCGTCCAGCCCGTTTTGTCCCGTCCCTCGCGCTCCGTGAGCCGTGCAACCTCCTCGCTCGCACCCGATGCGGATGCAAGTGCGGACTCGGAGGCGCCCAACCGCGAACATCAGCCACCCTGCAACCCCCGACCCAGCTGGCGAGGAACGCGCTGAGCGGTGAGTAGAACGGCAAGTTGCGACTTCTGTTTGGGTTCTGGGGGATCAAGGTCGTCGCAACCTGGCCAGTTGCAACCTCGTTTGGGTTCTGGGGGATAAAAGTCATCGCAACCTGACAAGTTTCGGCCTTTGTTTGGGTTCTGGGGATAAAAGTCGCAACCTGGCAAGTTGCAACTTCTGTTTGGGTTCTGGAGGATCAGAATTAGCCAGTCAGCGATGCTTGCCCCTGCTGATTGATCTCTGCTCTTGACCAAGAGACGTGAAGGCAGCCCTTCGCGGGTATTGTCAATTTCATTGGCAAACCCTGATTCTCATAATTTTTGCCTCCCCCGTCACCTTCGCTCTCACCTTACTCATCTATCCATCTTCTCTGGCTCCTCCCAGCAGTCCGTTACATCGGAATCCAGAGATGTCATCCAAAGGTGCTCTACACGAGCCCATCCCGGGCATTTACTGACTTGAGAGTCCAAAATTTGGGCTGTACTCGGTGTAAGGCGTAATTCAATGGAGGAAGTCATGTTCAGTTGACATTAGCTCAATACAGCCCAATTGACCAACCCCATCCCTGCATTTGACCAGGAAAGAGGGATGGAACGTGCCATCGACGTTTTTTTTTACTGCAAATAGCGGTTGGAATCTGACATACGGTTGGGAATTCTCGGGGAAGGATGCGTATGCTGTCTGCGGAGCGGGTGCAAGCAAGGACCAGCAATCTTCAAGTTCGACAGAGTGAATGCATCGAAGTCTTTCGTGAGAGAATGCCATCGAGGACTTATTTCCACGACAGGAGCTCACGGATCTTGCCTCAAACTTATCGCCTCTGACGCCCAGCACTACTGCGTGATGATGACATGGTAATAATGAGCAATATTCTGTGGCGGGACATTTTGAAGGCAGACGCATATAATGGTATCGCACGGGAGGGTGTTTGAGTAGCTTGGGTGCAGGATCAGCTTCGGGAGTATAGTTTCGCCAACGGTATCGATTTTAGTATATGGTAAAACGAGTGTTTATTAGTCCTCTAAATAATCTTCGCCCCGCTCCTGCAGCAATGCCTGATAACTCTCCCACACCGCCTCTACAATCTCATAACGCCGTGCATCCGAACGTGCCTTTTCAGCCTCATCAGCAGGGCCTGTCGCTAGCTCGCCGACATCGTCGTTCTGTTCCTCGTCGCGCAGTCCTGGGTTTGAGTCAACGGTATTGTGTTCAAGCCATTCTTAAGCGTCGTTTTTAAGAATGGAATTGCTGAGTGTGGCCATTGCTGGCGGAACACGAGTTGAATATCCATGCTGTACTCTGGGGGGCGGGGAAGAATGCCCCATTTACCTTTGAGCACACAGAATATGCGCTCAACCACGTTTCGGGCAGATGCATGACGGAGATTGGAAAGCTCTTGAGAATTCATAGGCCTGTGATAAATTAATTATTGCTTGTGCAGACAAGGACAAAGACGAAGCGAGTGCATACCAAACACCAGAACGGCCCCATTCCGCTAGATGGTAACGCACAGAACGGATGTGAACAAGGGTCACGTCGTAGCTCCCAAAGCCAGCATCCGCCAAATAATAATTTCCCGGAGGAATAGCAAGATCATGCAAACGAGCATCAATGAAGAGTGCTGCATCGTCCATGGACCCTTCCCAACCACTGAGCATGTATTGAAAGAGAATATCCTGTGAGCAGCATGCCAGACAATTCATGGATCCTCCTCCGTTTCGATTGCGAGATGCATGTCGATCTGTGCAGATGGGCAAGAGTTGATGTGGGTGCCATCCATCGATCCAACGGGATCCTCAAAAAAGGGGTAGAACTTGGGATTGGATCGGATGGGCTCCAGGAAGCCGTACGTAGTGGTTGTAAAATGCGGGAGATGTGATAGCGAATAGAACTCGTCGAAAGTACCTTGACAAATTTTAGATGAATTCAGTTAAAGGGAAGATGAAAGTTACTTTGATATAGTCTTGTTGACACAGGCATGCGGGGTGAAAAATAGGTATCGATATGCACTCGATGGTTCAGGCTAAAACCTGTCGCAGGTGATTGTCTTAATACAGCGCCAGAGCACTACCACACTTAGAGCTCTGCGTGTCAGCTTACTGACAAATAACTTGTGACTTGTTTGAGCTTGTTTGAACTTTTCTGCGTGTCGGCCAGCTAACAAGCACACAAGTCGGAATTTGAAAGAAAAAGGTCACCAAATTGCCCTGAAAAGACTGGGGCCACCTTTAATAATATATATATATATATATTGGAAATTTGAGCTTGTCGGAAATCGGGACAAACTTATTTACTTGTGACTTATCAGCTTGTTGGGCTTGTAAAAACCCAGGTAACTAATGTTATCTTATCTTGGATTTACATGATTTACATATACTTGTGTAAATCAACACAGATGAACAAACTTATCCACCAAGAACCTTAATCTTCCGAAAGGGCGGGCGCGCAAACTAGCCCCGAAATTCACCGGCCCCGGGCCGCCACTCCATCGCCGTTCCTCTCGCCAGAGGACCACGAGATGGAGCACATATAGAAAACAAATCGGACTCACGGGTTCATCCTGGAGGGAGGGGTGTAATGCGCCCGCTCGTCGCTACTTACCCAAAAGGCCATCGCCTATAGGCATGGCCGTTAGTTACTATATCTTACTTACATCACGTGCACCTTGCTAGTTATAAAACGGAGCGTCTCGGTGGCTGAGTCTCTTAACTGACACTCACCTACCTTGACGCCTCCCGACTTCTTAATAGATATTGGGTTGATTCATTCGGGTGACTGCTAAGTTACAACAACATCTACCCTCATTACACTGAGTCATGGGATCCATTCTAAAGACCTCATTGGGGTCCCAGAACAAACCTCTTGGACCCTGGTGGATAGATCATGCAGAAACCTTGTACTTGAGTAGATACTAATATCTTCACATTCCATTGCATAGTTTGGGCAGCAGAGGGCACACAAGACAACTATAGCATCGAGGTGACCTCTGAAATACACCTTTGTTGACTGTGATCATGGCCTGGAGCATTGTGAAGATCTGCTTGAAACAGCAATAATTGTATACTACATATTATACAGGTTGAATAAAAATAAACAAGGCACGAGAGGAGATGCAGAATTCCTTTCCAAGATGATACACCCAGATTTGAGCCCGCAATGAGAAATATGGCGGAAACAATCAAAAAATCCCAAAATGGGGGGAAAACGGCCATGTCCTATGTTCTGCAAAGAGCTGTGATGAGAGCCAGGATTTTTCTCACGGCATTACCAGTGGTACACTCAGAGGTCGGTCTCAGGGTCCTCCTCACTGTCACCATCCAGGGAGGGTAAGCTCTTTGTTACACCAGCCTGATCAAGATCACTGTTGTTGCAAGCTTTGAGCTTAGTGCCTTAGGTGTCACACCAGGCTCTTGGCTGTATACTGGGCCATGGTGAAAACTCACCTTGGGACCCAGGGGAGCAACACTAGCAGAAGAAAGCTCACACAAGGAGAAACAGGAATGTTGCATATATTTGAGAGTTTGTGGGGTGCAATACGAGGTAGAGGAAGGAAGCAAGAAGAAAATATCTCACAGGCAGCCCAAGTCAGTGAGTAAAGAGGTGTGCAGGAGGTTTACACTTGGCTATAATTACTAACTGTAAATCAAATAAAGCTCTTACAGAAGAGCCTAGTGCAAGATAGGCTGCAAGAAAGGACCAAACGAGTTGCCTGAGACAAAATGTGATCATAACATTGTGATTGATGAAGACACTCTGGATAGATGAAGGGAAATTTTGTGTCCGGTCCTCGGGCCATCGGTTAATTCATCGGGGATGGGAAATGCCTTACTTTTGGCTCTGGGGACTGATGCTTATGACATGATTTGTTTATATCATGCAGTTGGCATCCAGAAGCAGTCAGCTTCAAAACGAAAATTGACCCGGAAGGCTAACTAAATCCAGGTCAGCAGGTCAGCAAGTATATCATGGAACTGGTGAATTATGCCCATTGACACATTCTTCCCAGTCCGGGGGGTTGATATGGCAAGGATGATCTCCTTTCCCCGGGCCTCGCCAAAATGCGGCCAGTGATGTTGAGTCCATTGATAAAGTTGGTGAGGACTTATCAAGAATTTTCAAGAGGAGGTTTGTAGACAGGATGGAGCTGATTGACCCTTGAATAAATCGTGAAACATGAGTACGTGAATCAATAATTATTTACCTCATCTGCTTCATCCGAGGCTGGGTTGTTGTCCTCTTCCTTGTGTTCACCTTGGCAAGCGGGAGGTTGCTCCACATTATTTTTAGCCAGCAGTATTTAGCCTATCATCATCTTCTCAAATGACTGAAGGAAGCTGATATTCTTCCCAGCAAAATTCCTGTTTGTTGAGCTTCAGAACACCCTTTCCGAGCATATGGGTGGGTTTTATCTACATCAAAGGATGAACATGTGGCAGTGAAGCACGAATCAACTTTGAAGTTCAACTTGAGGAATCTTCTTTGTTGGGTTTCGTTCACATGGTCGTGCCAAGGGGGGAAGATTTGCACAAACTAATTCAATGATGTATCTGGGGTTCTAGCTTCAATTAATCATGAGCAATTAAACTCAATATGTTTGTGTCCACAATTCTTCTTTTGGTTGGAGAGTGGTGGCACAACGGGGTCTACTGGACATGAATTATTCACCAATAGGGTGTTTCAAATATCCTTTTTCGGGCCCAACTTGAGGCCCGATTTCGAGTCCAACTTCGCATGAAGTTGGGACCCGAAATAGTTCCGATTTCGAAGTTGGATGTCAAATCGTGCACTACCCCACGATTTGACATCCAACTTGGGTCCCAACTTGAGGTCCCAACTTCGAGTCCCAACTTCGCTTCGCTGCGGCTCGTGACTACTAAGTCATGCAACATCGTGAACGACGGCCGCGCGCCACCCGTACGCGTCGCTCCCGCGCACCACTCGTGCTCCCCGTATGGCAAAAAAGGCCCCCGCCGCTCCTGCTGCTGTCGTGGTACCTTCCAAACCCTCCCGAAAGCACTCAAAAAAAAAAAACTGTCAAGGACTCGGAGGATGACACTACTACATAGTTCTGATGCCGACACAACTCCACATTCTACCTACGTACTACCTACCACCAGGGAAGATAAAAAATGGTCCATCCGAGCGAGTCGGTCATCTCGTTTGGGCATATAACCAACACCCCAAAACAACTATTTGGGAGCCGAAGTTGCAAAGAACTGGATGGTGCTTCACAATTGACGTCCCAACTTCAGACACAACTTCACTCAAGTTGACTCCAAGTTGGACTCGAAATCGGGCCTCAAGTTGGGCCCGAAAAAGGATATTTGAAACACCCTAATGTGTTGTGGTCTAGGTTGGTATATGTTACTTGTGGAATTACTCAGCCCTATTGTGTGTTTGTCCCGAGATCGAACCTCAAAGGGCTTGTTTTTTGTGCTGTGAATATTGGTGGGTTAATCCTGTTTAAACAATCTAGTTTAATCCTTCCTTGACGCAGTGCCGAGATCGTCCCCCGTTTAAACAGCGATTAGTTTAAACACAGAGGGTGGTGATATTCATCGCGGACGAATCTGAGGTGTCGAGGTTCGTCGCAGATAGGTGCGAAGGATCTGGAGTATATCAGAAGGAATGTTTATACGACAGGATTTAGAAAGATACTTGATGGTTTTCCCAGCCAGACAACACCAGAGGACAGAGTAAAGCTCGCATATGTAAGGGTTTGGCGGCAAAAGAATGACCAATCTCGGCCAAGAACAAGGTCATAGGGGAGATCCAAGCACACAGACAGCTTGATGGGCATAGAGCAGACAGTTTCGCCAGACGGTATGGTGAGAATCCCAGAAGCGGCAGATTGAGCCTGAATTCCATTGGTCAAAATCCAGTCAAGAGACACCCGAGATTTCTCAGAGAGAGGGTCGAAAGAGGTGGAGAGCTGCTTGCTACAGAACGTCGCTGAGAGAGACATGATGAAAGCAGGAAGAAAGCGAGTGCCACGTCGACTACCACGGCATTCGGTGTTCGTTGCCCGTGTGTTACGAGACACAAATGATTTGCGGAAGCCTGGACCAGCCTGGACCGGACTTTGGGGGACAGAGCCGAAGCTGACGCAAAAACTGCTGACAACAGCGAGAGTTTACAGCCAAAAGCCGAAAATCAGGCTCTTTAAGACCCGTACCTTACGGTAGCGGGAATAAATGCTTTTTCCACCATTTACGCTCGAAAAATTTTGGGTACATGAAATCCTGGTATGTCCTTGAATCTCTCTCTCTTTCCCCCCTTTCCCGTCGTTTTTTTACAATTTAAAAACTTGATTTTTGCCGGCCAACCACAGACATAATCCATGAGCCGGAGTCTGGAGAAGGATCGAGAACGTTACGCAAGCAGGATTACGACCGTGACTTCGGCAATCATCGGCAGCACGACAAGCCGTAACAATTTGGCGGGGACCAAAAGCGTTTACGCAAAAACTGCTGACAAAAACGAGAGTTTACTGCCAGAAGCTGTCAAAGGGGCTCTCTAAGACCCGTACCTTACGGTAGCGGGAATTGTCAAAGTCAACCTCTCTCCTTCTCCCCATTGACTGGGGACGGGCATCGGCCGATCGAATAGCGGCAGCTTTGTCCTTGTTTGGCTCGCAGGAGGGCTCGGTTCCAACTTTCAAAATGTTATAACCTTTCTCCACCTTGGATGAAAGAAAATCTGAATCGACAGTTCAACATTACAGCCGTTTGCAGAACTTAGGGCACGGCCCTTTTTTTTTTTTTTTTTGTAAGTTTTCACGAGAACAGCGATTTCGGGATCATTTCTCTACCGTTTGCCCTGAAAATAGGCTTATTCGATTCGCACGGAACGGGCGGAGGGCCTAGACGTTCCGGTCCGTGTGATCCGCTAATTCGGTTAAGAATGATGGACGCAACACACACCGGAACATCTGCATCAGGAAAATCTGAAATTCTATGAAGACGCAACAGCCATTATGTTGGGCTATGTTGGTCTATGGGGGGCTACAAAGACTTACAGTCAGTCTTTGTTGGGCTATGGTGGGCTATGGTAGGCTATCAAGACTTACAGCTGGTCTTTGGTGGTCTATGGGTGTCTATGAATTAGCCTCTGCACATTGAACCTAGATTGTGCTGGAGTGGTTGCATTCATGGAATTTTACTATTATGGATTCATGAGCCAGTATGAACTTGAAATGCCAAGCTGTAACAAGTTCACCTCAGGTTCCGAGTGTTGCAACCGCAGCGGCCGCATTGTTCAGTCGCCAGTGCACCGCTGATGAAGACCAAGTCGTAGTCGTTACACAGTCTGAATAAGAAATGACCGCGGGCTGACATAGGTTTGTCGTCTTTTGATGTGCGGACAGGGTAGTTGGCCGAGGGAGTGTTAGATGAGGTTCTGCCATTCAGGTCTCCCTTGAGAAGAATTTGGAAGCCACCTGCGCTCGCTATAGCCAGAGAAGAGGCCAATGCGAGACAAGGATCGCGTTCAAGATCACCGGCCCAGTTAGTTGTTTCTGGTAAAAGGTAGGCATTGTAGAGAATGATATTGCCCATTTGATGGGCCATGAAGTCTGGGCCAGACAGATCTTCACGGAGTTTTGAAGGGACACGCGCTGAGTTTGATACTGTTGCAACACCACCCCAAGATTTGCCGAAGTTAGATTTGGGTCGGTGGGTGCGTGAAGCAATTGAATAACTGTCTGGTAGTCGCATGGTATCATGCTGTTGAGGACGAAGATGAGTTTCTTGAAAAAAGTTGAAGTCATACTTTTGGAGTTTGGTTTGTGTTTCGGGGCAGCTCATCAGCAAAATAAAAGAACCATCTATATTCCAGCTTCTAATACTAATTAGAGAGGTGGGAGTTGGTAGGACAAGTGAATTGGAATTGGAATTAGAAAAGTCCGAGGAAGAAGTAGAATGAGAGGAGGTAGACGAGGAAAGATTAGGTAAGTGGGTATGAGGCGACGACGATGACGTCGCGGGGGTAGAGAAATTAGTATATACATTAGAAGTGGGGATTAAGGGGGAGGGGGTATGGGATAAGGAGGGAAGGGAGTTGAAGGTAAAGTTAGAATTTTGCGATGAAAAATTAATATGAGCTGCCCCTACGCATTTGGGGACGCGAAAACAGTCTCGTAGGGCGCGACACAGGCGTCGTTGAACGTGGCAATGAACCATGTCGCAATTTCGGCTGACTCGAAGCATGCGATGATGGCGTTCGAGTCAGGGCCGCGACACGCGCGATAGCTACGCATGATGGAGCGCGCGGCGGGCAACACCGCCTTGATCACAATGGAGGACTCCCCCGTGATGTTGCGACCCCAGGTGACAGGCCCGAGGCGCGCCTCCTTGGTGGGATCGAAGGCAGGGAGGGGCGGGGGAGGGTTTGCGCCGCCCACTGCGACAACCACGACGGGGGCGGCCACAGCGGCGGGCGCAGGGGCTGGGGCGGGAGCGGGAGCGGGAGCGGGGACGGAAACAGCCGTAGAAGGAGCGGGGGGCAGTGGGGCGCCAACGGTGGGGGCTGGCGCGATGATCGGCGCGGCTGTCGTTACAGGGGCCGCAGCCGCAGCAGCAACTGGTGCCGCGACGGCAGGGTCTGCGAGACGAGTACGTACGTTGCGCTCGTCCTCGGAGCCATCGGGGGAGCGACCTTCGCAACGAGCTGCTGGAGAAGGGTCTCCATCCGCGTCATGCGCGTGTCGATCGCACTCGACGCAGTCGCGATGGGCTCGTCGTCTGGGACAATGGGGGCAGGGACGGGGACTGGGACGGGGACAGGAGCGAGAGTGGGAGGTACCGGCACGGCTTGCGCGTTGAAACGCGCAATGAGCGTTTTGAGGGCGCCGTCGAGGGAGCCGATTTGCGCCGCTGTGTTGGTGACGATGAGCTCGAGCTGCTCAATGCGGTCGTTCGCCGTACTGATGTCGCGCGCGTTCGCGGTCATAGTTGCCTGCAGACTTTTGGTTGGCTGCTGCAGGCTCTTTATCTGGGCAGACAAGTCTATGGTCGTGTCAGCGGTAAAATCGACACCAATTAGATATGGTTGCGCACACTCCAACACCTGGGTGGTTTCGGCCCGATGCTTCTGCAGGTCGGCGTCGACGCGTCCGGTTTGCTGCGCAAGAGAGTGCACATCGCGCTGGGTCCGACGCGCCTCGACCTTTCCATCAAAGCGTTTATCTTTGGGCGGAATGTCGGCGAGCCCGAGGCGGTCAAGGAAGGCCTTAACTACCCCAGTGGCCGGCTGAAGCGAGGGCCCAGCCCGGTCGGGCGTGGGCGGCGCAGAGACGGTCGGCGTAGGAGCGTCAGAGCCAGAGGGCGCGGCGGTGGAAGTAACCGGAGCAGTAGGTGCAGAGGGCGTGTTGTCGAAGAACGCGCCGAGATCAACAGGTGGAGTCAGTGCGCGGGAGGGCAGAAGTGGGGGCCGCGTTCGGCACGGCGACATCAGTCACGGTGTTGGCAGTGTTACTCATCGTGTGAAATTGAGCGAGAGTGGGTTTGAAAAATCAGGAAAAATTAGGAGAGAGTGGTCGAGTGGGTGTGAGGTAGTAGTAGTTGAGGAGAAGGTCGGAGATGAACTCAGTATTTATTTCCTGGGCCCAAAAATTCTAGCGACTTCGACGAGTTTCCAATACCCGACAAACCGACGCTTACGCGGACGAATAACTCTTTGGAGTTGTAGCTCAGTCAGCAGCGCCGAGCTCAGTCAGCAACTCCGATGGCCTCTCACGGCGGCGATAATATCCCGATGTCGGATGGACTGACGTGGCAAAGGAGGAATTCGAGCGAGTGGTGGCGCCCCTCGAAAAGACCCCCCGCCTAGGGACACACATTTACTGTTTTACAAGAAGATGGATTCTTGTACAACACTTTTAGGTTTGAATAGAAGCTCAGAATGCGGCACGTGGTCTGAGAAACCGCACTTGTATATGAAATGACACCTCAGAAACACTGAAAGATGTGGTTCTACCGCTTCTCGAGCAAGTGACTCCTTCCACTATATGTATAAGATGCTCGGAGCGTCCCTACACGTAGTAGATTGAGTACTTGGGCAAGGAAATGGCGAGTTTCGCATCAAATCAGTAAATTGCCCTGCTTGGAGTCATTTCAAACCAGATTTTCACGGGACCTTGTTTGCTGGATAGCCAGCGCAATTTCGGTTAGAACTGTCTCTTTACATTTCCTTCTAGTGCCCCAGGTCCTTTCTGGGAAGGCTTTGTGTTCTCCATTCCAGGGCAAACAAATGTAATTTAATGGTGGCGGACGTGGCATCAGTCCCGAATCCAAGCCAATATCAACGGCTGGATTGGCCATCTGTCTCTGTAAACTGCAAGTATTATATCCAAATAGCAAGTAGAGTTTTCTTCAGCTGCATTGCCTTGAATCGAGTGGTCTTGAGTTACCTGAGCTTTGCAGAATAACTGTAGCACAGTATTCGGCAAATTGATCCGAGAGCTGAGTTGGCGGAGTTTTAAAAAGCTTCAGACAGACAGAATGCTTAATTTTATAAAGAGGGTGATTAAATATTCTCCCAGATTCGACATCCCACGGATTGACTTCCATTTCAATCCCCGAGAGTTCAATTTTACTGTTCACAGGAAACAAATCCCCCTCGTGCTTTGCTATGCCAGAGTACTACCTTCAATGGGTGCCAAGGACTGACTGTTCAGAGATTGGGGCTTGATCTCCGACGTCCAGTTTTTTCACACGGGTAGTTGTATTCCGCCATGACGCGAGTCCCAGACTCTGAAAATGTTCTAATCCTGAAGTACGAAGGTGATACATCCACATGCACTACCAATATTGTTTGGAATGAGCTTCTTTTGTAACCCTATTTCAAGAATCTGATACGAACTTTGTATTCAAATTTCATTCAACAGAGCCGATGCCAGCCCGCTTGTATAATTCAAGTAGCCCTGGCACGACCCACCATCTCTGTATGAGGTGACTCCCCTCTTCAACAACCAGATCTAGCTCCCATACCCCCCAACAAAGGGTTCATGATCACAGGTTCAAGCGGTCCGCAAGCAGGAACAAGCACAAGTCGCGCCTTGCAATAGTTATGAGACCACATATTAAACGGTCAACCCACCTTGAATTTTGGTGAGGGACTTAATAGACAGGTCTAGACTCCGCGCGATAACATAATGAATTCGCCTGCTATCGTCTGCGGGACGATCATTCACCGGGCCGCCTTGTGGAATGCCCGGACTTGTATTTTCCTCGGGCGCACATCACTTCCGCTTTGGCGGTGATTGTTGCCGGTGGAACGGGCGTACATGGTAAATGATTCCTCGTCTTGATGATCCCGTACCGAGAATCGAGTCCCGCTGGAATGAGAAATGGCTAGGAAGAATGGGCTCCCACATTCCACGTGCGCTGTTGATAATATCCATAGGCGGTCAATATTTAATGTTCGCATATCCCAATATTAATCCATTTACAACGTAGCCGTGGCGCCGAAGAGTATGCACCTCTGCCGAATTGAAGTACTAGCTCTAGCTCACACTCCTTCATCCTCTCAAGTATGCCCGAGATCCCCGAGCCAAAAGCGTATCCGAGGGATAGAGCCGGAGCTCTGCATCGCGTGTGCAAGCCAACTCCAGTGTTCGCTAATCTGGAGCAATGTGCAGCTCCTGAACCATGAGAGAAAGAATCGGACACACGCTACTCACTCTGAGTCACCCGTGCCCGAAGCGCCGACGTCATGTGAAAGGCTTGAGGATGGAGAACGAAGTTCACACACGAGCCCCGGGAACGACGGGTGATGAGACGGGTTGACTCGTCTACACGGGCGAATATTGGAAACCTGTCTGTCCCATGAGTGTAGACTGTAGAGCAAACGGACTGAAGACGTACATGATAATTTGCATCAACTATATCCCGAAGCTGCAAATCGCCTTCATCGATTTTTCTTTCCGAAGAAGCTCGTCATAAGCGGCATGTTCATAAAAGTGATTTGTTCCGGAGAGAAATGTGCGAGTAATTGAGGCGCGATATCTGAAGAGTAGGGCGCGGTCAGTTTTCGTCCCAGGACATTGCCGACGCAATCTAAGAAAGAAATCGTGAGCATGCAGATTGCAAGAGGGCTCTAAAAATATGTCAGAAAAGCAATCAGGTACGTGAACGACTCACAGCAGCTGATCAAGAGTCTGGCGAGGTATCTGAACTATTTAACTTAGGCTCAGCTCGGAAAGACGTGCATATATTGTGGGGATATATGGGAGTGATGGGATGACCTGTCTGGGAAGCAGTGTCGGAAGAAGCGGACAGGCAGCAATAGTGGAAGCTTCACCAGCGCTGTTTGGATGCTTGAATGTCGATGATGGGGAGGTCTTGCAAGCCACACACTCTCTCCGGATGAGTGGGAACGCAGCAGAGCCGGGAGTCGGTGGCGCTTTAAAGAGATCAGACGATTGTAGCTAGCGGCCGGCGCACGATGGTAGGGAAGAAAGAGCGTACTTTTGGACGGATAGTGGACGGATGAGAGGCGTAGATATGCGGCCTAGGGAATTGGGATTTTGCGCTGGTTATCGTTAATGAGCCTGGGGCCCCAAGGAAGGATACCGCTAACCTTCGAGTCCTGGCCCTTCTTCAGTGAGTCCCCCTCACCACGCTTGACTCACTGGTATAGGCTTCGCAGCAGCATTCCGATTCGAGTCCCACTCGTTTCGTTGACAGTCTCGTGCCACATTCAATGGCATACGTGCTGTAATGTGCGGTTGAAGTACGTCCCGCGAGGCACGGATGTGGTCCTGCAATTTCAGCCCGGAGCGGCGATCTGCACGAGGATTTCGGAATGACGGCGTGAGGCGGTGGATGAAAACAGCGACGCGGATTTTCAAGGGCGCTGTTCTTTCGGGAGTTCTAGGGCTCCCTGAATCGCGATGTCAGGAACGACACAAGAATCTATATAAGAATCCACATAGGTTTATCTCTGACCACATAACCTGATTGGCTCACGGGCTGGTTTGTCTCGAGACAACCTCGCGCCGAGCTCCGAGCGATGTCATCCTCTCGTCCCCATTGTTGAAGCGTCTGTCTAGGAGAAACTAGTGAGAAAGAGTCGTCCCGACTCCAGTCCACATATATATATAGTCGTTTCCAAGGGGACTGGAGATTTTGACGCGGCTGCCGCGCATTGACGCGGCAGTGACGCGGCAGTGACACGGCATGCTTAGAACATTTGAGCAAGGCTCCTAGGGTACGGAATTGCTTGCACGACACCCGGAACAGCAATAGTAGCGTATGTACATACTTGAACTATGTTTTAGCCCCTTGTCTGGGCATCAATCTTAAGTTATTTACCTTGTTAAATCAGGTTTTCACTCCGTATTAACCAGCAAAAAGCTTTTGGTGGTAAAGGGACATTCAACTGCGTTGTACGACTCAAATAATTACATTTTAGAAATAGAGTTGCCGCGCCGACGCCGCGTCAGACGCCGCGGCGATGCGCGCCGATGCCGCGTCAATGCGCGTTAATGCCGCGTCACTGCCGCGTCACTGCCGCGTCACTGCGCGTCAATGCCGCGTTAGTCCGCGTCAGCGCCGCGGCACCTCTCCCAGTACTATTCAATGCCTGTATGTCTATAGCACTGTGGAAAGTAAAGGTACTCCATGTGAGTACCCGGGTACTATTTACACAAAAAAGGTACTCCCACTGAGTACCTCAATTAGTAGTACTTTTTTGGGTACTCTGTCGGAGTGCTCATCAGAGTACTACTCCCTGGGGTACTCCATTGGAGTGCCCTTCGAGGCACTACCTTTATGGGTACTCCACCTGACTTCCCTTCGAGGCACTACTTTTCGGGGTACTTCATCTGAGTTCCCTTCAGGGCACTACTTTTGGGGGTACTTCATCTGAGTTCCCTTCGAGGCACTACTTTTAGGGGTACTTCATCTGATTTCCCTCGAGGCTACTTCTTCCAGGGTCCTACATATGGATTGTTGCCCAGAGAACATGAGAAATGCCGTTGGATCAGGATTATTTTGGTTGTCACTCCCCACACCAGCCCTCTGTTGGAGTGATTTTAGGAATCAGACCGCCCATCCTCGGAGCTTGACCACAAAGTTTAGGATACCTTCAAAATTCTGTGTATTTCAGAATTTAGAGAATCTGAATCAAACTCTGTCCATAGAGCTTGAGGTTGTAAATTGGGAAGAACACGACTCAAAAGATTTTGACAACTCAAAGGTCGAAAATTCCTCGATATATGCAAACTATTGATTATACTTCAGAGTAGCATGATTTTAAATAGCCCATATGTAGGTAGATAGACTGGCTGGAGGTAAAATAAAGACGTTATTGGGACAACATGCGGAATTACCATATTGGGACCTTTTATCCCATCCTCTGCATTGGTTGTTTAGTACAGTGGTATGTTGTTCTCTGTTGTAATTTCAAGTGGATCCACGAGGTTCCTCGTTCGATTCCGGGAGGCAGCAGATAATTTCCTGCGTACTGCGTCCTCTCAACTTCCAAAGTGAGCCATTCCTGAACCCTTGGCGTCAATACTGGTTCAGCAAGGTTGATTTTTCTTGCTTAAAACTACCAAAAAGAAACACTCAAATGGAGTGCTTAATGCACTCACAACGAGTACCTCTGGGTACTCCCATTGAGTACCTGAGGTACTCATATTGAGACGGTTTTTTGCAGAAAAGCGCTCAGATTGAGTACCTGGAAGCACTACATCCGAGTACTTCACACACTCCATTTGAGTGCTTTCAGGGTACTCCATCTGAGTTCATTTACTTCCCACAGTGATAGTTAGTTTCTGATATACATCCTATAGGATCTTGAGGTGGAACTTCAACTTGGAAGTCAAACATTCCTCAAGTACTACCTTCCACCCACAACCATCCCATCCTTTGGCTCCTCTGGCCATCCGATGCACTGGATCAGTATATATTCACGATTCAAACCGATCATATACGTGGTAGGGAACCTAGGCTTGTATAGTAGTTGAGCTGATGGTCGCGACAATCACGTGATTGACGCGGCGTACCCATTCTTCGTTGAACTTGGATGTTTCCGACTCGACACATTTGTCAAGTGTTTATAAGCCTATATTCAAGGATCTATATCCTAAAAAGCAGTGGATTTACCTTGGCAGATTGGGTCTGAGTCGGGTGGTTGGAAAATATTGACTAAGAGTCAAAAATATGTGCAGTGGATGTAACTTTGAAAGAGTGCAGACCGTGACATCTTCACCATGTGCCTCGTCACTGAAAAGTTGATTAACTTTACTGACCACTGATAATCATATTGGGGGGAAATGGGAATTATACCCCGCATTTATCGAGCATTACCTTTCAGGATCGCGTCCTTACACGCTGGATAGAAGTCAACAAAGGGGAGGGATGAATACCCTGATGACCTTCCGGGCAGGTGAAGAACACTGGCCTGCCCTGTTCTTGACCCTCAACATGGTCAGTGGTTATTTAACCCTGGGTGACTCGAATTCTCTCAGTAGCTTCGGGCATCTCGGAGTTGTTCAAATTAGGGACATGGAAATGTTTAGATTGAGGAATCTTGGTTGGGGCCATCTGTGCTGGGTAATTTGAGTGCTGTGAATCAAAGATACGGCTGAATGTACGAAATAGTGCCATGATGTGCCAGTAGTACAGGCCAAGTCAGTGAAACAATATAGGCCAATAAAATCGGCCATCAGCTTTTTCTTGTGACAGTCAAGATTACTGGGTGACGACCAAATTTGTAAGAGAGAAAGATGTGTACTACACATCTGAGCAATTCCATTGAATCTGAATGACGCCGGGAGTTCCTTTTTTTGGGGACTGGCCGGGGCATGCACATTCCAGCAGATGTGATCTAGACTCTCGGTTATGTTGCACTTTGCACATTTCGCGGTCCTCGCATTCAGGTATATTTCACCAAAATTTCCCTATCCTAAGGGCTCCATGTAGGCACTTCCAGAGGAAGGTACGGATCTGGTGTGTGAGCATACAGCTGAAAACGTTATTTGTCGACACATTAAATTAATATTGACATTGTGAAATTGCATGCACACTTGGATGAGGTTCGTTATCATCGGATCTGAACAGTCTTCGGGGTCTGAGACACCTAGTAATTGAACATGAACTCGGGATCGGTGGCCGCATTTTTAAACAAGGAGCAATGCGGTTATACCGCCGGTAAAATTCAAGCGCCGCGGTCCGCGCTGTCGCGCGTCACCTAATGGACTGGAATTGCAGACCGAACACAATCTAACGGAATGCGAGACGTCCACGACTCGGAGCAATCTGAGCATGTCTGTGTCACCTCTGTAACAAAACACACCGGAAAGTTGACCAATGCACTATACCAGTACTTAAACCTGACCCGAGGGCAAGAAATTCCTTGCATATCCTAGTTACAGGTGCCTCCCGAATCAATTCTAGTCCGCTCTGCAGTAGATACACCCTGTTTTCAATGGAGAATAATACTCCCCGATGTGGCTTAGTGTTAGCTGACCACATTTTTGGGAAGGGTTTTTTTGCTTCAGAGGATGCATTGAGGCCACAAATGGTTGTCTTTAGAGGAATCAAGGCTTCTCGGGGCTTAATTTGAATATTAGAGGCGGCGCGCCGATCGCCGCGTCAATGCGCGTCAGTGCCGCGTCAATGCCGCGTCAGTGCCGCGTCAACGCCGCGCCGGTGCGCGTCAATGCGCGGCAGTCGCGTCATTTTTACCAGACCCGTTTCCAAGTGCTCTGATTTGTCTTCGACACTATTGCTCCAGCTTTTTAAAGCCCACCCACTACCCGAGTCCTGGTGCTCGTTGATCACTAGGGTTAGTGGTCAACCGAACACCTCACTCACAGAGAACCGGAAGCCCAAAATTCCCAGTCGGCACAAAGCTGACCAAGGAGATATCGCTAAAAACAGACGAGGAGGGACAACTCATGGTTGGCAAAGATTACCTTGGGGTACTGGGATGTGTCATGTATGGGATTTTTCCAGTGGGAGTCGGGAGCCGCTTTAGCAAAAACCCGGGCATCGAGCACTGGGATGCTATGATGCATCTTCTGCAATACATGAAAGGGATGCTACCAGGGTGGCTATTACAGCTAACGTCAGTACCGAAGGCGCGAACGAAAATTTCTTGTTTTGGGATGTTTTCAGAGAATTGTTAGTAACTCAACCAGTTCTATACCGATTCGGATGAAACCTGGGTAGATCTGTCGGGCTAATTCAAGCGCAATTAGTGATAGAAACGAATTTGTGAAAATATTATGTATTGGGTAATCTGTGGTTTCGGGCTGTTTTCGGGCTGAATGCTGTCTAGCATGCCCAGAACATGTCCCAGTGACCTAATATTTTGGGAAGGACAAATTATATTCCTGGAGGAACATGTCATAAGGCCAGAATTATATAAAAACAATAGATCGATGCAATCCGTACAATATTTCTGAATGCCAAAGCTGCCAAATTTCTCCAATGCAGCTACAGGAGTATAACCAAATTATCTGTACTGCTGATTCTATGGCATATTTTTCCAGGTATACATGCTGTCTGTCCCAAAATACTGGGTCACTGGGACATGTTCTGGGCATGCTAGACAGCATTCAGCCCGAAAACAGCCCGAAACCACAGATTACCCAATACATAATATTTTCACAAATTCGTTTCTATCACTAATTGCGCTTTAATTAGCCCGACAGATCTACCCAGGTTTCATCAGAATCGGTGCAGAACTGGTTGAATTACTAACAATTCTCTGAAAACATCCCAAAACAAGAAATTTTCGTTCGCGCCTTCGGTACTGACGTTAGCTGTAATTCCTATATTTCGGACTCTACTCTGCTACACGGACGCGGACTGAGCTGGTGATAAGGACAAGATGCGCTCCACCTCGGGCACTATTGTTATGCTTGCCGGAGCCGCTGTCTCGTGGATGAGCCGCCTGCAAAGTGTTGCCGCACAGTCTACAGTGGAGGCGGAGTATATTGCCGCCAGCCACTCCGGCAGAGAACTGATGTTTGTGCGCAACCAGCTTGGGGAGCTCATGGGGAAACCTTTAGATCATCCTTCCCCGATGCATTGCGACAATCAATCTGCAATTTCTGTCTCCGAAAACCCAGCAATGCACGACAAGACAAAGCACGTAGCACTTCATTCGCGACCTCATTGACGACAAGGACGTCACCATGCACTATTGTCAATCCGGTGCAAATCCCGCGGACCTCCTGACAAAAATCCTTCCACGCGACGCGACTGTTCGAAGCCGTCGTATGATTGGCTTGAGAGGCCCCACGGATGCCGCTCAAAATGGATTTTTTTCTGATCCGGGTTTTGGCTCTGTATTCGGATTCCTGCCAACTCGCCCTTCTCCTGCCAGAGCTGGTCGACCGTGTCTGGGAAGCCCATCGAGATGCTATCCAGCAATGACTTGACATTTAGTCCATTCGCGAACGCGACTGTAGCAACCACCACCTGGCACTCCGGGTCCTCATCTAACAGTCGTAGGATCTCTTCGTTGTCTTCGAGTGATCGCAAGGAATGATACATCTTAATGCGTCGTAGCCGACTCGGACCAGGAGGAAGGGCCTTCCATAAGTAAAGGAATATACGCAGGAGAGTGTTGAGAGAATGACAGTGGATAACCGTTTTACGAAGTGAATTAAGATACGGGATGAGTTGAGGGAAGATCTTCCCGCTAAGTCCGTGCTCAAGGGGTTCTACTATGATCTGTGTATTGGGGCGTTCATTGGAGGTTCGTAGAATGTGAAAATCGTCGCCAGACATCCCAAGGCTTGCGCAAATGGCATGCGTCGGTGCTCCAGGCTGCACGGTTGGGGAGAGAGCGATTGATGAGATGGTGGAGGGGAGACGACCGCGAAAAAAAAAAAGATGCCTATATTCTTGAAATCTGGCCGAAAACCCTCGCGCCACTGATTGATCAAGTGCGCCTCGTCAGTGCATCCATACACGAGATTAGCCCGAAAGACATCCGAAGCCGTAATTTACCGCCAAGCCTTCTCCCAAAGGTGCTCCGGGTCGATACAGATAACGCTCCACGTTTTACACTCTTTGGTTTCGGCGGTGACGGTATCGTGGCAGTATGCAAACGCCGGAACACGCAGTTTTTTGAGCTCGAGGACCTAGAGGGCATTGGGATAGGCATATTGGAAGATATTATTCCATACTATCTCACTCGTACCTCGTGTGTTGTAGTCTGTCATTTTAACCGATCGCGTGATCGCTGGCCCGTGTTATTATATACAGTGAAGAACCCCCTAGCGAAACGCCGAAGGTGCGGTGCCGTTTATGAGCCGACTTTTGAGTAATCTCACCTGGGACTTTGTATGAGGTTATAGAGTAGCCTCCGCGCTATAGGATAGCACAAACTCTTGTCCGATTTCATGTTGTTTTGGTGAGAACGAGGCGCGTCAATGTGAGAGCCCAAATTTGGCCAAATAACGTGAGAGCGAAACACTACAATACAATCGATTGTAGCTCGCTCGTCGAACTTGGCGCTCTGGATTGTTACAGCCCTTTGCGGAACATAGGGCGCGGACATTTTTTTTTTCCATTTTGGGACATTTTCGAAGTTTTCGACCATTTCCCTCACCGTGGGCTCAAATCTCAGTATTATGCTTCGAAAACTATATGGTCGGAACCGCACTCGAGTTCCGCGGGTCCTCTCGTGCTCCGTTTATTTTTATTCAACCTGTAAAATATGTAGTATAAAATTATGACTGATTCAAGCAGATCTCCTCCCACAAGGGGAGATGTTGATACAGTGTTCCAAGCTGTGATTACAGCAACCATAGGCGTATTTTAGAGGTCGCCTCGTCGCCGTATTTCGTTTTTTGTGCCTGAACAATGCAATTGAATGTGAAATATTACTGTCTACTCAAGTACAGGGTTGCTGCATGATCTGTCCACCAATTTCAAAGAGGTTTGTTGTGAACCCCTTATCAGATATCTATAATAGAACCTATGACTCAGAATTATGTTGAACGCCTTCGTGCTAGCACGCAACGCGCCCCAATTCGCCATCTGAAACAGTCACGTGGTGCAGTTATGCATAACTGATGGCAAATTGAGGCGCGTCGCGTTCCATTGTGAAGGCATGCACCCAAAATCTGAGTCGTAGCATTTATTCTACATAACTTATAAGGGGCCCAGAACACATCTCTTTGAAATTGGTGGATAGATCATGCAGCAACCCTGTACTTGAGTAGACAGTAATATTTCACATTCAATTGCATTGTTCAGGCACAAAAAACGAAATACGGCGACGAGGCGACCTCTAAAATACGCCTATGGATGCTGTAATCACAGCTTGGAACACTGTATCAACATCTCCCCTTGTGGGAGGAGATCTGCTTGAATCAGTCATAATTTTATACTACATATTTTACAGGTTGAATAAAAATAAACGGAGCACGAGAGGACCCGCGGAACTCGAGTGCGGTTCCGACCATATAGTTTTCGAAGCATAATACTGAAATTTGAGCCCACGGTGAGGGAAGTGGTCGAAAACTTCGAAAATGTCCCAAAATGGAAAAAAAAAATGTCCGCGCCCTATGTTCCGCAAAGGGCTGTAATATTATGAATACTGACCCATGAAAACTGCCTTCCCAGATCAATCCCGAATTTATGGGAGCGACAGGGGCGGCCTCATTTGCACGTCCATTATACCATAAAAATAGGGCAAATAAACACCGAAAAGAAATCGGATTGCACTGGCACCACAGAAGCTTTTCACAAAATTCCTTCTGTGGATAAGAGTTTTGTATCGAGTGCTTTCAGCTCCCAAAGACTTGGGACCATAGGGAGCCTCTAAGTAGCCGAACCGGCTAGTGTTTCGCTCTCACGTGGCGTTTCGCTAGGGGGTTCGTCATTGTAATCACGAAAAACTCGATGTTCGAACCACGTTTCAGCGCGTGTCTTTCCCTAATTCGAGGTTAAAACGATGCTTGGGGTCTTAAAATATGCCATTATCGCGGTCAACTTGCAGCGGGGAAGTCAAGAACACGGGTGCCGAGTTTTGATGGCTCGGCAGATGACAAAGATGGCGATGTCGATTTTGGTGAAAAAAAAGTAAAGGATACTAGTTTTGAATGGACAGTTGAGTTGAGTAGGACATTTCAATGGCCTCTTGAACTGGAACCTCGTGCATGGGACTGCTGGATAGTGTCGAATGGTCGTGGGAACAATTTCAAACTCCGATGATTTGTAATAAGAGGGACCACCTATCCCCGGTGGCGCGGTAAACTACAGACTAAGTTGCGCACCATTCCTCGGAGGATGATAATCGGAACAGCAAAGATGGCCGGCTTTCCAGCGCTGGTGGCCATACAACAGAAGATATCTTCGCCGTCCAAGAGGCGTACAATGAGCCGAGAGGCGGCGAACTCGAAGTGCGCCAAAGCCTCGTTGTTACGGACTGGCCGACAAAAGCTACAGCCCGCTCATCAGTACTTAGACATGGTCAGATCCCCTGCATTATCTTTAGAAGACCACAATGGAGTCACATGGTCGCAGGTCAAGCAGGCTAAGAGGACGAGTTCATTAGGAATGAGGCTTGTAATTACTAGTACTGTATATATGGGGTATGCATGTATAGTTCGGATTTGAATATACCGCACAGGGAGAGGGTCCGCCAAGCCGCGGAATTAAAAAATTCAAGGTGTGGTGCGGATTTCGAGGATCGGTATCCCCTTGCCCTTTCTCTATGCCATTTTCTCCGTTCCCTCTTTTTATTTTAGTTTTTTTGTAAGTTAGTTCGCATACGTGCCTGCAGGGACTGTTGAGATGACGCATTTGGGGATCTTCTACCATGTTTCATTCCCACCAAAAGAAAGAACGGCAATAAACAATGTAGAATCGTGGCTGGTCTGTATATGATTGGTCGATATACAGACCAGTCGATCTGAGTTTGGGAAATGCCGTTACGCGCATGTTCAAACCAGTGTGGGACTCCAGCCCGAAAATTTATCCTATATAGCAACATGTCCTACATATTGATCCGGCTACTGATAAGAGTATAAATTGGGTCAATGTAGAGATTCAGACATGATTCAAGACGCATGATGTTGGCGACTTGTGGTGCAATGGTTGCACACCTCAAAAACGTAAACCGGGCCCAGATATCAGAAATTCGGTGGGACAAAATTTACAGATTGAGCTTGCAGCTGGGGAACCTCAGAAGGAAGCCATAAAGTCGACATCATATTGCTCATTGTTAGAATGTAGGGTTGCTCACACAGGCGGACCACAGAATTGAGGTTTTCTCTGAAAGCCTTGGTAGCTATTGGGTAACTTTTGTCTACACCTCGTAGAGGAGCTGCAGTGACGATATCTGACAGGAAATACTATGGATCATGTCTCCCTGGCTGCAAAAATGGATGTTCTGCTCAGGGGTTAGATTTTTCTACCTTTTAATTTATTTATAACGGGGCGTAGGATTTGGTTACCCCACATATACTCTATGTAGTTGGGAGGATATATTCAGTAGCTTGGTATTATATCTCCAGCAATCACAATAATGCCAGGGCAATGCGGTCCCGAAACAAAGATTGTATGTAGTTCGGAACTTGGTGTCTGTGAAGTGAATTGCTGCAGATTAATCATGCTGACTGTGCTGAATAGCGACAGAGCCCTCAATTCAGCCCGCACCAACAGAATGAGCCAAGCAACACCGCAAGGAAGTCGAACGAAAAGATTTCCAACTCCGACATCCCGTGGCCGTCATGCCGGACCAATCCCGTAACACTCCGTCTCCGATCGGCAGCGATTGCACAATTTTGTTGAGCTGCTGAAATCAAAGGCCATCATGAACCTCGTGGGTCACTCATTTAATGCCGCAAATACGGCTCTCAATAGTCTGAGACTTGGAGACAACAAATCATTTTCAAATCTTCGTCTCTCTGTAACCAGAGCTCGCGCGAGGAATTGAGGGGAGGCGTAAATGATGAGTGGCACTTTCCTCTGTTTAATCTGCAGCACAATCAGCAGCCCCCCCAATGGAGCGGATGAAAAAGTCCGTGGAATTTCTGGCCGGTCAAAAGTCATCGAAAGTGTCTCATTTTCACCAAACAATTTGAACTCTGAAGACCCCCCGTCCGGCGGTTTGTCTTTTGGAGTGTTTCGAAATGAATGGGAGCTAAAAAGGCTATTATATGCTACTATCAGGCAATATAACAAGAAGAAGAAATTTGCGACGAAGCACTCAATTCTTGAGGCAACGACCAATGCTTTTCAACAACAGTTAATTTCGTTTGGATGGTATCTTGAAATGTGCTCTGCCATTGCAAGGGGAGATATACTCGCTATGACGTAAAGTAACCGGAATTCCGGCTTTACAGGCATATAACCCCGGGGTTGCTCATTCCTTTGAATTTGGCATTGACCACGACATTTGACCTTCGGGTTTAGGGTCTCATACCTGGTGCAATATTAAATTTCAGAAATACTAGTATTGTATCCCGGTATCTCAGGAACTAGATTATACATAGAAGTACATCATATCAAAAATTTAGGGCAATCGGGGGTGAAATACTGATACCACAGCTGTCCTGCCTGGAAATGTCCCAAAATATGCTTACCTGAGATCCCCACACTGAGTAAAAAATGTGAGGACACAGAGACTGCGTATTTTGATTGCGAATCGATTGAGCATATTCCGAAGGTAAACGGACCAGAACTGAGGGCGCTATGAGTGTCCTCATCAAAACGATCGAAAACGAAAAAAAAAAAGATCGTCCGTGCCCTAAATTCCGCAAAGAGCTGTAAGATCTCAACCGCATTCCGCGGCATCGCTACCAATGCAAAATGTACTCTGAGCCTTGGGTACCGGCCCTGGGTTCGTTTCAGGCTCCATTACCGTGGCGCGGCCCTCCAGGACGCCGGTAAACGCATATAACGCTCCAGTTCATATTAAGTTCTTCAAGTTTCTTTCCCACCCATATCTTTAAGATAGGCCGGCCTGTCAGAACTGAGATGTCTTATCGATTACCATCATCCCGACGTCACAGATCTCGTTATTATTATTATCCTCAGAGCATCTCGACGCCTGCACGGATCTATAGTTGCGGACACTCTTCTCATCCGCCACACTCCTGCAGAGATCACTCCAGCACACACCAATTTCAACAGCCCTTTCAGCATTACGCTAATGGAAATCCCCCAATAGTAATCCCGTGGAATGAGTCGGGCCACAGCTACCATGCTACATACTATCCCGCTCCCCAATACGAACAACCTAGATATACGTATTACTGATCCTTGGTTCACCGGTGGGTGAGTAAGGATGAGCGAGGATGCGGGAATTTCGCTCATTTTGGACATTGTAGCAGCGCGAAGTACTCTTTAGAGAAGAGCTGCCTATAAAAAGACGGCACAACAGAATTTAATCGTACTTCGTTTGTTGTAAGAGCCGCCCCCGTCTTATACTCAATAGAAATGGCAATAACAATATTTGAATCTGCTGCACGCTGCAAGATACGGTCACAAGTCACATCTATAAGATCGGCTTGAGAGATGAAGTTGAACCCATGATCCCCAAGACGAAGGGGAGGAAGATGGGCAGAGGGTTCACTCTGGATGTGTACAACTCCATCCTTCAGAGAGGGAGTGTATCGCTCATGAAAGCCACATTCAGCTGGATATTGTTAGAAATGGGACTCCTAGAGGACTCGAATAGCTCGGACAAACCCGCAGATGAGGGGGAACGCTAAGATTGCAGATCCGGAACATGATGTGACTACGTGACATATAACTAGGGCGATGCATAATGAGCAGGACGTAATCTATATTTCCAACACTCCCACTCTGCGAGATACACAAGCACGCAAGCACACAAGCAAGCAAATAAGCAAACTCCCGCTGAATGAGCACTAAACCTGGAACCAAGAGAGCATAGGCTCAAAAGTTGAAAAGGGTGAGAGAACCGGTCCGAGATAGTGATGTTCTGGCTTTGGCCTGAGGCCGAAAAGCCCCGGCTTTTTGGCTTTGGTACCAAGGCCAAAGCCAAGCCAAAATTTTGGCCTGGGTTGGCTTTTAGCCCGACCTGGCCCTCTGAAAAGCCAAAGCCAGGCCAAAAAGCCATGGCTTTTGATGGCCATTTTTACAGCTCTTTGCGGAACATAGGGCGTGGCCCGTTTTTATTTTTATTTTGTGAGTTTTCGCGAGATCCGCGACTGCGAGCTCAATTCTCAACCGTTTTCCTTGAAAGTAGGCCCATTCTATTCGGACGGGAAATTCGGAGGGGATGTCGTCGCCCGATTCTTTCTTACCACCTCAAGATCATTTGCTCGGCCATATTTGGGTGTTTTGGGGTGTCTGAGAGCAGAACAAGTCCCAGAGTACTAATAGTGATCCAATTGATTTAGATTTTTAGTATGATGTACTCAAGGGTATTACGGAGGGCATATCATACCGGGATAGTGAATGTGATTCATACTTCATCATAGGGGAATCCACTTGATGTTCTCCCCTCCAAAGTGTATTACAGATTTGAAGGAGAGGTCACATTCACTATCCCGGTATTATATGCCCTCCGGAATGCCCTCAAGTACATCATACTAAAAATCTAAGTCAATCGGATCACTATTAGTACTCTGGGACTCGTTCTGCTCTCAGACACCCAAATATGACTGAGCAAATGATCTTGAGGCGGTAAGAAAAAATCGGGCGAGGACATCCCTTCCGGATTTCTATGGCGGTCCAAGTGCACTTTTACAGCCCTTTGCGGAACATAGGGCGCGGCCAAATTTTTTCCCATTTTGGGACATTTTTTATCTTTCCGACCATTTCCCTCGCCGCGCGCTCAATTCTGAATGTATCGTTCTGAAAACTATATGAGCAGAACCGCAACAAAATTCTGGAGGTCCTCTCGTGCTTCAATTTTTTTCATTCGGCTTATATAAAATGTACTCTGATATAATCATGTTTATATGGAAATCTCCTCCCACAGGGGGAGTTGGCAATATATTATTTTGGGGTCTCATTAGGGCATATCTACAACTATGTCGGAGGTCACCTCGTCCCCGGATTTTATCTTTTGAAAGAATGCACATATTTCGTGGATTTTGGCGCTTTGTGTATAACACTAAGGCTGTAGTTGGTGAGCAGGGGCCCACGGATCATGGGACTGCAAAAATATTGGAAAGAGTCCATTGAAAACGGCGAGTTTGGCGTCGGTTACGGCGGGCCGCGCTTTCGGCGATCAGCGGTCCTTGCACCGCTTGCACAAACAAGCGCTGAAATGGGGCGTTTTTGACGAACTTCGCTTCGACTTCGATGCATCTACAGTGTACTACTGTACTATTTCGACCAACTCTTCAGGCCATGTCACGCGTCACCTAAGGTCTTCATTTTCCTAAGTCTTCATTCCTCGGCAATCAGGGAAAAATTACCATATATGGGCATCCGGCGAACGCCGGAGCGATTTTTTGATGTTTTTTGGTCTAATTGGGTTCAGAAAGCGGGATGTCACCGTCACCAGTACCTCAAGTCTTCAATTCAGAGGGCCGTGTCACGCGTCACCTGAAGACTTGGTCGAAATAGTACAGTACCTTGCAGCGACCCATTCGACCGTCTATGTCTTCCCCTCAGACTCAAACTCAGGCTCACCCTCCGATGCTGACGAGCTCTTGCTGGCACTGCAAACGATCCATTCCTCCTCCCGAAGTCCTTTACGCCCATCAAGGGTCTGTGCTCTCCTCCGAGTTCCTGGGGAGATTTGCGGATCTAGCGAATAAAGGGTGAATGTTTACACCCGTGTGGAATAGAAATAGTACCTGGTTTATGAGGGAAAGTCCCTTACCCACAGGTTCCTACCCAGCCGCGGTTACGAGGTTCATCAATCTCAGTAGTATTATTACAATCGAATACAGCGAAATTGACTGACCGGAAAATTCGGACCGAGTGACTGTGATGTTATAGCGTGACAAAGTTGGGATGAACCTCTCCACAGCGGCTGGAAGAAAATATATACAAACAACATAGCCACAATTTTCACAAATCCCTCGTAATGCTCTTGACCACCACGCAACTAAGTACTTTCATCCAGCTCCGTGCCCTAGGACTGCTGCACGGAACCGTTCTCCTTGCGCTAGGGGACACCCCCAACCTACCCAAAGGCGTTTGATTGCGTCCTCCCGATAACTTTTCCTCACTCTTCCTCACTTGTTTCAGGAATTCTCCTCGTGTTCTCTGGCTTAGTTCAAAGAAGAGAAAGGGTCAGAACATCCCAGGCCATGATCTGGTTGTTTTAGATCTTCAGGAAAAAAATTCCTGGGAATCTTTAGGCAAGTTCCTTGGAGTTCGAATTCCACAAGGCAATGAACGAATGCCAAAGATTCCTAAAGGTTCAGCACCCGCCTCGAAGAGGCCTAATCCCATGTCATTCACAGAAGGCCCAGAAATTCTCCAAGTTCAATTTTGGTCATTAGTCATTCTTGCTTTATGATCGTACTATCCGTTAGTTAGTCATTTCTGCTCAATGTTCGCGTGTTCCTTGTACGTGACTCAAACTCAACGCGACACACGTCTCTGCCAGTGGCAAAAGCATCTTGGATCCCTCCCAAAAATTGATGGGCATTCATTGGGGCCCGGCCTCCGAGATTTATCTGAGGGTGGGTTGACTTTTCATTTTGGTGCCTCATAACCTTATTAATAAAAAACTGATAATCGCTTGATCATGTTGCATGTATATTTCTTGAACTGGATTGAGTCAAAGCACGGCCCGAGCTTTGGAAGATGTGAATGCAAGGATTATGCCGGCGTCCCCCACGGGGTCCACCATCTCAAAGGGTCGTCCTTAGTCTCCCGTAGCCAGACTCCACGAAAATGAAAAAAAAAAAAAAAATTTTTAAAGATACTCGAATTTTTTTTACTTATGTGGATCGTATCACCGTTCCCGCAAGGGCTCACGGCGCTATCAGAATAAACCCTCGGAGCACTCCGAGGATTTACTTTAGCTCTGATAGCGTATGTAGCATGCTATTTATTGAGCGACGCTAAGTAATTTACTGCGGCGCAAACAGGCTCGGACGAAATAACACAACTCTGGGTCGAGTAGAATCGTGGCATTAATTGCTTGCTCTACCCCGGATTTCTCTATGTATGATGTGGGTCGATCTATTTGTTTCCATCCCTAAACCGTCTGCGTCAAGCGCCGGCCCAATTCGCGTTTCAGGTCCTTTATCATCTGGTCCCCGTCAGGCGCATCGACGAGAGACGTACCGGCTGTCATTTTCCTGCGCTCCGGGCGGGGGACCGACTCGTACGGCTGCATACGGCGCATGTGTCCCATCCTCCAAAACTGAAAGTACGATGAGGGTAGCTTCAGCGCGCGGGAACGATATGCTTACTCGGAGCTGTTTCAACAGCGCCTCCAGCGCGACAGAGGTGTCCGCACCCACCTCGCGCGCCTTGACCGCGGCGCGGATGTCGTACTCGCGCAGAAAGTTGAGCCAGGCGCGCTGCGCCAGCGGGAGGTGAAGCGATTCTTTCTCAGGCCGGGGGAACGGGCGGATCCCGAGGAAGGCACCGAGTGTGCGGAAGAGGAGGCTCTGCCCGCCCGAGATGCCATCGAAGCCGTCGAGAGTCCAGCCCTGGTAACCCTGGACATACGCGAGCCAGAGCTGCTGCGACATCTTCGCGTCGACCATGCTGCTGAAGAAGTATTTGAGCGCTGGCTTGAGGATCTCGTTGGCGGATTTGAGCGCGTCGCACGCGGCGGCTATGTCGCCTCCGTCCAAAAATGCAATTGCGTGGGCGAAGAGATGGTACATCGGGAGGACCTGCGGAGGGGGAACATGAGTTCGATCGGAGACCCCGGAGCCGATCGTCTCGCGTACCCTCTCTTCCATCTCAGTAATAAGCTTCGTGTTCCAGAACTCGGTTGAAGTATGGGCCTCGGACATGCCAACGGTGACACTGTACTCTAACCGGTTGTCGGCCCTCAGGTTCGAGTATATGAGAGAGGTCATACAGCTGCTTGGGGACGTTGTGCCGAAATGCTGCTGCAGGCACTTCCAGGGAAATTCGAGTTCCTCGGGAAACTCGAGCGATTCTTCGTCCTGTAATTCACTGACTATGGGGGTGACGCCCCAGCTGTCGCACATCGTGAGGAAAGGGAATAAGTTTGCGAAGATAGAACGGCACGCACAGGTAGGAATGGCGCAGAAAGGACATGCACGCGAAGTACCCCAGCCCTGCGGACTGTGTGCAGAACTCGGTGTCAGATTCAGCGCGCTCCGGCGCCGACAGTACGTCCGCCATGTTAATATGGTCCGCCAACTTCGAGCGCATCCGCAAACGAAAGGAGTTGATGAGTTTTCGATTGTGAGCGTTGTCGACCGAGGACTCTGAGACAGGAAACGAAGACTCCATCGCGCGGTACACTGCATCATATGGCCTGAGTGCTGAAGGCCACGAATCTTGGGATGTTGCTCTCGGCGGCCAGGTTCCACCGCCCCCGACTACGACCAGGTCGTGCAGACAGGTCAACGCGGGATGTTGTAGCGGGTCGTCGAGGATCTCGGCGCTCGCTGATGGGCTTTGGACGGAGGGTTGACTCCAGAACCAGGACAACGTTTTGGAAAAGTTGAGGAACATTGCCATTGCAGAAGGAACAACGACTGTGGGCCAAAATCCGATTTCGCGCTCGTTATTCATCGGAATACCACGGATACAGCATTAGGTGCACGTATCGTATTTATACCGGTACGGAAGATTTCGGTACCGCAAAGTGGCCCATACACCCTTGCTCGCGGGGAGCTCAGGACGTTAGTTTGCATCTTGGGCGTCATTTTCCGAGGCGATAGCCCCGACTAGGGCATGCGGGACGGGCACGGATCGATTTCCAGCTGATGGTTCAAGTCTGGCTGACTCATCTCGTCTCTCAACTCATTCCAAAATGCTCCATTCTGAGCATGTTTAACTGTGGCCATAACCTTCAGCAACACAAAATCGTGTTTTAAAAGTGCTGGAGTCGTGTTGTGGTTGGGTATAAGACGCGTCGACCCTGTGATGCGGCCAAGGGGGTCAACAACTTTCGGGCCACCAGGCATCCACATACTGCGCAGCCTGACTGTGACACATTGTGACACCCACACTCGCGCACTCGCAAGGCTTAGGCCTCTGCCATAGTGCAGCCAAAAAGTCCCAGGATATTTGTGAGTGGTTATCGAGCATGGCCCACAGGGAGCCGACCACAGACCCTCTTACAACAGGAAAAATTATAAAAAATTTCGGGACCCAGAACTTGGCCGTGGGAAAGTATTTGTAAGCTAATTACATAAGGTGCCGGAATTCTACGCCTTCTATCTTAAGCCTTTCAGTAAATCTTGTAAGGATTACGTCGGTTGAGAAATCAATATACTAGTCATATTTACCACAGAATCCTTTGTTGTTGCCTCGGCCATGTAAATTGTTAAACAAACAGCTCCAAGCACTCAAATTTCCATTAAATCCCATGCCACAGTCCCAGTTCAATCGCCTTTTCGAGGCCGTCCTGGTGAGATGGTAGCCAGCGAAATTCCACACAGAATGGTCTCCTCAGATTCCTTTGTTGTTGCCCTGGCCATGTAAATTGTTAAACAAACAGCTGCAAGCAATCGAAATTTGATTGCTTGCAGCTGTTTGTTTAACAATTGTGTTCTTCATAATCAATTTGCATCAAATCCAAAGCCACAATCCCAGTTCAATAGCCTTTTCGAGGCTGTCTTGCTGAGGTGGTAGCCAGCGAAATTCCACACAGAATGGTCTCCTCAGAATCCTTTGTTGTTGCCTCAGCCATGTAAATTGTTAAACAAACAGCTCCAAGCACTGGGCACACGGGCACACGGGCCATGCCTCAGTAACGTTCCTGAGGGCGATCTCAGAATCTGAAGAAATAGAAAGCTTCGTATTAGCCCCGGCTATAATCTCCGGCCCGTGCTGTCTTGAAACAGTAAGCGAGACAAGCCACAGGTTCATTCTCCCCGGACCCAGGTCGGAGATCAAGAAGGTGGAAAGAGAATTCCGAAGCCCGTCGGGGCCGGGATACCGCAAGCTGAAATGGTATATAAAGCCTGCGGTTTGAGCCACATTTCCCTCATTCCTTCGCGGAAGCCAGCTCTGGATTATTGGAGTCGGTGCAACCTTGCCACTTGCGCCGACTTCATGTATCCGGGCTCTGGTGGATTTAGTCCAGCGGTGCGGAATCTATCCAACGGAGCTCTGGATTATTGGATTGAGTGCAACCTTGCCAGTTGCATCGAATTCATGTATCCGGGTTCTGCTGGATGATCGCAACACCGGTGGAGCCAAATCCTTCCAGTGCGGCTCTGGATTATTGCAGTGAGCACAACCTTGCCAGTTGTGTCAACTCCATGTATCCGGGTCCCGGTCTCTTGAGAATCATTGGATTGAGTGCGACCTTGTCAGTCGTGCCGAATCCCTTTATTTGGGCTCTGGGGATCATTGGATCGGTGTTCCGAGTCCATTTTGGGTTCTGGGGGATCAATCACAACTCAATTGCCTAAGTGCCAAACACCGCTGAGTTTCACTTCTATTTTGGCCTTCTTTTGATGTCGCTCACAAATATCCCCTAGGAAGACATTTCGGCGACAAGGATGAAGAATTTGCGCGTGGCCTATTTATGGCCTAAACGACTCGAATAAAGAAGGTCAACTTAAGTTGCAACCCCACACTAGTACCGTTCGTGCATCCTGCTTACATCAAATAGCAGACAAGATAATCTCACGCTAATCAGGAAATTTCAAGGGCAACTTCCAAAAGGTGCGGTGCTGGTCGACGTTTAATGACAGCTTCCTGGGAGGAGAAGAATCCCAAGGCGCGGGGGCTCTTCTCCTCTCAGGGAACTGTCATTGCATTACAACGAGCACAGTTCTCATTCTGATCTGCAGTTGCTCTGTGCTCCTTGACGATTTTCAGCGCAGGATTACTTGTAATTGGAGGCTGGTGCATGATGATCAGAGCCACAAGGAAGTGTTGCGAATTTGGGTAACTAACGAATATCTCCCTGACCTTTATCTCGTTTTATTTGAGGCGCAGAACAATCTCGCACCACCTCGATCAGCACTCTAAATGAATAACCCTCCAACACGGACTCTCATATGGCAACTTAAGTTAGTAAGTTGGCCTCCTCTGCTGATCTGATGGATGCTCAATTTGGACTTACTCTGAGACTTCATGGCAAGATGGTCCCGAGGATCGAGGTTGTATAGACTGGTAAGCTGCGATCTCTATCTGGGTTCTCAGCGATAACGCAAACTGCACTCATTGTTTGGGTTCTAGGGTCTCGAGGGCCTGGCAAACTGCGACCTCTGTTGGGCTTCTGTGGACTTGCGGTCGTGGTTTGGCAACCTGCGACTTCTGTTTGGGTTCTGGGGGCTTGACCCAGCAAGCTGTGACCTTTGTTTGGGTTCTGGGGGCTTGAGGTCGTAGCCTGGCAAGCTTCGACTTCCGTTTGGGCATCAGGGGGCATCGGGGTCGTGGCCTGGCAGGCTGTGACTCTTTGTTGGGTTCTGGGGGCTTGAGGTTGTGGCCTGGCAAGCTACGACTTCTGTTTGGGTTCTGGGGGCTTGAGGTCGTGGTTTGGCAAGCTACGACTTCTGTTTGGGTTCTGGGTGCTTGAGGTCGTGGTTTGGCAAACTGCGACTTCTGTTTAGGTTCTGGGGACTTGAGGCCGTGGCCTGGCAAGCTGCGACTTCTGTTTGGGCATCAGGGGGCATCGGGGTCGTGGCCTGGCAAGCTTCGACTTCTGTTTGGTCATCAGGGGGCATCTGGGTCGTCGCCTGGCAAGCTGCGACCTCTGTTTGGGTTTTGGGGGCTTGATGTAGTGGCCTGGCAAGCTGCGACTTCTGTTTGGGTTCTGGGGGAACAGATTGAAATTTGGCCTGGCCAGTCACAACTTCTTTCTGGCCAGTCGAGGATGCTTTGGGCCGATGGTAACAGGACAACCTGGCCAGTTTTCTTGCCTCTGTCATGGCTTCATCACAGGAAACAATCTGCCAAATTGTTTGCGTGATGGTGTGCTCGGTTGGTTGTGGGCTGTGTGGCCCACCTGATGAGTTCAAAAGAACGAAACCAACCAGTGGGAAAATAAAATGCCTTCATTATTTCATATGTACAGTCGGATCGCTCACAATGCATGAGGTCATAATGTATACAGCTCATAAAGCATAGGTTTTGGGGGTCCTGTGAAGACGTGTTCATAATGCATCAGATTTAGGCGTCTGCCGACGCTATGCATTGTGAGCAACTAGCAGTAACCCGTGCTACGCTACGGAGTGAACTTTATCAGATCAGTAAGCTAGACTCTTACAATAGACATCAAGTTAGCGTCCAATATTTCTAATTGATACTGGAGAGGCCGTTCGTTCAACCTTTGGTTGACTCCTCGCGGCCTTGTAACTTGTTACATGTTCCACTTGATTTTCTGTTCATACCGCCAACACTTGTCCCAAACAACTCATCCCTCAGAAAATTACCCCTTCACCCATTTCCTTTAGTAAAACTGTCGATGGTGGTGGACGGCACGCCGGGGCCTTCCAGAAAGAAAACTGCAGTGGCACCGTTTGATATGCGTTCTTTCAACCCATCTGATACCCATTCAATTATTGAACCCTGTCTTCATCTCGCAGGCACCGTAAGTTACATGCAAGGCGACAGCAGAACACCTTCCAAGCATTAAATGACCATCTTGACCATTTTTAAATAGCAACTCAACAGTACGGTGGAAATCCAACATTCAGGTGGAGCCGCAGAGAAAATGACATCACACAGTGCCCTAGGAGCCAATCCGAATGTCCAGAGTCAAATTGTCTTGTCTCGCGGGGACACGGAGAGCTCAATTGTAATATAGATAGTAGACTCGTTAGGCAACACGGTGAAGGGTATGGTGAGGATGTTTGCGGTAGGCAAACGGCACAGTGCACTAAGGTATGCCGCGGCAGACTGGTCACGGGTATAATGTATTAGAATTCATCTCGCTTTTGCCCCTTCTTTCATATGTCGCCGATTTGAGCCCCTCGTCGCCCCTCATGCAGTAAGCCCCATCGAGCCAAACTCAACGAGAAATGTCTCGCTTCACTCCAGGAACAGAGCTGGCGCCCGAAAGTTCGAAATAATACGACAAGGGGAAGGGTCTCAATGAAGGTGTATAGTCTAAAAACACAATATGCAGCCAACAATGACCTACACTAACTTACCAAAATGATTGACCGATGGGTTTTCGGTCATTTCTAAGCTAAATGACTCCAAAGAAAATGCTAGCATGAACCTTGGTCAATTTTAAGGTGGTATACACAGTTTAATCTATACTATCCCTCTTTCGTTTTCTCGCAATAAAATATTTGGGTGGTTTCGGAAAAATCGAGTCCGTGGAATCATCTTGTACGTGGGATTAGTGTATACAGTCTGAAAGTACTCAGAAAATATTCAAGCTTTGTTTTACCCAGATTGAAGTGTTGGGATGTTGGGTGGCTGTGCGAGCATCTCGGCCAACCGTGGGAATCAGGATCTGTAAGCAGTCGGGCCGACTGATGCGCCCCCGAGGAATTACTGAGTCTCTTTCGCCGTTTTAATTCCTTCCAATGTTTTGCCCCGAAAAACACATCTCAGGCTATGTTCATTGCATGTTGATTATTCACGTGTCTCGGTCAAAGTGCGGGACCGTGAAGGAATCGGGTCCTAGATGGAGAAATTAACAGATGCATAAGGATAGACACGGGCCGCGGGTACACCCGCGGGTGAGGATGGGTACGGGTACGGGTCGTGATTTCAGACCCGCAATCAACCCGCGTACCCGACCCGTGTACCTGCGGGTTTTGGCACATCTAGTATTTGTCCCTTGGTGTGTAGTAGTTTCCTTCAAATTTTTATGCTGCGTAATAGCACCTCACTCCGGCTCCAAGCTGGAGCATTTCCACATCAACAAGTTCAGCAAAACAGCAATTTCAACTGTTGAAAAGCAGCTTCGCACCCTCTATTGGGTGCACACAGCAGAGAACGAACCCAAATCTAATCACATTGTTACAGCTAACGTCAGTACCGAAGGCGCGAGCAAAAATTTCTCGTTTTGGGATGTTTTAAGAGAATTGTTTGTAACTCAACCAGTTCTGCACCGATTTGGATGAAACATGGGTGGATCTGTCGGGTCAATTCATGCGCAATTAGTGATAGAAACGGATTTGTGAAAATATTGTGTATTGGGTAATCTGTGGTTTTGAGCTGTTTTCGGGCTGAATGCCGTCTAGCATGTCCAGAACATGTCCCAGTGACCTAATATTTTGGGACAGAAAATATGTATACCTAGGAAAATATGTCATAGAGCCAGAAGTACACATAATTTGGTTATACTCCTGTAGCTGGATTGGAGAAATTTGGCAGCTTTGGCATTCAGAAATATTGTACAGATTGCATTGATCTATTGATTTTATATAATTCTGGCTCTATGACATATTTTCCCAGGTATACATGTTGTCCGTCCCAAAATATTAGGTCACTGGGACATGTTCTGGACATGCTAGACGGCATTCAGCCCGAAAACAGCTCAAAACCACAGATTACCCAATACACAACATTTTCACAAATCCGTTTCTATCACTAATTGCGCATGAATTAGCCCGACAGATCCACCTAGGTTTTATCCAAATCGGTGCAGAACTGGTTGATTTACAAACAATTCTCTGAAAACATCCCAAAACGAGAAATTTTTGCTCGCGCCTTCGGTACTGACGTTAGCTGTAAATAGTATACATTTTACTGCACCATTCTGGACAAAAAAATAGTTTTTATGCTGGAAATCCGGCGGGTATAGTCGACGGGTTTGAGGACCCGCGGGTGCGTTGAAGACCCACGGGTAACCCGTACGGGTCTAGACCCGACCCGTATGCGGGTACGGTTTTTGCGGGGCCGGGTACGGGTAAGCCCGAACGTACCAGAAAAATTAACCCAGAAGAACTCGGATACCAAGGTAACGAATCGGTCGCATCGGGAAAATTCGGTTGAGGCAGCGATCGGAGCATTCCGGCCGTCACAGAAATTCCACAATTTTTTTGAGGCTTTCAATTACAGCTAACGTCAGTACCGAAGGTGCGAACGAAAATTTCTCGTTTTGGGATGTTTTCAGAGAATTGTTAGTAACTCAACCAGTTCTGCACCGATTCGGATAAAACCTAGGTAGATCTGTCGGGCTAATTCGTGTGCAATACGTGATAGAAAGGAATTTGTGAAAATATTATGTATTGGGTAATCTGTGGTGTCGGACTGTTTTTGAGCTGAATGCTGTCTAGCATGCCCAGAACATGTCCCAGTGACCTGATATTTTGGGACAGACAACATGTATACCTCGAAAAATATGTCATACAGCCAGAAGTACGGATAATTTGGTTATACTCCTGTAGCAGCATTGGAGAAATTTGGCAGCTTTGGCATTCAGAAATATTGTATGGATTGCATCGATCTATTGATTTTATATAATTCTGGCCCTATGACATGTTCCTCCAGGCATATATTTTGTCCTTCCCAAAATATTAGGTCGTCGACAGCACCGCCTTCGCGAGTATGGAGAGCTTTCAAAAAGAACCAGGGCAGCTGCTACTCTGATTCCTTCCACTGCTTCTCACGCTCTACCCTCAAAGGTTGTACCTCAAAGGTTGTAAAAGAGCACGCTCCTCTCCACCCTTGTAGTCTAAGCGAGAGTCGCAGCAGTGAGTCACACTCCAATTTCCTCAGCACCGACGCAATGCCTCGCAAGAACGAGGGCAGCTATGGCCAATCTGAACAGACAGTTTTGCTCAGAATTGCGCTGGCTATCTCCTGCCAATTTCCCGCGAAAGATCAGGTTTTCATAACAGGTCACGTTTGAGCGGCTCGGATTTTTCCGTCATTGGAAAACAACGCTAACACCCTGTTTGGACGCTCATCTTCGCCCAGAGCACACGACAAAAATTCTAAACCAACAGAAACTTTTGTATTGAGCAGGGCTACCCGAATCTGGATAGTACGGCTCAAAAAGACGGCCTGGGGCTTTCCAGTGATTTTTTCTCTCGCCGGCGCAGTGCGGCACCGGTGAATCACCGTTTGAATACCATATTGGAAAGCAATGCTGCATCACCCCACTTTATGGAGACCTTTCAGGCCCTGCATGTAAGAACGAGGGCAGCTACAGCAAATCTGAACAGACAGTTTTGCTCAGAATTGGGCTGGCTATCTCCCGCCAATTTTCCGCAAAAGATGAGGTTTTCATCAGGTCACGTTTTGATGGCTCGGAATTTTCCGTTTGAATACCACATTCGAAAACAATGCTGCATAGCCCACTTTATGGAGACCTTTTAGGCCCCGCACGCAAGAACGAGGGCAGCTACGGCCAATCTGAACAGACAGTTTTGCTCAGAATTGTGCTGGCTATCTCCTGCCAATTTCCCACGAAAGATGAGGTTTTCATAACAGGTCATGTTTGAACGGCTCGGATTTTCATATGCGGAACGAAGATGGCATTAGTAGGTAGCACTCGTATTTAGTACATTCGTGCTCTCCCTTCACCCGCAGGCGGATCACCGGGGACCGATCAGATCGTCCCGTTCTGCCGTCGTTAGGGAGCAGGGATAAGTCCAAGAAATCCCCGCCGACACTACGACCCCCAGGAAATGCACTTACGTACGTATGTTTCGTCCGCGGAAAGGTATTGACTAGCTCGCGAGACGCGTTGTGTAGGGCTGCAGTTAGGATGCTCAGGGCTGCAAGGGCCAGCCCGTCATCACCTCCTAGCTGACACCCACTAAAACGTGGGGCTCCCCTGTCCAATCCGTGGGGAGCGTGTCTTCGTTTCGAATTATTTTACTCCAGGTTTTGAGCACAAGCGACTTTTTAAGCGCTTTTTTCTCGTATCGCCCTTACCTTGGTCATCTGGCAATCCAGGGCCAATCTCATATTAATCTGCCGGGCCCACCTCAGCTGTATCTCCCTCACGGAGGCGGGGTCTCGGCCCTGGATCCGGTGCTCATTTCTCAGGCGCCATATCAGATGGGCGGATTCCGAGACCAGTATTCGGTATAGTCTTGAAGTTCCTTTGTCGGTTGCTCCGGGTTTGGATCCCCGTTTAATACTGCCACAAGCCATTATTTCCCCGATGAGCGGGCGAAGAGGGTTCCCTGTTCTCTTCATCCATAACTCGCTGGCTAGATCCCAGACTTGTTGTTGACCATTTTCTTCGCATTCCGTGAGGATATGGTCCATAGTTTCTGGTACGCCGCATTTTTCACAGGTGGATTTTTCCTCGTGGCCTGGGATTTTTTCCCAGTGTTTTCCGACCTTATTATACCCATCGTGGATGAGCATCCACGGGAAGAACTTAATGCTCCTGCCGAGATCCTTGTGTCTGGTCCCTTTCCAGATCTGTCGGGGCGACGGAGTGTCTCCTTTCGGATCCATGGCTGCATCTTGTGTGTACACCATGTTCCTCGTTGTGGTTGGTCTGTCCAGTGATTCCTGGTAGTTTGGTTCACCCATTTTGGTCTGCCTTATTATCTTATAGGCTTTTGATTGCGTCATATCAGCTAATTTTGCGCCAGGGACGAGAAGGCTTCGTGGGATGTGCATGTCGATTACATCCGAGCCTACTGGTTTTTGGCGACCCTCATTGGCGAGTCTATCGGCTTCCTCAATCTCGTTACCTGCTATTCCGGAGTGGCCTTTGACTCACTTGAAAATTGTTGGGGCTGATCTTTCGCGGAGTCGTGCGGTCGAGTTGCCCATTCTGGACGGCTGCAATTTGTTTAACCAGGATATCGCCTTCGGCCGCATCACCCTTTTGCTCGCGTTTCAGCTCATTCTGGAGATCAGTCGCGTGCTAGTGATGAGGTATGAAACAAGAGGGGAAGCGGTTTTCTTGCTTGCTGAAGTTAAGGCGGTGTGGAAGTACGAGTCTTAAAGCACCATCGCCGTAATAAACTGTTGAATATTTAGTATGAAATCCCGAGCAGAGGCTGGATTTTTCACCAGGGTCAAAAAAATATGATAGAATGGACATGCCCGATGTACAGTCGTTCATGAAAATCGTAAACCGACGGTTGTAGCAGTCAAAAGTCTCTTGGTGGTAAGTGTTGATCGCATCGTCTAATCCGAAGTCAGTAGTGAATGTATTGCAGGAAGCGGACCGGACCTCGGGCGGAAAAGACCTCTGTGAAACCGATTCCAGATGTTATAATAAAAACATCTGAACAAATTACCTGGGTGCTCTCTAATGTTTTAAGGCCCCGAGAAACCGGCTTGAGAAGCATGTTGATGTTGTATAGTTGAAGACGAAAATTGAGCTGCTCTGGAGAGTTGCTGATGAAATATTTCTGGCGAGGCTTCGTCTGACAAATGGTTAATCCAGTGCTCAGAGAGAAAGACCGCGCACCTACAGCCAGGCCCCCGGACACTACCTCATAGGTTTGTCCGGGATAGAGTAAATCAAAGGTCCGAAATGACCCCTACCTCGGTCCGTTTATAGAGTAAAACAAGCTCAGAACGGCCAAGGTCGGTCCGACATAGAGTAAATCGCGCTCCGCACGAGAATTTTTTTTTTCAGAAGAGTAGCCCTCAGGACCGGCCAGGGTGAGCCGCGGGAGGTCGCGGCCTCATCGTCAGCGTTGCGCGACCCAATAACAGATGACAGCACTCGAAATAGGCTCACTGCTGATCCAAATAGCGCCAAGTAGACGTAAAATTTGAGCCCGGGAGAAAAAAAATGGCATTTTAATGGAAGGTTGGTCCAAAATAGAGTAAAACAGCGGGCTAAGGCGGAAATTTTTAGAGTAAAACTGCGGTCTTTTGGGTAAAAAAGCGGACCAACCTATGAGGTAGTGTCCGGGGGCCTGCCTTGGTATCAAATTTGATAAGGCCCTCGGAGTAACACTCGGGTCACACCGCTCGCCTGATTTGCAAATGTAGAAAACCGAGTGGCGCCAAAGGAAACGAAACCACGCCTATCAGACTCATCCTTCAACTTATCCTTCAGGTGTTTCTTGCCATAATTGCTGTGAGAGAAGAAGGTTGTTATCGCCGAGATAATTTTCATCACCTCGGGAATGCATCAATTACATGCGACGCAAGAAAGAGGAAAAATACCTCAGCAAACCCGTGTACCTTTTTATGTGTCTTGGAGCCAACCACGATATCCTTTGCGAGCAGATTGAGCTGATGGCATGGGTCGGGGTAGTTCAGAATCCACGGGAAGTACTTGCAAATGAGGGCCCGACATTTCTTGACGTTGCTAGTCGTGTCAGAGACGATCATCGAAAATCGTACGGCTGCATATAGAAGGAGAATCTGCAACACTGTGATTTCAGTTTCGACGAGGAGGCATTTGAGAAACTTACATTTTTTGAGATGCCGAAAAATGGTATCTCCCGTCGTCGATAACCCGGTTAAAATGATCCAGCAACCATATATGACATGCGGACTGGAACCTATTGCTCGACGACCTGGAGGAAGTTCCACCAACTCAAAAGTCCCATTCTGGACCAGTGCTTCGATCTCCTGAACAGCGGCGTTATGCCAGTGCGCGTTCTTCTGGCGGTCTCCGCATGGCTTCGGCGTAGGAGCGGGGTTCTGTAAATCTGAGTCAATCGGAGCATTACTTCTACTGTTCCAAATGTTCTACCGCCAGACCGCCAAAAACGCGAAAATCTGACCCATGAAATGATGCTGAGGGTCTAAGAAAAAATGGTGATACCCATGTTTGCTATACGAATCGAATGAGCCTATTGCCAAGGTAATCGGCTGAGAATTGAGTTTGTATTGGCTGTTCTCGTGAAAACTTACCAAAACAGAAAAAAACGGGCCACGCACTAAGTTCTGCAAAGAGCTGTAAACGGGTTTGAAAAATCGCACACGTTAGGAGTGATGTGTTCCAAACAAGCTGCGAGACGACAGGAGGCGATGCTCTGCAAATCAATGGGAGTCCAAATAATGTCCCGGGCCGAATGTGCACGCGAACGTGTAGTTTGCAACTGTGGCATTCTAACATGACCAGTTATGGAGCCCTAATGTTTCGCGGGAAATTGGAAAGTGATAACCAGCATGATTTTGAACAAAACTGTCTGTTCAGATTTGTGAGTGATGCCCTCGTTCTTACACCAGACACATAAAAAGTCTCCATAACGAATCTATTGAACCCCGCCGTTATCGACGATTCGCACAGATCATCAGCCTCACCGTCCAGCTCCCCACTATTCCGAATGACAGCCCCGCTACCAACGAATAACGAGGACCGGCCAACAGAATCCGCAGTGGAAAGCACGGTGGCCATCGGAGATTCAACAGGGTGCGGTCCAACTACCCGCTTAGTGCAACAGTCACGAGCAGTGTTGGCATTGACCCGGGTCAAGGAGGGGTCAAAGCACTTTGACCCAGGGGTCAATGCCTGAACCGTTGCTTAATGAATCACTAAACCATTTTGAACTCTTCCAATCTTCACCAAACTTCTCAAATATACATGAGTTCAAGAGGTTTTGGGTCTCTGATAAATTCAAGTGTCGCTTGAATATAAATATGGTTGCGGTACACCCGCTGCCCAAAAATAGCAAAATGGTTGTTAATGGTGGACACAAATGCCATCAAATCGATTGCCACACGCTCAATTTCGCATCGAATATTGCGCCAGGGATGCAGCTGGCTTGGATTGGCCTAGGAAAGCCTAATTCAGTCAAGTGCTGCCATTTCCCTCCAAATGCCAGCCCAAAAATAGCAAAATGGTTGTTAATGGTGGACACAAATGCCATCAAATCGATTGCCACACACTCAATTTCGCATCAAATATTGCGCCAGGGATGCAGCTGGCTTGGATTGACCCAGGAAAGCCTAATTCAGTCAAGTGCTGCCATTTCCCTCCAAATGCCAACCCTCAACTAGGTGTCGACATCAGAAAATACTGACAACAACATAAACCACTGAGCCACATATCCTATAGAGGAACTTACTTATCAAAATATAGTAGACAGCACTCAAGGAACTAGCTTCGTTCCAAGAGTTTTTTATCACTAAGACTGCTTAACAATGTCGCAGGCATATTCATAAGTTCATATGCCATCAGTCATGAGTTAATTGAAGCTATAGTATGATATTATGATATACACCATTGAATGTTCTGCAAATCTGCGCCTTCCGCCGACGCGACCACGTGAACTGGACCAAACAAACAAGATTACATAAGTTGGTTCATTTTCGCTTCACGCTTCCATCCTTCACCGCAGCCTCGTTGGTCCTACTTCTGCACTGTCACAACAGATCCCTATGCCTGAAAAGGGTGTTCTCAAACTCAATGAATGCGAGGTTGGCTGGGAAGAACGTCAGCCTCCCTCGATCATGGGGGAAGATGATGATCCTCTCATCGGTGCGTGCTTTTATTCTCTGCTGGAATCAAGTTGTTCATTTGTTGTTTCTGAGTATACAGGGCAGTTTGTGACTCATCCTGTATGCTGTCCCAACCCCAAAGGCACTCATCCCACCTTTTCACTGCATGTCTCATCCCCACTCGACAAAAACTTTGTTCAACTACCGGTATCCCGACCGCTGCCAGCTAAGAGTGGTGAAATGCAACCTCCTCCATCTTATCACTTGGTAGATAACTTTGAAGGAAGAGTTGGGCAACAATTGGTTATTTACTCAGTTGAGCTCGTAAGTGGAGCTGGACGTGATCCGTAAGTAGAATCCATCAACTTTTTTCGATGCTCTGACTGGCGACTGAACAATGCGGCCGCTGCGGTTGCAGCACTCGGAACCTGAGGTGAACTTGTTACGGCTTGGCATTTCAAGTTCATACTGGCTTATGGATCCATAATAGTAAAATTCCATGAATGCAACCGCTCCAGCACAATCTAGGTTCACATGTGCAGAGGCTAATTCATAGACACCCATAGACCACCAAAGACCAGCTGTAAGTCTTGATAGCCTACCATAGCCCACCATAGCCCAACAAAGACTGACTGTAAGTCTTTGTAGCCCCCCATAGACCAACATAGCCCAACATAATGGCTGTTGCGTCTTCATAGAATTTCAGATTTTCCTGATGCAGATGTTCCGGTGTGTGTTGCGTCCATCATTCTTAACCGAATTAGCGGATCACACGGACCGGAACGTCTGGGTTACCGAGACAGCACTTCCACTGCCGTTTGGGAAAGTTATTTTGAGAATGTTTCCACGAAAATGTTTGATGATGTTCGCCCAAATGCTGTCAAATGTTGTGAAAACATCACTGAAACCATAAACGTCAAATCCCACAAGCCTTCATAACGTGGATGTTATGAGGATGTTGTGGACAACATTTTTAGGACGTTCTGAAGGTATTCAACAAAGCCATCTATGGTATGAAAAAAATATTCTCAAAATTATCAAGCAGGGGTGTTCAAAATGAAACAAATTTGAATTCAACACAGTACATAGTAAGGATTGCCATATAATACTCGACGCTCGTCCGCTTCCACCGGATAAACCGCTGGGAAGTGTTGTCGGCTCTGCCCATAAGATGACGGTTTCTCCGGGTTCTCGAGCGCTGCAGGTGCAGGTGTCGGCAGGCGGGGGAGTGTTCATAGAATTTCAGATTTTCCTGATGGTTTGTCCAGGTGAGCTTCCGAGGCCTATGCAGACCTGTCCATAACACCTATACACACCTCGGCAGGCACTTTGCTGAGAGTCTCTGACATTGCTTTCATCCAGGTTGGTCAAACTACGATCCACAGACCTCTTCCAACCGTCAAGATACTGTGTCTGCCCAGGATCTGTCCAGGTCTGCTAAGATATCTTGGCAGACCTTGACAGCCACCAATTAGATTTCTATTACAGCTCTTTGCGGAACATAGGGCGCAGCCATTTTTTTTTCCATTTTGAGACATCTTTGATCTTTTCGACCATTTCCCTCGCTGCGGGCTCAATTCTGAATGTATCGCTCTGAAAACTATATGAGTGTAACCGCAACGGAATTCCGCATTTCCTCTCGTGCCTCGTTTATTTTTATTCCACCTGTATAATATGTAGTATGAAATTATTACTCTTTCAAGCAGAACTCCTCCCACAAGGGGAGATGTTGATACAATGCTCCAAGCCGTGATTACAGCAAAAATAGACGTATTTCAGAGGTTACCTCGTCGCCGTATTTGTTATTTGTGCCCTCTGCTGCCCAGACGATGCAATTGAATGTGAAAATATTAGTGTCTACTCAAGTACAAGGTTTCTGCATGATATATGGACCGGTTACTCAGAGGTTTGTTCTGGGCCCCCTATGAGGTCCTTAGAATGGATCGCACGACTCAGATTCTGAGTGCATGCCCTCACTATGGAACGCGATGCGCCTCAATTTGATATCAGTTACGCATAACTGCACCACATGACTGTTACAGATGGCAATATGGCGCGCGTCGCGCACTGGCGCAAGGACATTTACTCAGAATCTGAGTCGTGGGGTTCATTCTAGGGACCTCATAGGGGGCCCAGAACAAACCTCTGAGTAACCGGTCCATATATCATGCAGAAACCTTGTACTTGAGTAGACACTAATATTTTCACATTCAATTGCATCGTCTGGGCAGCAGAGGACACAAATAACAAATACGGTGACGAGGTGGCTTCTGAAATATGCCTATGTTTGCTGTAATCATGGCTTGGAGCATTCAGTGTTCGCCCAAAGGGCTAAGGCCTTAAATGTTAAAGCCCTTAAAGAGGCCTTAATTAAGGCCTTAAGGATTTTTTGGCCAGGCCTTAAGCCCTTAAAGAGGGCTTAAATTATCGGCTATCAGTTATCTTTCGAGTATATAATTGAATTTAACTTGTTGTCGGCTACCTTGGTGTGTCCCTCATCTAAGGCCCTCAGAAAGCTTACCCTTTTGAGTTTCACAGGTGAGAACATTACCTGCCTGTGGATTTTTACCGAATTTGGCATTGTATTGTGATGGTAAGGCAGGGGCCGTATGCCCACTCGCTTCAACATGGACAGAGCAGCTTTCCACGAGCTTAAGCAGTCTACGCCCAAAGCTCAAAGGAGCCCGAGAAGAAGACCAACCACGAACTTTTGACCTGCACCAAAATGCGCGAGAAAATACTCTTAAGGGCTTAAAGTGCCCTTAAATTTAAGGCCTTAGCCCTTATTAAGGCCTTAAGAGCCCTGGGAACCCGATTTAAGGCCTTAAGGGCGAACACTGGGAGCATTATATCAACATCTCGCCTTGTGGGAGGAGTTCTGCTTGAAAGAGTAATAATTTCATACTACATATTATACAGGTAGAATAAAAATAAATGAGGCACGAGAGGAAATGCGGAATTCCATTGTGGTTACACTCATATAGTTTTCAGAGCGATACATTCAGAATTGAGCCCGCAGCGAGGGAAATGGTTGAAAAGATCAAAAATGTCTCAAAATGGAAAAAAAAAAAAACGGCCGCGCCCTATGTTCCGCAAAGAGCTGTAAACGCAGTGACTCAACCGACATTTCGTAAAATTTGGGAATTACATGTAAGATTCTCCTCAACTCATTCAGCCCCACCATGTAGACCCTTCTATCCTCCATATCGGCTTCCTGCAACTTCAACATGTCCTGGGGCACACAGATTCATGTCTCCTTCGGGAATCGATCCGAGACAGTATTTTGGCACATCCCACACACCAGAGTCTTTCCTTTTCATCCACAACTTTTCGCAGCTCATCCTCTGCGGGCATTTCATGTATTGTCATAATGTGACGAACCAAGCATCAGGAAAAAATCACATGGCTACGTACCGCCTGATAGCTCCGATACTTGTGATAGCCAGGTCGACAAGTCCCCATTATTTGGCACCGCGTAGCTCTCCGCCGAGGCTTGATAGCCGCTGGTAGCTCTGACTTAGAAGTATCGTAGCGCCTGGTAGCTCTTTGTAGCACTGACAGGCAGCCTCAGTAGCACTCAATAGTGCACAATATACAGCAATAACTCATATAGTTGGTCCCGTAAATCAGAAAAGTAATGCAAAAACAGATCAATTCACAGGTACTAAGACATGATTGCACTACGATACGGACGAGGCAAGGGGGAAAAACACTGGGCATGCACAAATAACCAACGAGGCGACGACGGGACGATGCGCACGTAACATGGGCGCATACTACGGGACCGGTATGCGTAACGGCGGGCGGATGTGACATGGGCGGACACACGGGTCGGTACAGGGTGCCGACAACGCTCCCTGCATTCGCAACGTCCGTGTACAAGAAGGAAGAAAAAGGTGAGAAATGAGTACCGTGTCAAAGGAATGGAAACTCACAGCTGGTTCTGTTGCCGCGCTTGAGAACAAACTGCAGTAAGGCCTATGGAGTCAGAAGGAAACTGTGGGACGGGCGTGAGAAGACGAAGGGAAGCCTTCATAATTCACCTGGGAAGATCCACGACGATTATATCCGATGGATCTGGGAGGACTCTTGCGCGTAGGACAGGCTTGATGAGGCCGAAAGTGAAAAGATAGCTTGTATAGAGAAGCCGTTTGGTAAAAGAAACAGCGGAGGCTTTGATGGGAAGGGTTTGTCCTCGACACTCGAGTCGACAGCAGAGGGCTTGAAGATCTTGAAGCAGCGGCTTGACACAGGAATCAGCTTGGGACAGTGCAGGTAATGAAGGTGGGAAGCTTGAAGCTTGGAAGGTTTGAAGGGCCGACGTGCGAGGCAACATGAGAGGGCGAAGGGACGGGATGGGACGGGGGAGATGGGGGAAGATAGCAACCAACGTTTGTTGGCGTCGAAACAATCACGCAATCGGGCACGCAATCGGGCACGTGTGTCGGACTTTGAAATGACTTGGCACTTTTTCGCCAATCGTCCAGATATCTGCGCGTCTTTGGTGTCTGTCTCCGTTGTTCTGGCAGAGGATATTTTTTGGAGGATGAACAAGAAGATGTATTTCGCATTCCGGCCTCAAACGAAACACTCAAACGTTGTTCCCTTTTCTGACCCATCTCCCGGAGCTACTGATCCGCTGCGTGCCGGCTATCAGCCGCTACTGATCCTGGGCGGGCGGCTCCCGGGGTTATCAAAGGCTACTGATCAGTTGCGCGGCGCTACCAGAGCTACTGATCCTTCAGAGCCTGGCTGGCAGCAACGTAGGAAATTCTTTTTTCCTGATGAGTCCCCTCGTCGACCTATCCGGATTCCACAGTGTGCGCATGTAACGGAGTTGTGTCGTCTTGTGGCCGATTTCACAGGTCTTTTTCTACGTTTGATTGGAGTGAGAGTGGGAGGTTCGAGTGGGTTTACAGCCCTTTGCGGAACATAGGGCGCGGCCAAATTTTTTCCCATTTTGGGACATTTTTGATCTTTTCGACCTTTTCCTTCGCCACGCGCTCAATTCTGAATTTATCGTGAGGAAAACTATATGAGCGAGACCGCAACGAGATTCTGGAGGTCTTCTCGTGCTTCAAATTTGTTTATTCGGCTTATATAAAATGTACTCTAATATAATCATGTTTATATGGAAATCTCCTCCCACAGGGGGAGTTGGCAATATATTATCTTGGGGGCTCATTAGAGCATATATACAAGTATTTCGGAGGTCGCCTCGTCGCCGGATTTTATCTGTGGGTCCTATACCACGTGAACGATGTAATTGAATCCAACAAAAACACCCACTTCTCAGACACAATGCTCTGGCATATTCTGGTCCGAGGTGAGCGTGATACTCGTTGGGTGCTCGTCCTGTGGTGTTTTAAAAAGACTGCACGACTCAAATTCGTTATCCAAGTCCACGTCCCCGTAGGCGACGCGATTCAATATGCCCGTGTTTCCATCACGTGACAATATATGTGCATATTGAATCGCGTCGCCTACGGGGACGGGGACTTGTATAACGAATTTGAGTCGTGCAGTCTTTTTAAAACACCACAGGACGAGCAAACAACGAGTATCACGCTCACCTCGGATCAGAATATGCCAGAGCATTGTGTCTGAGAAGTGGGTGTTTTCGTTGGATTCAATTACATCGTTTACGTGGTATAGGACCCACAGATAAAATCCGGCGACGAGGTGACCTCCGAAATACTTGTATATATGCTCTAATGAGCCCCCAAAATAATATATTGCCAACTCCCCCTGTGGGAGGAGATTTCCATATAAACATGATTATATTAGAGTACATTTTATATAAGCCGAATAAACAAATTTGAAGCACGAGAAGACCTCCAGAATTTCGTTGCGGTCTCGCTCATATAGTTTTCCTCACGATACATTCAGAATTGAGCGCGTGGCGAGGGAAAAGGTCGAAAAGATCAAAAATGTCCCAAAATGGGAAAAAATTTGGCCGCGCCCTATGTTCCGCAAAGGGCTGTAAATCTCGAATGGGGCACAGCGTTCTGAATGGCGGCGTTAAGTAGCCTGATAACTCGGCTGGATGGACCTACCTTGGATACCCATTTCCTTCAAATCGATACTCTCCGTCAGCGTCAGCGTCAGGCATGTTTGTTTGGCTTCAAGATCAATAGGTCGACTATATACAATTGTTCGGGATCCCGTTGACCCCATCCCGGCCCCTGATAGCTAAACGGCCGTAAACGCCAGAATCCAAACTTATCCGGGCTGCCGCTCCCTGTGGAGGCGCGGTATACGGCTCGGTAAAAATTCGAGTTGGCTGGTTATTTTAGATCTTTGCATGTACCGTTCGGTACAGACAATGGAGAAAATTTGTGTGGGAAATCCAGATGACGGAAGACAGGTTAGGATACTGCAAAATATGAACGTGTAAGCCACTGTTGATCTTGGAATGTACCCAAACCCAAAATTTGGAACTCAACCTTGAAGGATGGTCATGGTTGGAAACAGGCTGGCCACTGCTGATATTGTTCTAGGCCCCTAGACAAAGGCAACATGTCAGAGAGGACATAGTTTCATTGCAACACACCAGAACTTTCAACCTTTCGAGGGTTCCAAGCTTCCGTGATTACATTTTCAGCCACAGTTCAAATAGGGGCTCTTTTGACAAAAACCTCGGTGAACGCGTGGAATGGGTGGCTTATCCAGTTTTGAGTGTTCAATCAAGAGTTGAACTAGGTCGAACAGCTCCTCGAATTATTACGGGGTCATAATGGCAGCGATGCGGTGCCAGGTAGCGGATGAGCAAGGAGCTTGCTGTTAAGTGTGATGTTACTGGAACATCATGCTAATGTTGCCAGCGACTCGGACTCCGAGTCTCCGAGTCGACTTGGCGGTGCCGACTTAAGCCGAGTCGAGTCGAGTCGATACCATCGACTTGGGGTCACTTGAGTGACTCAAGTCGGGTCCAGAATTAGTTTTGTTCCTTTTGGCTTGAGGAAGCTATTGAGGTGAGTAGTCTAATCTGTTACGAGGAATACATCGAACAGGTTAGTAAAATATCGAGGAACACAGAGACTCGACTCGTCCATAGCTTCACCAACTGGGTGAAGGAAGCGAACCGTCACAAATGTGTGACATGTGTCACAGTAGAAGTAGGTTGCTTCGTTTCGCAACCTGTACATATTATTCTGGGGTTTTTCAGATCCAGAGAACATCCTAATAACATACAAATGTTTTTTTTAGATCCAAAGGGTAAGGCTTTGGCACTTGTACATAGCGGTAGACACAGATTTCACCTCAGATGTAGAAACACCTAAGGCTTTTTAGATTCTCGGTGAATCGCCTCCGGTCTGCGGTAAAAGTCGTGCAAATTCTTTCTTTTTCGGGCTGGGATGCGTTTCAAAATGTAAAGCTTTGTGATCACGCGTTTCAAATGTAAAGGATTGAATGGCCTTTGGAAGGCGCAATAAAGGCCCCCAGCGGGATCTGGATAGCTGGAACTGGTCCCAGTGATCAGGACCATCCATTCCCTCAAATTCTTTCTTTTTCAGGCGGGGATTATGATGTTAAGTCACGCGTTTCAAAATGTAAAGGATTGAATGCTCTTTGGAAGGTGCAATTCCCAATGTTGTGGGTACCGGCATCCGGTTTGGCAAAATCGTGCGCTTACTAAGCATGATGGAGCTGTTTTGATGGCGAACTGCCTTCAAGTTCCAATCTCATCCTCTTGGATTATTCTGGCTCCCAAAGGCCCTCATAATGTATTGTGAGGCCCAATTGAGGCCCCTGAAAATTTTCTGAGTCGTAATGACTTGGTCTTCATGTAAACGGGCAATTGGCTTTTTGTTTACACAAGTTTTCATTAGTCTGTAGTTAACCGCGTGGGCCTTGATTGGGGATCGACGTTATTACATAAACTTCGGAGTTTGAATTTATTCCCACGGGTCTTCTGCGCTTCAAACGACTCAACTTGGACTCAAGCACAAAAATTGGGAAGCCAAGTCTCTCAGACTCGCATTTTCAAGAGAACTGTCTCTTCATATTTTGTTTTTCAATGCATCTTCCAGGTGCAGAGAAATCCCAGGCAGCGGCCCATCAAAATTCCATCTCCTGCATTCGACATCGGTACACGAGAATTGGCTGGAAAGATTGATCAGTGTGGTGGCCTGTATGGAATTCCGAGGCAGAAATACTCAAAGTCGCATCGCACACGCACTAACGAGACCCGAGAAATTTGAGATTACCTAATGAGGTCGATCTCCAATCAAACCGATCGGGGAATCGACAGACTACAACACACGAGGAACGAGTGAAAAAAATGTTGTAGTGTCTGTTTATAAGAGACTAAGTTTTCATTGGCTTTGCCGCCGATCCAGATCGACCCTACACAAGCTCCGGGCTCCCACGGACTCGATATGGGCCCAGAAACCGGCTCAAATATTATTTTCACTGATTCTACATGTATTCTTGGGAAAGATTTCCCTATATTTAAATCGATAGGGGCGCATCTTTTACAGATTTTGGGCGGCGGGTGAGTTTTAAAAAATCTGTTCCCAAGAATACATCTAAAATGAATTTTAAGCATTTGTGAACCCGGAGTTGCCGCGGTAGCAAGCCTCCTTCATTTTATACCAGGTTTATCGATCAAGACTCAGATTTTGGCAGAGCCTTCCCAATTCGGCAGGCACGGTGATGCCATAAATTTCCCTTAGCATTGCCGTTATCCAAATGTGGCTCGGCATCACAATGTTGGGGTCCCGTGATCAACTAGTTTTTGGGTCGGGGTCAAAAGGTAAAGGGACTTCGCCTGCCAGTAGGTCTTCGCCGTGAAGTGGATGCCGTTCGCCTTATATTGTGCGCATCAGGGCACTATTGCGCATCAGCCTGTCCATTAAAGGGTATGAGGAGACAATAATGAAACAATACAATGAAATTGGAAAGAAAAATAAAGCTTATTTTCGCGCGTTCCCTCTGAAATGAGGCCTTTCGTGTTTGTAGGCCTCTGGTAGGCAGGCCAAATGGAGCGAAAAAAAAACGCTGATTGGACCGGTGCGGTAACTAACAGACTCTATACAGCGAGACACGAGTGTCCATATAGAGCGTCTGTCTACGAGAGACTACCTCCAGACGAGGCATCGCCATCGGCTAACCCACAAAATGGTCACCATAATAAAAATCTAGGTCAATCGGAGCAAAATAGGTCCCATGGGACGTGTTCTCCGGTCAACCACTGAAAAACACGGGAATCTATTCAAAAAAGGAGATTTTCGGTACCCATAAAAAACCGAACTTATTGTCAGTCTTTCACCACTGGATTTCCTCGAGCCGATATTCACGAATTAATTTCGATGGATCTGCTGCATCAAATCACCAAAGGAACGTTCAAAGATCACATCGTCGACTGGGTTGAAGAGTATATTAAGGTGACGTATGAAAAGGCTGAGGCGGACAAGATCCTGGCAGATATTGACAGACGGTATGTAATCCGTCTTCTACACTCCACCTAACTGACTTGCGGATTTTCAGAATCGCCATTACACCGCCATTCCCTGGTCTTCGCCATTTCCCCGTCGGCCGGGGATTCAAGCAGTGGACTGGTAACGACTCGAAGGGCCTTATGAAGGTATGTTCAGTATGTTGTGCGTGTATGATATTCGTAACTCAACGCCACAGGTGTACCTCCCCACGGTTGCCGGCCATCTTCCCAGTGAGATGGTCAGGACCGTGGCAGACGTCACGGAATTCTGTCACCTCGTCCGCAGAGATGTACTCGACGGAGAGCACCGGTGCTACTGGACAGTTGGCGGAATCTGATGGCGGAATTGCGCCATCAAAGTCCCACGGGGTGGGATTCCCTGCAAGCCTTTCCGTCCAGAGAATTTTGGCAATCACCTTCCAGGGATTTCCTTACAGCGACATACATTCAAATATTTCGCTGCAGTCCTTTGCTGAAATCTACTGGAGGGATTTCCCTGAAGGGTTTCCGGTACTTCTACTCCAGTCATTTCTGTGCAAGGATATACTATTTCTTCCTGATTTCTCTCCAAGGGTTTTCACGTTCTCTTGGAGTGTTTTCACTCCACGGTTCTCACTCCACGAAAGGTCTCACAATGTCCTGGAGTTATATTGCTGGACACACATATGTGAGTCCTACAGTCAAAACCTTTACACTTCGATCGTTCACGATCTCAGGGCGCGTTCGGGTGCCGTACGGGGCATCTATTCACGAACCCGCAGACCTTCACAGTCAGAAAATGTCTTCAGGCCCGTTGAGCAGGGTAATTTAATAAAAAGGGGTACGCGATATTGCACCTTGTTTGTCCTCACGTGCAGCTGATGCTGATCCCTCCGTCCGCCGCGCTCGCTGCCCTATGCCTTGCCTCGAGGCAACAACTGCCGACGGACAAAAAACGTGCGCCCACCGTGGTCGGGCCCATATTCAAGAGAAAAGATGTTTATGGTGCTCTCCTTACCCTCCAATTCGTCGGCGATGACGGATTCAGCGCCCAAGTTGAGCACGACTGAGTGGGTTTCGCGGGAGGAGGTACGTTCCCTGCACCTACGTACCATGGTCACGAATTGGCTCCATTAGAAGCTCGAGGCAAGCCGAAGTTCTCTTTAATGAATGTCCGTGGGCAGAGTGCAACCAGGAACAAGACAATCATAGATATACAGGGCCCCGTTTGAAATACAACAAAACCCGTTCAGGGTCATAGGTCAGATCCCACATGCCATTATAATGTTCACAGACTCCGAGTACATCAGCAAATTGACAAGCTCTTAGCCGGCGTCGTGGCGCACTTTTGGCAACTTTTTTTCACTTATCACTTTTTTGATCGCTTTTTTTAAAGTCTTTTCGACGCTTATATCACTTGGGAATCTTGCGGGTCTTGTTGGGACTTGCCGGGTCTTTTTTGGACTCGGGCCTCCAAATCGGGTATTGAAGTTCAAGAGTTTACATTCAAAGTTTCAACCGTAATTTGCACACAACTTCAAAGCACTTATCATTGAAGCCCAGTACAGTCGTAAGGCACCTCTCACTGGGACAGACAATATTATGCACCTACCTGGAAGCCCCCATTTGCGACGAAAATCTCGGTAAAATCGACATCAACTTGGACTCTGCTATATCGGAAGAATTGGCTGTTCCCATGACAGGTATTCAAAAAGCGATTTCATGTGTGTGATGCTCTGCGTACTTGTTTACATAGAAAAACTGGAATGCATCCAATGAGTTGGAAAAACTGAAGTTGTCGAGCGGAATAAATTCCTTCCCCGCAAGACCAATCAGATGCGCCCCGCGCAAGATACAGTCCGAATGAACGACAGCCAAACCCGGCATCCCACCGTGTTTCAAGTCCGGCTTCACGATCCACATGCTGGTCTCATGGCAGGGGTTCATCGCCCTTTGGAGAGAACCAGTGAACGAGGGCGCACGGGTAATCATTACCGCGGAATTGGAATCGAAAGAGAAGGTATGCACGCGCCGCATGCAAACCACGGAACCCTGCCGCCTCGGGGTCATGCTCGATGAAGACACAGTCGTTCCGGGGAGGCCCACGATACCAAGACTTTGTCGCTCGGATGCGCTCGTGGCGCATACCACCAATGCCGCTGACATCACTGGGAGCGTAGAACACGGCCCGTGCCGAATTGTACACGAACGCACGTTCTGAGAACTCTGGGCATTCAGATAGCGGCACGGTCCCGGAGGTTTCTGCAGCGTCAGGGTTAAGCTGCTCGAAGAGAAACCGCCGGATCAACTCGTAAAGTCGTGGCCGATGTATATATGCTGCGAGCTGGTGAACGTTCCGAAGGACTTTACGGACTGAATTATGATCAGCCAGGAATAAAACCCACAGGTGGGAACAGCAAACCGTAGGTTTTTGGGCAACTTGACTTCACCGAGGCATGTGGGACCGTCAATTTCCCCATGATCAATGTTTTCGTCGTTGGGATCCGGGGGTGGGGTCAAGGACTCGCGCGGTGGTGGGGCAGGTAGCGGTAAGAGAGCATCGCTCATCATACCGCGAGAAGTAAAGTCGACGCGCGCTGCGGCCAACTTGTCCAAGCGTTGGTTCGTGAGGAGAATTTGACTCATTGGTTTGTTGCGGTTTGAGCGCCGGTACGGTTTTTTTACGGCCTTGATGTGTTTAGACTCGGTAATCGATGAGCACAGACCATTGGGCGCCCCAAACATCTGAATGAGGGGAGGAAAAACTTTCGACTTCAACACAGGTTGCAGTAGTGACGTCCTGAAATAGAACCGGATTTGATCGCTGGCTTTCACGAGGCCCTATCGATACTTGGGAAGCACACTGTGGTAGAACGAGAAGTCACACTCATTCTTTCAAACTTGTTTCCGAAGAAGGGCACTATATTGCAGCAAGGAAAGTACAAAGCGTAGCTAAAAATTCAAAGGCATGCAATGGAGAACTTGACCAACCCTTACTGAACTACGGGCGCGCAAAACCCGCTTCACCCTGCCCATAGAAGTCCGGGATATTTGATGCAGGAGCGATAGCTATGATCCAGATCCGCCCAAACAATGTCGGTCTCGAGCAGTTCCGTTTGGAGGGTTTTGAGGCTGTTCGGGCGTCTCGCGATGCTGGGAATGCGGACGAAGTATTACAATCTCAAATCCCCCTCCATTCGAATTTCCTCCGTTAGACATATTCAGGCTCCTCAACGAGCATACACAGGTTCCGCGAAGTCGATCGACCTGCAGTGCGTGCTGCGGTGCGAGAGCATGGCATAATATGCATTCCCATTCCGAACGACTCCTGGGAAGCACCCGGGCACCTCAGCCTTCCTCTAGCAATCTGGATGACACTACGAATTCAAATGAGAGCGCAGACAACTCTGGTCTGGGTTCCTCAAACTCTGTCCCATCCACATCCACCGCGACGAATTCCTTGTGGCTCCAGGACGGCGAAGATGGTATGAGCGCCAACTCTGGGTGATTATTCCTAAGTTCATTTTCTCATTTTCAGGCCGCACTCGATCGGGTGTCAGTATAGAGTTGTCCGTTGATAGATATTCGCGGATTGTTCGTTTCGTCGCTACACCCGATTCCTAGGGATTTTCCGTTCAACCTCCTATTTCAAACCAAACTATGTAGACAAATTATATCTGCATACATATGAACCTCTCTTGCGGAAGATTTGCCTGAAATTGGAATTCTTCCCTTGTCGGTGTTTGAACATCTGCGAGGCGTTACTCCGAAGGAGGCCATATCTATATGACAAGAGTCAAATATTCATCTAATTCCGGTGTACTCATGAATGAGTGAGGAAATTAGCGAGGCAGCGGCTGGCACAATAGAGGTGTGTTCAAATGGCTGGCATTTTGAAAAGCGTGATCTGGCACAATAGAGCTGCATTCAAATGGCTGGCATTTTGAAAAGCATGACCTGGCGCAATAGAGCTGCATTCAAATGGCAGGCATTTTGAAAAGCATGACCTGGCACAATAGAGCTGCATTCAAATGGCAGGCATTTTGAAAAGCATGACCTGGCACAATAGAGCTGCATTCAAATGGCTGCCATTTTGAAAAGTGTGACCTGGCACAATAGAGCCGCTTTCGAAGGGCTACCATTTAGAAAAGCATGACTTGGCACAATAGAGCTGCGTTCAAATAGCTGGCATTTTGAAAAGCGTCCTGGCACAAATGGCTGCCATTTTGAAAAGCGTGACCTGGTGCAATAGAGGTGCATTCAAAGGGCTGGCATTTGAAAAGCATGACCTGACACAATAGAGATGCATTCAATTTCCAATGGCTGGCATTTTGAAAAGCATGACCGGACGCAATAGAGGTGCATTCAAAGAGCTGCCATTTTGAAAAGCATGACCTGACACAATAGAGGTACATTCAAAGGGCTGGCATTTTGAAAAGCGTGACCTGATGCAATAGAGTGAGAGGCATTTTGAAAAGCATGACCTGACACAATAGAGGTGCATTCAAATGGCTGCCATTTTGAAAAGCGTGACCTGCCGCAATACAGGTGCATTCAAATGGCAGGCATTTTGAAAAACATGACCTGACACAATAGAGGTGCATTCAAAGGGCTGCCATTTTGAAAAGCATGACCTGATGCAATAGAGGTGCATTCAAATGGCTGCCATTTTGAAAAGCATGACCTGCTGCAACAGAGGTGCATTCAAATGGCTGCCATTTTGAAAAGCATGACCAGATGCAATAGATGTGCATTCAAATGGGTACTGGAAACGCAAAGGGTTTTGATGGCTATTACATAATGCATCAAATAGCGTTTGAGATGGCACATTCCTTGTGTCATTGGTAGGGGTCCATACAGGCACACCCATAGAAAACTTTGTAGGGATATATACCTCAGAAATGCAATCTCTGTGTATTGTCCCAGCCCAAATTTTAATTTTGTCCCTTGAAAATATTTTCAGTATTTCCTGCAATTTGTATGAGGAGCTTAGAGGGCAAAAATGGAAAATGTGGCCAGGACAACACATGGAGAAGGACCTCAAGGGAGCTCCCCATTTTAATTTGCAATGGAAAAGTGAATGTGGAACCCCCTACCGACGACCGAAGAATCGCCCACCAAGCACCAGAGTCACAATCACATGATGCATCAAACGCGTCGCATCACACATCCGGAATGAGGGATGTGTGCATTGGACCCGAAGCAATTGGCCAGTTGGGCCCCAGATATCTTCTTGGTAGGGTTCCATCGACTTTGGCCCTGTACCGGGGGCATGCACACGTCAGGAAGCTGGGATACGCACGAGACACATGAGACACGCTGTGTATGCCCCCTCGGGGAAAGGAGAACTCCAGCTCATCTCCATCCAGTGAAGCTCAAGGCGATTCACATGCCCCAGATCGAAAAAAAAGTTCCGAGTTGACCGACCCAGAGGACGAGAAAATAGAGCCAGAAGAGGAGGAGGATGATGCGGGTTACAGTGATCAAGATTAATTGTGACGTCGCGTAGTCATTAAAGCATTTATAAATTTATAGTCAGTAAAGTGCCTTACTATATATATGGAACATGGTTTCCATGTGTCTTGCAAGGCAATGTTACCGGCGGCAGAGTTGAGATGAGTGATTTGCCATCGAAATCACCAATTTGGTGGGTGGACCAAACATGTACAAATGGACACTTTTAAAAGCCGATTGCCAGTACCCAATTCAAATGGCTGCCATTTTGAAAAGCATGACCTGGTGCAATAGAGGTGCATTTAAATGGTGGGCATTTTGAAAAGCATGACCTGACACAATAGAGGTGCATTCAAAGGGCTGGCATTTCGAAAAGCATGACCTGATGCAATAGAGTGGCAGGCATTTTGAAAAGCATGCCTGGATGCAATAGAGAGGCATTCAATTTCAAATGGCTGCCATTTCGAAAAGTATGACCTGACACAATGGAGGTGCATTCAAATCTCTCAGTGGGAAATTTAATTGTAGTATCTTATGACAACATCTGAGTTCAAGGACAATGCCTGAGACCGATCTGCAAGTGTTAAATATCAGCCTATCTAAGCTTGAACAACAGTAAGGCCCTGGGACGGCAGCAACCCATGGTCATAAATCACTTACAATACTATTTATGGATGGAGAATGACAGACAAAGGAAGCAAGAATCGATGGCATGGATAAACAATAGGACTACTGGGTTAGATGAGAAGTTATCGGAGCTGGCGATGGCAGGCTGCATTTGGTAGGAGATTTTCATTTGTCACTTGCGCTTCTGCATTTAGGTTGCTGAAACGCGGACATTTCCGACTCGGGATGAACAATGCGCGTGCGCACTGGAGAAATACCGCGCGTACGCGGTATTACATTGTATTCAATGTACCGATTTATATGAGGAGCATGTCATAGATAGGAACGGTGAGGGCGGCGGTACCTGTAGAGTACACTATGGGGCACAACAATGCTCGAGGCCAATGCCTGGAGAGCTGAATAATAACGGAGTCAGAGTATGGTAGGAAAATAATACAGAGGGACACGCAAAGGAGGGGAGGCCAGGCAGGGCCTAGAGGACAGGGAACGACCGGAGGACAAGTGGACGGCAGCCTGGAGGTGAGTAAGAAAGAAGATGCGCAGGAGATCATAGAGGTCGAGAACTGCAAAGGCAGATGCACAAACGTACACACCAAGCGCCGAAGGGTTTGAATCGATGGTTTATGCGCCAGCAGGGACTTGAATAGGTAGTCTCTGAGGAAAGACGGAAGGGCACTTCAACGGTCTGGAAACTGGGCAATTTAGATTCAAATCTACACAAAAGTCATCCACTGCGCTCACTTATTGTTGCAGGAAGAGCGAGAGCGACCACCAGTGCAATGGCACTCCAAAGCGCCGAACAGACGAAAAGCACTACGGTTGAGTATCGTAAAACGGGTAGTTGGGGCATTTTATCCCTTGTTATTAAAAAGACCAGCTTCCATCGACTTCAATATTTCAGAACCCATTATATATTAACACACCTCGGATTGATGGTTGCCGGAGCAGAAGCCACCGCTCTGGAGGCATTACATAATTATAAAGATACAGAAGTCCTGCAGTGCAATGCATATTATTTACAAGGGAGATAGTAGGGCCTCATTTTTGTATTGTGATGATGCGCCGGAAGTGTGAATACACCCTGCTGAACCCACCCGAAATACATTATAATGCACTGGATCGTGGGTTCTATTGTGAGGCACGGGGTTCAAAATGCTATTGTGACGCATGTGGTGTAAAATGGCTCCCTTTAGTGAAGTATATTTTGATGTACCTGTAGTGAATCTCAATACTCTCAATCATCTCGCCGAACTGGGTGCACAGTTCAAAGCGGTGACTTCGAGCAGCTCGAGCAGGTAGGACTATTAGAAACATGAGCAGTATGTCGCCGCTTGAAAACAGTTACGGTATCATACCTTGAAATCTACGTTGGAACAAACGGCATTAACAGAATCCTTCGATTTAGATTTCCACCCGTGGGTGCTGGCGGTCGGCTAACGGTTTGAAGTCCAAGGATACGAAGAAACTGACGATAACCCGACATCCCTGCCCTTCATCACACGCTTGATGTCGACCTCAACCTTTTCCTTCATTCAACAGTCGCCCTCCGAGAACCTTGCCCGACGGGATGATGTCCGGAGCCGTCGTGCGAAGCATGCCAAACAGTTTGAGCATTTCCGGGTTACGTATGGCGCAGAAAGGAAGGTTGGCGGAGACGACGGCACGAAGAGCCAATAACGTCGCGCTCGGAAGATCCAAACGGCATCTCGTTCCGTCTGTAACAATATCGACTGCTTTTTGGAAGGGCCTTGCGTCGCCGGCGCGGTGTCGGGTGCAGTACACTTCTTAACTGCAGTCGACAGCTCCTTCCGCTGTGCCGTGGCGTATTCTTTGGCTTCCACCGAAGCCCACAGACAAGGAGTGATCCCACTACCGCCGCCGATCAAGTGCGCTATCCACGCTGTCTTTTCTCCGCGGACACTTCCGGCGGCCTGGCAGGCTAGTTGTGCAGGACACTTCCGTAAGTGGATGGGCAGAACAGAGAAGTTTGTTTCGTACCCGCATTGAAGTCCATTCCATGGGCAACTAGGAATCCGCCGAGACCGTCCGACGTGCCAACAGTGTCCTCTTGGTAGTGTGCGACGTAGGCCTTGCAGTAAGTATTTTATTGAGTTGAATTTTGTTTGGCACCCCAGTGGAACCGTTCCTTTAGAGTCAAAGGGGAGCCATGGTGGTCGGCGGCACGCGCGATGGTCGGCGGCGGGCGGAGGACAAAAAAAGTGAAATTACATAATATGAACACGTGCTACTAGGAAAGCTTCGGAAGGGCAGTCAATTCGCGGAAAAATTCGGAAGACCTTAAGGAAGGCCTTCGGAGGCCTTCCGATTTCGGAAGCCTCCCCCCTTCAGGCGAACACTGGCACAAGCGCCCCGAAAATATCGCACCCGGCTTTCGATAGCGCAAGGTGGACGTACAGAATTGACTCGGCTTTCGATAGCACATCCACGACCACACTGTAGTCCAAGAGGTGTTGAATTCACTGGTTTTCGTGATTCGTGCCAGCACGGCCACAACACAGCCACACTGGCTAGTCACTGTCACGTCGGAGGGATCACTGCGTGACACTCCTGCCACGTCTCACACTGACACAGCGACAGAACCTTATGAGCAAGCGCCTGCCAGTGGCTCTGCGGACGCGGTGCGCCCCCGAAGTGCCGGTGCCATCCCTGTGGATGGTGTGTGTACTCGTGCCTCCGCTACCGTATAAAGTACGGAAGGTAATCGTACAGCTCTCGTTTCCTGCCCGAGGTGTCCCTCATTGATCTTCTGTCCCGCAGCGTATCTGCAGCCGTACGCATTGTCATGTTCCTCTCCCAATGGTCTATCGGTGGAAGCAATGTGCCAGTTGCCGTGAAAGGGCGCGCAATTACCAGCGCAGTCCCAAGCATAAGGTTCGGATGAGCCCTTCCCATTCACCATCAAACCTCTGATATCTTTTGTTTCTTCTTTCTTTTTCTTTTTTCTTTTGTGATAGGCCCTCGCCACAGAACATGGATTGGGGCCCGCAAGACCCATGATCAGGGGCGAGGATCAGGATTTGGTGGCATCTGGAGTTGTGCCAGTTCCGATTCCTAGTGGACTCAGACATACCACTGCGGTGAGTGCACCTCTCATTTGCACTTGTCATATGAGAATGTAACAAATCGCTCATGGCCTCTCACAGACGAGCCTTGCACCTGTTCGAGCGGACACCATCATGGGACACCCGACCCAAAATTTTGCTTGGGCGTACCAGGTGGCTTCACTTTTTGTTTCGGGTCCTGAATTAGCTAAAAAGAGCTAACCAGCTGTTTGAATTCTCACACCGGCTCCAGACCACATCGCTTTGCCCCCCGTATCAATGTCACAAGGATCTACTTGACGACTTCAGCTCCCGCCTCCATTCCTTCATCGACACTCAGGCATATCACTCTCATATGGGTTTCCCGGCCCTCCAAGTCCTGTTTGACTTCCATGGGGAGTACTCCATTGTTGCTGCAGACTATGACATAGCTGGCCGAAAAGCCGCAGTCGATGTCCGTGTGGATGGTATCGAGGACAGCGTTGCAAGCGTGACAGGGCTCACTTTTGGCCCTAAGAGCTTCTATGTTCGACCCTATGGCATCATAACACGCCTCTGCTGTTACAAGATGTTACACCCCCTTCCAGCAACATATGCACCTACTCCTGCCCCCCAGAATATACTTGGTGAGCTGGAGGTATTTGTTCTCCCAAATGTCTCCCACAGGTATTTTCCTGGAGAGAAGACCATTGTCCGTTTTCGGCTTTTCGGGTCAGAAATGTAATGGATTGCATCGCGGGCAATAGGTTCACGCGGTTGCAAATGTAATGGATTGCATTGCGGGCAATGCAGTCACATGTTTGGCAATGTAAAGCACTTTTTGGCCTCTGGAAAGGTCAATATCGCGTCGGAGGGGAATCTAAATAGACCAAAATTACTGGAATGATCAGGGCTATCAATTGCTGGTGCAATGGCTTGAAGTGAGGGCAATACAGTCATGTGTTTGAAAATGTAATGGATTGCGGTGCGGGCAATGGGGTCACGCGGTTGAAAATGTAGCTGCAGAAAAATCAAATCTCAACAATTTTCGGTCCACCAGTTAGTGCTGGCTAAAATTGGTCAATGGAAATTACATCCGCCCAATTTTACATGCAAATTACAGGGCAAAATACATAGTTTACATTAATACACACAGAACCCCTTCTGAGGTGACACGGATGGCGGACATTTGAGGATATCTCGTGAAGTGACAGCCGATGTTTACATGCTTTACAATTTTTTTTACAACCCGCTCAGGAAGAGCCATGGAAAATTTAACCGCCGGCGGCTCAACTGTTGTAATATTTTTCGCATCTGGGCAGGCAGTTCTGACTCCACAAGGCAATTTTGCTTTTTTCTCATTAAAAAGTGGAATGGGTACGGATTTCTCGTTCGAATTAGGTTCCTTACCATGGAATGAGTGCTCAGGAAGAGCCATGGAAAATTTAACCACTGGCGACTCAAGTGGTGTAATTAATATTTTCGCATCTGGCAGTTCTGACTCCACAACGCCATTTTGCTTTTTCTCATTCAAAAGCGTCATGGGTACGGATTTCTCGCTCGAATTAGGTTCCTTAGCATGGAATGAGTGCTCAGGAAGAGCCATGGAAAGTTAAACACCGGCGGCTCAAGTGGTGTAATATTTTCTGTATTTGGGCATGCAGTTCTGACTCCACAAGCCCATTTTGCTTTTTCCTCGTTCAAAAGTGGAATGGGTAGGGATTTCTCCTTCGAATTAGGTTCCTTGGAAGAGCCATGGAAAATTTAACCACCGGCGGCTCAACTGGTGTAATATTTTTCGCATCTGGGCAGGCAGTTCTGACTCCAAAAGGTCATTTTGCTTTTTCCTCGTTCAAAAGTGGAATGGGTACGAAATGGTGTAATATTTTTCACATCTGGGCAGGCATTTCTGACTCCGAAAGGCCATTTTGCTTTTTCTTTGTTCAAAAGTGGAATGGGTATGAATTTCTCGGTAGAATTACAGCTCTTTGCGGAACTTAGGGCGGACTTTTTTTTTTTTTTTTTCAACGGTTTCCAGCAGAATGGGCGCCACGGGCTCATCTTTGATCGGATTGCCTCGGGACTAGGTGCGTTGGATTTGCATTGAAAATACGCAGTCAATAGGATACCAGGATTTCTGATCCAATTACGTAGTGAGATTTCACCCGAAAAATCTTGGTTTCGCGCAAGTCACCTGTATCACTAGAAGTACTGCCCCGATTGGCCTAGTTTTTGGATATGTTATACATCTGGGGAGCCACTAGTCAACGCTAATGTTTACAGATGTCAATGTACTCAAATTCTCATGGAGAGCTCTACTTATTGTAGTGTCCGAATATCTGCCCGGCTAAAGTGTGCGCCAAATCACAATCACTCAGCATGCTGCCAATGTAAACAGGGCTTTGACTAGATAACATGCAAGAGTCTCTGGTACCAAAAAACTAGACCAATCGGGCCAGTACTTCCAATGCTACAGGTGACTTGTCTGAAACCAAGATTTTTCTCAAGAAATCTCATTACGTAATTGGATCAAAAAATCCCGGTCTTTGATTGACTGCAGCTTTCCAATGCAAAGCCAACGCAAATATTCCCGAGGCAATCTGATTCAAAATTGAGCCCATGGCGCCCGTTCTGCTGGAAACCGTTGAAAAAAAGAAAAAACTGTCCGCGCCTAGTAAGTTCCACAAAGAGCTGTAATTGAACAGAACAAGAACAGACAACGGCGGAGTTCTTCCTACGAACAAAGCGTCCAAAGGTGAGGAGAATTTTTTTTTTTTTTTTTTTTCAATGCTTTCGAGTGCATAACCAGCGTGACGAAGAAGAATTGGGACGGAATTTGTCGCAGGCTGCCGACAACACGAGCACACCAAAAACACACCCTTGATCATTTGCAGAGTCGAATCATGAGTTGTCACAGTTGTAACTTGCAGTGTTTCCGCTGGATCACAGATTTGCCGCCTCAACCCTCCCGGTGGTTCAATTGTCTGTGGACATTCTGGAGGACTGAAATCCTCAGGAGAAGTGTGAATCGAGCAAAACATCCATAACCATTCCACTTCTATGCGGAGAAAAAGCAAAATACGCTTGCGCACCCAAAATTGTCGGACAAAATTCAGAAAATATTCCACACCATAGGCCGCTGGTGGTTAATTTTTCTGTGGGCGTCCTGGAAGACTCATTCACCCAGAAGGAGTGTGACTCGAGCGAAACATCCCTAACCATTCCACTTCTGCATGGAGAGAAGCAAAATACGCTTACGCAACCAGAATTAGGCACATGCCCGTTGAAGCCGTGGCATCACATGCCCCTTTGCGATTAATCAAATCACTGCTCGAACTCGATTTTCTATCGAGACGCGCATTGATTAATCAAACTTTATATAGATTCTTCTTGGCGTTTAACTCTAAGTTTGCACCTAAACCGACGACGACTTCGGTCACTTCGATCAAATTATCTTTCGATGATTTTGTTTGATGGCTGCGGCTACACGGCTATGGACTGTCTTGTGCGATGGCGGTAATACGGTAGCAAGCTTGATGAGTAAATCAGAGTAAGAAAGATTAAGAGAAAGAATAGCCTTGATCTAAACAGTACAATACACCAGGCTGCCATTTGAAAGGCATGACCCCAATCCAAACAATAGAATACACTGGACTAGTCCGTAGGACGAAATCTATTCATTTGCCCTGAGGGGATTCTTTGGCTGGGGCATCTTATACACCGCCATTCGAAACAGATGTTTCTCAAATGTTTGCTGCCGAATGTTGAAAAAATGTTGCCTCAAATATTCCCATAACAGTACAAAGTCAATCCTTCAAGGCTTTTTCAAGAACCGTGTTCCAAGAATGTCCCCAGCCACTAAAGGTTACACAAAGCATGTTTTGTATCTGGCAGGCAATATTTGGGACTTGCAGACTTACAGCTGTTTGCGGAACTTAGGGCGCGGACGATTTTTTTCTGTTTTCAGCCATTTTGGGCAGAACAGCTGCCCCGACTTCAATTTTTGTCAGATTGCCTCGGGACATATCTCATTCTACTCGCAATGAAAATCCGCAGTCAATGGTCTCCTTGATCTTTTGTTTTGGTTTCCAAATAAAATTTTCACCCAAAGAATCCTGATTTCAGGCAGGACAGCTGCAGCATCAGCATTTCACCCCCGATTGCTCTAAATTTTTGATACGGTGGACTCCTATGTATTATCTAGTCAACAGACTACCTGGATAGTGAATATAACATCTAGTTATAATGGAGCGGTCAGGAAATACTGGGCCGATTTGAGCTCTCAATTGGCTGGCAATTTGTATAAGGACTTGGCATCACATTCACTATCCCGGTATTTTGTTGACTAGATAATACATAGAAGTCCACCGTATCAAAAACTTAGAGCAATCGGGGGAGAAATGCTGATGCTGCAGCTGTCCTGCCTGAAATCAGGATTTTTTGGGTGAAAAATTTGTTTGGAAACCAAAACAAAAGATCAAGGAGACCATTGACTGCGGATTTTCAGTGTGGGTAGAATGAGATATGTCCCGAGGCAATCTGACAAAAATTGAAGTCGGGGTAGCTGTTCTGCCCAAAATGGCTGAAAACAGAAAAAAATCGTCCGCGCCCTAAGTTCCGCAAATGGCTGTAACGTGTAATTCAACAATATCATTCAAGCCACACAATGACAATCGTGGGAAGTATTGGGTGATCCAGAGATCACTCACTGCTTGGACGAAGTCACCTTTTCGCCGTTTTTTAGTCTTTCTGCTGTGTTTTTATTCCCGGTCTGTATATTCACCAGCTCCTCGGTCTCAAGCTTTTCGCATCACGCCACTATAAACACCGTCGGGTCTCCCTGATCTACGTGGCAAATTTTGAACCAGGCCCGAGGTGTGTTACATTCTTCGACGAATCGAATGCTGGAGCCATTCGGGGGGATCCACACTTCTGCGACCTTCAAATGCGCATTAGGCGAGTTTCAGATCATCGGTTGATACATCCCATAGTTGAGACTCGATGGGCCGTGCTGAATCTGCAGATACGCTTCAACTTATGGATATGTAATCCGGTTCCATCTATTATACGCACCCGAATGTAATCAAGTTCTAGGGCCTGATCGACCCACTGTCACCCAGTGAAAATCCCCTCTGCCGAGATTTGCCGAATTTTGCCGCCATTTGCCCACATCAGACTCCCGTTTGCCAAAATTCGCCGCCAGCGGTCAATCTGCTGGAGATCTTTTGAAAACATCGTCAACTCAGCTGTATTGACTCTGTTTCACGATCCTTCGAAATCCGATACCGACTGAAATTTTCTCAAGTCCAAAGTCGACGTCAACGTCATCGATGCCTCGCTCACAAGAGAACGGGAAGGCGTCGGAGTTTGAAATGATTCCTGCTTCCTAGCACCACAATCTCCTTCCTCGCTTCCTCCCTATCTCGTTTGAACCTACTGATGCACACAACCTGAAATTCGGTCTACCTGCAGTAATTGTCTCTCTGTCTTTCTATTCTTCCACAATGAAATTGGAAAGAAACACAAGTGAGTCAGGTGCGAAGCGCCGGAGAGACGGAGCACTTGGTATTCAGTTGTTAATGTCAAATTTCAAAAAGGCCGAAGGCCCGACAAGTTTGGCCTTCAAGCTCTATAACTGTAATCCTTCTTCCAAGCTTCGATTTTCGGGAAGCGACAGGGCGCCTCAGATTACAATCAGACTCCCACATAAAGGTACTGCATGTTGTGGTATGGGTAAGAACAGAAGTCAAATGCATAAAAAATGATGAATAAATTTTCAGGAAAGAGGATTGTCATGTCCGAGCCCGCAGTTGTCGTCCTCGTCGTCAAGCTTGAGCTCGGCTCCCTCGGGTCCAGAATGGACGCTCATGGCTCGCACTTCCTCTTCCTCTGCCTCATCATTGTCCCACCCTTTGCGCCCGTCGTTCTCGAGCTGGGCGTCCGCGTCCGCCGAATGCGCCCTACGCAACCGCTCTTCGGCATCGCCGTCTGCTGTCCCTTCCCTTGAGTCCTTTCCTTCCTTTTCGGCGCCATCCGAAAGCGCGGATACGGCGCTGCGGGCGTCATCGCTCAATCGCTTCCCCACCTTGTCTCTGGGTGCATCCCTTTCTTGCCCTCCTCCTTGTCTTTCCGCATGTCCTCAACGGAGTATGTAAGTGTGTGCTCCTGCAACCTGCACACAACTTCCATTGAAACGCCCGAGTCCGCGTTGTCGCCTTCCAATACGCCATTAGTTCCCCCCTTCCGCACCTCGCCGAAGTCGCCGGAATCACCTTTGGTATCCATTACTTAAACACGAAGAACAAGATAGCTGAACTGTACCATGCGCAAGGTCGGTGGTTCGTGCGTCTGTGGTCCATCACCGTTTCCGATCTCGATGCGATGACCCTTAGCGATGACCCTTATACTCGTTATCACCAAAAGTAACCGGAAAGGGTGTATCTCCGCAGTATCGCCCAACTCTTGGCACTTTTTTGATCGGTAATTGACAAAGGGGCATACCTCAACATGGGACACCAGAAATTACCATCTGGTCTACTTTCGTTGCTGCGAAAATCAAAATTTACAGCCCTTTGCGGAACATAGGGCGCGGCCAAATTTTTCCCATTTTGGGACATTTTTGATCTTTTCGACCTTTTCCCTCACTGCGTGCTCAATTCTGAATGTATCATTCTGAAAACTATATGAGCGGAACCGCAAGGAAATTCTGGAGGTCCTCTCGTGCTTCAATTTTTTTTATTCGGCTTATAAAAAATGTACTCTAATATAATCATGTTTATATGGAAATCTCCTCCCACAGGGGGAGTTGGGAATATATTGTTTTGGGGTCTCATTAGGGCATATCTACAAGTATTTCTGAGGTCACCTCGTCGCCGGATTTTATCTGTGGGTCCTATACCATGTGAACAATGTAATTGAATCCAACAAAAACACCCACTTCTCAGACACAATGCTCTGGCATATTCTGGTCCCAGGTGAGCGTGATACTCGCTGGGTGCTCATCCTGTAGTGTTTTGAAGAGACTCCACGACTCACATTGGTTATACAAGTCCCCGTCCCCGTAGGCGACGCGATTCAATATGCACATATACTGTCACGTGATGGAAATACGGGCATATTGAATCGTGTTGCCTACGGGAACGGGGACTTGGATAACGAACATGAGTCGTGGAGTCTCTTTCAAACACCACAGGACGAGCACCCAATGAGTATCACGCTCACCTGGGACCAGAATATGCCAGAGCATTGTGTCTGAGAAGTGGGTGTTTTTGTTGGATTCAATTACATTGTTCACATGGTATAGGACCCACAGATAAAATCCGGCGACGAGGTGACCTCAGAAATACTTGTAGATATGCCCTAATGAGACCCCAAAACAATATATTCCCAACTCCCCCTGTGGGAGGAGATTTCCATATAAACATGATTATATTAGAGTACATTTTTTATAAGCCGAATAAAAAAAATTGAGGCACGAGAGGACCTCCAGAATTTCCTTGCGGTTCCGCTCATATAGTTTCCAGAATGATACATTCAGAATTGAGCACGCAGTGAGGGAAAAGGTCGAAAAGATCAAAAATGTCCCAAAATGGGAAAAAATTTGGCCGCGCCCTATGTTCCGCAAAGGGCTGTAATTGAATTGAATCAGATGGTTTGCAGGGCATATCACAGGCAAAAATGCTCGGATTTGACTGGCGACTTGTTTTCTGGAATGCTGGCTAAATTCTGGGTAGGATTGTCCCCAAGACCAGTGGGTTCGGAGCCGTATTGAGCGAGCCATGCTCGGATTTGAATGCCAACTTGTTTTCTGGAGTGCTAGCTAAATTCTGGGTAGGATTGTCCCCAAGACCAATGGGTTTTGGGCATTAATTGAATTGAATCAAATGGTTTGCAGGGCATAGCGCACGCAAAAATGCTCGGATTTGAATGCCGACTTGTTTTCTGGAATGCTGGCTAAATTCTGGGTAGGATTGTCCCCAAGACCAATGGGTTTGGGGCATTACTTGAATTGAATCAAATGGTTTGCAGGGCATAGCACACGCAAAAATGCTCGGACTTAAATGCCGACTTGTTTTCTGGAATGCTGGCTAAATTCTGGGTAGGATTGTCCCCAAGACCAATGGGTTTGGGGCATTACTTGAATTGAATCAAATGGTTTGCAGGGCATAGCACACGCAAAAATGCTCGGACTTAAATGCCAACTTGTTTTCTGGAATGCTGGCCAAATTCTGGGTAGTATTGCCCCCAAGACCAGGCATTGACAAAGGGGTTAGTTTTATTTTGATGAAGTGCCACTGGGGGCGCACTGTTCAGCAATGCTCCAGGTCGATTCCCGTTTGCGACACAACTTTCCGGAAGATAAGGGCTGCAAATGACGGTGGAACAGCATCGCGGAGTGGGAGTGAAGCTTGAAGCATGCTTGCATGCGCTTCCAGCTTGCTTGAAATGACTGCATCGCCATGTAGCCGCACAAAAGAGACCACCTGCACCTTTCATTTCACTGGCAATTGAGAACGAACTACCACGGTTATAACAACAGCCTGGATTACATCCCGTTTAGTGTTTTGATAGTCCAAACCACGGTAGGATTGGCTACGAAGCTCCGAAAGATAAACGGTATCTTGGGAGTGCAGCATGCAGGCACACAAGAGGCGTTCGATCTCGTTATCAGACCCACTTTGATGGGCACGTGAGACCCCCCCGGTACCAAATATTTGGTCTCCATCAAACACTCATCCACAAGCTTTTACCCCTCCATCGGCACATACAAAATTGTAGTGCAGCTTTACACAGTCTAGATTAGCTCCCTCTATGGTAGAACAGGTTGCAAGTCTCCAAATATGCTCCACTGAGTGAGACAGGCATTCCTGCCAAATTGGGATGTAAATCCGATGATGCCTCAGTTTAGACCAAACTCCTCAGGAAAATCTTCATACCTCCCAAATAGCCTTGTGCTTGGTTCAAAATGTCCATGAACACTCTCCAATGAATGTATTTGCCTGAGGTCGGCATAAACTGAGTCACGTGCCCGTCAGAGTAGGCTGGATAACGAGATCGAACGCCCCTTGCGGGCATAAAAGTACGGGAGAGTCCGAAGGGTTGTGTCTAGGTGACTTTTTGTACACTGGATGCTCTGGAATATCGATTCAGTTAAAAGGTCTGGTTCTGAACGCGTCGGCGTACGGCAAAGCAGAAGTCTGGCCATTGTTCTTACGAATATTGACAACCATAGTTCCCTGGGAAATGTGAGCTCAATGACAGATGAAGAAGTATTTGCACTCACGTCCCCCGTACGAGCTGCCTGTTGTACCGTCCCATATACCGTCTGCCCGGCGCCATTCCTGTAAAACACTCGGGTCCCGGGCTAGGTAAAGAAGCTGGAATATTAACAGAGTAGGCGGTAACTCACCGGGAACATATTCATAGCCAAAATAGTAGGAAAGGTGGCTGCAATTGCAGCTGGATGTAAGTATGTTGCTTTCTTTCCGAAGGCTAGACTTTGAAGAGCATCCTTCTTGAAGAGTTTATAAGGGTCGAGGAAACATGTCCCAGTCAGAGAGAGAAACTATGCCTTTTGATTCGGGCCGAGGTTCCAGCACTGCCACACCCGATATGGAGAGTTCCGTTGTTGAGTTGTCGCATTGGTTGGAAAGGTCACGCATCACACCCCTGTCGACGCTAGTGTCCCGCCTCTGCGTGCCGAGAGTCATCTTGGTGAGCTGCGAAGCAACGGAACGAGGCTCCCGTTGCCGATTATTCAGCATTGTGGGGGTCTGTCGGTGGGGAAGAGGACACACTTACCGGTTTTAGGCGCCCGTGGCAAAAAAAAAATTTGTGCTAGAAATGGGATTGGAGGATAAGAAAAAGAAGGGAGAAAAAAGAAAAAAAAAAAAAAAAAAATTGAGCGGAGTGATGGAAAGAGACTGTGATACATACAGGTCCGTTATCCGGGGGCTGGTGGACGGGGCGACCGAAGAGCATCGCCTGGAGAAGAACGGGGTTCTTCCGGATGTAGATCTATTGAATGAATGGTTGGATTTCTCTGAATTTGCTGCAACCAATTAAATAAATAAATAAAGGTTTACAAATTCCCTAGAAATCCGCCAAAATTCCCTGGTGCAAAGCCTAGTCCGCTAGCAACGTCTTGTGCAGCTTTTGCAGTATCACAATGTGTATTTAATCTAGACTAGCAGTTTGCCCGTGCTTCGCTACGGAAGAATAATCAGTCTTAAATTTGTTTCTGTCCATATTTGAAAGATTCTGTGAGAAATAATACAGCCAAACATTCTTTTTTTTGCCCTCCGTGATTCTGGCTTCATCTCCCTCAATTCTCCAGTCAGCATATCCCACAGGTCTCGCAAGGCACGGTGCAATATTCTTTTGCCTATTGACCTGGCTTTACACCAAAGTCCTTCGGTGCCTCCTCCGGCCGCAGAAACAATCCCAGCAATATTCCGACGACGTGTAAGTTTGCAAGTGTACATTCTCGACGTATTGCTCTTGTGGCTCGCAGATGGACACGGAGGCTGCCTGTACGATGTGGTGTGGTCGAGAGGGTCTAGCTTGGTTTGGTAGTATTAGGTTCGCATGTTGTAGCTTAGTCATACATTGGGTTTTCTTCCTCTGCTTCCACCCTCCCGCTGCGAGCCCTACTGGCTCATCTCCCCCGAGAGGCCCCAGGCCCTCTCCAACGAGCTCGGTGCTGCCTTCATAAATGGGTGGTCAGGGAATGCAGCGAAAGTCGGAAAGTGACACACCTCGCGCGGATACGATAGGGCATCATGTACTGAACCTGTCGGGTGAGGTATCCGGAATAGGCAGTGATTTGGAAGCATTCACATACCATAGTAAATTTGTGCGGTCCTATTTGCGGCGGATGTACCTCCTTATCGTAGACTCTGCGAATGGTCTGACGTTCACACAAAACTACATTTCCTCCCACAATCAGGGGCACCAATCCTGATGACCCTGGATGTGATGGAATCTTGAACACCGCCATGAGGTTGCTCTTCCATCGCTTCCCACAATCAGGGACAAGCCGACCTTCTAAATTCGTCGTCTCCCTTTGTGCTCCCTTTGGTTAGCAAATGGCATCATAGACTCTGTCAGGCCTCGATGTTCCAATGTGAGCCCGTTGATGCGAAAAGACTTGAACCGGTCGCGGGTGGCGCCGCTGGTCGGCCCTACCTGCAATCCGATCAACCGCAAGGGAATTTGATGGTGCCGTCGTGGGAAGATGGATGTCACAGTAAATCAAGGCGGCAGCGACAATGGCGGTAACCCTGGTTTCTGGGTAAACTGGAGATCACCGGGCCTGTCATGGGATCGAACCCGGTCCATACCATTCGCAAGTAAGTTTACAATCTTACTAAAACGTTGCCCACCCTAAGTTCTGAAAAGGGCTGTAAATATGGTGTACAGGGGCCTCCCACATTTTGAGCGCAGTCGGGGGAGGCCATCTACTGTAATTCGACCCCCAAAACGAGTCCGCGATCACAATCAGTTCGCGATCAAATGCATACTGGCCGTGTTCCGCACATTTTAGTGAACATACTGGAATTGAAATATCACTTGCATCCAGCTAAAGACTTACGACGCGTCGCCGGCATCGGGGACGCGTGGTAAGTCCCACCACAATGGATATGTCATTGACGGTCCCATCAGTATCTGCGCGGATGTGCAGGCTGGGGGCACACCATATATTAGGCTAATAAACCCTACGCAGACCTCTTGACCTTGTCCATCATTTCCAGAGCCAGAATAGACATGATACAACACATATTCTACATTTCTGCTGCTTTTGCTGTATCTGGAACCTAAATTTATCCATTGCTCATACACATATACTGGGAATGGCCTCGGGAGTATGCCCTATTATTTTGGCGAATTTACAGCTATTGTCTAGACAAGTTGGGCGGGAGCAGCGGGGGTACTGATGGGAGTGATGGCGCCGGGGGAGCGCCTCGCGCCGTCGCCGGCCTTTGATGGCCGCGTCAAGCGGATTATTTGATGGAGACTCAGTGATAGCGATAATAATTATCGCTAAGACAATTCTTCAATTGAGCCCTCAGATGCAATCATTGCACTGCACACAGTACGCCCTAACTCACATTTCGGAACTCTCTTCTTCCTGGTATGTTCGCCACCGCGTAATCTCCGCACATCTGGAGCTGTCCCTACTCTGCGCCTTCTTCCGGCAGATTGTTCAATTTATCGAACTTGATGGTGTTACGACTGACATGGGCGTGGTCGGGATTTTTGCCCAATAGCCGCCCTCTTTGATAGCCCAGTTGTTGGCTCCGGCCCACACAGTGGCGAACACAACTCCGACGATCATGACGTAGCCGTTTACTATCATCATGATTGAACATTCGTTGAACCACTCCTCCTCGGATTGTCCTTTGGTTGGTCCCTGGAAGACTACGCCGACTTGAAAGATTTGTAGGATGCAAGGAAAAACGAAGTTAGAGACTGCTATTAACCACACGATACGCATTCGTTGAGCCACTGTACATGTTCCGCTGAGTTCGGCCCCCAAATTTAGGGCTCGGCTGACATACATACCCTTGAAATTTTCATTTCTATTCTTCCTTCGTTGAACGTCCATGGTCCACCAGCGGTAGAGGAACGCTCCAGAAACATAGCTATGATTAAACCCCATATTGATTAGTGCAATGACCCTGTGGGGAGGAACTCACACATTGGTAACAAGTTGAAGCATCCATTCAACCTTGGAAAATGGAAGATGGTTCCAGTCGATAACAAAATTCCAGGAACGGGTGGAAACCACCCAAATGGCGACCATCATGTTGATGACACGGGCGACGTTAAGAGCGGTGGGTAGGGGTAACAAAAAGCGAAGGGAACGAGGATGGTAAACCGCCACTATTCTGAGCAGAAGAATGGCCTCGACCGGAATGGGGGAGAATAGAAGCATTAGATTGAGCACGGCAGTATATACTCTGTGAGTGACTTCGGGGGCGAGAATGGTCTGTGCCTGCATAGAGAAGATAAATTTGGTGAGGGGATGTGGAATAAAAGTCTGACATAAAGATGAGCGAGCATAAAACCCTCAATGCATCCAAGCAGGACGGATGTTGCGCCGAGATAGAACACGGGCCTTTTGCGGGACTCCCTCGTCGAGAAAAAGAACAATAGCCCCAATAAGCAGAGCATAAACGAACCGAATATTGTGCCGAGTATGATAGATCCGATACCCCCTGAGAAGTCCGCGTTGTCTAAGACGATCCGAGACTCAAGCATCATCATATATTCTTATACGTAGTATCCTGAAGATTTCGCTTTTATTTTGCCACGGCTCCCAGATGCCGCGAGAGCATTCAGGAAATGGACAAACCGGCAACCATGACAGCAACCACATGACGGTCGCGTCGCGTCGTTTTTTATTTCGATTGGGCTGAGAAACACATTTGGCGCCTTATCACCATTCAATGTGTAAAAACATATCAGGAATTATTTGAATTGTTTCGTTGTCCTGGCAAACAGTTTAGTGGCAAAAATATCACTTCTTCGTAAAGTCTTCTGGTAATTGTTTCTCGTTGATAAGCCATGTAAACAAGTACAGATCTCAACATTGTATTCAGCATGATATGAGCGTACCATTGTACAATTTCTGGAAGTGCTTGACACAAATATCTATAACGTTGTTCCATTGGTCGGATGTTGGTTCAAACGGCCCAGGGAACATCATGAGAAGGATGGTTTCCTCTCTCAGGTTGCGAATGTGCCGCGGATTGTTGCAAATTGTCGCGTAGAGAGCACCAGTTGAATGGCAGCCATTTTTTGCGGCCTGAAACCTATTGCGAAATGTGTAGAGCGTTGAGTGACAACTAGTGAAGGGCACGGGTTCGGGTGAACCCGTCGGGTTTTCGGGTCGGGTCGGGCGGGTACGGGTCGCGGGTCAGCAGTTTTCCAGACCCGAACCCGCGGGTACCCGTGACCTATGGGTCACTATACCCTAATTTATGTACATTCTTTGATATCTGTCCGCACGACGGCATTGGAGGGCTTGGCGCTGTCAAAGAGGGAGACGCGGCGGAAACGCGGGGACGTGGACCACTCCGCGAGCCAGCGGGCCTTGAATTCCTTGGCGCCAGCTTCGATTGCCGCTGCCTTGCTCGTTGGGAGGGGGAACCAGTGTCCTGACCTAAAACTCCGTGCATACGATTTTGGTGGCCAAGCAAATTCCAAAATTTTTGTTAGATCTCAGAATACTACAAGGGTGTCGAACTGACTCTCTGAGCAAAGTCCAGCAGATTTAACCCAGAAAGAATCGAGAAAAGGGCGGGGCAAGCGCCGAACCAGTTTTTGCTGACCTCCAACAAGGCCCGGGCTGCAAATTATTGCATTGTACCCTGCTCGCCGCCTTCGGGTTTCGACCCGGTTACACAATTCAACCAAATATGGTATCGCCGCGCCGATCATTCCTCTTGCTCTCCTGCTCTAAGAATCCGATTCATTTCACTTACATAGGTGCGCTCAGAGTACGATTCTGCAGCCGGCTGCAGAATCAGAAGGTCACCATTGTCACAATGTTTGTCCCAACCCATTTCGGGTCTAATTGGGTACCACGCGTACTTACATCGATAAACCCTTGCGAAGCACAATAAAACACCACCATTATCACCGTGATGCCCCTGATACCACTCTTCTCCCCCTGCTTCACCCATGGGCCAAGAAACTGTGCTTTTCCAAGGCACCAAATCCTATCTAAAACATGATTCTCCACGACTTACTGACACCTCCCTTCGACGACGACGAAGATGGAGACAATAATGATGATGATGGGTAATTCCAATGAGGCAGATTTTTGGCTCGAATGTCTGAACTTTTTGTTGTTCAGCGTGCGACTCGCGCCACACGCAGTGCTGGCAATCACCTGTGACACGTTTCCACATGAACAGTCGAGCCCCGACCGACTAGTAGATTCTTTCTTTCGGCGCGGTGAGGAACGTTGGGACAGTAATCCGGACAAATCTGTTGTTGAAAACCGTGTAGGGACCGGCATGGATCATCCGGATGATCATCCGGATGAAATCCGCGGATAATTTCAAAGTCCGCCATCCGCGGATAATATCCGCACGGTACGGATCCATCCACGGATGGCTCACTCTGCTAGTCCCTAAAGTCAATACAAGGTCTTTCAAGTTCTAGAGAATACCACGAATATATATTCGCGAATATGAATATTCACCAAAACCTCAAAACTGATATTCGCATTCGTACGAATATTGATGGCAAATATTCGTCGCTTAGTCAGCAATATTCGCAAATATTCGTGAATATGAATACTCAGCAAATACATTGAGAATTCCGGGGTTTAGCAGCCACCAATGAGTTGCTGAGAGCACTTTTATGCTATCTTGTGAGTTTAAACATTGTCAAAGACTCATACAAGCCCTTGTCTTGCATGTTCAACCATTTGATTGACCATCACACTTGCCGTGTTCAACCTGTCAAGCAGTCGTCAAAGTAAAGATGTCTCTATAGTGGTTGGTTTGTATATGAATTAGAGATCTAGTTGGTGTAAATGAAGTATGTTCTGGTTCCAGAGAGGAGATGTGTTAAACAGACCCAAATTTACCATGCTTGATTGAAACTTTGGCTGTGTATTACAGCTGCGAATATTCGCGAATATCAACTTTCCTGAAAACTGATATTCGCATTCGCACGAATAGCACAGCCACAGCCATTCGCGAATATAAGTATTTATTATTCGCGAATGTATACTCGCGAATATTCGCGATATCTGGTATTCGTGGTATTCTCTACTTTCAACTCATATCTTTGGCACAGGGCCTCTCTGGCTTTTCCCCTGGCCTTTACCATGTACTAAATCTTATCATTCAAATAATATTGTGGCTTCATACGCAACCCCGAACCGGAAGTCAAGACTTAAACACGAATTAAATTCAAATATTTAAATGCCGCGCCACGGAAAATTAACACCTCGGTGCGACTGCGCGACGTGTTGCACGCCACTACCACTCGAAACGACCAAGCAGACGAAAACTTCTCCGTCGCGGCCCGCGCGCGGCGCTTCGACAGATGTATCCATCCACCGCAACTGGTGTGTGTACAGTGCCCATACTGGTCGTTTGCAGACCACGTCCGGGAGTTTCATGGAGAATAGAAGGAAGGTCGACGTCACGGTAGCATTGCGCGTCGCGATTGTGCCATCGGTACTACAACAGTAAATATGATGCCAGGTTTCAATCTAGTGGTCAGGAAATATTGGGTAGATTTGATCTCTCAATCAGCCTGCTGTTCAATATGGGAACCCGGCATGATATTTACTATCCCGGTATTCCAGGAACTGGAATATACATGGAAGTCCACCATATCAAAAATCTAGGGCAATCGGGGGTGAAATACTGATGCCCCAGCTGTCCTCCCCGGAAATGTCCCAAAATATGCTTACCTCCTCTTGGGAGTGAGGGAAATGCGGCGTGCGTCGAGATCCCAAATGCCGAAAAATTGCGCGTTCCATTACACATACAGTGAATCTTTGAATCACTCTTTGAGGACCGGTACATCCCAGAGTTGGAGTGGGGGCATGGGGACTGAACAGCGTCAAAAGCGCTTTCAAGAGCTTCAATGATGGTAGTGGAATGGACCGAGGAATCGATATCGGCGTTACCAACAATCGAAGCGCCAGGTTGTTGACGAGATAGAGACGTTCTTCAAACTGCCGCAGGAGGACTTTGAAACCTGTGATCCCATCGCATGGTGGTTCGCGCGGCGATTCCAATTAAAACGGGACTAATATTATTTCTGAAAGTTCCGCCGTCGCCGTTGAGCGCATATTTTCCAGTGGCCAGGATACAATCTCCCTCCGCCACGCAAACTTGTTCACATAGACCATCAGAACCCTGATGATTGTCAAGCAGCATCTCAAACTGGCGCGTACAGCGATTGACGAACTGAGTGCAATGTAGTGTTGTCGTACATTTCTATTCTCTCATATTTGCCGATATACTTTTGCTCCCTTCGTTTTCACTATATATATTCGACTCAGCCCTCTTCAATTTGAGTCTTGTGTGAATACCACAACAAAATCAATGACTTTGGAAAAAAAAAATTGGGTGCCGTCTGACCGCTGCGGCCGTCTTTTTTACTGTCCCGCCCCGCTCCGGAAGCGAAAAGACGGCCGCTATTTTGGCGGGCCGTTACCGTCTCGGTTTAGGCGGGCTGTCTGCCATTAAAACGCTAGCGGCCCGTAATTTCGAGGACCTGTTCCAAGCATGTCCTTTAATTACCCCCCCTTGGAGGGCGAGTCTAACAGTTTTTGTATCGCGTTTGAGATTTATTCTCGAGAACTGCACCCTGGTCCGTTGCTGGAATCGGTCAGCACGTAGCCACCCTTATCCAAGTACCCAACGCGTATATACGTCTGTCAATGATCTACAATGGGCCCGATGTCCTTAGTGTAGGGGGCAGAATTGTTTTGGGGAAATTAAGCCGGGCAGATTGGCAGGTTGGCAGGCAGAATTGCGGCAGAATCCGGCAGAATTGGTAGGTTGATTGGTGCATTTTTCCCCGATTCACTGCATAAATTGAGATTATGGTGCTAAGAAAATTATCTACTGATGAGATCCTGCACGCTACAGCGCCCAGCAACTTCTTCTCCCACAATGTCATCCTCCCCTATTCCGGCCATTTCTCCCCGCTCAATGCGTGCAAGTTCCGCAAAATCAACAATGTGATCCGCAACAACAGAGCCCTGATCAATTCGGGCCGTAGCAGGAGCATTCGGGCGGTTCCCACTGTCTGCAAGATACTGAGGAAGAAAATCATCTCGGCGCCCAATGCTGGCTCCAGGGATATTATCGTCGTCGCCGCAGTATTTGCACTTCCAATTATACGCCCGGACCTACCAGCCTTTTTTTCGAGGCGCATGAAATGGTTGCTGTGGAGGGTAGGAGTCTTTCGGCCAGCTCCCAAGGCTTCAGACATGGGGGGAAATTAGAATAATAGAACCAAGAGTGATGGGCAAGAAAAGGCTGCGGCTGATCGCATTTTGATTCCGCTGCTTCGCTTAGTCTGCCGGCTTCTGCCGAACTCAATTCAGCCATTCTGCCTGCCGTTCTGCGATTTTGCCCGGCAGAATGGCACACTTCTGCCAACAACACTAGATGACCTGCTATGCGTCAATTAAAGTGGATGGCTGCTCAACAACGGGGAAGACACAAGAAAAAACTGGTGTTGAAGATCAAATCAAACTCCGCCATCACGTCCGGCAAGTGCCGAGATCCCTCCAACTTCAGTGTAAATTGCTGATTCCAATTAGCATTCGAAGCAAAACGTCGAGAACTCATAATGTATAAAGCCCATTCCCTCTGAAATCCATCAACATATACAATTGGAACAACGGAGAACTTCTAGATGATGAAGTTTTACGGGTGTCACAGATCCTTGACTCGGAATGAAGTCCCAGACTGAGTGGACTCGCATCGTCGGGGCGCATCGGGAGCATCAGTGTCATGCGGAAGGGTCAGAGGGAGGTCCTGTACGGGTTCAGCAAGTTATAGGAGAAGGCGAGGCTACGTACCGAGCCCAATGCCATCCGTCCTGGTCATTGTTGTTGGGTCATGGCGGTAGCGATGTCCGATGCTGGCGTCACTGTGAGGAGAAACAAGCCTGCATCTGACAGTAAGCATGCACAGGGGCCGGAACAAGGGGGTGGAGACTTGCCTTGGGTGGCGCTGACCATAGGCCAGATCGTCAGCGTGTCGCCAGAGACAAGTACCGGTGATCATCGACATCGACGTGATCGAAGACGAGCGGAGCAAAGGGACGGAGGACTGGTGGCGAGCCTTAGGACCCGTAGCACCGTGGCCCTGCAGGTGCAACGTAGAAGTGGATGTCAATATGGTCGTAGCTCGAGGGCGCGCAATTGCGTACATATCACCTCGAAGAGTTTATAAAAGCCGTCGGAGTGAAATGAGGCGCGGGCACCACGTATGGGACTGTACAGAGGAGGATTGGGGCGAAACTGAACGACTTCAAGTAGAGGAAAGTGAGGGGAAAGGAAGAAAGGTGTTTGAGGATGTTGTGACTCCATCAAAACGAACCATCTTTCGCGATCACGTGGGGATTTTGATCCGACGGACTCGGTGTGGACTGAGAAATATTTTGGCGACGTTCCGCCACCAGAAGATAAGTACCCTTGAATCTGGCATCAGGAAACCCTCCCAAGGTAATTTAGCCAAATTTACCCCGATTATCTTACCTCAACGTAAGTTCACCTAATTATACAAAATGGCGTGAAGTTTCACAAAGTTTCGGCTAAGTTCATCAAATTTGATCGTTCGGGAAATATTTACGACAACTTCAGAGAAGTTTTCGGGACTTTCAAGACCTTTATAGTATAGTTTACCACTAGTTTACCTGGACGCACTAGAACGGTGACCATGCATGTGCATTCAAGTTCGCGCCAATGCATGATGATGGTGTACATTAGCATGATCTTTTTGGTTGACTACTTACATAAGTACATTTCAGAACGGTGTCAAGGGACACCTTGTTCTAGGCCCACTCTCGATGAGCATTCACATTGACTGTACGCCGTTGAATTTTCATCAATTTCTGCCTCGGAACAATTTCCGTGGATCCGCTATCTTCGGTTGGACATATCTCCTCTGCCCGCGAGCGCAGCGAGCGACTGCCCTAAACGTCTGGTAACGAGACTACATACCTGCGTAAGGTGGAGAGCGTGGGAACCCCGCACCTTTATGTAAGCCGTGACAAAGCGTGACGTGACCGTCCAAATCTTGAGGTCGAGAACAAAAATTCCATAAATCCGCACCAAAAAATGTAATTCATCACTCCTCTTTTTTTTCCATGGGAGCTCCCATGCCCGCGCATTGCGCAGGCCGAAAAAATGAATTTTGGGGCTACCGATAGCCCATTTTGCCAGCCCAGCTGTACAGTACCCCCTCCACAGGCTAGCCATGATATCCCGGCATAACGTGGGCCAAAAATTGAATTCTAGGGGGGCCGGCAGGAGATTTTGACAGCTCCTCGCTGGCCACAGCAAAAAATGGATTTTGGGGCTGCTGGCAGCCCATTTTGCAGGCCCACCAGCTCAATGCCTCCTCTATAGCCTAGCATGATACCCACACATAGCATAGGCCAAAATATTGGATGCTAGGATGCCTAGTAGCCTATTTTGACAGCTGCTCACTGGCTGCGGCAAAAAATGGATTTTGGGGCTGCTGGCAGGATATTTTGTAACCCATTACTTGCTGTGAAACAGATCACCTTCCACAATATGAGGCGCCGGGATGGTCGGGCCGGTCATGTGATCGATTACATAATTGTCCAAATGCTCCATTCCGGGTGAAAGTTTGGGATTTGAGATTCACGGCATCACCTGCTTTCGGTCAGCGGCAGCATCCACGGCGGCACTCGATCGGAGCTTGAAGCGGAAGTGACGGTCACGGGTGACCCAAACCGCGCGCGCTCTTTATCTCTACCTCGCCCTTCGCGTACCCCCCTCCCAACACCCTCCGAACATGATTCCGTGCCCGTCGCTTACGCACGATAATAACAAATGCCCCCTTTGCTGGACACACCTTAGCATCCGCCTCTGTGAGAAACTTGGCCCGAACTACAAGAAGTGCTTCCTCCTCGTGCGTATCCCGTCGTTTGAGTACTCGCCCAAGCCAATATGCTCTCAAGTGCACAAATAACGACCTGCATCCCAACCAGAAGCCCTACTGGCACTTTTGGAGCCGTTACGACAGTGATCTGTGTCAAAATGGGCGCCAGCCGTCTTCACATCCCCCGCAGCAAACTCAAGACCACAGTGCTTCTCGGCTGCTTTCTGGCTCTTCCTCTCCATCGCTACTTGCCCCTCTGCTGCCCGCCTCACAAGAACCTGCCCGCCGCTGGAAGGAGAAGGAGGTCCTCTGCTGGGAAAATGGATGCAAGTCGAGCCGAGTTGCTCTTAAGTGCATGTCGCAGCGGTGCAAGGAGCACTGCATCGTCCTCAACAACGGCACCTGCCCCGTATCCAAACACCATCCCTCCGAGATGTCGAATCGCCAGAGGCGTAAAGCCGAGATCACCCGGCCTATCTCGAGGCGCCCTCGTACGCAAGATCCGCACTGGAATTCTGACTTCCAGGACATGCTCCAAGATATTGGCGATAGCGCGTCTTTCTCGTGGGAGCATGGCCCCGCTCTGCAGCGTGCGCAGATTGACCAGCCGGCGCGCGATCTGGATCAAGCTCTACGCTCTTCATCATCTCGTCTCGTCTCGTCTCCACCCTCTCCTCCCTCTCCTTCCTCTGCCCTCTTTCATCCCTCCCCAGAACTAGACGAACGCGAGGCCAGTGAGCTCCGTCTCGCCATGGCGCTATCCCTTGCGGCGGCAGCTTCAACAGGAGCGTCATTCTTAAGGACATCCCAGCAAGTGTCGATTTGCGGCAAGGGTATCTCTGTAGCTTCTGAGAGGAAGGACGCAACAGAGGGAGGCAGTACATCCGGCGCGCATTCAGTGGATACACGCGACGGTTGACAGAGGATAATGTCATTCTTCAGGCATGCAGCAAGTCTGAGAAACTGGAGGACCTGTTGCAGCCAAAGCTGCTCGAGGATCGGGTGCGTCTGAAGCGCCGCAAAGACTGGCATGGTGTGTGAAAAGAAGCAATCTTCATTGACGTACTACAAGTTTATACAAGTTTATAGGAGAGGGCGATGGCGACTCCATGTCGTGGGCCTGCGCTTGAATCCTCGACTTTGTTGGCGATGTCTAGGGATGTGCAAAAGACGGTGGAGGAGAGTGTACGACGCTGACATCATCCCGCGGATATTTCCGAGACTCACTAAAATTCAAGGTCCGCTATACTTCGGGTTTCTACGTAACCCCTTGCCGCCGCTGCCGCCGTGACGGCGCCGTCCCGATCACGCCGCCATTCCCATTTCCCAAATGCTCTCCATTCCGGTTGACCAAAATCGCACCAGATGGATGGAAAGTGCTGTAGGAACATATTTCCCAAAAAAGGAAAGAAGTGCTTATAACTTTGGACTGGTGTCCTTTTTGAAGATTCTACTTCCTAGGAAGTGTTAACATTGTTAATAGGCACATTTCCTAGCCTCTATAATATTTCATTGAAGGTGTGTTGTATAGTTATAACAGTGTCACAAAATAGCTTACATAAAGGTGCGGGGTTCCCACTTAGAATGGACTTACATAGTAGAAACAATTGAGCGAGCCGCATCTGTCATGTAAAAAGTTTGCCGATCGGAAGAAGTACCGGCACATCAACACCGCCCGTTGACAACACAACCAAATGTTGATCTTGCCACGTCGTCTTCTTTCTTCCCTTCCCCCACCTTCGTCGTGTCCTCCCTGAGCCAATTCATCGATGTGGCGTCGTCAGATAGCCCCCTTCCGTGGCACCCCTCCCAAACCCTCCTTCACAAGACCTCATTCCCGCCGAGTTTAGTTACCACCACTGATACTCCCGCAACTTGGATCCTACCAGCAGGCCACCCACCAACTCGAATGCCCCTCAACCATCAACCACCTTCAACCTGCGAAGTTCGGCCACGTCGATATCTCCCTCGAAGCGTCAAATCACTGGTGCCATCGATTACCGTCTCCAATCGCTGTCCTATTCTGTCGTCATCGGCTACCCCTCGGTGTGATCTGTCGCCGGCGGCCGCCGCGTCCCCCGGTCTGATCTGTCGCCGCGTCCCCTCTTTATCCCCACCACTTGTTTGGCACGGTACTTGTCTCTTCATTCCCCCCCATCAACTTGCGTCTCCCTACTACACTGTCCGTCCGTCCGAAGTCCATCAAGATGTCAAAACAAGTCGCATCAACTCTCCAATGGTCTCGCAAGTCATCCTGGTCAATCCTTTGTTGCAAACACCCATTCGATACGCTGTCCGTCCGTCCGTTAAGATGTCGAAAGCAGTCGGATCAACTCTTCAAATGTCCCGCAAGCCGTCCTGGCCAATCCTTTATTGCAAATACCCTTTCGATACTGCAGCCTTTAAGATTGAAACTCAATAATACTTGTATGCTGTTACTCCCAAGACTGGAACTTGGAATCTTCTGCTCAATGTTTCTCTACCACTGTGAGAAGGATTCATCATGAATTTCACGACAAAAGTCTTGAAATTCAGGTTTTACCATGTTTCGTCAGTAGACACCTTGAATTTCACTACCCCTTTCATGATGGTTATTTTGCGATATTTTCAGTTTATCTTACACTTGGGATTTCGAGACGATTCATCATGAAAATTTGTCGTGAATGTATCCCTAGGACCCCCAACCGTTCAACAGAACCGGCCCTAAAACATGATGTCATCACTCCACCGACGCAAACACATAGACCCACACAGCTCCAACACACTCTCTCGACCGTACCACCACCACCCTTCCACGCACTTACTTGCTCACATCGATCCCGTCGCCACCGCCTTCGCCTTCGCCGTCGCCGTCGCCGTCGTCATCATTGTCAATGCCCACATCAAATTCTCAGGACTTCAGAACTCACCGGCTCCACCCCTCGTACCAACACTGCCCCACCACCCCGTTCTCCTGCCACCCATAGTCGTCGCCCTTGTCGTCACCTTCGCTGCTGTTTCCGTCGCTGTCGCCCCACTAGTCGTCACCGCATGCTCCAAGCATGCTCAGACTCTTCTTATAGGTGCGTCTTCCATCAATTCTTCGATGAGGTACAATCTAGGCCCCAATGGGCCAATGGAGAAGGACACGGGCAATGTCAGGTGCGTTTTTGGTCCTTGATTCTTCCCTCCATCGACGCCGACATGCCAGTATCGCATTCCAGCCAAAGAGGTGAGTGTTTACCTTCCGAATTGGACCGTACATTGACTTCCTTTAGGCCGAACAGCGCCGCGCGCACCATCACAGCTCTTTGAAGACCCTCGGTGGTCTTGAGACGGGGCAGAAAAGTTGTAAGCAGGTAGTTTGTAGGGCACCTGTGTACCAATAGTAGAATTTCATTATGATTCTTTTTGATTTCATGATGTTTCGTGAGGAATAACCTGGGTTGAGCGGGTAGTGGTAACGCCCCTAGGATTTCAGCACAAAATGTCGTGAGTTCATGACAATACATCATGAAAAGGACGTCGTGAATGTTCCTATATTTGTCGCGAAATTCAAGACTCCACTTCATGATGTTTCGCCATGAAAACATGTTGAATCATCACGAAATTCAAGGTACAAGATCATGGATTTCAGGATTTAAAGTCATGAAATGCATGAGGAAATTCATGATGGTTTGTCTTCACAGTGACTCCCCAGTCGCTGGTGGAAGCGGACGGCCTTGTTCAAAGCGGAAGTGTCGCGGCGCTGGTGGACAGATTGAGCCGACCGTGGACTGGCAGGGACCCCATGAGTGCGTCATATGTCATTGGGTCGGTCATAACGGTTTCTGAGACCCTCCGCTAGCAGCCATCGACCGAGAAAAGACATTCCAGGATGTCTTCTTGATGACGTTCCGCACTTTTACCACGGCGGAGGAGCTCTCGCAGATGCTCATCGCGCGATATTGTACGCCATGTCCGCAGAACTTACCATCCCAGGATGCGGAGGAATGGAAAAAGATCCAGGTCCAAACGCAACGCCGCATTCTAACCGTGTTTTCGGCGCTGTGGCAGGGGAAGATGTTGCTTCCGACAGAAAAGCATTCTATCACGAAGCCGCTAGAGGATTTTCTCGGGCGAGTTCTGGAACCTCCTCTGACCAGGACGGCACAGTTCATCACGACGAATGTGAAGAGCGAGGAGATATTTGGGCTCCGGATGGAGGAGCCTTGCGATATAGATGGCGAAGCGCCTATTAACGCCAAGAATTATTTGTCAAAGCCGAACATTTCCCATATCGCCGGACAACTCACTCTTCTCGAGTTCGATCTATTCTGCAAGATAACCCCGCAGGAGTGTATTCCATCAGCCACCCAGGCGGAAAATCTACACAACTTTTGTGGCTCATACGACAAATTCGTGGCATGGATCAAAACGAACATCCTATCAGAGAAGCGGGTGGGCCAGCGCGCTGCTATGGTCAGTTTCTGGATCGAAGTCGCCGAGGTGCGTCCAGTATGGGGCTATGTCGGAGCCAAATTGACGGCAGTACTGCTAATAGAAGTGCAAGGAACTTGCAAATTTCTTCTCGATGAGCGCTGTGCTCACTACGCTATCCAGCGCTGCACTCGAGGGACTGAAATGCACTTGGTCGTGTGTGCCCTCAAAATCTCAATCCCTCCTCAACGACATGAACCCGCTCAACGATCCTGGTGGTGGGTTTTCGAAGTACCGCAGTCTTGTTGAGAAAGCCGAGGGCCCCTGCGTTCCCTTCATAGCGATGTACTTGACCGACCTTGCGCGCATCTCGCACCAATTCGATGATCAAGATGGGAACATCTCTTTCTTAAAGAGACAGCAGTGGTACAGGGTTGTGAAAACAATGCTCCATTCACAGACGCAGTCGTACGATCGCATTTCTGAGGATCGTTCGACCCTTAGATTCATCTCTGATTGCCTGGCCAAGGCGCCAGTGGCGGGGAACAGGGTGATCCGGGATTGGTACAATAGCGCACTGCAATCGGAGCTGGAATATTGTAAAAACGTTGTGCTCCTGGGCGGTGATCCACCTTTGAATGACGCCGATATCGCTCGGACGGAATCCTTTATGCGATGTGATTTGTGAAATGATTATGGACTACTTGCTTCGCTGGCGCAAGGGTTGCAGAGATGGAAGGGCAGTCAAACCACTCGCACAGAGAACAAAACGATGTTGCGCCGGATAGGGCCGGTCTACAATGGCTCGTTGATCGCTGATCCGCCCTATTTTGCTCAGAATCGTTCTGGCTATCGCCTCGTGCGCACCGGCACGCGAATCGGGTTTGAATCGAGTCAGAGTGGCTGGGATCTTGTTTGCCTCCTGGCTGTCGCTGTCTCATCTGCAAAGATCCCTCCCCGGGGGGTCTTGGCAGCTCAGAAAAGAGAGATAGCATCGGTCTGGCACCCAGGATGCAAATTATTGCTCTGCCCAAAGTCAAACGACGTTCGATTCTTATGCAGATAAGTTGGTCTCGCGCTTCACAAATTACTTCAAATCGATTTCAGTCTGAATGTATCTCCAAGAGTTGTTGGAAACCGTATCGGTCATTAATTTTGTCCATATAGTGTAAGCAGAAACCTAAGGTCGGCTTTATTAGTAGTTTGGGCAGACTGGGATGAGATGCACCATATTATCGCCTCAAAAACAGCCAACGCCGCCAATAGGAATAATATTGACCTTCTAATGTAACTCCGATTCTGCACTTCGCCCAAGCGACCATTCTCTCGGTTCCACTTTTGCTGACGCACAAACCAGAAGTACTTGAAGTAGTGCAGCGCTTGAGAGGAGTAACCATGATATACATGCCGAGTTGGTTGAAGCGCTTCATTCAATTGGGTGACCTCACTGGATATTCCTGGGCTTGGCGGCGGGCCTCGAGGGACCAGCCCTGTATTGGAAATGGAACTCATGGCAAATCTGCAACGTGGGCCAGCTTGAGAATGTTGACTCATGAGGGCTGGAGTAGGATTCTTACCGAGCCAATGACAGCGCTTTCAAAGCGGGATATGCTCTTTTGTGAGAACAAGTAGATTATATATTACTTTCATCGGGGATAATTTACACTACGCTACCCGGAACAGAGCAAAAAAGTGTTCATCGCCCGTTCGTCCCCACGCCTTTTGGGGGACATGGACCGAGACCTCTGTTCACGTGTGTGGGGTGGAGATGCGTGCACCGGAGGAGAGTCAAAGCGACGAAGGTGAGGAGGGGAGTCACGATGACGGGGTGGCGAGCGCGAGTACCGGCATCGAGGGGGTGGTGAACGAGAATCGCGGCGAAGTGGGGGTGGTGAATGGCGCGGGGGTGGCGACCGGAGGCGTGGTGGTGAGTCGGACCAAGTAGAGCATGCACGTCAGCATCCATTGGTCAGTGGGAGATTGGAATGCTGTGGAAGAGAGAAGCCGCAAAGGGGTCATGACCTTGGTAGACCCACAAAGTCACTCGTGAGTTGCTCTCACTCCCCAACTTTCTTCCATTCACCGAAAACCTGCCAAGGTCCGAGGTGGATCCCACCCGTCGCCCATACTGGGATATGGGACCCAACGCAATCAAGTCCTTTCTAGCCCACCATCTCAAAGTCTGTCACGAAAACGATATCTGCAATAGGCTTCGTTTGCAGGATCTCGAATTTGAACACAATGCGGGCCCCGGACTCGTCCGTCCTCGCTCACCTTCAAAATCGCCGGAGCAGCGTAAACATGCTCCGGTAGACAAAACCGACCAACCACACCGCCACGGTACAGCTGAATCGCTCTTTACGGTCCAAGACTTTCTCCAGCTGATATCATTACCAGGGTGGCCGGACTCGGAAGAGTAGTGGATTAGTTTGTCTCTACTCACTGTAATTTAAACGGGTTCGGGTGGTTTGTGCCGAATATATTGACTCGCAGTACCTCCTGTGTTTGAGAATCTGCCCAATGCAGGACACAAGCGCGTAGGACTCGCAAGGGCCCACCTTGAAGCCCCTAGAAACTGCACGAGTGACAAGAAAGGGACATTGCGATTCGCAACTTGTCGGCATTTGATATTGATCCACAGGAAATATTGGGCAGATTTGACCAGGATTTTCTGGGTGAAAATTTTATTTGGGGATCCAAACAAAACTTCAAAGAGGCTGGTGACTGCCGATTTTCAGTGCGAGTAGAATGGGATAGGTCCCAGGGCAATCCGATAAGATTTGAGGGCAGGAAAGCTGTTCTGCCGAAAATTGCCAAAACAGGAAAAAATCAGCCGCGCCCTAAGTTCCGCAAAGAGCTGTAATTGTATGGCCTGCTGGTCTCAAATGCTGCCAGGCAGCATCATTTATCTCGGGTGTATCATTGACCGGTGGTGTATCAGTGACCGGTGGATCACTGTATATATCACCTAGTGTTGAGTAGAATGCTCTGAATGCCCCAGTTCATCTACACAGGGCACATGGGTATATTTACCAGCGGATGGCACCCTCAGAATGGTTCTGGAAGTCTGAAAACATAATGGCCATCAAGATTTGATTGCTACTGCAGAGGTTCGGACGTCTAATTGAGCTTTCCAGCGCGATGTATTACCATTCTGAGGCCATCCGCTGCCAAACTTACCCATGTCTACTGTGTAAAAGAACTGCAGCATCCAGAACAATATATTCAACGCCGTAGGTGATATATACGAGATTTAAATCGTTACATCACAAAACGCATATACGCATTGAAGGAGAAATTGAATAACAGCATCCGCCGTGGATTTCCAATGCGAATCGAACGCGCATATTTTGGAGGCAAACGGTTGAGAACTGAGCTCGGAACACGCGATATACTTGAAACGATCAAAAAGCGTCCAAAAAGGAAAAAAATGGGCCGCGCCGTAAGTTCTGCAAATAGCAGTAAGTACTTAGACCTGACATGTATATATCCGGGTAATGTATGTTCCATCTAATTTGTAAGGTTGCAGGTACCTAATCGGCTCTTCTCAATATATTCTCCATACCACACCACGGAAGAGCCTCCGAAAAGCAGCTTCCGACAGTGTTCTCCTTACAGCTGTTTGCGGAACATAGGGCGCGGGCGAAATTTTCTTCCTTTTTGAGCCTTTTTCGATAATTTCGACAATTTCTGCCGTCGCGGACTCAGTTCCTCCCCGTTTGCCTCGGGAATGGGACCATTCGATTCGTCTTCAAATCTGGAGAGGATCTCGTCCTTGTAAACTTCACCAGCTCATATTCGATACTTTACTATACTGAGGGCAGAACAGCCCCAGAGCTACATATACTTGAAATGCCATCATAGTACTTTGTTCGGGCGATACTATGAGTATTCCCGAGGACTTCTCGAAACCAGATAGCGAATATCTCCTATATCTTTACTTTGCTATCTGTCGCCGTCAGCAGGACATCACCCCTAATAAACTGACTATCCTGAGTGTTCCTGGCCATATAAGCATCGTCAAAGGGCTCATATGAGAGCTCAACATACTTGAAAGAGGGTCTACCTATCAGAATGGGCCAGAACAGAACGCGACCGAGCTGCCCGAAATTATCAGGTGATGCCATCAGACTCGTCGCGTCGCCCGATCCGAGACTTTGCATGAACATTGAAGTCTGGGACTGTCAACAGGAGCTCTATGTTGGCTATTCGTGTCAGAAAGGCACAAGACTGATCAAATAACAGCCGGGAAGATCTACTTCAATTTCCATCAATAATGGTCTACAATACATTGAAAGTACAAAAGATATTCTCTATCCGGCTTTGAGAAGCCCTCGGGAATGGCCATAAGAGAGTCCTACCAAAATATTACAGCTCTTTGCCGAACATAGGGTGCGGACGATTTTTCTTTCCTTTTTCGGTCCACTATCTGTCATCAGCAGAAGATAATCAAGATAAAGACCAGGATTTGACGCGACGCGTTGTATCGGGATCACGTGGTGCTTTCGGGCGACTCGGTTGCGACTCTGTTTCTGACATATATACATCTTATAGAGTCTCTTAGGCACTTGTGTGCTTCTATTGAAGATCTGAACATGCCTAGAAATGTTTGCAGCAGTCAATTTATTGGGTCTCCAACCTTGACTGCTGATAACGACCTTGATAACGACAGATAGTGGAATTAATCTATGACAATTATGCTTCGAGAGGGCCTTGGGAATACCAATAAGAGCACCCTATCAAAATACTACGGTGATCTTGCAAGTACTCGCAAAAGCGATCATTTTCATGTCTTGGCTCACCCCAATTGGCTGGGATTTGAGCTTGGAAAACCCCGTGCAAGATGGCTATTTTTCGCATTTCTGAGGCAAGATAGTCAAAAAATGCTAAAAATGGCCGACTTGTCCGCCCCCGTGTGAGCTCAAATACCCGCCAACTGTGGTGAACCAACATATGAAAATGGTCGCTTTTGCGAGGACTTTCAGGCTAGTATCACCACTTTTGCATACAGTGTGAATCAGCGAAGTCGGTTTTTCCCAAAACGGCAAATTATTTTATTACGAGAGAAGCACGCAGGTTTGGCATGAATCAAACGGTGCAGGAAACCCTGAAATTGCTCAAAGATCATGGTAGTATTTTATTTGAAGTCTTTTGGCCCAGAAACGAGCTCAAACACCTCCGTGCAGAACTTTCCATCGCCACTGTATACCTTGAGATTCATGGAAAGACTAAGGTCCAAGGACATTGGTGATTATCTGGTGGATTTATCTATACAATTTGCCTATATTTGGAACATTGACAGCACGTGCATGGCCTCTACCTTAGCTTGACAATGCACAGAGCTCCACCGAGTAGCAGAAAGACGAGGGAGACCGCGACGAAGAGGACTGGTCTAGGCCCGTCGATTATCTGGGCATGTGGTGCTCCTGTTCGGGGTTCGAATCCCGCAAGAGCATATATCATAATCCTCAAGCTTTTTTTTTTTTTTTGTTTTGAGCATTTGGGAAAATGAAACTCAAGGACTGCTCAATTCTTCCGTCGTTCGCGTCGTTCTCGGGAATAAATAAATAAAATTCAAACTCCGACACCTTGCCAACACCCTTGCCTTCTACTCCCGCCTTCTAATCTTCAGAAATAAGGTGTATAAATAATGGCTACGACCAGTTACACTCGAAATCAGGCACATATAAGTGCGTGGAAGAGTCCAAAGGCGATCTGGGTTCGGTCGGAGTTTAAATTTTATTTATTTATTCGCGTGTAAGGACCAAAGACGCCGCTGGAGTCTCGCCGCCGAGCGCCCCCAAAGGCTGGGTAACACGGGTCAAATGGTCGCCTAATACCCACTGGAACCGCTCCCATTTCCCGCATGGTGATAATCCGCTGGGTAGTAGCCGTTCGACTCCTCCCACTCCGTGCTTGGACCATACATCTGCGGGTCGAGGTCGCCGTAATGACCGCCGAACTTGTTTGAAGAAGTAGTTCCTGTTGCAAGGGACTTGGCTAGAAGCAGTGTTGACAGAGAAGAATACAACTTTGGGGCTAGTGCTTATGGCACTGAAGGGATGAATCAAAAGGCTATTAAGTCCTCGTGGCCCGATTTTTTCTAACTACCTCAAGATCATTTGGTGGGTCAAATTTGGGTGTTTTTCGCTGTATGAGAGCAGACTAGGTCTCACAGTACTAATAATGCTCAGATTGACCTAGATTTTTGATACGATGTACTCGGGCATATTACGGAGGGCATGTCGTACCGGGATAGTGGATATTACGTGTCCTTCCAATCTATCACACACTTTGGAGTGCAGAATATCAAGTGGATTTCCCTACAATCTATATATTTGAAGTATGCACCATATTCACTATCCCGGTGCGAGATGCCCTCCGGAATACGGCAAAGTACATTGTATCAAAAATCTAGGCTAATCCCAGCATTATTAGTACTGTGAGACCCATTCTGCTCTCGTACAGCCCAAAACACCTAAATCTGACCCATCACATGGTCTTGAGGTGGTTAGAAAAAATCGGGCCACGAGGTGCCCTCCGGATTTCCCGTCCGAATCGAATGAGCCTCCTTTCAAGGAAAACAGTTGAGAATTGAGCTCACAATCGGGAATCTCGTGAAAACTTACAAAAAAAAAAAAAAAAAAAAAAAAACGAGCCGCGCCCTATGTTCCGCAAAGAGCTGTAATGCAAATTTGATTGCTTGCAGCTGTTTGTTTACAGCCTTTTGCGGAACATAGGGCGCGGCGGTTTTTTTTTTTTCCTTTTTGAGACATTTTCGATCTTTTCGACCATTTCCCTCCCTGCGGGCTCAATTCTCAATGTTTCACTCTGAAAACTATATGAGCTGAACGGCAGCGAAATTCCGCATGTCCTCTCGTGCTTCGTTTATTTTTATTCCACCTGTATAATATGCAGTATGGATTTATTACTCTTTCAAGCAGATCTCCTCCCACAAGGGGAGATGTTGATACCGTGCTCCAGGCCGTGATTACAGCAAACATAGGTGTATTTCAGAGGTCACCTCGTTGCCATATTTGTTATTTTGTGCCCAAATGATGCAATTGAATGTGAATTTATTAGTGTCTACTCAAGTACAAGGTTTCTGCATGATTTATTGACCAGTTACTTAGAGGCTTGTTCTGGGCCCCTTATGAGGTATTTAGAATGGACCCTACGACTCAGATTACCGTTGAACGCCTTCGCGCTAGCACACGACGTGCACCAATTTACCATCTGTAACAGTCACGTGGTGCAGTTATGCGTAACTGATGACAAATTAAAGTGCGTCGCGTTCCATCATGAAGGCATGCACTCAGAATCTGAGTTGTGGGGTTTCTTCTAAGGACCTCATAGGGGGCCCAGAACAAACATCTAAGCAACCAGTCAATATATCATGCAGAAACATTGTACTTGAGTAGACACTAATATTTCACATTCAATTGCATCGTTTGGGCACAAAAAAACAAATATGGCGACGAGGTGACCTCTAAAATACACCTATGTTTGCTGTAATCATGGCCTGGAGCACGGTATCAACATCTCCCCTTGTGGGAGGAGATCTGCTTGAAAGAGTAATAAATTCATACTGCATATTATACAGGTGGAATAAAAATAAAAGAAGCACGAGAGGACATGCGGAATTTCACTGCCGTTCAGCTCATATAGTTTTCAGAGTGAAATGTTGAGAATTGAGCCCGCAGCGAGGGAAATGGTTACGAGCGCTTATGTAATAAGTGATCGTCCATTTGGGAAACGAAGATGAGGATTTCTCGACCTCTTGACAAGTCAGTCCCCTCTATTCGTTCTAATAAATTGATGGCATTTTTGTAGTGTCCTCAACAAGATTCATTAGATTTTTTGTGATAAAATAGTGGCTGTGACTAGCTTATGTAATCTCCTGCGCCTTTTGTGCGTGTGTTCGATTCCCGTTACGAACATATATTTAGGGTATCCGGTCCTCTGCAATTGAGAAGCCTCCCGGTGACCCCGGTATTCAAACCCAACTGGCTACTTGACCCTCTGGATCACAATCTATCCCTGGGTTGACTCCCGAATTATACGCGTGCATGGTTTTCGACGAATCTTTGGCTGTTGTTGTAACTGTCCGAATGTATAGTGAATTTATTAAATATCGAGAGGCGTTGTCCGATGTCGGAAATTTAAAAATAGTCTTATAAGAGCGTGATCTTGTAAGCGGCTTACACAGCCTTGTAAGACACGGACAAACAAGCCAGCGGTCTTACAAGGCCTTGCCTTCTGGCGCGGTCTTGCAAGGTCTTGGGAGACTTTTTGTTCTACTGCTTGTTTCCTCAATTCCTTTCTCCTCCCCCTCTTCTCATGGTCTGGAACACATGAATATACCTCTAAATCGCGCTTAAAGAGTCGAAGGTACCTGATCCGGCATTTTGCCTGGTTTGGGGCACTCAGCAAAGCAATCAAGCCTCTGTGCGTGTCATACACCCTCTCATGATGTATCTACTTATGCAGAATAGAGAGGCAACCAAGCTGCAAGGTGCATCTGCATTCCCCACACCCAAATGCGCGATGCAATTCTGAATTTCCGAGCCAAGTCAAAGTGCGTCTCAACAAAAACCACTTCAACCTCTTTTTCTCACTCAAACATAGCCCCCGTTTAGTGCAGCATGCTCCCATTTCTGCACCCTGCGCACGAGGGTCCGCGCGATACCTCTCACCCACAACCCGCACTAGCCGCACACGTCTCGTGGGCACGAATCCGTTCCTCGCGCTGCGTCGGCGGCTAGCCTGTTCGTCTGACACTTTCGCTCTGGGTCCCCGCCCTCCACAAGTCAGCAGGTGAATGACGCCCGCTGGAGGCCGCAATTCGGCAAACGCAGCAGCCGTGCAGCGAGTCCGAAAGGAAGCGGAGCACCCGGGTGCGCAGCTGGCAGACTCTCATGCGGCGTCTCGTGTATTCGGATTCCGGAAACATGAGGGATAGCTTATGTTGATATTGCGAGGCACGGGGATGGCGACATCGAGCTCGTCGTCGCTGGCCGTCCCGCTCGGGAGACTGCACAGGTCGCCGTCGTTTGTGTTCATCGACGCGCAGGGCAGCACTCGGGATGCAGGTGAAATCGTCCAAGCCGTCGTTGCTGGCGTGCCTCCTGGCGTTGACTAAGTACGAGGTGCGCGCCCCACATGACGTCCGCCCCTTCGACATTCTCATCGAGTGCTTCGTCGCCTAGAAGGGTATCGTCAAGCAGCTCATTGCGTACTTCGAGGGCGTCGTAGACATCCACCAAGCTCGGCGCCGTCATCCAGGTACCATTTCGGGGAACCAGTTTCTCGGTGAAGGGGGCCTGCAGGATATCTACGACATCCGCGACAAGGTGCGTGTCATTGCGGATCAACATGCAAATCTCGGCCGCACGATCGACTGTTCCATCGTGCAGCACCTACAGAAGCTGCGCACAGAGATTAATGCACATATAAAGGTGTGTAGCAACTTGTATTTAAAAGGGGGAGACAATTAATGCAGAGCACAGAACGTGCAAAACGACACGGGCAAGCTCGCGACCAACGTTGCCAAGGAGCGCGAGCTATCGACGCGCCTCATTGCGGAGCTCTCCGCCGGCATCTCCGCCTTCAAAAACACCCCCATGGCCATCACTAGCAAGATCCGTGCGTTCCCCTTCCCTCCCCCTTCTAATTTCACCCACCAACTCCCACCCCACAGCTACGTCGCCAACACCGCCGTCGTCTGCCAACTCACAAAACAAGTTCACGAAGAGAACCTCCAACAATCCATTAGCATCATGCAGCGGAACAGCGCGCACTTCGAGGAGGGCATCGTCCGCGTGGCAGACGTACGACGAGTGGCAGGCACGCGCGGCGTCCTCTATCGCACAGACGCATTATGACGTCGCCGCACAATGGCCGCGCTCGCACCGGACCGCGAGTGGCTCGCGTTCAGCGCTCAGACCATCTGCTCGATCCCGAGACCCCGCTGCGGAGCCCGAGCACGATTACGTACCCGAGCAAAGACGACCGGAGCGTGGTGCCCGTACATAGCGGGCTGCTGGAGCGCAAGAAAGCTACATGCGTGCGTACAGAGAAAGTTTTTTCGTTCTTACGTCCGCGAGGTTCCTGCATGAATATGCGAGTAGCGATCCGATGAGCAGCGGACGGAAGGAGCCGCTGTTCAGCTTGTTTCTACCCATGTACACGCTGGGCCCACCGTGCGCCGCGTCCGCAAAGTCGCGCAAGTTCCACATCGAGGGGAGGAAGGACGGGAGTAGGCCGACCAAGGGCGGGAACGTGCCGGAGTCTGAGTTTGAGCCGCATGCCCGGCAGGGAGCACGCGGAGTTGCGAGGATATGATGGAGTGGTGGAACGACGTGCGGATGCTATGTGTGCGGTATCTGGTGGCAAGTGAGCAGATGGAGCGGACCTGTGGCGGCGACGGTGCGTGCAGCGGGGTATGTGAGCGAGGAACAGGACGGTGGGAGCGAGGAGGGGACCAGTGTCGAGGAGGAGGACACGGAGACCGGGTTGGAGTATGCGGACGCCGAGGACGGGGAGGGCCCGGGCCCGTCAAGGTATACGGGGCATCATCAGCAGGGGATGGAGATTGGGGCGAACGGATTCCCGGTGAGTTTTTCTTGCTGTGTCGTATATTCACTGAACGCAAATCGACAAAAAGTCCCACGGGAATGGACACGCGCGCCAGCCCTCGGGCTCTGTGGCGGATCCAGCCGCGCCTCCTCTCGCTTCCGCGCCCCATCTCCACATCTTGCCCGTCTATGTGCCGTGCCTGCACGCTACAAAAGAGAATGTCCACCCACACACGTTGCTCGCGTTCTCCCACCGCTGCTACCGGGCCGCTTCTTCTTCCCCGCCCACATCGTCGCCTCCCCCCCACGAGCCTCGTCTCAAATTCGAGCAAGGAGCAGAATTATACTTACAATCAATTCGGACTTCTGCGCGAGTGAGGACCAATCGACGTGTGCTCATGATTTCGGGCTACTCGCGGATCCAACTCAGTCTGTGCACCTATTCTTTTTCTTCGAGGGTATGTACATGTTAGAAATTAATACTAACCATTATTCCCATACTAAACTGTAGATCATACGGAAAAGGCCCACTGCACCAGCGCCTCGCGCCCCCGGAGAAAACACCTCCCGCGCCTGCCTCAGCGTCACGTACGCGCATACCACGCCGAGCGCACGTGCTGGCGGGGATGCGAGGAGCGCGAGTGACGATGGCGGTGGGTGGGGGAGGATGTTGACATCGGTGCTGTGCCAACACGGGGTGCTGCGCCGACGCCGACTGCACAGTGCCCAGCGCCCGACACGCCTGCACAACCCCATGCGCCGTACAGCGGCGGCGCATCTACATCTGCGTGAGACAGCAGAAACATTGCCAGCTCGATATAGTTGTTGAGACAATACAAGAAATGGCCTTATAGCTTAACAGTAGTTTTGTATTCCTTCGAATTTCCTTTCATTCTCGCGTGGTCACAAGTTCAATTCCCCTTAGTAGTAAGTAATTTAAATGTCATTCAGTTCAATACAGCCAGTAAGTAAGTAAGCAAGTAAAAGTAAAATAAATCTAATGAATTGGATCGGTCAAATCAGTACAGTGTAGTAAGACCTAAGTAGGAGGTGGTCCATGATTTTTCCTGATGATAAACCTAGAGCATCGTAAGCCCTTATAAGGCCCAGTTTCTTATAAAAAACCTGGCCATCTTAGGGCCTGATCGGGTGCATCAGAATTTGCTTAGATTTGGCTTAGACCTGTACTCTAAAGAAATTTTTGTCACGCACCATCACGCTCGCTTCCCGCCACCACTACCATGGCCGACGCGCCTTCTACCGTCCCCTCTGGCAAGAACGACCCCAAGTCCACCGTGAAATGGATCAACGCCGAAACCAGCGCAATGCTCAATGAACTGGCCGAACACAAGGCCACGCATATGAGCGGCAACGGCTTCAAGCCCCAAGTCTGGGCGAAGGTCGTGCCCAAAGTGATAGAAGCCAACCCCGACAAGTCGCAGCAAAAGGACAAGTCGCAGTGTATGAATAAACTCGCATATGTACGTGCTACAGTGTACTGGACTGATTGGCACTAATGCAAGTAGCAGTTGAAGAAGATCTTCACGCTCTATGTGTTTGTTTGCAAATACTCAGGTTCGGGCTGGGATGACGAGCAGAAGCATGCTACGAACACTTCGGACTACATCGAGGAGTTTACCAAGGTGCATCGCAGTTTCATCTCATTTGCATATGTACTGATAACGACTCTGCTAGACCAATGGAAAGGACTATGGACGCTGCTTTACTACTCCCTGCCCGTACTGGACCGAACTCGATGCGCTTTTTGACAATATGACCAACCAGGCCACGGGCGACAACGTTCTCCATCTCCACACGAAGACGCGCCGAAACCGCAAATCGAAAGATACCGGTACCATCACCCCCTCTGCTTTGACATCTACATCGCGCGCGCCCTTGCAGTCCTTGGCCAACGTGTTGAATACTCCTGGTTCTGCTGATCCATCCAACCTTGACGACGCCGACATCACGTTGGTCGATGCTGATGTTGGTGCAGCTCCAGCTGCTGCTGGGGCTTTTGACGACGAACTCGGATCCGTACGTGGCGTCCACTGCTTTCTCAACACGCTATACTTGTCAGCCAGGTCCCTACAAGCCCCGTGAGCAAGAAGCGCCAACGCGCTGACACGGACGACGAGAACGACGATGGAGCGAGCGGTGGAAGGCAGAAGGTCAAGCGCTCGCGCTCGGAGTCTGGAGGGAAAGCCCGCCGCAACGCCGAGGCAGGTACGCAGATCTCTCGTGCCCTCGAAAACTTTGCTACTGTCATGGCACAACCGCTCGTCACGTCCGAAGATCTATCTCACGTCAACGAGATCGTCGCGATCCTCAAGGACAAGACGCTGCTTCCAGATGACCCCCGCGGCAAACTCTTCCGCACTGTCTCGAAGGTCCTCAGCCAAGACCCCGCGCAAGCACGCCTCTTCATTCTTGAGGACGATCGCACGCGCCGCATCGGGATGTTAGAGGGCATCTTGGAGGATGCGGGGCTATTGCCTGAAAGCTGAGTCAGTCCTCTGGTTGCCGTAGATGTGACTCCCAACTCATTGCATGTATCCAGATCAGCGCGCACTTTTTCTTGCACTCGCTATATCCATTCGAACCCTGTCTGCAAGTCTATTGTTTTCCCTCATTGCATTTTGTACCTCCCGCATTCTCCATACATCGTTTTCCTGTAGCATATGCTGTACTGTAGATCAAATCGACGAAGACAAACGTTAAAAACATCACTGAAATTCGGGGTGATCAAGCAAGTATCTTGTCCACATTGCGCGTGCTATCCTGTCCCGGCGTCCGCCCGCCCTCGCCTTCTCTTCATCACTAATCGCAAGGACAACCTCCTCCACCTCATCAACTGGTCCCCCGGCAAAGAAAGGATGACCGTCGACATCATATTCATCATCTTCCTCGAGGTCGTTGATGGGGAAATGGATCCGAATAAAATTGTGGATGGCAGCTGCTGCTGCGATAATGAGAGCTTGCTGTTCGTACGAAAACTCGGGTCGTGATATCAGTAGGCGGAAGCGTCGTTTGAGGACCCCAAATATACGCTCGATTACATTTCGAAGCTGTGCGTGTCGCAGATTGAATAGCTCCTTGGGGCTTTTGGGGCTGTAGATTGGACATCAAAACATGTAAAACCAGGGAAACCTAAGCTCACCGTTGTCCGCCAGTTTTGTACTCCTTCAAATGATACCGTTCGCCACGATACGGAGCTAGCAGCATATCGCAGTTCGGGAACCCAGCGTCCGCAAGGTAGTAACAGCCAGCAGGGAGACCAAATCCATTCCTGCGCGCCACGTCAAAGAGCAAACCGTCGGCGGCTGTCCCCTCGTACCCGGGCATCAGATGCAGAAACCGCATCTCGAAGTCGCAGGTTGCGATAACGTTCTGAGTGACGGCGCCGTGTCGATCGCGGTATCGGGTGGTATGCTCAGCAAGGACGTAGGCAGAAAAATGGACGCCGTCCGTGGCACCACGACAGTACTTGAAGTACGGGTACCAGCCCGGATTCGACTTGATCTTGTCTGGTGTCTCATGGCGAGGGTCTTGCACGTATTTATCGTAGAAATCTGTTGTGAACATCTGTAGGCCCTTGGTGATGTATCTTCGGTACTGGATGAGTAGATAATATCCCGCGGAGTGCCAATACGCACCGACTGATGGTATCACCGGAACGCTGAAATCGTTCCTGAAGCTCCCGCTGGCTGCTTCCATGGACCAGCCAGTAGATGAAAATGCCGAGCTGCTCCTGTGCTGTGACATATTTGCTATCAGCAAGTAGTCCGAGCATGGCCAGTTCTGTCCAAAGCAGTGAGAATTCAAGTGCTGACATTCCTAGTTGGTTTCGACAGCGGTCCGGATGTCCTTGAAGCACTTCATCAAGCCAATTGTTGCCTGTGAGAATCGAAGTATGCATCGGCCGGGGTAGAGGGCGCTCCAGGTCAAGGAGAGAAGTGCTGAAGAAGATGGCTGCGAGAACGGCGCTCTGCGCGGCAGCACGACGTCTCTGGATGGCGGCGCGGAGAATACGAGCTGATTGCGGAGGAGATTGGCGGCGGAGTAGTACGCGCATCAGCGGAAGCGTCGAATGCAGATGGTTGTGAGAGTGGCGGAAGTCGCGGTAAGAGTGTGACCATTTGTGACATTCTAAAGACTGTACATTCTAAGCAAATTCTGATGCACCCGATCAGGCCCTTATCTGTTTCGCTTCCCTCACAAGACCCTTATAATATCGAAACCTCTTATGGCCTTATAAGGCCTTACAGCGCCTTGTCATAGAAATTACAAATTTCCGACAGAGTACGTGAGATTTGCAGTACTTTCGTTTACAGCCCTTTGCGGAACATAGGGCGCGGTGATTTTTTTTTTTCCTTTTTGAGACATTTTCGTTCTTTTCGACCATTTCCCTCGCTGTGGGCTCAATTCTCAATATATCACTCTGAAAACTATATGAGCTGAACCGCACCGGAATTCTGCATTTCTTCTCGTGCTCCGTTTATTTTTATTCAACCTGTATAATATGTAGTATAAGATTATTCCTCTTTCAAGCAGATCTCCTCCCACAAGGGGAGATGTTGATACCATGCCCCAGGGCTCGATTACAGCAAACATACATGTATTTCAGAGGTCACCTCGTCGCTGTATCTGTTTTTTTGTGCCCAAACAATGCAATCTAATGTGAAATATTAGTGTCTACTCAAGTACAGGATTCCTGCATTATACATCGACTGGTTGCTTAGATGTTTGTTCTGGGCCTAACAGGACCACGTGACTGTTACAGATGGCAAATTGGAGCGTGTCGCGTGCCAGCGCTAAAGCATTCAATGGTAATCTGAGTCGTCTAAATACCTCATAGGGGGCCCAGAACAAACATCTAAGCAACCAGTCGATGTATAATGCAGGAATTCTGTACTTGAGTAGACACTAATATTTCACATTAGATTGCATTGTTTGGGCACAAAAAAACAGATACAGCGACGAGGTGACCTCTGAAATACATGTATGTTTGCTGTAATCGAGCCCTGGGGCATGGTATCAACATCTCCCCTTGTGGGAGGAGATCTGCTTGAAAGAGGAATAATCTTATACTACATATTATACAGGTTGAATAAAAATAAACGGAGCACGAGAAGAAATGCAGAATTCCGGTGCGGTTCAGCTCATATAGTTTTCAGAGTGATATATTGAGAATTGAGCCCACAGCGAGGGAAATGGTCGAAAAGAACGAAAATGTCTCAAAAAGGAAAAAAAAAAATCGCTGCGCCCTATGTTCCGCAAAGGGCTGTAATAGCTCTCACCCTTCGTGGAGCAGACAGAATGAAATGATGTCGACCCCCAATCCAAAGTACGCTTTTTATTATACTGACTTATGCCTTGAATGCTAAACAAAGTGTAGGAGAGTCGCGTTCGAGGCTTCAAAACAGTCTAACGACACTATGTATGTCTTTATTCCTTACGCGGTGAGTGAACTAATTGTTGCCGCAGGGAGGTCGATGAGTAAGTATCGTTTCATATAAACCAACTGATCGCATATGCTAAATCTGTCCCATCTACTACAGGGAAGAGGCGGAAGGATCCCCTCAGCCCAGACAAGCTGGTCGCCGTGCACACACCGCAGGCGCGGCCGCATCTAAGACGCAGCGGTGAGCTATGATTGAAATCTTATACCGACCCTTTTCTTAATATGATTTCAGGAAAGTATCTACTGCTGCGCATGCTGCCGGCAAAGCAGATACTCCCGCCCCGGTTAAAGGGAAACAGTAACTGTTTCCCGTTCTCTCCTTAACCCTCATCTCACCCACGTCAAACAGGAAAGACGCCGACCCTGTAACCAATGCTGGTAATAATTAAGCAGTTGGACTGCGCGGTTCTGACGGTTTTCCAGTGGCGACTTCGGTTAAGAGAGTGCCTGCCAAGAGGGCCAAGAACAAAGGGTACTCAATTTGTAGCATTTACCATTCTGGTATCTAACTATGTTCTAGGAAAGAGAAAGCTATCGAGGGGTCTCCACAGAGCGGTTCGGGACCTCAGTCAGGCCAGAAGCAAACTAGGTCAGATCTTTCTCCCACCTTTCTTTTGCATTCGGAGGCCAATAATTACGAATCTGTCAGGTCAACTAATTCCCGATGACGACACTGCTCTTCCGGATAACATCGCCGCTGCTTTCATGGCGAATTCTGAGAGCCCGTCTCCCTCAAAGAAGGTTAAGTCTACTAAATCGGCAGGATCTTCGAAGACCTTGACAGTGTTGCAGACCGAAAATCTCAAGACAGTCAAGTAAAAGAGAGTGTATACCCAGTTTTATGATACTCACCAGTTGATTGCAGGAAGTTACCTGCAAGATGTGCGGTTACAGATAAAGCTCTTCAGGATCCCTTACTTTTCAAGATTTGTCGGAAGTTACCTCCTTTGCGGTAAGTGATCTAGTTGGTTTTCATACTTCCTTACCTGGTAACATCCTACGTACAGAAAGGGTGTATTCGTGACGTGGAGCTCTGGGGCTGGCCCTGGAAATTTTCTCTTTAGCCAATGGCGTGAAGTTTGCCCTGATATAGACATTCGGTGAATTTTCCTTGGTTCCCTCTTTCCTTCCTGTTACCAACTATGCTTTAAGGAAATTGTGGGCGTGCATCAATTTTTCTCGCCGTCTTCAGTATATCAACCCTTCTCGTTGTTCACCGGTTGGTATACAAGCTATCTCGCAGGTATATCGAGAAGGCAACCGGTCAGTCTGTAGTTCAGCGGAAGCATGTGGTACTCACTTTCATGTTTAGTTGGGCTATGTGTGTCGACTCCAAAATGGCAACCTGTATCTCTGTCTGCATGGCTATCCATTCCGCTCTCATGGAACCTTCCACTGTTACAACTCCTTCGCCCAAATCCCTCTGGTCCAAATTTTTAACCGTCATTCTTCATTTGCAAGATTTCGAACATTTTGTTGGCTTTGTTTGCATGGTTTTCCACGTGAAAACTCTTCATGCTCAACTTCATTGCGATGCCGTTACCTTTGGAACCAGAGCGTTTTCGAAAACCAGCAAGCGTATGTCTAATGTGCTCTCCTACCTCTATGTTCCTGACCGCCCTTTAGCCACTACTAGTGCGAAGTTCAGCCGAGGGATCCCAAGCTCGGCGACTAAAACAGCTGCAACTACGACTTTTTCTTCGGACGATGCTTTGAGCTGGGAAGATGAGGGTACGTTAATTTTCATGGCTATTGTCGCTCTCTATCTTATTTTATTCAGTCCCCATATATGATGGGCGTAAAACAGCTTTCAATTTCAGCGACGATGTCGACGACTTGGACAATATCCTCCCTAGATTTGAGAATAACGAATCTGAAATTCCTAACAGTTCATGTGTCGCCGTTGCCTACACGGTTTCACATTACTCCAGCTCCAGCAAGGACTCTGTCTACTTCAATATTCGATTTGTAGTCGTGATCTCTACTCCCAACGAGGAAGGTGAAGAGGAGGAGGAGAGTGCACAGAAAGATGAAGATGACGGCGGGAAGGGTAAGGCTGAGGAGGAAGCCACCGATGAGGACGACGAGGCTTAACTAGCTACCGCTTTATTATACCCCATTCCGATTTCTTCCTACCTACTACTGTTCCGACGATGAATGCTATGCCCTATTTATTCAGCTCTGTGATTTCTTGATCCCTACTACAAGTCTGACAATGTAAACGTAGCTTCAACTTTAAATTTAACGCAATGCTTACAAAAATTCCACTGCGCAACGTCACGATTCCTGTAGACTGTTAGTCCGCACATTTCTAGGGACTCCTCCGCATTCAAGTAGTCTTCTCTAATATTTTCAGATTATTCCACTGGCCCATTCCAAGCTGGGACATCCCGACTTTTTGTTTGTCCTTTATTTGGTTGCGGCTGACAAGGCAGGAAGGTGGGTGTATTCTGCCCTTCCCGCCGGCTACTATTTTGGTACACACATTTCTATGAACTCCTCCTCATCCAAGTAGTCTTCTCTAATATTTTCAGATTATTCCACTGGCCCATTCCCAGCTGGGACATCCCGACTTTTTGTTTGTCCTTTATTTGGTTGCGGCTGACAAGGCAGGAAGGTGGGTGTATTCTGCCCTTCCCGCCGGCTACTATTTTGGTACACACATTTCTATGAACTCCTCCGCATCCAAGTAGTCTTCTCTAATATTTTCAGATTATTCCACTGGCCCATTCCAAGCTGGGACATCCCGACTTTTTGTTTGTCCTTTATTTGGTTGCGGCTGACAAGGCAGAAAGGTGGGTGTATTCTGCCCTTCCCGCCGGCTACTATTTTGGTACACACATTTCTATGAACTCCTCCGCATCCAAGTAGTCTTCTCTAATATTTTCAGATTATTCCACTGGCTCATTCCAAGCTGGGACATCCCGACTTTTTGTTTATCCTTTATTTGTTTGCGGCTGACAAGGCAGAAAGGTGGGTGTATTCTGCCCTTCCCGCCGGCTACTATTTTGGTACACACATTTCTATGAACTCCTCTGCATCTAAGGAGTCTTCTCGAATATTTTCAGATTGTTCCACTGGCCCATTCCAAGCTGGGATATCCCGACTTTTTGTTTGTGAAAGATCTCCAGAATGTAGGGTTGGAATAGACCAATATGTGAGAGTGGTGGGAGAGAAGTGCTATAACAGAGCGAGCAAAGATGACATGGTTTGGAGAGATCCAGGCTTGCTGATGAAGAATTTCATCGATTATGGCATCGGAGATCTCGTTGGGGAAAAATAATAAAGGATCTGGCATGGTAGAAAGCGAGAAAGAGAAATGAATAGGGGATGTAAGACCATCTTAGGGGTTGCTATCAAACATTACCAAACACTCATAAGCGCGAGTTTTTGCCGGGCTCCGCCACGGCCCCCACCCAAGTCGAAAAGATCGAAAATGTCTCAAAAAGGAAAAAAAAAAAAACCGCCGCGCCCTATGTTCCGCAAAGGGCTGTAACAGTTTACATGGTCAAGGCAACAACAAAGCAATCTGAGTAGACCATTCTGTGTGGAATTTCGCTGACTACTGAGCTGTCTGCCGCAGGGGTCATGGAGGATGCGCAGCAGGAGGTGGAGCTGGATGCGCGTGCGGGCGGCGCGGCGCAGAGGAGGGCGAATAAGGGAGTGTGGGGCGGAAGAAGAGGGCGTATTGGGGAAGGGGGGAGGCATCCTGCGTTGGGCGTTGCGTTTGGGGGCGGGGACGGGGAGGGCGCGGCGCGGATCGAGAATGCGACGGTGGAGGCGCTCGTGCACGAGCTCCTGTTTGCGACGGTGTTCGTGCGCGGCGCGGGGGAGGAGGCGGCGGCGCGCGGGGAGGAGGCGTGGCGCGATTACGAGTTCGCGGTGCTGCTATGCGTCCCGTTGCTCGTCGGGCGCGCCCGCGTCGAGGTCGAGTTTGTGCGCTGCGCGGGGTACCTCGTCGCCGGCGCGGAGGAGGAGGAGGACGCAGAGGGAGCGCGGGCATACAGCGTGGGTGGCGCGCGAGTATGTGCGCTTGCACGGGCCGCCGGCGGATGCGTGGGGGGATTTCGAGAGGGATACGATACGGGGCGCGGGAGTTGGCTTCGGGTCAGGGCTCGACGAGCGGGATGCCGACGAGTGTGTCCACGCAGGCGATGCTGGCGCCGTCGCCTGCGCTCGGCGCGGCACCGTTCTCTTCAGCCTGCTCGACGCGCTGGGTGTACACGAGCCCCCGTCCTCGCCGCGCCAGCCACACCGCCCTCCAGCGACGCAAGGCCAAGGGCCTAACTCGCGCGGTGCTCCTCGCGCTCCCTCACTCTGTTCCACAGCGGTGCTCGAGCAAGCGCCCGTCGACCCCAAGTCGACCCCCCGCCCCCCGCCGCGCTCCTCGAGGGCGAGGCCGCGTGCGCGCCGCTTTTTGCCGGCGCGGCGAGCCCGCAATGGCTCATGAAGCTGCTGCTGGTGCAGATCCTCGGCGCGGACACGGGCGCGGCGGCGAGTGGGGAGCAGCGGACGTCGAGGTCATCTCGGTGTGGGCAAGGGTGGGGGAGATTGTGCGCGCGGCGGGGGACGAGGTGACGTGGCGCACGATCCGTGGCGCGCGATCGTGGCAGCGCTGTGCTCGGCGCCGGTTGCGCGGCTGGACAAGGTGTGGAGGCGCGTGGACGCCGTGGGGTGGGGACGTCCCGGCGCGGTTCAGGTGCGAGGTGGACGCGGCGCACGCGGGGCAGGGTGCGGGTGCGGAGGAGACGTTGCTTGTGGCCCCGATGGAGCGCGCGTTTGGCCCGTTTGAAGGGTTTCTGCTTTGTCCGCGGCGCGCGTGTTTTGGGAAGGATGAAATCGGGGACGATGTGAAGATACTTGTCAATTACTGGCGCGTCCGTGTCTGTGCGGGAGGGCAAGGGAAGCTCCCCCTCGCAGAGCGACGCCTCGTCGTATTCGAATAGCAGCGGGGGTCGTGCGAGTACTTCGAGTTGGGGTGCGTGCGTCCCTCCGTCTATCTGGGTTATACGTTATACTGACCGGACGCCTGGGTAGATACGACGACAAAGAAGAAGTGGTTATCGCTCCCGCTCTGCGCTCGGGGGCGCAAGGGGATGGACGTCCGGCACGGGGTGGGGGGTGTATGCTCCAGACCACGCAGAGTTTGCTGGCAACGGCGTTGAGGAGGGTTGGGGTGAGTGTCTACTTGTTTTTCGTCTCGTGGTTTTTGGATTAAGGCTTTCGTTTCTTGGGATGCTTTTGCTTTTGGATGGGGTTTGGATTTTTGGGGAGACTTTGAGCGCAGCCGGCACGCGTTCTGGGGAATGGGTGGCCCTGGGCCTTGAAGATTCGAGGAGGAGTTGACTGGGGTGTCTGGGCGTCGACTTCGGGGCTGGTTTTGAATTCGGACGGGGATTGCATTTTTTTGCGAGACTTCGAGTCTGGGCGGAGACCGCCTTGTGCGTTCTCGTCATTCTCGATCGTGGGTTACGGAGCATCCGGGAGGAGTCGTTGGATGAGACATCCTTACCCCAGCGTTCACGGTCGCTGTTCCTGTAACTCATACTTGAAATTAAATCAGTTTCCGGACATGGCTGTGTACTGGATTGCCGCTGCCCGTGACTCGCGCCATCACCTCTTGTCGGATTTTGACACAAGGCACCTCGAATGGCGCCGTCTCAGCACCCGGACGCACAGAAGCGCACAGCCCCCGGCAGAAGTCCCGCAGCTCGAGATCGTCAGCGGCGATGTTTTTTTTTCTTCTTTCGTGTCCCGCAACAGAAGTTTAACAAATCAGACAGTTCGTTTGAATCCAGTAATGTCCAGCAACTGAAGATTCCTGGTCTGGACCAATTCCTCAACATCACCGCAACATGGGATTGCCCGTGCGCAACATGTTTTGCCTAATCCCGATTCTAACTGACTTGTCGTTTATACGATGTAGAGAGGAATTCGGCAATGTTCAACGAGCCGCCGAGTTTTTGACGATTCTAACGCAAACTGCAAGAACCATCGAGTCTAACCTCAAATCTGAAACTGCGGAACGAGTGCTCAAAGAAAAAGTTTCGCGTGTGGAATGTCGCAAACTCTGGAAGATGATGTCTGCGGAAACTAGAAAAGTCCTGGCAAGGTTGAGCTCGTACAGGTCCTCAACCGGCTCGAAAAAGGATCCGCGTGTGAACGAAGGTTCGGCGGTACTCGAGTTTGGATTCCGCTGTCCACTCAAATGTCGATAGGGGCTGTGGACTCATGTATAACCTGGTGGGAGCAGAAATCTACCGCATTCGAAAGCATGCGTTACGGCCTCGTATCAACTTGGATCAAGCCCCCTGGTCGAGCCAGAGAAGACAATGACTTGAAGAACTTGCGGAATACGTTGATGGCCATGAGGTCATTTGCTGAGGTGAGTCGTATTCATTTCTTTTGTTCGCGCTGAATCTCGGGAATCAGCATACCCATGGCAACGATCGGCACGCAGGTCCCGCTGTCCGACTCCCCCAATCCTTGCATGAGCCGACTTCAAACAACGGTTTGAATAATTTAACAGAGACTGCGAAGGAAAAGGGGGAGTGTTCTGACCTGAATCACACGAAATCGTAGTTATGTTCTGTATTGAAACGATGGGGCGATCATGTAATTCTGCCAACAGGTAATGCATCTGTGCCTGTCCCACCCGCCTCCGTCCGACTTCCCCACCCGCCGCTGCACGAACGAAGGTGACATTCAGTGACGGTCTATGTTTTTTTTGTCGCATGATTGCTTCAGAGTCAATGTGCATATTCGTTTGTTTGAGATATGAGTGGTCGGAAGGGGTCATGGCTCCTGCAGGGATCAACTCCCCACTTTTCGATTCCTCCGCGCGGCAAACCAGAGGAAGAACGCGAAATTGGAGGCATTTCTTGCCATTTGACATGCACTCCTTGTTCTGATATCATTCACTTTCAGCTTCGTTCCTAGCTTTGGAACCTTATGGGCAAGAACAGGACCCAGGAGCATCCGCTCGAGCTGAACCCATACTTGTTAGCGAGCCAGAACAAATAGCTGCTCCCGACGCATCTGAGGTCCCGCCTGCGCGTCTTATAGATGAAAGAGATATCGGTGCGGCCCGTGCCTATTTTCTTATTAAATCTTCACTGAATTCTCTCTAGGTCCCGTATCTGCGAACAATGTTTTCGACATTGGGGATACAGGCATGGCCGGTGAGCCCCACAATGTGTGGATTTTCATCGCACAAACAGCTTTCATCGCTTCTCTGTCAAATAGACTCAGGTCATGGGCTGGACTGTGTTGATGTTACAAATCAACCTCTCCGTTGCTATAGATCCCGCTGTGGGTGTTTACAGCGAGTTAGACGCCAATGGGACGCAGATTGACACGCCATGGCCTTTGGACATAGAAGATTACCAGCGGTACGCTCTAAAATGTGTGCAAAGATTTCGGCTCGTACGTCTTTCTACTATCAGGTGTTGTTATCTCCAGACATTCGCACGGACTCTACCGTGCGCAATTACCTCTGCCAAACAGATGTGCCCACAGATAAAGACAATCTCGGTCTGAACGCAAAAGCTTGCATTCTCCTCCATCAAGCAGTGCGCATGCAGGGGCATCTTCGTGTGTTTTGTTTTTCCTCGTGCTGCTCAAGCTGGTGATTCAGTTTTCTCTAGACTCAATCACCGGTGTTTCGACGCAGAACGTGAAGGCGTTCAACTCCGTCGACCAGCTGATCAATTCCTTGTGGACCCAACTCACCAACCTCGCACAGATAAGGCATGCTTCCTAGGAAGGACTTAAGACCCTAAGTTCCCAAATATCCCGACATTTGAGTTCGCAGTGAATTTATTTTGCGCAGCAGTACAACATGGCCAAATAACAGGCTAGTTGGCCACCCCGCTAAATAATGGCCTAAGGTCTCAAATGCCTGCCACTTGCACTTTAAATCATAGAGAGAGTTCGTATTTACTATCTCACACAGTTGTGGTGTATATATGAGGCCTATGAAAGGCCAGAAAATCTAGGTCCGATGGATGCGAAACACCAAAATCGGCGTCATGAAATGAATGAGCATCCTACAAGTAGAAGAAACACCTAGATGGGCCAAATTAGAATCCAGGTTACTTAATGGAAGTTATCGCGACGTACCTGAGCACCCAACTCCATTCCAACATGCTGGTAGCTCCTCCAAAAAATCTGACTATTGGCAAGACCAAAATTGAGTGGTTTGAGATAATGACCTGCAGAGCCATCAGAGGTGAATGGATAAAATTTCGAAATACCTCTTAGAATAAAGGATTGGATAGCGAGAAGTACTCTGGAAGGTTCCAGACCGATAGCATGGTGGTATCGTGTACCGCGATGGTGGCCAGCATGGCTGACTAAAAAACAGCAGTCGTGCTTCACTGAGTGTGTAAAAACAATAATGGGGGCCATTTCCATCCAGTAGCATGACTGGGATTAGGCCTCTTCGAGGCGGGTGCTGAACCTTTAGGTGGATGCACCAGTGAACTGTCTGCTCGCCTCTTGCTTCTGATGATGAAACCTTAATTATAATGTGCTACTATAATTTCGTGAGCTGCCCGTTGAAACACATGGCGGTGATCATTGACCTTGGAGCCACGACTACAATGGTGACGCATGCAACGGCAGGAAAGATCGGGACCGTAGAATCGAGAAGGGATTCGTGGCTTCATGGTAGATCGAGTTTAGGATGGTACATGGCCGGTTTGTGGGCTGTTGACGATGCTAGCAACAGAAAGGAAAGGGGAGGAGATGGGGGGAAAGGAAGAAAGAGGTTTGACGATGTTGTGGTACCATCAAAACAAACCATGTTTCGCGGGCACGTGCAGAGTACGGCAGTCAGCGGTGATGCGAGTGATACGCGTCGGTTGGACTTAGAGAGGAATTTTGCCGCAAAGGTTGCGGCACATTCCTCTGAGGCTATCTGAGCGCAGCCATGAATCTCTAGCACAGGTGTATTATCCGCCTGAAATACAAACGGTGCATGATACTGATATCTCGATTTGGGGCTAAACTGAGTATTTGCTCGGTAGGAGCCGTTCTCTGCAAATTTAACCCCTTCATCTAGTTGGAAGCATTTCGGAACATGCTGCACACCAGATACAGTTGTGAGGGTGTTGAAACTCGGTTTTGGAGTATTTTCGGGGGAATGGTTCGGAATGCTCCAAATTTCAACAAAATGTTGACATTTCTTATACAATTTGCAGCATCCCAAGATTGTGAGAAATTGGTAACAAAATTTGAACAATTGGCAAAGGGGGTTTTTCCTGATGCGGTGGCATGCAGTTCACGTGACATGCCGTCCAGCACATCGCGGCCCAGCAAAAGCCTTTTGTCGCCGCCCACTCAGCACGCGACGGCATCTGCGGTGGTGTCTTCCAGCTCCTTTTCCGCCTCAACAAGTAGCGCGCCACAACCCAGCAGAAGCGGGTTGCCGCCGACGACTCAGGCGCCTGAGGTGGTGTCCTCTAGCTCCGGCGACGCCTCACCTTCCTCTGCATTGCAGCCCCGCGGAAAGGCTTTGCCTCCGCCGGCGCCACCACTGCCACCGCAGACCACCCTCAAACACAAGCGCGCCTCCGAGGACGACGACTCTGTCCAACCCCCCACCGTACGACCACTCCCCCGTTCCCTTCCAGGCTCAAAACGACTCGTCTGCGCGCCACCCCCTTCGCCTCACAGTAAAAACAAGCTAGGCATTGGCCCTCTGCCTCTTCTCTTCGAGACGCTCAGTCGCTGTGGGGACAGCGCTGATCCAGACGAGATGCAGTGCCGCACCTGCCAGCACGTATTCCCGGGCACGGCGGGCTGGGTGGAGCTTGTAGGGCACGCACGGGGCGCCCACCCGGATGTATATCGGGAGGTGGAGGGGCTAAGGCCTGTGCAGGTTGTGGAGCAAAGGCAGAGGTTGCAATATTTGGGGAAGGGGAGGCGGTAGCGACAAGGAGTGGGCTTTGCCCGTCTGGAGAGCTGTGTTGTGGCATGAGCATTGGCGGGAGGAAGTGACCTCCTAAAATCGTCGAAATATTTGAGAACCTGTATAAAAGAATATGAATCGATTTTGCCTCATTATATTTGGGAAAGGTATGACGAGAAAACAGAGAATTTGCAATGGCAGATAACTTTGTCTCACGGTCAGGTGTGCTGATGGTATCAGAGTCATCTACCTTTCGTCCTTGTCGTCTTTCCTTCGGGTTAAGACGCGAATTTGACGCGTCTGACCACGGCAAACCATTTAATATATCTTTATAAGACTTCAGAATGACATCCAGACCCAAAATTCTTGCGGACAACCTCCGGACTCCCGGGCCTGGAATTTAAATAGCAAACAGTGGTTCATCCAAGAGTTACCTTGTGCACATTCCAAGAATAAATGTGAATCCATGAAGGACACGACCTCCTGTTGCATTACCACAAAAAGCTGCTACAAATCTTTGGATAGGCAAATTGGACACTCTCGAAAATTCACCGGGCCCTAATTTAGGAGAGGACTACACTTTGTTCCTCTATCATAGGAGAAGGGTCCGATATAGCCTCAAAGATTCCCTCAACTTGTGCGCTGAGGCAAAAATTGGTCGTTCTTGGCGGCAACAGTCTTTCCCCGGAGCACAAACACTGAAATTGACTTACACGTCGTCGTGTCAGGAAACGAACGCGGGCCGTGAAGTAAATGCTCATTCCAATCATCTAGCGTGCTATACCACCAAGGGCCCTCAAAGAATCAATGTTTATGCTTGGACAGACCTTTCCGGAGTTTCCGGGGATCCTTCCTTTTCTGATTTCTTCTTCTGCATTATTTCCCAATTTATACCTAGTGGAATAGTCGGAAAACCCAGATAGACGCCAAAGGCGCTTAGATAGAGATATGATATGCACGACGTAAAATATTTATAAAATGTGGGGGGTCTTAATTTTTTTTTGTCTCTAAGAATCTGTAAATTCAAAGATCCTTATCCCATTTGAATCTACAGGACATCTAAAGCTCGCGTCGAGAAATGCTCTGCCAGGTTGATCAAGCCGTTGATGTGCACCGTGGCCAGTGACATGGGTGACAGATTGAGTGCGTTATGAGCGCGGTTTGATTCCGGCAAAGTGACTTTCGACCGACGGATTCCGAGTCCGAACGGATACGGACCCGAACATAAAGCAGATATGACTAACCATAAAATCCAACCCGAACCTCTTTGCTCACAAGAGAGGAAATGAAATTGTAGACGGGTAGAATTTTCGACTAACAGGGAGGCACAAAAATGTATTCCCACACTGTCAATTTCAATTCTGTTTTCTTTGCTTTCGTTTAATCTGTTTTTGACACCATTGTTAAACAAACAGATGCAAGCACGTGAAATTTGCAGCTTTGCAGCTGTTTGTTTAACAATTCACATGGTTGCATCAACTACAGAGGAATCTGAGGTGACGATTCTGTGCAGAATTTCGGTTTGAACTGGGATCGTGGCATTGGATTTAATGCAAATTTGATTATAAAGCACACCATTGTTAAACAAACAGATGCAAGCACGTGAAATTTGCAGCTTTGCAGCTGTTTGTTTAACAATTCACATGGTTGCATCAACAACAGAGGAATCTGAGGTGACCATTCTGTGTAGAATTTCGCTGGCTACCACCTCAATGCGCCGCCAGCTCCAAAGAAAAGGGCAATTATATCCAAGGCCAAAACCATGTATTTAGCACTGCAGGCCCAAGATTAATTTCGCTTTACATCCTGCGGCTTGTTGGAGTTATGAAGGCCGAAGACAAAAGGTCAATGTACCTTGAAAATCATTGTGAGGAGACCTATGCATACGAAGAAACTCAAAATATTCTCTCAGGAAGATTCATACAGATACTGACGAGTACGGTTCGAAATAAAATGAATCGGATTGAGTACTACTACTTTTTCTCAGTGTTGGGCCGTGTTTGTGAGGCAGTACAAAACGCTGCCGTGTTCACAATCAACTGCATTTCAGTCCAGGTTGTGATTGTAACACGGCGTCCATCTGGGGTAAGTATCTATATCCTGCGCTACTCTGGTAGTGGGACCTGATCTCAAGTAGATGGATATGCGGATATCTGTCGCCGGGGATGTACTAACGCCAGTGGATACCCGGTCAAGAAATTCAGTACTGATTGCCAATGTGTGTGGCTCGAATTGGATACATCCGATTCTTGTGCTATTCCCGGAATCTTAAAGAGGGGCCGGGGCCGGGGCCCGTGGACTACAAGAGGTATCGGGGGACTCCTTCCTAATGGCTGACCCAATAGGGGAACAGAGGTATACTTTGCCAACGGGATTGAACAGATGCGGCGCACACAGTACACCGGAAGTGCGGCACACGGCATTCATCTGCTCCACTTCATCATCATCGGCGGCACATCCCTCCCAAGTGCGGCACACTATGTACGCACACATCTCGCATCATTGGCACATCAGCCCGTGACTCGGCATCTCCCGCTGCGACTTTCAGCGGAGGAAGTTCGTGGGCGGAATCTTGAAAATTTATTGTCTATCTCAATAATCAAACCCCTGTCCCACGATATTTCTGACTGGTTGGACAAGTTGCCTGCAAGTAACAACATCGCTATGTGTAATTGTGGAGGACCTGTGCAAATCTTCGAAGTTCGGACGTCACTAAATTTATATTGATCTCCCTGTCAGCTCGTCAACTGTGCTCTTCAACATTACTTTGCGTGCATTACAACGCCGGCCCCCACAATTGAAGTTCAAAGTAATTGTAGGTGCTCACAACGCGAACATAATTTGAATTATAACGAAGTTGTGGCAGTTTACAGGCTCGAACAGTAGTGGATCTAAAGGAATGTAAATTGTCCTGGTATGTAGGGATTCACTTTTGAACATCCCACTTACATTCAACGGCATCAAGGCTGTTGGGTCCGTGCCATTTTGGGAGAGAGAATGGTGCCTAAACATGGATTAGTGAATTTTAATTTTCAAGTCCCTGCAGGGAATGGCCTGTTTTCCTGGCCCGAATGTGACGTCGACTTTGGAGTCGGCAGTCCCCGTGGTCCCCTTCCAGGCGCGTTAGTATTCAGACAACGCTTGCAAGCAAAAAAAAACCACCCACGCACCTTGTTACGGATCAGACTGTCCAGCATGTATCGGTTTCCGGCACCGTCTCGGATTGAATCGATCACAAACCCGGTACATAGGTATCTCGGGAAATCATCGGGTTGTGGCGGCTAATGGGTATTTGAGCGCGGAAGAGCGTGCGGAGCATGGGGGGACACTTGCCGAGTTCAGCGTTGGCTGTTGACGACCCCGGTGAGGCTTTTGACACGTCGTAGATGCCTTTTGGCACCGCTGGATGGATGGGTGGTGGTAGTCAGAAAGAAAGAGAGATTCTTTTGGATGTTTGGCCCCCGACGCGACTCAAACATCACGGTGCACCTCACAAGAATGCGCCACATTTCCGTATTAGGCGTGCGCCGCAGTGTGCGGCACCTGTGCCGCAGTTGAACGCAATGTACCGCAGATCAGATGTGTTCAGTCGCCGCATCTGTTATATCCTCCTTTGCCAAGGTCACCGCAATCAATATATCCGTCGGCCCAAGCGTCGGCCACATATTCTTCTTCCCCGGGAGGAGAAGTATGCGCAACTTGAAATTGTTGTCGATGAGGACGTCGGAGGCCGACTTCAAGATCTCGTTGTACAACTGCGCGCGGAGGAAATTGAAGATGTCGAAAGTGTTACTGTTATCTGTCCAGATTGTGATTTTTTGGACGGCGACGTTCCCATTCTTGCGGACCAGTTCCACAATCTGATGCAGGCAACAGCAGGCGCAGAAATCCTCGAAATCAAAGATGAGGTCGTCGGGAGCGGCCGCAGGTGGGGCAGACTGATAGCCCAACTTGGAAGCCGAGGCCGGAAAGACGACTATGTCGGCGTCCCGCGGTTCCCAATCGAGCGACTCGAGGAAATGGACGCCGGTGGAGTTGCCCAAATGTCGAGAAAATCACTGAAGGTCGTTGATAACGCCGCGGTTCATAAAAATTCAGGTGTCAGAATTTGTTTTGCCCTCCATTTTCTCGTAAACGTGAGAAAGGCTGGTCTTTAGCAACGGGTAGACGTTCAGTGCACAGTGGATACACCCGCATATTTTCTGCATTCAAAACCTTGTTCGGAGATACTCCTAGTAGTTATAAGGTTGATTCACAGAGCAGAAAAGTTCGAGGAAGATGGTTTCTGAGCCCACATTTGGGCCAGAGATACTGTACAATTTCGTTCAATTCGGCCGTCACGCGTTACGCTCGATTTTTTCTGACCCTGGCAATAATTATTTTCTCCATTTATGGGATTTTCTGGTGGATGGCGAAAGTCACGTGACTGCTGAATTCAACGAAATTGTACAGTACATAGTAAAAGTACTAGTGTTGCTCTTCATAGTGCTGCCTTGGCCAGTGGTATTAAACCTGCGACCACCGCATTGGGAATTTCTAAATTGAGAAACACGCAAAAAAAAATTGACATTCTCATTAGTTTCAGGATCGGCTGTAAACACTAGGATCCGGACTTCAAGTTGGTCAAAACTCAGAGTAACATTCGTCATATTATGAAACGCGCGATTCGTAATTCTCGTATCAAAGAATAAGCAAGTCATACGTGGGGCCAGTCACATAGACCTGGATAGACAATGATAGTGCAGAAAAGTCCCCACCAGCACTTGATAGCATTTGGGATTTTCCTGATGTTCAAGGCCATAACTTCTGTACCACAACCATCCAAAGTCAGGTGAGTTAAAGCTATTTGCGGAACATAAGGTGCGGATCATTTTTTCATCAAAAACAGTTGTTTTCACTAATGCCCCGATATCTCACTCAATTCTTCCCCGAATGCTTTGAGACCCCCACCAATCGATTTATATGGATCTCCTAGAGTGCTTAGGCTATTGGCCATATGCATTTTTCTTGCTGGTGGGTTTGTCAGCAAAATCAGATGATTTTTCACTGTTGACCCTGTTTAAAGGGGAGAAGAACCCGGTATGCCTCAAATCTTTGTTGGAGTATTCTTCAATATTATATACATTGCACTGGCTGGTTTGATAGGCAAAATCATTGCCTGGTACTGCACAGATGGCATGTTAAAAGTGATGGATTTATGTAAGACCTCATTTATGCACTCGCCACTGGATAATTGCACCGAAAACCACCCAGTGAAATGAAGGGTATGTTCAAGAATATACTGACAAAAATACAAGGTCCCACAACCTGTCCTCCCTTTGAAGCAGGGGCATTAGTGGAAAACCACATGATTCTGCTTACCAAGCCATCAGTGGAGGACATACATATTCTGAACAGCCTAAGCACTGTAAAACATCCGTAGAAATCGATCGATGATAGTTTAAAGGCATTTGATGAAAAATTGGGAGAGATATCGGGGCATTAGTGAAAAACAGCTTTTTTTTTAGAAAAAATGATCCGCGCCTTATGTTCCGCAAATAGCTGTAATGATACCAAACAAGTGACTTCGGGATTGCTTCGGGATAAAATTCTGTAAGCTCAATGCCCGGGTTGAGGCAATGAGGACCTCTCTTCGCCCAGATGCCTGTCCAAAAAAAATCGGACCTGAGGACTTTTTATCCGGACCCCAAATTGGGCGATTCTTATCCGAATTCGACCCAGGCCTTCGCAAGGTCGGGTTTTTATCCGGACCATATACCAGGCCTCCAAAAATTTACCATAACTACATGGGATAATGCATTTTGTCTGCTACTACGTGTATTAATGCAAATTTATAACAAATTTAGAAGCCACGCGAGCGCGGCCAGACTGCCTCCAATTGGCTACTTAAATGTGCTTGGCCCTGCTAGCCACCTGATGCAAAAATCCGCCGGTAAATCACCTAGACAATGTGTACATGGCAAGTTTTGTGTGTCCTGGGTTCATTACCGCGACCATTGGGTCTACACTGTTGGGAAGTGGGGCATGTCCCAGAGCAGGAGTGGGATCCATTTGAAGATTTTTGAAAAGCGATTGGCCGGGGTCAAGATATAGGTTTTTGCAGCGCGGATTTTGGAATTTCAGTTGCAAGGAGGGCAACTTCCCGTCATTGAGAACATTGTCTTCTAGGCCAGACAGTGGGCCGTCCGAAATTTTGTGATTTGCGCATCCTTCCAGGATTATCAACCAGGGGGTTGGAGCGGATAGTGACACCGGTTGGGTGGAACGGACGGGTGCTCGAGGTCCAGTCTCGCGGTGTATTCATTCTGTTAGGTGGGCAATCAGTAATTATTATTAGGCAGGACCGCGGCGACTCACCAGGTCCACAGCGAGACTAACGTCGCGGTGCTCACCGGTCATTGCCCAAACAACGCATCATGTCTCCGTGGATGGTCGAGGTGAGAAGAAGGCCCCGTGCTAGCCTCACCCAGCTCGCGAGAAAGTTCTCAATCTGCGCCGGGGTCCGGCGATGGACTCCCTCTTTCCGCACGTAATACTCATCAAAATGCAGATGCGGCGTCGTCCAGCGCAGCGCATCTGCGAGCCCGATTTCGCGCCATGTTCTGCAGACATGCAGGAGGATGAAGCGCGTAGGACACCTCTAGTTGGTGTCGGGTTTCTCCCATTGGCACGGATAGGGGATTCAATAGAGGAAGATGAGGGAGACGATTTCCGGGGGCAGCATGGGGAATATGAGCTTGTCGACCTGGCAGGTGATTTTTCGCATCCGCTTCTTGCACTCATCTAGGAGTGCCTGTTCCATCTCCATGGTAGCAGCATATCCCATGGTCACGTACCACCCACGCAGTTCGACCTCATTGCTTTTCATACATCCTCCTTCGTATTAGTGTTGCCGTCGGCTAGCTGGTCACTTTTTTTGAAATTGAAATAGCACGAAGAATAAAATAGGTATAATTCTGAGAATATTGGGGTAGCTAGACCACCCTAAAAGCCGGGGACTCTTCCCTCACTACTAAGCGACTGGTCGAGATATCATGATGATATTTGATTCAAGCAATTTACAAGCCGATCAAATATCGAAGGACCAGTTGCCCAAGACGTTTGATGTTCTGAGTATACCCCCTGGCTTTGGGGGTGATCTAGCTGCCCAAATATTCTCGGAATTATTCTCATTTTATTCCTCGTGCTATTTCAATTTCAAAAAAAGTGATCTGCTAGCCGGCGGCAACACTACTTCGTATGGGCACTTTTGCACTTTTGCTCAGCTTCCGGCTTGCGAACGGATGTGCGGGGCAATGCACTACCAGTACATACACGTGGGACCTACTTTGCATAGGCACTCCCTACCACTTATCCTCAGCTTCGGGAGGTGCGGGGCAAGACACTATGGAGGCTGTCACCAAACAAATGCACATGAACCTCAGCATAATTCACCGAGATTTTGCAGTAAAACAGTATTTTGACCACTGTGCAATCCTTTCAAGCCAGATTTTGACAGGGTCTTGCTGGGAGGTTCAAACTGTCTCTTCGGATTTATTTTGACGGCCCTGGTGCTTTTGAACAGGAGCTGAGGGCTCTCCATGTCAATCCAAACAAATGCACGTGAACCTCGGCACGATGAGCCGAGATTTCGCACCAAGACAGTATTTTGACCACTGCAATCATTTGAAGCCGGATTTTGACAATTTGGGTTCAAACTGTCTCTCCGGATTTATTTTGACGGCCCTGGTGCTCTTGAACACGAGCTGAGGGCTCTCCATGTCAATCCAAATAAATGCACGTGAACCTCGGCACGATGAGCTGAGATTTCGCACCAGAACAGGATTTTGACCACTGTGCAATCATTTCAAGCTGTATTTTGATGCGGTCTTGCTGGGAGGATAGCTGGCAAAATTTCGGTTCGAACTGTCCCTTTGCTGGGAGGATAGCCAGCGAAATTTGGGTTCGAACTGTCTCTTCGGATTTATTTTGACAGCCCTGGTGATTTTGAACAGGAGCTGAGGGCTCTCCATGTCAATCCAAACAAATGCACGTGAACATTGGCACGATGCGCCGAAATTTCGCACCAAAACAGTATTTTGACCTTTGTGCAATCATTTGAAGCCGGATTTTGACAATTTGGGTTCGAACTGTCTCTTCGGATTTATTTTGACGGGTCTGGTACTTTTGAACAGGAGCTGAGGGCTCTCCATGTCAATCCAAACAAATGCACGTGAACCTCGGCACGATGCGCCGAAATTTCGCACCAAAACAGGCTGTGTATTTTGCGATTTCCTAGACAGGAAGTGATGAGATTAACAAGGTTTATACAAAGGTGATCACAAAGGTCAAATCTACCTCCCAGAATTTTTTCAGATTTGTTTGGATAAATTCTGAAATTCCGGAAACTCAGAATATTTTTTGGTTGGGACATAGCCACACACTGTCACCGAGCACAGCCACAGAACCCAGCCACCGTTGCGTACTACGCAGCGTGGCGGCAAATAAGTAGGGCTTAACACGCTTTCTGGCGCCATTTTCGCCTTAAAAAAGTCGAGGGGCTTGCACGCGAGTACATATAATATACCCCCCGCTGGATTCATAAGTGCGCTTGGCGTCCTCAAATTGTCGAAAACGCCCCAGATTGATCCTCTCGTACAATCCCGACTTCGAAGATGATGTGGATGCGCATCTGGAAGTTGACAGCTTCTCTCCGGACATGGACCGTGAACCCTCTTCGGATCCAATCACGCCTCCACCATCTATAGCTCTCCCACCTAAGCCTTCCAAAAAGCGTGCTGCCGCAGCTCCCCCGCTTGTCACGGATGATTCAGACTCTGATAGTCCGCCTGCACGCAAGAAGGCCAAGGGAAAAGCCAAGGCTGCGAAAGAGCTAGACCCCGAGCGCGGTGCGTATTATGTCTTCTGGTCTTTCTCCATTCCAACCGTCCTTCTCAGACCTGGTCCTCATGATTCCTCGTGCTGACATGGAGGGAAAGCAGCGTCAGATTTTGACCCATGCCACCTCATTTGATGATGCTCTCGTTGTCATCCACGAGATAATTGGGTGTGACAATGTCGGGGTGAAGCCCCGGCTGATGTATAGACTCAGCAATGCGACGGTAAAGGCCGACACAATCGGTTTAGGGTCTAATGCGGACTGGGACGGCTGTCGACAGGAAGTTACGGCTGCTGAAACCAAAAAAGCGGTCTCGGTACAAATCATTGTCACAGAACAAGTGCGTCGTTTACCCCGCTTCTCTATCATGCTAATGCTTCATTAGTACCTCGCCTCCTTGCACGTCAAGCTCAAGATCAAGCCGACTGGCCCACAGCGAAAGGGCAAGGGTCGCAACAAGATCCCCATCTTAGACCTCGAGCACGCCGTCTCGGGGGATGACGACTTTGACGAGGGCCTCGGGATCATGGAGAAGGAAAAGAATTTCATTGAGCAGCTACAAGGCAAGTACACCCGCTGTCAACTTTGTGGACCTGAGAAGGCGTGCAAGATTGACGTTTCCTGTTCTCACGTCAAATTGAGCAACGCGCAACTTCGTGCCTGGGCTCACTCACTGGTAAGAAGCGCCTGGGCCTCACACTATCGCTGCGGTGACCTAATCGTTTGATCCATAGGCCGTTGGAACGCACAATGTTACTCTCGTGACGCCGCCGAATGACGAGTTGTTCGGGCAGTTCTTCAAGCATTCCAACAAGATTGTTCCATTGGCCCCGCTTGCGCAACCCCAGTTCCCTTCGTTCCCGCCATACATGGGAATGAATCCCATGCACCCTTACGGCATGATGGGTTGGGGCAATCCGCCGCAATTCCCTGGGAACCCTCCGACCCCTACGACACCGAGCCCCATGGGACATGCCTCATAGATCTATATAAGAATTGTTTAAACAATGAGCGTCTCAACGTGAAACTGTGTTCGAGTATTGTTCTGATGAACAACAGGACTGACTACCCAACACGAGAGGCTGTCAGAACGGTTTGAGCCAACTAGGTTTAAACAATCGTTTGAACGGGGTGTTTGAATTCCGTTGAACTGGAACCCTGTTGAAATAATCAGTGTTTGAACTACCAGCGAAATTCACTAAAAATGCATCCTACTTGGATCGAACCAAGGACCATCTGTAGCCATACATAGTCACCGACACCAATTCCAACTGCGCCATTCTTAACATTCAAGGAAGTGGAGATCTTGTGCCCATGTCATGACATCTCATCTCCGGGGCTACATAAGTATACCCCGATCTGGAGTAGGGCCCTGTATATAATCCCGGTTTATAAACAGGTGTTTATAAACCAGTTTTTAAATGGTCGGGCGAAAATGGGCAGTTTTTAAATATTGCGGAGACCCGGTCCGCTGTCAATTGACAACCAATTTTTACTCCTGATGTGCCTCAATCAACCGAATTACCTGCAATATGTCTAGTTCCGAGGTCACCTATAGCAGTACTACGAGTATGAAGACTATTTTGCTGACTTAAACAGGTTGAGCAAACACATAGTGGCAGATTACTACGGCCAATTCCATATGGAGCTCTGGAAAGTTATCTGGAGGCACCAGAGATGCACAGGAGGCCACATGCATCATCTGCAATGGGAGGGTGAAAAAATTAGAATTTTAGGTGTTCGGTTTATAAACACCCTGTTTATAAACCGGTATTATAAACCGGTTTTTGAATTGTTGGGAATTACATACAGGGCCCTAATCTGGAGTCTGCTACACTGCACCATTTCGACAGTGATGGGTTACGGATGGTCGTGAACTGAACCTATTGGGTCTAGGTGATGGTGACGGTCATCATTTTTGGCCCAAATGTGCTCAGAAATACGAATATTTATCGACCGGCAGTCGCCGGACCAATTTTGCCATGATTGCTGAGGAATGAACATCTTAGAAAATGAACACGTTGGGTGATGGGTGACAAGGAGTCACAGGTTTGGTGGTACCCGAAGCACTATGGCACGTAAGTTTAATAAAAATGTCGTGTGCCAGTGGTTTCCCGGTCGTTGAACTCTGTGTACTATCTACGAGGACTCAAAATTGGCAGTAAAAATTAACTGTTTAACTGTTTGCTTACCGTTTGCCTTGGCCAGTAAACCAAACGAAAAATTAAACAGTTTTTTCCGTTTAAAAAGGGTTTGAAATGGAAATTGTTGGAACCTTAGGTCACCCTGACATGGTGTGAACCTATGGTCGAAATGGTACAGTCGTATAACTGATGTAGCCCACTGTGTGGCAGAGCCCGCTATGTAGTGCCATCATATGTGTGTACTAACATCACCCACCTCATTTTGACCTTCTTGTCCAGACAGACATCTAGTGATTTTCTGATATCAGAGTACCAACAATAGACAGAGACTAATCCCTTGTTGAGTAAAATTCTCAGCTGCCATACAACCTTGTGTCAACTCGACATGGGATTGAAATGCATGCTCATCCAGGTTGCTCAAGAGCTTTGGTCTGTGTGCCACAGCAGATGGCATCTAAAGAGAGGGAGCGGCATTTGAGCTTTCCCGAAAATCAAAGATGATTGTTTTAATCAAGTTGATCAGGATAAAGTTGCGAGCCCACCACTTCTCCAGTGTAAAAAGCTTTGCTTGGAGACCACGAGAAGATAACGATATGATGAGTAGATCGTCCTCCTGGGCCAAAAGAAAAATGCGAACCGCAGCCAGAAAGACATCATCCATGTCCGGCATCATAGCGAGATCAGTGAGGAATAAGTTCCACAGGATAGGTGAGGCGGGATCTCTGGGTAGAAGCCCGATGTAAGCCTTGAACTCTTCGGATTGCATGTCTCCGTGCTTTACATAGTATGCCATTCACCGGTATAGCATGCAAAGCCAGTCAAAAAGTGCACTGCCCATCCCAAGTCGGAATAATTTCAACCATAGTGTTGGTTGATCCGTTGATGGGAAGGCATTCAACGCGTCAACCGCGGCCACATACAAGGTATTTCCATTGGCCCTCGCCCATTCTTTGAGGCATCGAAGGATGAAAGGGTTGTTGTTTGTTCGACGACCCGGTCTGAATCCATTTTGCCAGGGCAGAATTAGGCCTCGTGCCACGGATCAGTCGTGAATTCTCCAGTGAATCAGCACGGTACGTCCTTTCAGGAAGCAGGTTTGAAGAGCAATTAATCTGTAGCTATCCAGGTTATCGTGCGGCTTCAGGCGTTTAAGGATCCCGATTAACGCTGTCATGAACCATACTGTCAGCGCGTCATTCTGGGCAACACATTCATTGCACAGGTACGCAAGATCGTTGTCTGGGATTTCCAGGAGTTCCACATAGGATGTGTGATCTTCCCCAGCTGAACTGTCTAGTGAGTGCTTGTGCAGATGATCTTTGAGACACCCCATATCCTCTTCAGACCATTTCTGGGAGAGGCGTTGAGTCTTCGGTCTTCTCGGGGATCAGGCCGGCCAAAAGTTTATTAATTTTGTGCTGGTCAGAGTCGAACTGCAGTGGGAGCACCTTTGGTGTATTCAGTCTTTTTTCAAAGACATCTTGGAGATCTGCCGTAGTAACCGAGATTTGGGCCGGTTTGGGATCAGCGACTTGTCAGACAAGCTTTACCTACTTCACGGCCAGCTCGAACCTCAAAAGGACAAGGTGCCAACTCAGATTACTTCCAAAATGCGGCATTAATTAACAATGGTGAAGACAGACACATCGCGAGGCACTAACCTCAATCTTGCTGTCGACTCACCAGTTAGCCGTGGAAATTTTGCGTTACGTCGACCACGCATATCAACCCGTACCTCGGCACGAATGGCTTTGCAGGCTCTGCAAGACTGAGATTGAAACCCCGGAGCATGCTTTAATCACCTGCAAGTCATTCGGCAAGCTGGTTGAACTACGATCTAAATTCCTCAGTCAACTATTCTCAAATTCTCCAGACCTTGAAAACCGCATGGCGGAACTCTCCAATACAGAGTTCCTCAAGGCCATGATATATTCTTGCCCGAATATTGTGTTGGTTGCTAAATATGTGCACGAAGTCCTTGAATTGTTTTATGCTATTCCCGTGTTTTGATTAAACACTTGACTAAGGTACCCATCTATCTATACAATAAAATGGGGTGGTATAACGAACATCAAAGAAGGTTCGAAATCTCACGCCCACGGTCACGGCGGCATCTGGACCGAAACTCATGCCGAGCCCAAGGCAAGAACACGCCGAGCCGAGAAAAGCCCCGGCAGATGAAGCATGCCGTGGCGGGGATGAGCCGGGCCCAAAGAAGCCGCAGATTTTTGTCAACAGTATACTTTGCAATGCTGATGCTTGAAGTTGCTGAAAAGCAGTAGTGGGGAGTAATTGGACAATGGGAGGGTCAGAACCAGAGGAAAGGTCAATGCCAAGCAAGGTTGAAAGTGCACCGCCGCCGGGTGGAAAAGGGCCCAGGCAGTGCGATAATGCTGTAGCCAAGCCGGAGGTTGTCTCGCAGATGCCAAGGAGAGTTGGAAGCTTCAGAGGGAGGGAGCACAAATTTTATGGCCAGTATCTAATGTGAAATAGGTGAAAGCTCCATGAACTTTTTTAATGGTACGGGCTCAGGGCAAGAGCTCGAGGAAAGGGACTCGGAAGGGTTGTGTAACGGGTGAGTTTTTATTAATACCTCATTCCCCATACACTCTTTATTTTCCTTGAACTTTCCTTTGATCCCAACTCGACGCGACGCTGTCGCCACGATACCACTCTCATTTATTTGATTCTCCTTTATTTCACATGTCAACCCCTAAATCTAGTAGTATATAAGCCTCTGATGTCTGTAGTTAGTCCCTTGGTCAATACTATCACTACGCCACTCACCTCGTTGGACCGACCACCCGACTTCTTGTGCCGGAACTAGCTGCCGACTCACGAGCCGGCTGCTCTCCGTCACACCTTTTTGAGTGCTCGATAACTTGTCACTGCTCTGCTGGTTACCCCTCTGGCTGATCCCCCGAGTCTACCACTCTGCTGTCGACACCTCGAACTTGACTAACTATGGACTATTTGAAACCGCATACCCGTGGCGCTACTCGCGCCGGCATCTACCCAGCTCCTCCGCCCTTATTCAGTCCCGCTGGAATTTCCTTCGGCACTGTTAACTCTGGAGACCTGCTGGACCTGGAAACCCCTGCTATCGATCCATCGATGAGCACCGTTGCTTCGGCAGCGAGAAACACCCACGCTTCGGCGTTGGGATCATCCGTCACTTCGGTGTCGAGATCGCCCAGTGCCGTGCGCACTGGAGACACTTCCTCCGAGTTGCCTTCTCTCTTGAACGGCTCGGTGGACTTTGGCGTGCTTGGTGATGCACCAGCGCCCCCCGAGAATGAGGAAAATAGGGGCTGGACTCCTGTTACTCGTAAGACCTCGCGATCTCATCGTGAGTACAGCAAATTGAATAGAAACAAATATTCCTACAATTCTGTTTCTGATTCGAGCTCGGAATCTGAGTCCACCATCGCGCAAGCAACGCGCGAAATGAGTCGTGCCGACCGCGAAGCCCTCGCGCGGCGTCATGAAGTGTACGCCGCCCAACTGCGGGCGGAATTGGAGCGCCAGACTGCTGATTCTGATCAGGGGTCTGAATTGTCTGATGTTGAGGGGGACATTCAGAGCTCCAATGGCAACGCACCTGAGGACTACGGTTCTGAAGATGAGCCGGTACAGCCCGAAGCGCTGCAGAATTATGCTGACATCAATCGCATAATGAAGGTGGAAAAGACTCCGCCTTCTGATTTCCTCGTGACCACGGCGGAATATTCCGCCGCAGTGGCCCCTTCGACAAAGGGGAAGGCTCGCAGAAGACGTTCTAAGAGCCCGAAGTCAGGAAAATCCAAGGGAGTTAAGGTTGGAAAACCTACCTTAGTCGAACCACTCCCGAAGCCTGTGGAGAAAGAACTCTCCAAGGTTAAACCCGCAAAATTCAAAGATTTTGCATCTGCCTCGGACCGTGATGTGAATAACGGTCCCGTGTCTATTTCCGGACTGACTGTTGCAGAAATGCACGCTCTGCTCGATACGAAAATTAGCGAGTTGAAAGAGCTTCATGTGAGGCAGAGTGCTGAGAAGCACAAAACGAATCCGTTGCGCGCTTCCGCTTCGAAGAAGCGCGACACGCCCATTTCACGGGGTGTTACACCTGGCAGATTGGCCGCTGAGGCTTTCTTTGAGAAAGCTCTGCGTGGCACTCCAGAAGGTTCTGCGAAAGCCAAACCGCCGCCTTCCGACCCGTCAGACGAGTCGAGTTCAAGCTCGAGCGATAGCTCCAGCTCCTCGAGCGACGACGAGTATGGATCATCGCGGCACGTTGCGTGGAGGCCGCGTCTGTCGTCTAAACGTAAACGGGGCAATGCGCGCAAGCAGAAGATGCTTCTGAAGCCCATTCCGCCGTCGCGTTACAACGGTGAACCGAACGCAAACGCCATTCAGCGGTTTGCCAGAGAATCGAGGACTTACGTTAAAATGGGTCGTGTTCCCGATGACCAGCAAGTCTATTTCGTTTCCTATTACTTGGATGGGAAAGCGCTCGATTTCTACAATCAGGTCGTCGTACCTGATGAAGAGAACTGGGACCTCAAACGATTCTTCATCGAGTTGTTTGAATTTTGCTTCCCAGTTGACTTCCGTAATGGGCAGAGGAAGCACCTGGCTCGGTGCTTCCAGGGCGCGAAAGAGGTCGCCGCTCATATCGCGGAATGGTCGGAAATCTACGATACAATTGGGTTAGAAGACACCCACGAAAAGATTGTTATGCTGTTTAACAGTCTTGCTTACTCGATTCAGACGGAGATTTATCGCAAAAGTCTTGACCCTGAGGTCGCTACTTGGGAAGAGATCGTCAAGGCTGCGGGAGAAGCAGAAATCTTGCTGAAAATTGAGCAGAAGAACCGCGAGGCGACGTCTGAGACTGGATATGAATCCGAGGAAGATGATGAAGGAGACGCCGACGCACCGACAGAGGAGAACGATGACAACGACGAGAAATCCTTTACTCACGGGCGCGGAGGGCGCGTTGAGAAGCCGCAGGCGCGAAGCGGAAACATGCGGGTAGCCGCTGTGGAGATTGACACTCCGGATCTGAATGATCAGCCTAGGCAGGGACAACGAGAAGAATTCATGCGCAAGGGCTTGTGCTTCAACTGCGGCGGACGCGGCCATCTGGCTCGAGTCTGCCCAACACCGAAATCAGCACACTTTAGGATTGAAGCTGAACTTGGAACGCACGCAGTACACATCTCACATGGCTCAAACTGGCGCGACGCGCTGTACGAGAGCACTGAGATGATTAATCTGCATGTCGGAAGCATTCGCTTGGACATCCCTCTCGAAGTCGAGGAGGGCGGGGTGGAGCCCATAGAGTTTTTCGACAATTTTTGCGCGGATTTTGACGCGTTGACTTTGAGTTCCAACTTCGAGAGTCACCTTGACCATGATACCGATCCCGACATGCCTTCACTTACTGAAGCAATAAGTGATAACGATAACGAGTCGATGAAATACGACGGCAACGCACCTGGCGAAGATATCTGCGCAACCAAGTTGAACTTGCGTGATATCGTCAACTTGCCGCCTGAATTGTTTGCCGATCACGCGACAGACACGAACTTGAAGGAATGGAACACGGTTGGAGAGATCAAAGGTCTGCTCACCGATTCTGGAAGGTTTCTAGCCAGTTTCCCGAGCACACCGGAAGTTTCCCGCTGTGCATGTTTGCATCGGAACGCGAAAGACGATTGGCCATTTGGGCCCGAAGCTCTGACGCCCGCGATGGAGGGCGAGAGTACCACTGGTCGCTTGATGAGCGACCTGGACGCGTTGCCGGCGTATAACGCCAACAAGGCAGGAGATGGTGGAAGCAAGGACACGAATGACGGCTGGGCACAGCCTCCTGTCACTGAACCTGATCCCGTCAATCCCGCTGATCCGTCGTCGCTTGTGCCGGCCTCCGCGGAACCAAATTGTGAGGCTCGCGCCGACACTGATTCGCTCAACGACCACGAACAAACCTATTCGGAACACCTAAACTGGACCTCTCACTTGCCAGGAATCTTATTCAGCATCAACTCTGTGCTTGAGTATTCATTGATGCCGGACTGCGTTCAAGACACGCATGCCGAGACCCTTGCTGAAGATTCTTACTACGAACACGAGGTGTAGCTCGCCGCGTATCGGCGATCTGGAGGGCGGATGTAACGGGTGAGTTTTTATTAATACCTCATTCCCCATACACTCTTTATTTTCCTTGAACTTTCCTTTGATCCCAACTCGACGCGACGCTGTCGCCACGATACCACTCTCATTTATTTGATTCTCCTTTATTTCACATGTCAACCCCTAAATCTAGTAGTATATAAGCCTCTGATGTCTGTAGTTAGTCCCTTGGTCAATACTATCACTACGCCACTCACCTCGTTGGACCGACCACCCGACTTCTTGTGCCGGAACTAGCTGCCGACTCACGAGCCGGCTGCTCTCCGTCACAGGTTGAGGATGATGAAAAGGGGTAAACGAAAAGGAAAAAAGAGGTCTAAGAGAATGGAATGTCAGAAAACCAGCTCAATATATTTCTTTCCACTTACCAACGCCCGTGAATTTATTCACGGGCTTGAGCTAGTCTTCCATACTAATTTTCTTCTCATGTTCTTTTAGCTCTACCGCGGCGAGATCTCATGGCATGAGCACAAGATCTCCAATTCTGTCAATGTTCAGAGTGGCGCAGTTGAAAGTGGTGTCGGTGACTATGTGTGGTACAGATGGTCCTTGGTTTGATCCAAGTAGGACGCATTTTTAGTGAATTTCGGTGGTAGTTCAAACACTGATTATTTCAACAGGGTCCCAGTTCAACGGCGTTCAAACACCCCGTTTAAACGAGTGTTCAAACGCAGTTGGCTCAAACTGTCCTGACAGCCTCTCGTGTTGGGCAGTCAGTCCTGTTGTTCATCAGAACAATACTCAAACACGGTTTCACGTTGAGACGCTCATTGTTTAAACAATTCTAATATGGTTACTGATGCCTCTATCTCAAAACTCTCACTGACCATCGCATCCAGTGATCCACCGGACATGGACACCATAAATCCCTATCCCGAGATCACCGAGTTTCTTCACAGACTCAATGGCCACGAACCGCGGCGACTCTTGCTCCAATACATTAGTGTCTTCGACGCCCTTGACTTCTTCAATATCAACAAAATTGCGACGCTCCAAACCGCTCAAGACTTGACTCGTGCCGCGGATATCAGTCTCGGCAATGCGACATATTTGATGACACAGGTGAAGGCTGAGATGAAGCGTGTGGATCGCGCCACAACCGGGACGGCCTGAATTGTTCTGATACCATCTTCAGATTGTCTGTCTCTACTTGTTATTCACTCCACTGTCCTTACAGAAACTGCCGGCGCATTATGCTACTGAATCAATATATCCCATTTCTGATTCTACCTCGGTGTAATTTAGTAGCCTGAATGAGTGAACCAGCTTTGCGAAGCCTCCGCTGTGACCCGGTCCAATGCCCCATACAGAAAGAGAACGGGGGCTGCCTCATCCCCGAGCTCAACAATGTTGCGGAAGGTCTGACCTTGCCGTTGAATGTAAGCCTTGATAGACGAGAAACATTCCTCAATCGGGTTGAGGTCAGGCGAATACGGTGGGAGGAAGATGAGCTTGATTCCACTTCATGCATTATCAGATTCAGCTATAGCACTGGGTGGAAAGGGACATACGCTGCTTCGCACATTTCTTCAACACCTTCGACGTGATGTATCCGGCAGTTGTCGAGCACGAGGACACTATGTTTCGCCGGATACGGATTCATTACCTGCAAGAGGCCTTCCAGCCACAACAAGAACTGATCGCCATTGTAGCCGCCAAGTTTGATGTGGCTGTAAATAATGCCCTCGGTGGTCAACGCCGGGAGAAGGGAGTACCTGAAGCGAGTACATATCAACCTGGTACCGCGGACAAAACAACAACGCTTATGTGTACGAAGCCCTAGTGTAGACCAACCATTACGACGATACGAAGTAAGAATGTTGACCGCAGATTCATCGGCGCAAACAATGCGGTCGGCCGGTTCATTCCCAATCTCCATGAAGAAATCCCGACGGGCATCTGCGCAGCGCTCGGCTGCTTGGCGCGATAACTGTGGGGAATCTTAGTGTTCGGTCGCACAGCATAAATAGAATCACACCTTTTTAGAGTTAATTCCCAGGCGGTGGATGGTACGACTGATCGTAGCGAGGGAGACATCAACGTCGTGTTGTGTGTAAAACTCCTCCTGCACTTCATCGAGGTAAATGTCGGGTGTATGTTCCAGCAACGCCACAATGAACTGCACCGGATTAGCATGATGAATCTGATGACTCACGCAGATGTTGAGAGACATGCCTTCGTATTTTGTGTTGACAACATTGGCGCTCGTCCTTTGTGTCTCCGATCCCGACAAACATCCCCAATTTCCGACCATGTACGCATGACGCGCTGTACGACACGAACTGGCATATCCAAGTCAATAGCAATGGCTGTCGGCTTTTTGTAGAGAGTAAAGGCCTGGTATATAACTCTCATCTTGAGGTCCTTGGAGTAACTCCTCCTGCGAGGGTCTGCGGGTTTTTTTCGGGGCATGGCGATGGAAGAGAAGGAGACGCGGCACCCGTTACCAGTAACTACACGTGAATGTGACCTGTGTGATCAAGACGCGTCTCGCGCAGTTTCTGGGGGTCCAGTGGCTACAATTTGTTTCGCGGTAAGTTACATGACCTTCATTGTCATTGTAATTTAGCTCACTGATAATGTGTACCAGCATGCAAGCCAAGATCCACAAGACACCAATTTTGCGGTGATGGCTGGATGGTTTTGGTTACTCCCTTGCCCCCGCATTTACTCTCGCTCCACCGACCACCCAGTGCACTTGGGAGTACTACTAAGAACCCGATTTTCAAGAAATTAGACCACCCCGACCCGTTATTCAGCTTAGGCAGTGGAGCAGACCGAGATTTTATCCACTTGACTATAAGCTGGAGTACATCTCCGTTGGGGAATTTCCATCCACATGCTTCGTTCCTATAGGCGTAGTATTTGATAGCCTGGATTGCATATTCCGATCGCGTTAAGATAATCAAGCTCTTGGTCTTTGGAGCCATTTCCACGGCGAGAAGCAGAGCGACAAGATCGGCGCGCGCGTTGTTCTGTGCCCCCCATACGCGGACAGAACGATTAAGGCGCGAATTATCTCCGAAAAAAGCTGCAGCTGCAGCAGAAGCTGTATGTTTCCCAGCATTTTTGGACCCGCCACAGATAGTCACCGTTATTGGGTTGGTAGCGAATAGAACTGGACCGAACAGCGCGAGAGCTTTCTTCGACTCGTCTTTTCCAGCTTCCAGCGTTGCAATCAGAAATCGGTCTAGCTCCGTGACGTCTGGAAGAGATACCTCATCGCGTTTCCGTTTCCGAGAGCGTCGAGGAGGTTGAGGTAGCAATAAAGAGGGATCTACTCGCAGTGCAACAGATATGGCAGCATGATCGTAACCTTTGATTTGAGGCTCCACCGTGAACGATTTGACGCGTGGGAACAAGGCGCGAGAGCAGAAAACATAGTCAATTACAGTTTTGCGGGTGCCTTGAAACGATGTATATTCGCCATTGGAGGGGCCGAAGCATTCGGCGCCGCTGACGAACACAAGATCGCAGTTCTTGCAGAGTTGAAATAAAAATCTTTCACGAGGTGAGACAGGCTTCACGTCGTTCGATGTAAGGCTCAAACCGTTTCCGTTTACAAACGTTTGTAAACAGTTTAACCGTTTAAATTTACCGTTTAGTTTACGGACCGCTGCAAACGGTAAACAAAACGTTTATAAACGGTTTAAACGGTTCTTATAATATAACCACCTATACGGCTACGAGACGGTGGTTTTGAGTGGGTTTAACTGTCAGGAAAGTTAGTTGAAGTGAGGAAATTCATTGAGGAGGGTTTACGAGGGTAGCCTAATTCAGTCAAGTGCTGCCATTTCCCTCCAAATGCCAGCCCAAAAATAGCAAAACAGCTGTTAATGGTGGACACAAATGCCATCAAATTGCTTGCCACATGCTCAATTTCGCATGGACGGCCTTCTATTTCACGCCGGGGATGCAGCTGGCTTGGATTGACCCAGGAAAGCCTAATTCAGTCAAGTGCTGCCATTTCCCTCCAAATGCCAGCCCAAAAATAGCAAAACAGCTGTTAATGGTGGACACAAATGCCATCAAAACGATTGCCACATGCTCAATTTCGCATCGAATATTGTGCCGGGGATGCAGCTGGCTTGGATTGGCCCAGGAAAGCCTAATTCAGTCAAGTGCTGCCATTTCCCTCCAAATGGCATTCTGAACCATGTGCCTTGCCATCGAACGGTATAATTCAGCCGAGAGCAGGAGGGATAAGGGAGCACTTGACATATCTAGGGTTTGAATGGATCCCACAGTATTTTTAACCCCATGCCCCAGAATACCATTTTGAGTCACCTGCTTCGATATGGCATGTTGAACCATGTGCCTCGCTATTGAATGGTTTAATTCGCATTTTGAACCACATGCCCCGGAATGCCATTTTGAATCACCTCGTTACAAGCTATTAGAATGTACTTATGATTCTGGTATAGCCTCCTTAGTTGAGTCACAAAACGCAAAACAATTACAGGGGATTTTCACTGGGCATAATAATTGAAATACATCTGGGCTAAAATCAAATAGCCCGGGTACATCCTTCGGATCAAAACTGAGTTACAGCCCTTTGCGGAACATAGGGCGCGGCCAAAGATTTTCCCATTTTGGGACATTTTTGATCTTTTCGACCATTTCCCTCGCCGCGCGCTCAGTTCTGAATGTATCGTTCTAAAATCTATATGAGCGGAACCGCAACGAGATTCTGGAGGTCCTCTCGTGCTTCAATCTTTTTTATTCGGCTTATATAAAATGTACAATGATATAATCATGTTTATATGGAAATCTCCTCCCACAGGGGGAGTTAGCAATATATTATTTTGGGGTCTCATTAGGGCATATCTACACCTATTTCGGAGGTCGCCTCGTCCCCGGATTTTGTCTGTGGGTCCTATACCACGTGAACGATGTAATTGAATTCAATAAAAACACCCACTTGTCAGACACAATGCTCTGGCATAATTTGGTCCCAGGGCAACGTGATACTCGTTGGTTGCTCGTCCTGTGGTTATTGAAAGAGACTCCATGACTCACATTGGTCATCCAAGTCCCCGTGCCCGTAGGCGACGCGTTTCAATCTGCCCGCGTTTCCATCACGTGACAATATACGTGCAATTTTTTTGCTCAGTGTGGGAGTCTCAGGTAAGCATATTTTGGGACATTTCCGGGCAGGACAGCTGGGGCATCAGTATTTCACCCCCGACTGCCCTAAATTTTTGATATGATGGACTTCTATGTATAATATAGTTCCTGAAATACCGGGATAGTGAATATGATGCCAGGTTCCAATATTCAACAGCAGGCTGATCGAGAGGGAAAATCAGCCCAATATTTCCTGGTCACTAGATTGAAACTAGAGGTTACATTCACTATCGCGGTATTCCAGGAACTATATAATACATAGAAGTTCACCCTATCAAAAATTTAGGGCAATCGGGGGTGAAATACTGATGCCCCAGCTGTCCTGCCCAGAAATGTCTCAAAATATGCTTACCTGAGACTCCCACACCGAGCAAAACAATTGAGGACATAGAAAACTGCGTATTTTGATTGCGAATCGATTGAGCATATTCCGAAGGTAAACGGACCAGAACTGAGGGCGCTATGAGTGTCCTCGTCAAAACGAACGAAAACAGAAAAAAACCGTCCGCGCCCTAAGTTCCGCAAAGAGCTGTAACCAAAAAAAAACCAAAAATGACCGCCTTCTGAAAAATGTCGTTTTCGTAGTCTCAGAAATCATGGGAAAATAAAAAGTGTCCAGACAAAAATGGGCAAATCCCGGATTTTTGGGATCTGGCATCCAAAGGAATTATCAGGGATTTTAGAGTCCATAGCAACTGACGATAGCCCGAAATCCGCTAGCACTGCGCGACCAGAACGAGTGACAAGAACGTTGATCTGTAAGCGAATTAGTCTGATTGAAGGTGACCAATACAAACTGATGCGCGCACCGCTTTTAAATCTCCGTGCACGAGTTTCAAGCTGTGAAGATGTTCCAATCCAATTGCAACATCAAGGACCTGGGCGGCAGTTATGGACTGGAGAACACATGAAGCTTCGCACTCACCAAGGTCAGTCGATTGATTCCGGCAGTATTGCTTCTGAGGTAATTGTAAATATTCCCGTTCTCCATCCAAGGAGATACGAGACATAGTCGAGGTCGGGTATCTGCCAGAAAATAAACACCGAAAAACGGGAGTAAATTGGGATGAGCGAGCTGCCGCCAAATGATAGCTTCCTTGTGGAACCCCTGCAAGACGAGTTTGAGCGGCTCCTAGTTGGCACGCCAATGACACGTTCGTGACTAACCTTCAAAAGTGTTTCGACCTCGACTGTCGCGAACACTCGCATTACTTTGACACAAACTGTTTCGTTGTGCAAATGACTTTTCCAAATGTCGGCAAAACTCCCGCCTGCCACTGGGGGTCCGGTAAGTTGAAGCTCTGGCAGTGCAAAGCACCGCGGGTAGCGGCTAGATTTTTTCGAGAGTTTGAGCAAGGCCTTCCAAATAACCGGCCTAATCGGAGAATCCAGGAGCGGATTATCCAAAAGCTGTCATAGCCAAGTGTTACATGGCACGTCTGGGGTGAAATCATCCACTTACATCTTGCAAAAGATCAAGCAGTTGTTGTGCGTCATCATCCCGAGCTTTCGAAAAATCTTGGTAGGCGACAGGATCACGAAGAAGTCCATCAATTTGAGCGCATAAACAGCGTATGTCGGTGCGGATGACGATATTAACCAATGACTTTGGGAGCTCATGGCCCTGGGGATCGACGTGATGTGAAGGTTGAAGTGCAGCACTTGGCTCGATTGACTTGGAAAACTCGAACACAGTGCTAAGAACGGAGTGAAACTTGACGAGGCATGTCGTGACGTCCCAAACATCCATCAGGGCCCGGAAATCATCCAACCGCCTGTCGAGCAGCCATAATTAAGCGGGGGACCCGAAAAGAAATAGAAGACTGCTACTCGTCGCCGGTAAATTTGTTCAGAAGCCAAGCAAATACGCAGGAAATAAAGCGCTAACCTAAGTTAAGCACGGGCTCGTGGAAGGCGACAACGAGGATACTTACTTGAGGTAATGCTCGAGACACGTGGTCATCCATACTTTCAACCATATCGGCAACAAATCTGTCCAGAGTTAGTATTGTATCGGTTTGCTGGGATTTTGACATTGAATTTGACGATGTCCAGAGCACGATGGCCCCGACACGGACACCGGCATCATATTGAGTTGGAGCTAATCGAGGACGAGAGGCTTGGCGAGTCAAAGCTTTCATACGGGCCCAGTCCCGAGAGTCAAGTAAACGAATGTATTCCCGCCATGCATGAGGATATCCGATAGCGATCGATCCACGAGGAAATTGCGCCATCCTGAGAGATGAATGTCTCCCGTAGCATCTTTTCATCCGTGTCATCCCAATGCCACAAACCGATGGGTTTGTCGGCCTGGGATTCAATGATCGCAAGAAGAGCGTTTATGTCCGTTGACCGCAATTTAGGGAGCGAATATCTAGCTTTGACTTGGAATGCAACCCAGAGGATGACGCGCCATACCGCAGGCTCTCCCCCCGCGTTGTCCGCTAGCCACTTGTCTGGGTCGACGTCAACATCGCACATCGTTGTGCCTTCTGCAGCTAGACGCACTAAAGTGGACATTAATGCTTGTCAGCAACGTCATACCGGAGCAGATATGTTACATACCTTGCTCCGAAAGCTTCGACAACGCCGCCGCACCAGCCGCACGAACATCGCCGTCGTTGTCCTTGAGCAGGTCGACGATCTGAGGAATGGAGGTCCCAATGGACCCTCGGAACTCGGCTGCAATGCTCTTCAGCGACGCCATAGCGAACCAAATATGTTACATACCGTGCTCCGACAGCTTCGACAACGCCGCCGCACCAGCCGTCCGAACCCATTGGTGGTTGTCCTTGAGCAGGTCGATGATCTGAGGAATGGAGGTCACAATGGACCCTCGGAACTCGGCTGCAATCCTCGTCAGCGATGCCATACCGGACCTGATATGTTACATACCTTGCTCCGAAAGCTTCGACAACGCCGCCGCACCGGCCGCACGAACATCGCCGTCGTTGTCCTTGAGCAGGTCGACGATCTGAGGAATGGAGGTCCCAATGGACCCTCGGAACTCGGCTGCAATGCTCGTCAGCGATGTCATAGCGAATCGAATATGTTACATACCATGCTCCGAGAGCTTCGACAACGCCGCCGCACCAGCCGTCCGAACCCACTGGTGGTTGTCCTTGAGCAGGTCGATGATCTGAGGAATGGAGGTGCCAATGGACCCTTGGAACTCGGCTGCAATCCTCGTCAACGATGCCATACTGGATCCGATATACTACATACCTTTCTCCGAGAGCTTCGATAACGCCGCCGCACCAGCCGCACGAACATTGCTATCGTTGTCCTTGAGCAGGTCGATGATCTGAAGAATGGAGGTCCCAATGGACCCTCGGAACTCGGCTGCAATGCTCATCAGCAACGTCATACCAGACCGGATATGTTACATACCTTGCTCCGAGAGCTTCGACAACGCCGCCGCACCAGCCGCACGAACATCGGTGTCGTTGTCCTTGAGCAGGTTGACGATCTGAGGAATGGAGGTCCCAATGGACCCCTGGAACTCGGCTGCAATGCTCATCAGCGAGGCCATAGCGAACCAAATATGTTACATACCGTGCTCCGAGAGCTTCGACAACGCCGCCACACCAGCCGCACGAACATTGCCGACGTCGTGATGGAGCAGGCCGACGATCTGAGGGATGGAGGTCCCAATTGCCCCTCGGAGGTCGACTGCAATGCTCGTCAGCGACGTCATATCAGACCGGATATGTTACATACCTTGCTCCGAAAGCTTCGACAACGCAACTGCACCAGCCGCACGAACATCGCCGTCGTTGTCCTTGAGCAGGTCAACGATCTGAGGAATGAAGGTCCCAATGGAACCTTGGAACTCGGCTGCAATGCTCGTCAACGACGCCATAGCGAGCCAAATATGTTACATGCCTTGCTCCAAGAGCTTCGACAATGCCGCCGCACCAGCCGTCCGAACCCACTGGTGGTTGTCCTTGAGCAGGTCGACGATCTGAGGAATGGAGGTGCCAATGGGCCCTCGGAATTCGGCTGCAATGCTCGCAAGCGACGCCAAAGCGAACCAAATATGTTACATACCGTGCTCCGAGAGCTGCGACAACGCCGCAGCACCAGCCGCACGAACATGGCCGATGTTGTCCTTGAGGGGGTCTGGTAAAAGTGACGCGGTAGGCGCGCACTGACGCGCACTGGCGCGGCAGTAACGCGGCGTTGACGCGGCGTTGACGCGCGACTGACGCGGCATTGACGCGCAGCCTATAGTGCTTGAATTACGCTCCCAATGGGCAATTTTACTGCTACTAGGCTCTTTGCTAACGTTAATGCATCATTTGGAGTGATAAAAGCCTGTCCCAAATTTTGGTCCCTTATACTTAGTCTAAGTAGTGTAATCCGGTGTCGATCCAGTTCAGTCTGAATTCCACTTTGTTTATTGTGCTGTCATTCATAGGCAAACTCGGTGAACGAATGAATGCCTATAGTTCTGGTTATTGCCCAAGTCTCACAACTTGAAGAGTGTCTAATGCCAAACTTGGATATTGTGAACATTACTTGATAGCGCGCGGATGTAGAATCACGAAATTTTGTTTAAATTTTAAGAAACAGTATTGCTATTGTGAGCTTCTGAATTCATATCCCAGAGAGACAGTATGCCTCATCCTGCTTTGAAAATCTCAGACAAGAGTCTAAATATGGAAAGGTGTTTCCGGTATTAGCGCTGCGCGCAAGTCTTCCCGCTGAACTGACAAAAGGGCAAAAGGACCCAGCGCTGTTTCCGAGTGAATTTCTGGTGCTACTGATTGCAGAAGTCACAGAAGTATCGGGTTTCTCGTACTACATACATCAATTGATAGTATGAACAGTTTTCGGAGTCTTGCGTGGTACTCGAGAGGTGCGCCGCGGACGGTTGTCAGCATTGGCCATGTCAACGTCCTCCTTCTGGGCGCTCGAATGATCATATGACGGACCAGTCTGGTTCCGAGTATTGAGTCTCCAACAGACATGGTCTGTATGTGGCGACAACTCACCTGAAGTTCGGATTCACTTTCATCGTTGCGGTCTTCATGGTTCCAGTGAGCAGGAATATTTGCGTATGGATTCCACCCATTCTGGTGAGGTCCTACATCTAAGCCCCATTGGCGATTTCCAGCGCAACCAGCCGCGCAAGAATCCTCGAACAGCCGTTCTTCGAAAATGTTCAAACATTCATGATCCACGTCAACAAATTGGAACCTGCTCCGGGAAGTCTGGCGCTGCCAAGCGATCTTGAATATGGCGGTCTGCTGATCCATGTTGTCATATCTTGGATTGATCTGGATCTCTGCCATGATCTCTTCGAGATTCCGATACGCGATCAGAATGGTGCATGCATGCGCACCAGGGACACGCATTAACCAATTAACGACAGAGTTTTGAGAGCCGGGTACACAATTGTAAAACCAATTGGCAACCCTAGCACAGTCGCTGCTAGATAGTTCACCGGTGTAGGGAACACCACCCTGGCGCAAGGTCTCAAAGCATTTGCCTTTGGCGTTCTTCTGAGCCCGTGAGAACACTGAAGCGGGAACAGATGGAGAATCCCCGTCTGAATTTGCAAGAAGTTTTTCCAGATCGCCAAGATAAGGTCGAAGGGCTTTATCGATCTCATTGGTATACGGTGCTTGTCGGAATTCGAGAATCAAGTCCTCATCTGTTGGGGTTTCGCATGCATGTTCCCATTCTCCCAGCTGAAATTATGAGGTAAGTGGGACGGACAGGAGGCATAATAAAAAAAGATACACGGATCTGCCGCCTAGCTCCTGGATTTGCCCAGAGTTCGTCGCGTAGATCGCTGTCCGAGACTTTCGAAGGCGGGGCTTGTGGCTCAATAAAGCGGTTTCCACGCCACCAGTTCACCATCCAACCTCCGGGCTCCTTGGAGAGTAACCGAACAGGATACCAATATTTTCCGTGTCGCGCCAAAGCACCCTTGCCCGGGCTGAATGATTTTTGAATATTGATAACTCGAATAGGAGCATAAATCAACTCACAGAAGACGTTTAGCCAAAGATGTTCGCGGTGGCTTATCAGCTTGTTTCTTTACGCGCTTCTGAGGCCTGTGAACGGAGTTGAAAAAATCATCACCATGAACCAATGAACACATACTGGCTGCGCGTAACTCCGATGAGCTGGCTCGGGGGTTCACAGAAGTGGCATCGGAACTTGAAGCCTTTCTTCGTTGATGATGCGCTACCATTGCGTTGACAGGCAATATGAGAGTAATTATTGCATTCGGTGCATTTGATGCACAAGCGTGGAACAATTAACTCGTGGTCACCCTGCTCTCCACACCTGCAATAAAGAAAAGATGCCTCTTCATCTGGCGTCTCGTGGTGCTCCGTATTGTTCGGAATTTGGCGGGCTGCTGCTGTTCGTGAAGGTACAGTGTCTTGACCCGTCTCGTCATCACTGATTACCACGACGTTACGCCGAGATCGTTTCTTGGGTCGAGGGGACTCTGATTCTGAGTCGGAGACATCTAATTCACGGCCATCTCGGTGTAGTGATCACCACGGGTCGGGTCACCCGTGGCGGGTCGCGGGTACGGGTGACCGCGGGTACGGGTACGGGTCGACTTTGTCCGACCCGCCTTGACCCGTATGACCCGTGGCCCACCCGTGCCTTTTGCCGGAGTCGACGATGTACTCGTCTAGTGGTACAGAAATGGTTCTTTCTTGTATGGCCCGGGACTATCTATCGGTTCCTCGTGAGTCTGGTTCTCAACCGTGCGAAATCTCACTCAAATTGACATCAGCGACCTCAGTTTACGTTGAACGGCAATTCTCTCGTGGCCGGCTCCTGATATCCAGTGTCCGCAGCTGTATGAGTGACTTGTATTGAACTCACATTCTATGAAATATACCATGGTTTGATACATATCTGGGCCTTTGAGGGCGCGGGTTTCGCGGGCTCACGGGTACCCGTGAGCCCGCGGGTAGATTGACGGGTAACCCGCACCCGCGCCACGGGTCGGGTTAAACCGCGGGTACGGGTACGGGTCGTGCTCAACCTACCCGCGGGACACCCGTGGTGATCACTATCTCGGTGTGAAAACCTCGTCCGTTTTGGTTTGGACTGTGGCGGCCGGGAGGAAACGAAATCTACCACATCCATTCTCCATGGGTTACTCAGCCAATATCGTTCCTCGGGATCCATTTCGACGACATTGGGAAGATCCATACAAGCAATATCAGGGATCTTGTACGGCACATCATCGGCCACGAGAGGGGTGAATCGAATCGAATAGAGACGCTCTGCTGTACGGACCTGAGATTGGGTGAAGAAATTCTGTGCGCGAGTACCACCCCGCAAGCGATACACCACCGCATACGTCCGCCACCCAGATTCCGGGGGAAATTCGCCAGCTAGATGAGAGCTGACTCGTGAATTAGGGATCAGAGTTGCACATCCATCGTTGTGCATGTCGTCATACTCGTAGACATGTTTGCCATCCGCCGTAAAGATTGCTTTGAAATGGCCGTCATTGGTAAAAGCACGCCCAACGATGTCGTACACAACACCATGCATTGTTTCAGCACTCAGAGTCAGTGGTCGAATAGTGCTTGGGAAATTCCACTGATGGGGCCGGTGACCTGCCCACGGGTTCGGTAATTCCAGGATGAGCATGACGGGTATTCCCAAAACCAGCTCAAGGACTGTTGCCTTCCCAGAACATGAGGCCTCACCGTCGTCATCAATTGTGCGCCAGCAGGATGGGCTATTCTCGGGCTCTTTGTTGATGAGGACCATTTGACGAAACCACTTCGCGACATCGCCGCGATACTTCTGAAACGAGTCAGGCTGGAGTTGGAGGCAACATTTGGAGGAGAGGTGTTTTAATTGATAGTGGTTCGGAGTCTGTTGATCCCCGCAGCATGTGCGAAGGAGAATCAGATGAGCCTGGAAATACGACCGCGGGAAGTTGTGTCCTCGATCTTGTTCATGTGAAATCATGCTGTCAAGCCATCCCTATTTTTCAGCTCGTCAGCCGTAGGATAAAAGACAAATTAAATGTGGTACAAATAATGGATTAAATTGGGCAAAGATATTTTGCCGCTGCATTGCCGTTGCCGCATGCAGCGGCAATCTCTGCGGCAGTCTGCGGCAGTCAAGTCTGCGGCACATGTTGAACCGGTGTCAACCGGGGGAGTTAAGCCCCGAAACTGTGTAGGGATGTAGTAATGTGGTTAGTACACTGTTTAACATTGAGAGATGTGGGGGTACTCATGATTTTGACGGCACTGGAGACGACTTAAGTATTGCTACAGCGGCAGTCTGCGGCAATCCTGCGGCAGACAAACAGCTGCAAATATTGTGCAGCGGCAGTCTGCGGCAGTTACAGCGGCACTTTTGGCACTTTGCTGCGGCATTCCTGCGTCAGTCAGCGGCAGTTCTGCGGTTGTCAGCGGCAGTACAAGTCGTGACACAGCGGCAGTGTGACATGGCTGCAGCACTCCCGCGTCAGTCATACGGCACTCTGAGTCTTCTCATCCCTGCAACACTCCAACGGTTCTTTCGGACGTTCTTATCATCGTTAATTGCCTCAAGCTATTAAACTCCTTTCCAGAACCCCCTTTCAATGTATCCTTCCCATGATGTTGCCATTCAACAATGTTTGTGCTCACCGTCGAATTTGATCTGTCCAACCCAAACATCGCGTATGCCGTCTAGAATTTCCCAAGCCCTCCCTTCTCTTATTTACCCTGATCATCGCAAAACTTACACTGCTGAAAGTATCCCTCCTTGCGTTTGATACTTTCAACTTGAAATGCAGGTGAACTTTCTGATCCGCCAACTTCAAGGATGGTGTGAATATTTCTCAACCGTATATGAGGCCATTCTCTGTATATTGTGATTCTTATATTATACTGAATATATTCTGACAAAATGTGGTAAGCCTATGCTTCTTCATTGTGCGCAGCACTCTAGTGGGTGGCAATAGTACATCAACCCTACAGCAGTCTGCAGCAAATTTTTGTACGACACGATTAAGAACTCAAATCTTTCTGCAAGACCTTCCTTGGAGTTGGGTTACATGTTACAAGCCTGATTTTACATCCTTGGCAGTCTACAATACTTGTGAGGTGCATGCGGCACTACGGTCTGCGGCAACACAGCCACCCTGCGGCAGTCTGCGGCAGTTCTGCGGCAATTTTTTTTGTACGATCAAGCATACCAACATATCATTTTTGAGATGACGGGAGATTTGGATTGTTGCGGGTGTGAGGCATGCCCTAGTACGTGTCAAACTGATCCATTTTACCTTTCAACCAAATCAACCACAAAATAGTCCTCAATCGGGAAAACACTCGAGACCACGACATCCGCCATATAATCATTAACTGGGGCCCAATTTCTGAGGCCTCAAGAAGAGACTCCCTATCCATCCAACTGTTACCAAAATTCCTGCGCAATCATGCGGCGAGGGTCCTTCCTTACTTTCAACGCTGCATTGTCCTTCAACTTATGTGCCAGGATCCAAGTTGTTGGCCCCACCAGAAGAGCTCAAATATTTCTAAAGACATTCCTGGAATGCAGTTCCATGTTTCAAGCTTGGTCCTGAGTCTCTGGGATTCTACGGTGCATCTTAGGTGCGTGCAGCACTCGTGTCTGCGGCAACACAGCCACCATGCGGCAGCAGCAATTTTTGTACGTTACAATTACAACTCGAATCTTTCCCCGAAACCTTCCTTTGAGTTCAGTTGCATGTTTAAGCATGATTTTGAATCCTTGGCAGTCTACAGTCCTTCTGAGGTGCGCGCGGCACCAGGGTCTGCGGCAACAAAGCCACCCTGCGGCACTCTGCGGCACTCTGCGGCAATTTTTTTTCCAGGATAATTCAGTACACCAGATATTGTCTTTGAGAAAAATGGTTCCTCCCATTTTGTTAGATGCACAGAGTCGCCTACTAGGTTTCAAACGCGTTAATTCCAAGTTTCAACTGAATTAATCGAAAAATAGTCCTTGGTTGAAAAGCACTCGCGAGCGGTATACTGGCTACATACTCATCGTGACTGCGCCAATTTGGAAACATAGAGCTTGAGTCAATTAACCAACATATCCTTGAGCAGAAAATCCTTGCAAATAGAGCAAAGAGGTCTGCTAAATGCCAATATATTGCACAGGTGACCTAATTATTTAATTCGATTCGCACTCGATGATGAAGCGGAGCATCTGTCCGTGGTGAAGAAGCTCGCGAAGACGAATGTGGGACAAAACCAAAGGGATATGTTCCCATCTGCATCAGTTCTGAAGTACTGTATGTAGTTTGAGTAGCAGGCAAGTACTCACTGTGGCAGTCAATTACAGTGGCACTTCTGGCACTTTGCTGCGGCAGTCGAGCTGTTTTCAGCGGCGGTCCTGCGGTTGTCTCCATCAGCATAAGCCTGACACAGAGGAAGTGTGACATGGCCGCGGTTGTTCAAAGGCCCCACTGCAGCACTCTTGCGCCGCTCCTGCGGCACTCTCCTTCGCTGCGGCGGTCTACGTGACATGCCATATTTTCCTTCTCTAAATTTCGACTCCATCCAAACACTTCGTACTCAACAATAGAGGTATCGGACATATCTCCGTCCCGGAGAGCTGTCTCAACATACTGTTCAAGTTTTTGCATGTATTGCAAGTTGAACCTATTCAACATAATGAAGGCAACTTCGGTGGAGGGTGTGGTCGAGAGTATATTGATATCTTGAGTGTCCAGGGACACCTACGATGTTATTTTATCCTAGAGAACATTGCTGCGGCATAAAAGTAAGATTGCTGCAGTGCATGCGGCAATAATTGCGTGACACTGCGGCAGTGTGACACGCTGCGGCAGTATTGCCGCTGACTGCGGCAATCTAAATTTGTGCTGCGGCAGTCTGCGGCACGCAGCGGCACTTTCACCGTGCCCGATTAAATTCGTATGGATTGGGAACAATCCTCGATTTCTTCAAGAATTTACGGAAACCCTCGCGCTGTGTTGCCAACGTCTGAAGCACAACTGGACCAACACCAGAAGAAGGATCATCTTCAATTGTCCGGCGTAAGGTCATGAGTTCAAAAAGCTTCGAAATTGCCTCGGCCGCGTGGAGATAAGTGGCCCGTGAGCCGAATTGTCGTTCGAAGTCGCGGGAGACCGTCTGAAAAACAAGCTCCAAAGAAGTATCCAACCAGCAGGAGTTCTTACGCCAAGCATAACTTGGACGTCGGGCAACGACCTGGCTGCGAGGGTCCCCGGGCGGTTTCTTCGAAGATTTGGGACCTTTCCCCTTCCGCGCACCGGGGACGAGCTCCTTTGAAGTATCCGGAGGCCTACCATCCTTCCGCGAATGACTCGAATTTGCTGCACGAGCACGTTTGCTAAGCCCATCCTTTGTTTTTGCGTGTTTCCAAGGCTCGGGGATTCCGTACCGAATTTTGACGCCCGCTACAGGGCCGAAGTTTAAATCTAAAAAATTGGTGCTAACTTGAACTTAAGACTCACAAGACGCCGCTGCTGCCAAGAGTGCATAGTGTTCCGCCAACTGGCGCAAACCCCTCAGGCCAGGAATAAGCTCGTGCTTTTTGCCGATCGCAAGATATATTTTCTTGTGCTGAGATTCCTGTGCGTTAGTTGTGTTAGGAATCGAGTCCCATTCCTCGACATGCATTTCTCGGAATGGCTTGAAAAGCATCTTTGCATGGCATTCACGGGCCCACCATCGCACCCACCCTTCTGCCTTCGGAAATTTTTTGATCAGCAGTTCAACATGTTCCATGAATTCCACGTAATCCTCGACTTCCAGCAACGCAAGTGCGTCATTCACAAATACATCCTGAAGACCAGGATGAACGACAGCACTGATTTTTTTTACCCGGTTGATCTGTGCTCGGAAGTGCTCCCGACACCCTTTAAGGAGGGAACTGGCGGTCTTCCTCAGCTCTTCTTCCGTTCGAGAGTCGTCCTTCCGACGTGTCCAGAACACAACGAAGGCCTCGATGTATCCGAGTCGTTGGGCGCCACTGTAATCGACAACCTATTGTACAACGATGTCAAGTGGGGGAAGAAGTCGAAGATTCCACTCACATTTTTGAACATGGAATCAGTAATCTTTTGGCCGTGTTTCTCCGCATATGCCGCCATACTTTCAAACATGGCAAGAAAATGGAGAAAAAAATGCTCCTGTGTTGCACCGTTGGCATAGGTCATGATCCCGGGGACCCAGCCATCAACATCAAGGCAATACGAAGAGCTCATTAACAGCAAAGCTGTACGCTCAAGGAAATAGCCGTGTGCTCCGTCAGAAACGATACCATTAATTGCGTCACGAAGAATGATGTGATTTTTCACAAGCTGTGAAACCATAAACGGTGTCTGCATCACAATCACCGTAACGGCACCGAACTGCGAGAAAGTAATGAATCCAGGGTACTCCTTTTCAAACTGAGCGAACTCTGCGAAGTCCGAGAGCGGCAAATTACCCTGGCGCTTGACCGCCCGCCGCTCCGATTTGATCCTATCCTTGTTGAAAAGGACTGAAGATATCTCTGCCACAGATTTTTCGGGACCGCGAAGCCCAGGCCGCCCTACCAGGAGAGAAAGAGGGCCGACGGTTGGGTGTTCTTGGACAATCTGCGTGAACTGAGCGCGCTGGCCCGGTGTGAGGTGTAGAATGTGGGTCGGTCGGAGGTGATCGTGAGTGCCGCCATTCACATAATGAACTCCGCCAGCAAAGGAATACAGGTGCGAAACAACCCCACAGTTCAGATGTACGAGCGACCGACCGCATGTACAACGCTGGAGTAGCTGTTTCGTAATACCTTTCCTGCGTGTCTGCGGGCGGACGATGATACCACAAGCCGGGTTTTTGCAGCGAATAATCCCGCGGCAGCGGCGACCTGTTTTTTTACCATGCACCCATTCTGTGGCATCGTCAGAACCCCGTTTGTCCCCACCTGTTGGCTCGCAGGCCCAGTTTACAGAAAGCTCGCCCGACGCGTGGTATTGTTCCCACGTGAAATCTCTTTCGAAAGTCCCATTGGGCCATGGGTCCCATTCGACGTTGACTTTAGACACGGGTTTCTTATCAACATCCAACTGTTCCGACGAAGATTTAGAGGGAGATACAGATTTAGAGGGGGAGGATGAGGAAGTAGAGTCAATACGGGATCGATCGGCGGGTCCCTGCGTCTTCGATTGCGCTGGGATGGGACGAGGGATGGAAGTATGACTCTCTGCAGAAATCACAGGTTTAGAATCTGGTGGAACAACGACACTCGGGACAGCATGAGTAGCTGGAACGAGTGGGGGATTCAGTGCCGGGCTTGAAGTATATCCTGGAGGAGCAAATGCGAATCCCCAGGGAGTAGGGAAGAGATACTGGCCCGGCAACTGCGAGGGAGGGTTACTTGTGCCGGGATGAACAGCAAGAGCCGGGTTGGCCGCTGGTTGGCGAGCAACTACACCAATATTTTGACCTTGAGCTTCGTTATACAGATAGATATGGAAGAAAACAAGCTATATACCGGATCGATAGGGGATCTGCGAATTAGGGATTTGAGTGGCGTATCCCGGCGACTGTCGGTACGCCACGATATCACCTAAAACGATTCACTGTACCTATTACTTCTTGGTTATGAATGACTGACCATTCTCATTGTAGCATGGAATCATGGGTCCGACAGTCGTGTCGGTCAAACGATTCTCAGGGTGTGGGGATTTTTGGTCTTCGAGGTAGAAATACTGGAAGATATGCTTGATGAAACCCTGAAAAATATCATTGAAGCTTCGGGTTCTCCTGTTATCATGCAGTACTTGCCAGCACCATGTTCGATGCTCTTCTCAGACTCAGATGGAAAGAACTTGCGCGCCGGGCCCCGTCACGAGTAGCAGGGGCCAAGAAGTTCAAGCTTAGTACAAAAAAAGATAGTGGGATTCGAATGAATGTAACGTGCACGGAGAAAGCCCCAGGCAGGCCGGATTCAGAGACTTGTGGTTGCGATGAGGATGGGGTGACGTGGTTGTTTGTCCCTTGTTTTCCACGAATCAGATCCGGATTCAGCCGATCAGCCGAAAATCATCGGCTCCGACACCAGGACAAAGTTGACTGTACGGTCTGTACCACGAGTACCGACGAGAAGAGTGGGAGTGGGACTCGTCCACTCCCACTATCAGTGGTCTGGATAGTGAAACTCACCATCGTTAGTGGGACTCGATCACCATCAGTAGTGGGAGTTGCCATCATTAGTGGGACTCGCTTTGTGAACATCTCGGCAACATCAAATCAATCATGATGTGACTCGGCACGCCGTGATCGATTCCCGCCATCCCGCCCGCCACTGATTGGGCCCCGGGTACGCGCACAGAGTGGCAGTAGTGCAGCACTGGTGCTGCTTTTTTTGACTTCTACTCGTGTTTTAAATTGTCCAATATCAGCACTGAGAGTTGCTAACGGTTAATTTTCTTAGGCGCACCGCTCAGTCGTGTCAAGTGCCGTGTTGTTTGTAGTGTTGTCCCGCCGGGCTCCAGGCCCGAACCATGCCTAACCCAAGGCGGGTTGAGGCGGGCTCAGGGACGGGCTCAGATTTTTTCCAAGCCCGTGACTCGGGCTTTGGTCCGGGCTTTTCCGGGTACTCTGAATCCTCAATTTAAATTTTGGATTTCAGCATACCAGAGGTACACGAATACATGACTTCCACATTGGAATGACTTTGAAATTTGAATACTAGTGCTTCAGGTGGCATGGAAGACTCCGCTCTGTTGATGGGGTTCCAAAAACATAATGATTTCAGATGGTTGGAAATGCTATTCAGGTTATTTTGAATACATGATGAGGCTAATGGGAGATTTACCACCTTATGTACCAAAACCAGTTCAGAAAAAATACAACTAAGTCCGGGCTCAACGTAGTCGGTGAGATTTTTCTTGAACCATGCGCGGTACGACCCAGACCAAGCCCAACCCGACCCGAACAACACTACATGTTAGGTGCGTGTCCACTGGCGTGCTTAACACACTGCATCAGTGACGGGTAAACACATCCTTCCATGACAGTGCCGAGTTACTCAATCAACTTAAGCTACTTATTTTCTGAGCCTCCTTACAGTATCTCGGACAGGAAACTCAACATTCTGTGTTACAGTGAGAATCAAAAGGTATGAGTAGACTCTGACCTAGGCTTAAGCCAATCTCTGTGGTCACTTTACGATAATCTCATGTACGAATACGTGTAACACGGGGTACAGGCCTCAAGAAGACTGGGGTTTTCCCCCCCCTCCCTGTTAGCTGGAATTGAAGCAACTCCCTTCTCGGAATTAAGTGCTGTCAACAACGTATCCTGAGTTCGTGTATTCACCCTCATTTCTCATTCATTTTCAAATCACCTAGCGTTTATGTCTTGCTTGACTTGTCTGAGAATTTCGAAGGTGCAAGAAGGAAATTTAATTGATAGTTGAGCACAAACGCGAGAACAAGGAAATAAATTCCCGCGGTTGAAAGTGAAAAATCTCGTCCCGTTGGCCACCCTGGCCGGCTTAATATTTAATTAAATAGCTAGCTTACACGGGCACTCCAGGTCAACGGCTTATATATGAGCCGCACCTGTCAGCCGAGTAGCTTGGAGAATGCAGCAGTGTGAAAGATATGTAAATAAAGGAGACGTTACCTCGAACGACCGAGGATGTTCCCGAAAAAATCTGTCCTGGACATTTCCTGCATAATGTAAAAATGAAGTGATCTTCCACTCAAAGTGCCCAAAATGTTGATGGCTGAGGTTACATGAGTACCGATCGTGGAGGGCCATCAAAACCCTTTACGTTGCCGGTCCCCGCAAACTGGCCAAGCTCGGTCACAGTCTAATGATCCCGCATCAACTAGGTGATGGCGCATCAATGAAATGATGGTGTCGCGGCTATGCATTGCCGAGTTCCACTATTGATTACCACTCCCACTCTCATCAACTCCTGATAGTGGGACTGGCCTACCCTTAGTGGAAGTGGGCGAGTCCCACTCCCACTCTTCTCGTATAGACTCCTGTACCACCTGGCCACAGCATTTATCCATGGCACAGGTCACCATCAGCAGTGAATTGCCGCCATGTGCGGGAACGTATGGGGCTCGGCATCTTCCGCCAACACTGTTAATTGAGGAAGAAGTATGGCCCGGGCATACGCCTCGAGGGAAAGTTTTGATTGTTTACTGCAGATCTATAATGCAATTCAAATACCCTCCCAGTAGATTTCTGTGAGCTAGACAATCCTGAAAATAATAAATATACATAGTGATTTTCACGAAAGGAAACAAGTTGCTGTAAGTAACAACACAGCGACCTGTAGTTTTCTAGTCCTCCTAGGCTTGGCTAATCTGAGGTTGATGATGTGAGATTAACTTGAGACATGCTGCTTCGGATGTGGATATTGACTATTGGACATTACAGGTGGATTCGGATTCGATGGCATCAAGTGGATGAAATAGACCACAAGTGCCGTTGTGTCCGTGGCAGTTTTGGGGAGACAATCGTTCATGGTGTACGCTGAGATCAGAGATTTGCGCCACACGAAGATGGCAAATCGTGTCAAATGACGTTGAGCGGCTTAGGATTGCCGTACTCGTTCAGAAAGACTTGATAGAGATTAGATTTAACTGCCAATTCCGATCTTACGTGTCTATTCGAGTCAAGAATGACGCTCGAGAATGGCCTGTTCTGCTGGCTCTCATGTGTGAATCCATTCAAACAGAATTTTAGCTAAAGCTAGTGCCGTTCGCACTTCTGTTTTGTTTCCATACAAACACGCAGAGTCAAATTTACACTCCAACATGATTTCTGAGGCTAGTTCCGGTTGAGGGCACTGGCGCACATTGGCGCGGCGTGGCGCGGCATTAACGCGCATTGACGCGGCAGTGACGCGCATTGCCGCGGCAGTGACGCGGCATTGACGCGGCATTGGCGCGCATTGACGCGGCGGCTAACGCGGCGTTGGCGCGGCAACACTATTGCTAAAATGTGATTCTTTGAGTCGTACACCACATTTAAATGTCCCTTTACCCACTTAAAGTGTTTTGCTGGTCATTATGGTGCAAAAAGCCAATTTAACAAGGTAAATAACTTAAGATTGACGCCCGGACAAGGGGCTAAAACATAGTTCAAGTATGTACATACACTACTATTGCTGTTCCGGGTGTCATGTAGGTAATTCTGTACCCTAGGAGCCTTGCCCAGATGTCTTAAACATGCCGCGTCAATGGCGCGTCACGCCGCGTCAAAATCTCCAGTCCCGTCCTTGAGGAGGTCGACGATCTGAGGAATGAAGGTCCCAATTGACCCTCGGAACTTGGCTGCAATGCTCGTCAACGACGCCATAGCGAACCAAATATGTTACATACCGTACTCTGAGAGCTGTGACAACGCCGCCGCACCAGCCGTCCGAACGTACCATTCGTTGCCCTGGAGCAGGTCGACGATCTGAGGGATGAAGGTCCCAATGGAACCTTGCAACTCGGCTGCAATGCTCATCAGCGACGCCATAGCGAACCAAATATGTTACATACCGTACTCCGAGAGCTGCGACAACGCCGCCGCACCCTCTGCACGAACACGGCTGACGTTGCCCTTGAGCAGGTCGACAATCTGAGGAATGGAGGTGCCAATGGACCCTCGGAGCTCGGCTGCAATGCTCGTCAGCGATGCCATACCGGACCAGATATGTTACTACCTTGCTCCGAGAGCTTCGACAACGCCGCCGCACCAGCCGTCCGAACCCACCGGTGGTTGTCCTTGAGCAGGTCGACGATCTGAGGAATGAAGGTCCCAATGGACCCTCGGAACTCAGCTGCAATGCTCGTCAGTGACGCCAGCGAACCAAATATGTTACATACCATACTCCGAGAGCTGCGACAACGCCGCTGCACCAGCCGTCCGAACGTACCATTCGTTGCCCTGGAGCAGGTCGACGATCTGAGGGATGGAGGTCCCAATGGACCCTCGGAGCTCGGCTGCAATGCTCGTCAGCGACGCCATAGTGAACCAAATATGACATACCGTGCTCCGAGAGCTGCGATAACGCCGCCGCACCAGCCATCCGAACGTCCCACCAGCTGTTGCCCTTGAGCAGGTCGATGATCTGAGGGATGGAGGTCCCAATGGACCCTCGGAACTCGGCTGCGATGCTCATCAGCGACATCATACCAGAGCGGATATGTTACATACCTTGCTCCGAGAGCTTCGACAACGCCGCCGCACCGGCCGCACGAACATCGCCGTCGTTGTCCTTGAGCAGATCGACGATCTGAGGAATGGAGGCCCCAGGGAAAGGGGTAAGTAGAAGGAAAATATAGAGGTCTAACAGAATGGGATGACTGAAAACCAGTTCAATAAATTTCTTTCAACTTACCAACGCCCGTGAATTTATTGCTGAACCTTTAGGTTTGGCTACCCTGGGGAACTTGGATTTCACCCAATTTTTGCTACAAGGACAAACAAAGATTTTGTCATATAGAATTGGTCATTGCGAAAATAAATCTAAAGAAAGTGGGGTAAGATGTAGAAATACATCAAAATGCAAGGATATGTTCTTCAACTCGTCATTGATGTGAATCCTCGTGCACGAGCCTGTTTCACCACCTGGAACCAAAGAGATTTCATGAGTTCAATTTTTCTGGTATTAGTCATTTCTGCTTCGTGTTCGGGCCAGTATCCGTTGACGTGAGAGACTTCTGTCACGGCCCGGAGACACCACGGTGGCACGACCACGTGCCACAAAGGAATACACTTAAGGATTGCTCAAGGACGTGTTTCTGAGGTACATCAAGCCCCTTAGACAGACTACTCTTTTAAGCCTTTTATGTAATTCGGATAATAGCGCGATGCAGCCATCCAAGCCATCAGATGGATTTTTTGCATTGCATAACTTGATGGCTAGCGGCTCTTGTGGTACTATGTTAGAAACTAAATAGCAGTTATTAACTTTTGCTGGAAATTCCAGAGTCCAAGGTCCATAGTTAGCACATGCAGGCGAGTCAGTGATTTTGACGTTTTTTTTGATACAACATGGGCAAAAATACTAAACTAAAAATTACTAATTTGTGCCATGCATTCTGAGCTCAATTCCATATGGATTCAGGTCAGCTAAAGTTTGGATAGGGTTGCTTTTGTCATTGCTTCCACTCTACTTATATACACCGCTCTTGGAAATTTGATGAAAGCACAGAGTGAATTTTTCCCACACCCCGAAAATATTTCGTTCTGGGAGAATGGTGCCAAAATGGTGAGGCTTGAATGGTGCCTACACTCTTGAAATTTCTCATACTTCATGCTACAATTTTATTCGAGGACATTTGGCCCAGAAATGAGCTCAAACCAGTGCGTGCAAAACTTTATAGCACCACTGTATGCAAAGAATGTTAAAAATCAGTCATCCGCGTCCCATTCCTCATTTTCAGCATCCGAAACAACTGGAGCGCCTGCTTCTCGGGCGAGATGAGTTCCACGAGTGCTGGACCTGACATATTCCGCTTCTGTGGAAGTCAGGGGATCTGTAATCCGGCCGCTATGTGGGCTGTATGAGCATTAAGGATTGCTCCCAGAGCTTCTTCTGATAGCAGGCCTTCCCGAGGGTTCACAGCTAGAAATGTTATTCACATGCTTTATTGCTATGTTATTACCATGCAAGTTTCCAGCACAGCACTACGAGTCTCTGTTATGCAAACCATAGATATGCTCCGAAATTCTACCTGGTCCATATTCAACAGGTTGGACCATAATTTCTGCTGAGCCAGTTCAAGCCATGGGTGAGGGCCTGGCCTAGTCGGGCTCGGCCTAGCAGGTGCTGTGGGCTTCAGGCCAGCCCTGAACATCACTAGGGAGGAAACCTAAATTGGGGGGCTGCTTCCTGTCTGTGTATCCCATCCTAAAGGTTCAGCATCCGCCTCGAAGAGGCCTAATCCCACGTCATTCACGGGGTTGAGCTAGTTGTGAATAATAGGAGAGTAATCAAATTTTTTTTTTTTTTTTTTTCAATTCAGATTCCATTAGAGTGCACGCGGGCCCCTGGGGGCCCATGTAGCACTATACGTGAGACATTGAAGTAAACTAGCTGTGGCGAGGATGGCGGGCAATAGCGGGACGGTAGGTAGGGGGGCGGCGGGAGTATGCTATGCGGGGGTCTTTGATTTAGGTGCAAGGCAGGGTGTCAAGACTGTATATGTAAGAGATATGTGTGTATGAGAGTCAGAAATAACATAAAAAGAAGAAAGAGGGAGCGCCGCCCTAAAGTGCGTAGCGCGGGAAGCGGCCGGTGTCGCGCACGAAGCGCAGGGTCGGTTTGAGGTCCGCCTTGGCGGTGAGTAGACGGCGCAGGGAGAGGCGTGCGGTGCCTAGGCTGACAACGAGGTCGAGGCGTTGGCGGCGGTAACGGGGGCAGGTGAGAAGGTAATGAGGGACCGTCTCGGGGACGAGACAAAGTTCACAGTCGGGGGAGGGGGCGAGGTGGAAGCGGAATAAGTACGCGTTGAGGGCGAAATGAGTCGTACGCAGCTGCGTGATCACACTGCACTGCGGGCGACTCAAATCGTCGTACATACACGCGACGGCGTTGGACGGCGTGGCGCTGTCAAAAAGAGAGATGCGCTGGGAACGCCGGGACCTCGACCACTCCGCCAGCCACTGCGCCTTGAACTCCTTGGCGCCCGCGTCAAGTACCGCTGCCTTGCTGATCGGGAGCGGCGACTCGAAGGGAATGATCCGGGATGCGAGGGCGGAGGAGGCGCCTTGGGCCGCCTCCTTCGCGCATGCGTCGACGGCCTCATTCCCGGCTATCCCGACGTGTGCAGGCACCCAGTGGATGCGCACCTTGAGGGTGGGGCGGGCACGGAGGAGACGACGATGGAGTGTGTGGAAGAGGGTGAGGAGGTATTGTCCCGGTTGCGGGCGGGGGGCAGCAAGGGCGGTGATGGCAGGTTGGCAATCAGTGAAGATGTCGACCTCCGTGAGCCGCGGAATGCCTTTGACGATGTCGAGCGCAAGGATCGCACCTACGACCTCGGACTCGAACACGGTGTGCTCGCTCTGCAGCCCCAGGTGCTTCGTTCTGCACGCCCGCTCTCCGCCCGTCCCCCACGCAACCGCCGCTGCCCCCACGCCACCCTCGTACCCCGAGCCGTCCGTGTACACGCAAACCCCGCCTCGTCTTGTCACCTCCTCCATCTCCCTTCGCGCCGTGTCTTTGTCTGGCGCGATGCGGGTTGTCAGTGCACCCGGCGGTGCTCGTGCTATCTCGAGGTGCGGGTCGATGAGCTCGAACGGCCCGTTGAGCAGCGGGAAAGCCGCAAGGAGGTGGTGAATGGAGGAGCGGTGGAACCGCGGGACACGCGCGCAACGCTTGATGACGCGGTGGAGGGGGTGCGTGGGGGGAAGCGTGGCCAGGCGGACCGCGGCGTTGAAGACGGAGCGATTGAGCCTGATGTGGCCAGGGAGGAGGTTGGCGTGGAAGTCCAGCGTGTCCGTCGCCGTTGTGCGCAGCGCACCCGTGATGTGCTTGCACGCAAGCCGCTGCACTTTGCCCAGCGCCTTCGCGATCCACACCGTGCCCCGACGGCGCTCGTCTGTGTTGGCCGAAACGGGCTTGTACCACACGGGGAGCGCGTATTCCATGCGCGGAACGACGATGGTCTGGAAAAGTTGGCGGATGTAAGAATGGGGAAGGCCGAAGGTGGGCGAGGAGATGCGGGACAGCGCGAGCATGGCTTTCGTGCCCCGGCTCTGTGCCAACTCGACGTGGCTGCGGAAGGACAGCTTGTGATCGAGTACAACGCCCAGTAGCTTCGCAGTGATTGACGGCTGGATGGTAATGCCGCGGAAGGAGACGGGCAATGGGAGGTAGTGCTCGGCGTGTCGGCGTGGGGGGACGAAATGGAGGAGCTGAAACTTAGGGAGGTCGAATCGCAGGCCCATCCGCTCCGCCCGTGGGCACGCTGTCTCCTCCATGTGCGCCTCCAGCTTCTCGACGTTCTCCGCGAGGGAGTGTGATACTTCGACGCGACTGATGTCGTCGATGTAACCGGCATTCTGCGGCATGTCGAGGAGTTTGTCGACGAAGAGGAGGAAGAGGAGGGCGCTGAGCGGGGAGCCCTGCGGGAGGCCGTTGGGGACGGGGCAGAGGGGGGAGGTGTGGTCGTCGAAAGTGAGGATGGTCTGCCTGTCGCTAAGGAAGCTGCCAAGCAGGCCGACTACGGCTTCCGGCACGCGCTTCTCACGAAGGAGGAAGAGGAGGTGTTCGTGGCTCACCGAGGGGAACGCCTGCGAGATGTCCATGAGCAGGACGCTCACCACCTTCCCTACCCTCCACGCATCCTTCACTCTTTGCGTGAGTACCAGCAGTGCGTCTACCGCGCTCCGGCCCGGTCTCCCACCGAACTGATTCGCAGACAGCAGCCCCTCCGCCTCAGCAAATCCCGAGAGCCAGTCTGCCAAGACCGACTCGATGACCTTCCCCAGGCACTCCTCTTCCGCAACGGGGCGGTGGGCGCCGGGAAGCGTGTAGTCACTCTTCCCCGGCTTGCGGAGCGTCGCCGTGATGAAGACACGCCACGAGCTGGGGAAATACCCGAGTCGTAGACCAGCCGAGAGGATGTTGAGGAGGATGGGGGCGAGAGTGGAGCGCGCAGCTGAGATGGCAATGTTGGGGATGCCCGATGGCCCCGGCGCCTTCCACGGGGAGAGCTTTCCAATCGCGCGGAGGACATGCTCCGTTGTGAAGACGGGGCACGGGCGCGGTTCTGGGAAGGCGGTCTGCGGCGGAGGCGGGATGTCAGGCTTTGGTGGGAAGAATTTAGCGTGGAAAAGGGCAGCTTTTTGAGTGGGAGTGGAGGCGACGGTGCCATCGGCGTCGACGAGGTCCGGGGTGCGCGAAGCGGAGGGGGAGCTTGTGGGGTCGAGCGCAAGGAGAGTAATCTGATGCGGCACGTGCTCTGTAAAGAGCACAGCCACCGCCGAAGATGGCGATCAAAACCAACCATCTTCCATGTGACCGTATCTTCCCTCACGTGACGCTGTCCTACTCCCCTCCCGCCCTCCCTGTCAGTGTCACTCCCCATGCCTGCTGAACATGATGTGGGTCCGGCCACAGCAAGAACTCTGACAACTCATAATTCGTGGCAGCTCGGCTACCAAGTGATATTCCTACAGTTCAAAGCAGCGCAGCTGGCGGTAGATCTGGAATGGCTAGAAACGCTGGAACGCTTGTGGCCATCCCCTTGTCCGCCCCAAGGTCACGTCGAAGTTGTGTGCACGTTTGCGTAGGAGTTTATGACCTGGCGAGATAGCGTGATTGCGCCAAACGATACGCCACCGAGCACCGCCGAGGACACCCGTACGCTGATCCCCCGGTCCTTCCTACAGCTTCTGACTCTCTTTAGTAAATTCCCTGACACGGCAACTGACTTGCATTGTTTCGCTGGAGCAACTCTGCCGAGAATGGAAGAATGAGGTGCTTGACATATGGCACACTCATGATCACAATTTAGATCAAGCATCTACTGTCAATTCGCTTCACGATGCTATCCATGCCAACATCACCAAGAGACTGTTCAGGGAAGCGAGGTTGATATATATACTGGGTGCACTGGTAGCCGCGTGGAGGGATCACGTACACTGTGCTTCGCCGTTATCCGGTTCGGACTTACGGATATTACGAGAGTGCCGGGCCATCATCGAGCAAGACTCTTTTGATGCTGCACTGGAAGCCCCAAAGATTGAATTCGCGGGTCAGTCGATCCTCTCGTATAGGTTTTCAGTATTGACAGATCTAATAGGTACCGCCGATTCGAGCACCAGCCCGGACAGACGTGAAACGAATCGGAGCCCGGACTTCGCCACTGGGATGGAATTAGTTCCGCCGACAGTTCTTCAGACTCGGTACATATTTCATCGCACCATTCAGTTTATCTGTTTAACCTTGCAATCCTCAGGCGCGAACTTATTCAGAATGAGTGGAATAAGGCCGCGGGCCAGGCCGGCGCTGCTGGGATCGAGTTTGTTAATGATGTCGATGACGAGGAGGTGCCTCCCGGCATCGGTGTCCTTTTTCCGTACGTCGAGCGAAGGTATCTGTTGTAAGTCGGTGGATTTGCCTCTGAATTTTTAACGCTGAAGATGTCCAGCGATATCGGGATCGCCAGACCTAGTCCTCTGCTCGGATGCGGTTGCAATAACACAGTGGGTTGCGAAGACTCAGGCCGATGTTCATGCCAAGCCGCACTCGAACGTTGCCCCGCGTACAAGCAGGTAGAGATTGTTTTTGTCTCGTTTTGATCGACAGCGTTTCTGAAGTCTGCGCAGGGTCTCTTCACGTTCAACACGGAATCAGAGATAATCGAATGCAACAACGTACGAAACTTCAGTTTCCAAGGATACATCGTTGATATTTATCCTTCATACTAATAGTGCTGCGAATGCCTGCCAGAATGCCCCAATCGCGTAGCACAGTTCCCGCGGCAGATCCCCGTGCAAGTCTTCAAGACCGGGAAGCGCGGGTGGGGTGCGAGAGTCGCTGTAAACTTGACCAAAGGACAAGTGGTGGGGTTGTATACCGGGTGTGTTCAACTTGGCAACGTTGAGATTGCCTCTGATGTTTTTCTAGCCTTTTACAGCCCTTTGCGGAACATAGGGCGCGGCCAAATTTTTTCCCATTTTGGGACATTTTTGATCTTTTCGACCTTTTCCCTCACTGCGTGCTCAATTCTGAATGTATCATTCTGAAAACTATATGAGCGGAACCGCAAGGAAATTCTGGAGGTCCTCTCGTGCTTCAATCTTTTTTATTCGGCTTATAAAAAATGTACTCTAATATAATCATGTTTATATGGAAATCTCCTCCCACAGGGGGAGTTGGGAATATATTGTTTTGGGGTCTCATTAGGGCATATCTACAAGTATTTCTGGGGTCACCTCGTCGCCGGATTTTATCTGTGGGTCCTATACCATGTGAACAATGTAATTGAATCCAACAAAAACACCCACTTCTCAGACACAATGCTCTGGCATATTCTGGTCCCAGGTGAGCGTGATACTCATTGGGTGCTCATCCTGTGGTGTTTGAAAGAGACTCCACGACTCATATTCGTTATCCAAGTCCCCGTTCCCGTAGGCAACACGATTCAATATGCCCGTATTTCCATCACGTGACAATATATGTGCATATTGAATCGCGTCGCCTACGGGGACGGGGACTTGTATAACCAATGTGAGTCGCGGAGTCTCTTCAAAACACTACAGGATGAGCACCCAGCGAGTATCACGCTCACCTGGGACCAGAATATGCCAGAGCATTGTGTCTGAGAAGTGGGTGTTTTTGTTGGATTCAATTACATTGTTCACATGGTATAGGACCCACAGATAAAATCCGGCGACGAGGTGACCTCAGAAATACTTGTAGATATGCTCTAATGAGACCCCAAAACAATATATTCCCAACTCCCCCTGTGGGAGGAGATTTCCATATAAACATGATTATATTAGAGTACATTTTTTATAAGCCGAATAAAAAAGATTGAAGCACGAGAGGACCTCCAGAATTTCCTTGCGGTTCCGCTCATATAGTTTCCAGAATGATACATTCAGAATTGAGCACGCAGTGAGGGAAAAGGTCGAAAAGATCAAAAATGTCCCAAAATGGGAAAAATTTTGGCCGCGCCCTATGTTCCGCAAAGGGCTGTAATGCTGGTCTATTCATTTCGCAGGCCTTGCATCGTCTGATCATCTTGCTTCTATAGCCGCCGCGAAGAGGCGAACAAACTATCTGGCAGCAGAGCCTCTTACTGTTTCGACCTGGATGTCAATGAAGATCCAGATGAAGAACCCCCAGAACATGTATACAGCGTCGACGCGTATGCGTGCGGTACGCACGTGCGCTTCACTATACCAAACACACTCTCATTTCAATTATAGGGAACTGGACTAGATTTCTGAAGTACGACCATTACTTAGGCCAATTCTCTGTCTGAGTATGTCTTTGCAGCCATTCTTGTAGTCCAAATCTACAGACAATTTCTGTGGTGTATGAAACCACGCCTGAGGTATCTCATCTCCTACTCATCGATCACCCCCTGATGTGATTCATCTCAGGATAACATGCCCTACCTGGCTTTCGTCGCCATGGAAGATATCCCAGCCTACGTGGAACTTACCTTCGATTATAATCCTGCCCATCAGGCAGAATGGGATTCTAGAAAATACAAAGAGAAATCTCAATCCAAGAGGAACAAGATCAAGAACAGCAGAACACCTTGCCTCTGCGGAGCAGCTCGGTGTAGAGGGTGGCTCTCCGCAGTGGCATGACATTATATTTGGAAAAAAGGGACATTACAGCCCTTTGCGGAACATAGGGCGCGGCGGTTTTTTTTTTCCTTTTTGAGACATTTTCGATCTTTTCAACCATTTCCCTCGCTGCGGGCTCAATTCTCAAAGGTTCACTCTGAAAACTATATGAGCTGAATGGCAGTGAAATTCCGCATGTCCTCTCGTGCTTCGTTTATTTTTATTCCACCTGTATAATATGCAGTATGAATTTATTACTCTTTCAAGCAGATCTCCTCCCACAAGAGGAGATGTTGATACCGTGCTCCAGGCCGTAATCACAGCAAACATAGGTGTATTTCAGAGGTCACCTCGTCGCCTTATTTGTTTTTTTGTGCCCAAACGATGCAATTGAATGTGAAATATTAGTGTCTACTCAAGTACAATGTTTCTGCATGATATAAAGACTGGTTGCTTAGATGTTTGTTCTGGGCCCCTTATGAGGTATTTAGAATGGACCCTATGACTCAGATTACCGTTGAACGCCTTCGCGCTAGCACACGACGCGCGCCAATTTACCATCTGTAACAGTCACGTGGTGCAGTTATGCGTAACTGATGTCAAATTAAGGTGCGTCGCGTTCAATGGTCGAAAAGATCGAAAATGTCTCAAAAAGGAAAAAAAAAAAACCGCCGCGCCCTATGTTCCGCAAAGGGCTGTAAATCGCAGTGTTCTCCTTTAAGACCTTATTACAGCTCTTTGCGGAACTTAGCCTGCACAGACATTTTTTTCTGTTTTCAGCAATTTTCAGCAGAACAGCTGTCCTGCCCTCAAATTTTATCGGATTACCTCGAGACATATCCCATTCTACATACTCGCACTGAAAATCTGCAGTCACCACCTTCTTTTGAATTTTTGTTTTGGTCCCCGAATGAAATTTTCACCCAAAAAATCCTGGTTTCAAGTAGGACAGCTGCAGTGTTCGTAATAGTGCTCCGATTTTCCCACTTTTTGTATATGTCATGCATAGATAGTATGTGCAGTCACCTGTACCTTTTATATGTTGCAATACAAGGAATTCCCCATTCGGAGCCCGCCTCACTGTGGGGTGTCATTGACATCCCTGCTATGCTGCATGGGAAAAGGAAATGGTATACTATATTGCCTATTCTAATACACTGAGAAATAGGAAGCACATAGAGGTGTGCGCTTCCAAAAATCTAGACCCATAAGAGCACTATTACCAACATTACAGCTGTCCTGCTTGAAATCGGGATTTTTTGGATGAAAATTTCATTCGGGGACCAAAACGAAAATTCAAGGAGGCCAGTGACTGCAGATTTTCAGCGCGAGTAGGTAGGTAGGTAGGTAGGTAGCATTACACGGCACGGTCCGAATAACGAACGCCGGTTTCCAGGGATTATCCCGGTGTACAAAGCAAGTTAAAATACACCATCGCCCCTGGACCTCTCTCCGCCATCTAAGCCCCAGTCGCAGACCCCATGAGTTTCCCCATGCCCCACGGTAGACCCCAGACAACGAAAAGAAGCAAATAAGATGACCTAGAATAGTTAGCTTCCGAAAAACCCTTCAGACATTCCTTCCACCTGGACGGTACACTGGAACGGCGTAAAATTCCTCAAGGACGTCAGGCACGAATTTATCAACCAGAACAATGGTGGAGCGCTCCTGAATCATGGCTTTCAAAAACAAAAACTCAACACTTGAGATTTCAGCCATTTTTGTTTGCATTTTGGGTACTGCACGGAAGAAATTGTCAAGGAATACATTGCGCATGTCGAGAATAGCCCGTGAGGCTTGAAATTCTACTAGTGCGTATTCCGGACTTTCCACAGCACCCAAGCAAAGACGACAGAGGTGCTCGTCTCGAAGAACTGATTGATGTTCGTGATCAACATGCCGCAACCTCTCTAAGGCGAGTAAATGGGTGGACAACATCATGGAAGTCAGTGCTTCACTATGAGTCTGCGTCTTAACCATGTACAGATAATGCCTCATAAACGGATTTTTTTGGCGCGGCAGGCCTGTCCTTTTGGGGTTCGCATCGCCCATGCAGCAGGTAGAGTTTGTCTGAGGATTTGACTTCGTGCTGCTACCACTCAAGTGTGCATTTCTCAACGAATTTTCGGTAGGCTTCGATGTTTTTCTCTGTTGCACTACTGAAGTTGAGTGGCGGACACTCGAAAGGTAATTTCTTTGCGGCTATCAGCACATCTCCGGCCCAGCATTGTTTCCCAGCTGCCGCAAGTTCAATTGAACTGTTGAGACTTGCGTGGGCAATATGGGATAATTTCAGGGACCAGAGGTACTGAAGATAGACCAGCAGCAGCAGGAAGTGTCAAATTCGGAGCGGCATAGTCCCGGTTTCGGTGAAGAGCGCTACGACCATGAAGTGAGAGTGAAGATTCAAAACCTGCCGGAGAAAATCATCCTGGTTCGCATACAGTTCTTTGACGTGAACATATTCACTGTCAGGAGAGACTTCGCATCCATGAATGAGACGACAGTCAACTCGGGCCATGTAAAGGTCCTTTAACTGTTTCAGGGTCAACCGGCCGGTTGAATATTTGATTCCCATAATCCTATGGTCGCAGTACCTTGTTGTACTTGCTTTTGCCTTATACATAGTGCTCTTAGAACGTATTTTGAGTGTCTGAGTTGACCCAGAATATTTTGCTTCAGAACACCTGTCGGACATTTCTTTTACCTGTACATTAAATTGGGTCATGAGTTGACTTCCTCAAGGACTTGATGCACATTATTTCACAACCAGAAACATAGTGGGTACTCATAAAGCATGGCCTTCAATTGCGCAATGCTCATGAGTTCCGCCATTGTGCTCCGCACCTCAACTGTGTAGAAGACCAGAGACCAGAGATTCTCAACTGCCGGCGAAGCATGGCATTTCAGTCAAGCATGGTTTGGACTTCCCACCTCAGCAATGCAAGAACCATGGAGGCACCTGTTTCGGACTGGCTATTGACAGTTGTGCATAATCAGTTCCGCAGCTTTTTCAAGACAATTTGATGAGTCAACAAGAAGTGTGTCTTCACCATGTGTCTTTCGTGCGGTAGGTTCGTCCTTTGGGAGGCACATCACCCGTAGATCAGGAAGGTCTGTCCGATGGGTTAACTCCATGCTGCGACCAAATTTTTGTGGCTATCAGCGTGTCTCTGGCTCAGGTTTGTTCCCCATTAGCTGCAAGTTCAATTGGGTCGCTGAAACTTGCGCATACAAGTAAAAAGGGATGATTTGAGCAAAGGGAGATAGCGTGACCGACGAGAAGCAGCAGGAAGTATTAAATCTGAAGCGACATAATCCAGATTTCGGTGCAGAGTATCGCAGGGACGGAAAGAGAGGGAATATTCGGTACTTGCCGGAGACGTCAACCTCAAGCACGAACATTTCTTGGACGTGAACATGTTCACTGCTGGGAGAAACCTGGCATCCACGGATGAGTTGACAGTCCGCGCAGGCCATGTGAAGGTCTATGAACTGTGTCCAGGTCACCGGCCGGTCGATATGAATTCTCGTGATCAGATCCATGCAATACCCATACTGTGCTTGCTTTTACCTTTTAATAATAATTTTGGAGGATGTGTGAAGAGCGAAAATGAAACTCGAAGGGCATGAGCAATTGAGGAGTCCATCTCACCGAATCTGCCGATTATTTGCGACATACTCAGATCTGCAACATACTCCGTGTATGACAGATGGTGACGTGATCATTGGTCCACAGTGCATAGGGAAATTAAGATAATTCCCAATAGGCAAGTGAGATGGTCGCAGACACACTCAGTTTGCTCACATTACGCTTCAAGTCTCAATCCTGGTAGTTCGGGTCACCCGGTCCGTGAGCTGGACAGTTGCACGTGACTCCGCTGACTCAGCCCGTCGAGAGGGAGGAGGGTGCGAGCGGCGGACAAGGGTACAAGTCGCAGAAAGAAGATATCCTAGAGCTTGAGGAGACTCCAGCTGGTTGCCTTAAGATCATAAGTAGGGAGATGCACAAAAATAACGGAGACAATCGGTGGATTGGTGCCATCCAAATTGGATGACGCTGGACTGCACGCCCGTTACGTTCAAAGCAGCCCACTTGCGACAGCAACGCAAGCAGCATCTGGGCCAGAGAGGGGCCAGAGAACATGTATATATGATCTACGCAAAGTACTACTGGCATAGGACTCTTTTGGTGATTATTCAAACACCTGTTAGGACACTATGGCCAGCTAGTAGGAGAGCATCAGCGAAATGACAAAAGTCTTGTGATCTTTTGATCTTGTTGTCCTGTAAAAAAAAAAAAAGTTCGCAGAAATGGTCCTTAGAACCCAATGGGATGGGTCAGAAAAAAAAAATTTGGGGTGTCTGGTGGGATTTTTGACATAGCCTGCGGTCTGGCGGTCTGGCGGTCTTTTTCGACCTGTACAGGCCTGTACAGGATGTCACAAGACGTCACAGGACAGTTGCCAAAATCGCGATGAGTGTACGGCGACGGAACGTCGTGTATCGAGGATTTCGAGTTTTGATGGTGGTGGTGTCAAGACGGAAATGATCCAAACTCGAAATCCTCGATACACGACGTTCCGTCGCCGTACACTCTCCTACTAGCTGGCCATAGTGTCCTAACAGGTGTTTGAATAATCACCAAAAGAGTCCTATGCCAGTAGTACGAGCGTTCTGCGCGATCCGGCCAACGTCGATGATCAGATTTCGTAGTTCTCTCTCCCCTGAAATGGGACACTTTGCGTAGATCATATATACATGTTCTCTGGCCCCTCTCTGGCCCAGATGCTGCTTGCAATGAGATAGGCAGGCTCCTCCTTGGTGCCGAGCATCCGCTCGAAGGGATTTTCTAGTGTTCAAATGTTTATACCGGTGGCCTTCGGTCCCTGGTCTCCTTGCGTCGATGACGTTCCCAAAAGTCCTTGGTTCTGCTTCCTCCGAAGCAGATGGTATGCATGCATCTGCAAAGGGAAAGACATGCGACAGTGTTTGGTTGACTGGTGGACACTGGGGATTTTTACCTGGGAGGGGGGAACTCCTCCTGCACACCAGCAAATTCTGCTGGAGGTCAGGTCCTAAGGGTTTTATCCAGTAGTCCCGCCATGCAGTGGCCGGCCAGTCTCCCAAATTACCAGCGTCTTGTGTGACTGACCCCCTGGAATGATGTTGTGCTTGGTTGGCATCTTTAAGGATAACCACCCATGCAGTACTGCATGTTTTTCTTCCGTGAACTCGTTGTTCAGCCTGTGGACCACGCGAGTATAATATATCCGCCCTCCTCCCCCCCGAAAAAAAAAACTCGAAGTAGAATATGCAACTCTCCGGCACTGGAAGAACTCAATGCTTCCAAGCTTGGTGAATGAGAGAAGCCTTCCGTATTGAATTTTATAGGGAGGACAGGTAAATATCTGAAGGAGTTCATTGGGAATTTACGGCCAAAATAGATTGGCAAAGTCATCCCAAATTTTCGGCAGACTGTGATAGTATAAATTGCATGAATTCGGCCTGGTATACACAAGATTGGACTGCAAATGTCTTACTCCGCACGGTCAAAGCGAGGGTTTGTGTAACCAGTGACACCGTCGTTTCTGGTGAGACGACGCAGTGACTCGTGGTGCAAGAAATCTTGAAGTTGAGTCGTACTGGGGCTTCAACTTTCAGGTGCGGCATCGCAGAGAGTCTTCTACATGTTGCCGTTTGAGGTAGAGGTCCAGTCGTGGCCGACTCAGGCCATGTGGGAAGACAGGCGAAATAAATAGTTGTGGTAGAAGAGAGGAGAGTGGTCACTCACGTAAATCAAGATTGGATTTCGGCTATGATATCAGTTCGCGATTACAACTCTTTGCGGAACTTAGGGCGCGGTTGATTTTTTTCCGTTTTCGATCGTTTTGACGAGGACACTCATAGTGCCCTCAGTTCTGGTCCGTTTACCTTCGGAATATGCTCAATCGATTCGCAATCAAAATACGCAGTTTTCTGTGACCTCACATTTTTCACTCGGTGTGGGGGTCTCAGGTAAGCATATTTTGGGACATTTCCGGGCAGGACAGCTGGGGCATCAGTATTTCTACCCCGATTGCCCTAGATTTTTGATATGGTGGATTTCTATGTATTATTTAGTTCCTGGAATACCGTGATAGTGAATGTAACCTCTAGTTTCAATCTAGTGGTCAGGAAACATTGGGTGGATTTGCTCTCTCGACTGTTGAATATTGGAACTTGCCATCATATTCACTATCCCGGTATTTCAGGAACTAGATTATACATAGAAGTCCATCATATCAAAAATTTAGGGCAATCGGGGGTGAAATACTGATGCCCCAGCTGTCGTGCCCGGAAATGTCCCAAAATATGCTTACCTGAGACCCCCACACCGAGTGAAAAATGTGAGGTCACAGAAAACTGCGTATTTTGATTGCGAATCGATTGAGCATATTCCGAAGGTAAACGGACAAGAACTGAGGGCGAGTGTCCTCGTCAAAACGATCGAAAACGGAAAAAAATCGACCACGCCCTAAGTTCCGCAAAGAGCTGTAATATTCAAGTCCATTTATGTAATCATGCAAAACTTCCTAAAATTCCTCAACCAATATGGTAGTATTTTATTTGGAAAGATTTGATGGGGAAATGGGTCCAAACGACCGCGTTCATTATTTCTCGCCGCAACTGTATGTAGCCCCAGACTTTATGGAGAGCTTTCAGGCCTAGCGCTTCACGACGAACCCAGCTACGGAAAATTCGAACTGAAGTTTTGCTCAGAATTGCGCGGGCTATGTATCTTCTAAAAATGTCCCACGATGGATAATGGCCATTCTCGACCCCCCAGCATATTCCACAAATTTTGTGAGGCACTGGAAATGATAAAGGGTAGCCAATGCCCGCCCTCACCACGTTTGACAAAATTTAACCCAGAAGAAATGTTGTGCCACGATGAACGATGTTGCTGGGAAATCAAAACGAGCTGAAACCTCGCACACGCCATCCTCGACCTCCAGCATATTTGGACGTCCTGATGATAACGAGGTACTAGTGATCGAGAAGACAGGGTTTGTGCATCAGCGGCCGTCGGAGATCAATATCCTTTGGTCTCCTCCTCCATGTTCTCCAGCAGCGGACGACACCCTCCTTTGTCCGGCTGCACACATTTTTTTCTTGGGTCACTCTGGATGACCTCTGGAACCTCACTTCCAGTCGTCTACCACTCTTGGGTGCTTTCTGCGCGAGTCCTATCCATTCTCTTGTCCACTCCAAGCTACTCCAAGTCTAACAGACTTCAGCCTTGCCCTCAATTTCTACTGTTTATGTAGTTTGGTCTCTTCCAATCCCCTTCTGAACCCTCAAGACGGCCCTCAGTGTTCTGGTCATTCCCCCTATTTCGTGTCGCTATGGTGACCTCAAGACCTCAGTGTCGTTCTCCGTCCGTTTACTCCGTGCATTGCCGTCTATCTTTCCTGCATTCTCTCCATTTTCCACATGGTCTCCAATCCATCTGTCCCCGCCACAAGCATCTAGCCATAAAACGCTACGCGCTAGACCTCCTACCTTTACTGGATTAACTCGCTGGTCCAACAGCTCCTGGGCTCTTAGCCTTCTGGTGGTATTGCTTTACTAACTTCTTATCCGTGCCCAGCTGTTAATGCCATTCTATTCCATCCGTTCTACATCCAGCCTTTGGGCATTCCAATCAGCCTTTGTTCCATCGAGTCCGAAATCCGTTCTGCATCGAGCCTTTGGGCATTGCATCCGTTCTACATCCAGCCTTCGGGCATTCCAATCATTCTGCATCCAGCCTTTGTTCTATCGAGTCCGAAATCGAACTTGTCGTCCATTCCGAAACAGGCTTCGGGCTTTCTATTCTTTCCGAAGTCATTGTTGTCATTCTGAAACAGCCTTCGGCTTTCTATTCATTCCGAATCGAGCCGTCCATTTCGAAAAAACCGCCTTCTGGCTTTCTATCCACTCCGAAATTGAACTTGCCGTCCATTCCGACATCTAGCCTCATTCAATTCACCTGCGTATCACAATAACCACAGTATGCTTCACCTCTCGCCAATCCCTTTCTGCCCATTCTAGGTACTCTGACTATTGTTCATGCCTCGACCGCGACATTCATCGATCCTCTCAATCATCTATCCATCCACTCGAGCTCTCATTTCCTCTTGACCTTCACAGATTTGATCCCCACATCCGTCCAATTCCAATTATTCATCCACGTCCATTTCGAGTCCAGTTTTGCCAGCCGCCCCGCCTTGTTGTAAATTTCGGCCGTACCCAGTCGTTTCTATAAATGTTTCGAGTCCGCCTACTCAATGAATTTCTGATATGCTCAAATCCGATCAAGCCTCCAGATACTCGATGATCCCAGTCATCCAAATGCTACGCGTCATTCCCTCCTACTCCACTGGGTGATGCAGTGCCTGAGTGTGAGTACCCGGCGGGGGCATCTAGTCCTGCAGGCGGTGCAGACTCGCTAGCCCGGGACCACATAGAGTATGTGCCCGCACGGCGGGGCGACTCGCGGCGTGGTTCCCTGCCGCACATGCGACAGAACATATGGTAATGCAGCGATAGCTCGGGACCAGATAAAGTACGTGCCCGCATGGCGGGGGGAGTCATGGTGCCGCACGCTGCACTCGCGACACGCCCACATCCCTCTGCATCCAATTCATTCCGATCTATACATTACATTACATGCGACTCCTCGGTTAACCATCCTCACCCTCCGCATCTAATCTTCGTTCGAATCCTATTTCCGTTCTCACTCTTGCCTCTTGGTTCTATTTTGAACTTTCTCATCTCCGCAACTAACTACCCCATTACTCACTGACCATCCCTAGCTCCGTCCCGATTTTCTGTTCCGTGTTCAAGGTCACGCCCCTCTTGCTTCTTTCTCTCCGCCCATCTTCCATCATGATCTTCGCCGAACCTGATCTACGTTGCCTATCCTTGTTCGAATTAAACTCCGGCGCTATCCCAATTTATTCCGCACTCCGGCCTTCACCGAATCCTGTCTGTCTTGACGGGTAGTCTTTAACCGGCTCAAAACTTAGCATTTTTCCTCGAGCTGCTGTTCCCTTTTGGCCATTCGCTCCTGTTCCTCGGTCCGCCGACCTCCGAATATCATGTGGTATTTATTTCTGTCTCCAAAACCAGCATCGAGCAGCTACTGCATCTGTTCTAATCTCTTCGAGTCGCTCCCTGTTCCTCACTCCGATCCGCCGACGTCCGAATATCATGCGGTGTTTCTGTCTGTCTCAAGAACTAACAACATATTACGGCTACTAGGTCTATCTGAATCTCTTCGAATATGGGTCGCTGCGTCTATCCTTATTTCTACCCTCCGCAGCCAATGCTGGATTCATTGTCTTCGCTACGGGCGCCACGTTCTTGTTTCCCACTTCCGCGCCATTTGCGAGACTTTGAGCTTCAACTCTAATGGCCAATATCCAACATTTACCAATGCAATCCAAATCTGCGTCTCAAACTGAGCTGCAACGACCACGAATCGTTCCCCACATCACCGTCGATTGAATCAATTCGTATCAATCCGTCTCTGATTGTTCTTCATCATGTCGGCAATGGATCTATTCCAACCAATCATTAATTTGGTCCAATCTTCCCTCGAGTGTTGTCTGTCTCGACAAATAATCTTCAAATTACTCAACATCTAGCGCTCCTCCTTGAGTCCTGTTTCCATTCGGCCACCTGCTCCCGTCCCTCGCTCCGCAGACTTCCGAATATCATGTTGCGTTTCTTTGCTCAATTCCCCTCCGTTCATCCCTCCGTTCATTATGTTGTCGTGGTCCTCTCTGTTCTCTGATTCTATCCTCCCTACAGTGTAGTAGGGTTCGATGGATGATGATATATCACTGGATAATTCATTTTTTAAGCCACACACACTTGTCCTGGGAGCAATTCCTCTTACACGCAACATTATATATACTATTCCTATGTCCTCAATTAATTTCAAGGGGAGAATGCAGCTGAGTGCTGAATGCGACACGTTTGAAGGTCAATCAGTAATACATCAGAGCTGTGATCGACTTTCCTTTTGCTTGATTGTGGCTAAATTCAGACCATATTGGCCTCAAACTATTTTTCTTATGATAGACCACAATATCAGCTACAATCTTCCCCAAAAGAGTGAGACAATCCGACCAACACTGATGATCCTAGATTGGTATATAACTGCACCGGGTATAAAAGCGTGACTCCCGCATTTGTCATCACTGATCCATTTCCCATCGTATTACTTCTCCCGTGGCTGGAAAAGGCCTGTATGTCTCTCAGGTCAACACTGGGGCATGAATGAAGAGCTCCAGCTAAGCAAGAGACAAGAACCAAGATGCAATAGAGTCAGTGGATGGTGGTGATGCGTGACATCCAAGGAACCCGACGTGTGACACTTTCCATGTCAAACATATTTTAGTTCTGTAGCCACATTCTCGCACCTAGAATCCTCGGATTCTGCTACAGTATCACTTCTTATATGCTCTAGTATGTACATGATTAAATTCAGGATTTTCTGTAATTGATTGCAAGCTCTACAGGGGAAACATCAAAGTTATCATCCAAGGAACCCTACTACACTGTAGCCTCTCGCATCTGTTTCCTCGTCATCTGCAAACACTGGCCTGCATTTAACCCATCCAACGACGGGTTCATGATGTGGTCAATCGAATTCTCCGTGGCTATTTCTCCGGACCCGGTGGTTCTCGACATCTCCACTTATCAGGGACCCCGTCAAGCTTCAATATTATCCTGACTCTTATCCACTTCTAGTCCTCGCCCGCTTCAATTTGGCTCCATTTTGACTCATCTGCCTATTTGTTTCACCTTTCCAAGAATCCAAAGCCGATGTATCAAACTCAATTCTCAGTTTGGAGTCTGTTCCATTTTGACTCTCGAGTCCTGTCTGTCATGTCCGGCAGTCTTTAGCATACTCACAATCTAACATTCCTCCAGCTACTTCTTGGTTCGCTCAACATTTTTCTATGTTCGATCCCTATCGGAGGCTCGGTCGACCTCTGCATCATTGACCGCCGTTTAAAAGCTCTGCCCAAGCTCCGAGTCAAGAGGAACACACTCTTTCAAATCTTCAAATCTGCCCCCCGAGTTTCCTCCTATTTTCCTTTGGGGTCCTGTCTTCGCGGATGCGTCGTCAACTCCTACTGGCCGGATATCCACAACAGAACCCCACATTGTGCCGGAGAGCGCACCTCGCCTCTCACCCACTTTCGAATTCCATTCGGATTCCAGGCCTCGCGGCCACTACCAAACCACCAATTTTGAGAGGCACTGGAGATGATGATGGGCGGCCAGTGCCCGCCCTCACCACTTTACACAAAATTTAACCCAGAGGAAATGTTGTGCCACGCTGAACGATGTTGTTGGGAGATCAAAAAAACAACTGAAACTTCGCACACGTCATTCTCGACCCCCAGCAGATTCCACAAATTTTGTGAGGTACTGGAATTGATAATGGATGGGAAATGCTCGCCCTCACCACTTTTCACAAAATTTAACCCAGAAGAAATGTGGTGCCACGCTGAACGATGTTGTTGGGAGATCAAAAAAAAAAAAATTGAAACTTCACACATGCCATTCTTGACCCCCAGCATATTCCACAAATTTTGTGAGGCACTGGAAATGATAATGGGTAGCCAATTCCCGCCCTCACCACTTTTGACAAAATTTAACCCAGAAGAAATGTTGTGCCACGATGAACGATGTTGCTGGGAGATCAAAACGAGCTGAAACCTCGCACACGCCATTCTCGACCCCCAGCATATTCTACAAATTTTGAGAGGCACTGGAGATGATGATGGGTGGCCAGTGCCCGCCCTCACCACTTTTCACAAAATTTAACCCAGAGGAAATGTTGTGTCAAGCTGAACGATGTTGCTGAGAGATCAAAACGAGCTGAAACCTCGCACACGCCATTCTTGACCCCGAGCATATTCCACAAATTTTAGGGGCACTGGAGATGATGATGGGCGGACAGTGCTGGCCCTCACCACTTTTCACAAAATTTAACCCAGAAGAAATGTTGTGCCACGCTGAACGATGTTGTTTGAAATTTTGCTAGATATTTCCCCAGGCACTAACTTCGTGAAATTGTGCTACATCGCTCATCATAGATAGGGTCTAGTATCTACAAACTTAAATTCAAATTTTATTTCTTCGCGTTCCGCACTCCGCAGCGGAATCACATATTCAACTTTCAAGCTCTAAACCCCTTCTGCAACTGCCTGTACAACATCCCTTTCTTTTGCAAACTACTGGTACAGTCTGTTCTCACTCATAGGTTCTCATGATCAGTCGATACTTCGTAGTTGGACGATTAGTGCGGATCGTTGATTACAGCCTTTTGATGACGAGGGCAGCAGGGACAAATTCAAATAGACAGTTTTGCTTAGAATCGCGCTGGCTATCACCTCGGATTCAAGCTCGAGAAAATAGGTCTTCATAAAATCTTACGTTTGGACGGCTGGACAGACGGACCAGCAATACGGTCTTCACAGCACCGCCTCCCCCATTTTGACATCTGGGTTTCAGATGAAATTATGCCGTCCAGCTTCATAGGATACCTCTCAAATGTTTCTGGAATTTCGGGGTAAACTCGGAGGCCAGAACATAGGTAACTTCCTCAAAGGCGCTGACGGACCGACAACCCGTTCTCAATATCTTCCTCTGGTCGTATCCCGTAGATATTTTGTATAACTGTAGTCAACTAGTGCATGTAACTATTCCGAAAAACTCCGGGGCAAAAGAGGACGGAATGAAAGAGAAAAACGCGAAATTCAGACTCAATGCGCAAATTCGGACCCATTGGGCGCAATAGTAAACGCGGGCGTCATTACAGCTAATGTCGGAACCGAAGGCGCGACGAAACATTTGCTGTTTTGGACACTTTTTGATCATGGCGACCGATTTCGTCATATCTCGCTCAGTTTTGCCCAGAATACCTTCTTATGTAGCTCAATCGTCTGGAATAATTACAGGGCAATTAGTGATGAAATCTATAGTTTTTGGCCTGTCAGACAGGGGGGGCCTGATCTGAGTTCAATGTGTTCTACGGAGCTGAGGCCGTGTCCAAACCAACCAGATTTTTGTGAGTGGAGACTGTCATCAAATATGAAAAGGGTGATAGAGTCAGATTTATGCATTTTTCCCTCAGAAAATCGTTATCGTGCTGGGAGTGATGTGTTGATCAAAATGTTTCAAATCAAGAGATATCCTTCAGTTTTCAACCAAAACTACGGAAATAAAAGGGCAAGGCGTCGCCTCAGACATTACTTGTGAATTATTGAATTATTTTGGTCAAAAAACACCCCGCGGTAATAAAACATTACTTACAATGTTTCGCGCCCACACGTTTCATTATCTCTCACGGTGGTCATCTACTTGGCGTATTTCCTGTACGCGTTTTGGCCAACAAAGTTGGATAGAACTAATTCTGTGGCTGAGCCAACACTATGTTCCCTTGCTTCGGAGTGTTTAGTTGAACACTGCCGGAATCATTCCCATTTGAACTTTGTTGACCAAAAGATCACTTCCGACGCGATACCAATTCTCTGGTTGACGAATGTGTAAATCCGACTCTATCACCCTTTTCAAAATGTATAACGGTCTCCCCTCCAAAATCTTCAGCTTCTTTGGACAAGATCCTGCGCCGGTGGAACATGGTGTACACAAACCGGGCCCCTCTGTCAGGGCGTTGAAAAAAAAAAAAAATTAGTGATTATGGCTCTATCACCAATTGCGCTGTAATTATGCTGAAAGGTTGCGCTACTTAAAAAGGTAATCGGTCGCAGATTCGAAAATGCGTCCAAATCGAGAAAGTTTCGGTCGCGCCTTCGGTTCCGACATTAGCTGTAAGTATTTGTTGTAAACACTACTTTACAGTAACTTAGCGATACAGCCGCTGTCCTTAACTCCTCCGATGCTGTAAGTTCGAAACACGCCGCGATCTCGTGGAGCTATACTTAGCGTCGCATAAGAGCTCTGCCGATGCTGTAAATTCGTCCCTTTCACAGTTCCTTTTTCAGCCTTCACTACACCCACACCCAACATGTGGATTGGAATTCTCCGGGGAATGTGAAAGGAAGACAGTTCATTCTGCTCGAAGCCGCCGAGAGAAACAATCCAAAGTACCAAGGAAGGCGCTACATGTTGCGGCAGCGCTAGAGCATTGCGTGAGCGACCCGAACAAAAAATATGACAGCAGTGCTAGTGTGGCGGGAAATAGGCCGGAGGCCTAGCTGACTGATACTTTAAAAACATCGAAAATGCGCAGAAGCGCAACACTATTGCCCCATCGATTGTAGTCCCGGCAGTGGTGAATTTGAGTCCGGGACTAGAATATCCATAATCAGAGACCTCAACAACCCCAGTACACCCACAGCACATGATTTTTTAGCTGCAAGAATCATGGAAACTGTAGTTTTGCTCTTCTATATCCTGTTGCGCTTCCTAGTATAGGACTGTAGCCCGAACCAAGAAAACCGCCAACACGAGGAGCGTGACAACGCCCTGAGCGGGCATCTTGGCCAGACCGCTGTCCACAAGCGGCACCGCCCGTCCAATAGTCGCATTCAGGCATTCGCTCAGCTGCAGGTCGATCCCCGCGGGCAACGCCACGTCCGCTGTGGTATTCGCCGGGGCAAAGATGGCCGTGTTGTTGTACCCGTCGAGCATCAGCGTGACGCTGCTCGCGCGGTAGTACTGCACCACCTGCTCAGGTTTCTGCAGAGTCGTGTTGGATGGTGTTGGGAGCGCCGTTGTGCTGTTCGTGATGCTCGAGGTGACGAGCCACGCGGAGCAGTTGGCCGAGATGTCGGACATTAGGGAGGCGACAGTGGCGTTGTCGGAAATGACGTGGAAGATGGTCATTGTCGCGTTGGTTGAGTTGGAATGGAAGACAGCAGTAGCCTGGGGGCCGCCGGGACGTGTGTTGTTACCCGGCTGTCCATACTGTCAGCCAGAATTCGTTAGTACCTCAGTCCTCACTGGGATGTTCAAACTTACTTCGTTGTTGTAAATATATGGAGCATACGGGTTGTAGCCCGGTCCCCACACAACAGGCCAGAAGAAGAAGGGGAAAGGGCGATTTGAGACCCCCGTATCGTAGTACCCATACCCAGGATATCCACTCCCGTACCTTCTGCATATTAAAGTTGAGCTAAGCCCTGGTTGGGTGGTGCTGCCTCACCGGCTGCCCCAAATCTGACTCCGTGTGCCACCACCTAACGTTGAATTACGCTTAGCAAGCAAGTCTGATTAATTTTTCGAGACTAAATGTATCTATCACCTTCTGTTCGCCCAGCGAAGAGCTGACCGGACGGGATCGTGATCGTCTTGCCACCTCCATTGCCGTATCCTGCTATTGTAAGTTATGTGTCGTTCCGGAGATTGTGGTGGACTTGCTAGTCGTGGAGCCTTTTCCGAGAGACGACTTTCCGCTGGTGGACTTGCTGCTCTTTCCGGTGTTGGAGCTGCTACTGGACTTCCCAGAACTGGTCTTCCCACTCACAGAACCACCACCTTTTCTGGGGGGGAGGTGGCTGAAGGAGTGCATGAATGGGGAGGATGCGGGAGGCTCGAAGGTATGCAACGCACCTGCCACTGCCAACACTACCGCCGCCGTTGCCGCCGCCTGCACTGAAGTCGAGGAGGAGCTTGTTGAAGAATGGAATCCGCATGAATAAGGAGGTTGGGGGAGGATCGAAGTGCTGCTGCTACACACCCGTTGCCTTTTATACCCAAGAGGCAGCTCGGCCGCCACCTCGGCTCCGATAACACGGGTCAGAGTACAGCATCCAATAATAGTCGTCATAACGCATAGCATTTGACGGTTATGTATTATGTGCACGGGACCACGGAATCGGCCGCTCCCACCTTACCAGATGGCACTGTAGTATTCGCGTTCTGCAAGACGCAGTCTTCACCTAATCGTGTTATATCCCTGGATACTGTCACTTTTATTCTGATTCCGGGTGAGAGCCGAATTCGGATGTGTACGAAGTACGGTGCTTTCAACTACTTCAGAAATGCAGTTTAATCGTTACAGCCGATTCCGAAAGTAATGAGAATGATCGAATTTTTTTTTGCGCGCGACGTATGAGGAAATTCCTAAAATAGTAGCCCGATCAATTCTTATTCGCTTCCGCTTTCACCTATACACCCCGTCTTTCCCTTGCTCTACCGTGCCCAATGGCGGAGGATGAAATCTATGAACTCTCAGACTCCGACACCTTCGACGATGGCCTCGCGGATAACGACATTGATGGAATGATCCGTAATATGGTCGTGAAGAAACCAGAATGTATGCCCCAAGACCGCTTCTCATTCGCGTTATTTGACTGACACTGAATCTCCAAGTATCGAAGTGGATGGTTATGAGCCCGGAGCTGATGAAGCGCAAGGATAAACAGCAGAAACAGAAGCAAAAACGCGACGAGAAAAAGCGTAAGCGCCAAGAAGAAGCCGACGACAACGACTCGGACGCGCCTAAGCGCAAGAAGAAGGACAAAGAGAAAGAAGAGACCTCGGACCACCCAATTGTCCCAATCACAGGTTATGTCCATGTTATAAAGCCTATTACCATCCTCCCGAAGTCGCGCACCACGAAACCAAAGCCTGAAAGCACCTATGTCAAGCGTGGCCCTTTCCAATTCATGTCTGACTGCTCTTTCGACAACTTCCTTGCTCTGATGGCCGAAGCCCTCCCTTGCCCGCCTGCGAACATTGTTTTAGACAAAACTGAATGGAAGCCACAAACCCCGGCAAACCGTGCCCCACTGCCTCTTGGCGGCGCCGTTGGATTTACCGTTCTTCGGGCGCAAATTTCCAAGACTAAGGACAAGATCGTAATCATATCAATGCCTGGACCGCGAAAACCCACGGAGGATGCTCTCGTAAGGTTATCTTTATGGATGTGTGCGCCAATCTGACGACTACAATCAGTTCTGGGATACAGGTGATGCGAATGTTCCGGACGCCGCTGCAGAGGTAGGTTCGGATCAAGCCGCCGTTCATTGTTTGTTGATGCGGTCTGCGTTTGGAGGTCAACAAATGAAGGGGCTTGGGTCAAGATGCGCAAAATGGGGGGGACGTTCGTCGCGTCCTACAGCCTTCAAAACCGTGTCAAATGCCTCGGTCCAAACGGACAAATTCTCCATTTTCGATCAACTTAGACCTTGGCCTCTTCAGAATTTCACAGGATTGCTCATGGAAACGTCGCTTTGTGCGCCAAGAGCAAGGTCGTCAACTCAAAATGTGCATTCTAAAACACTGATTTCGCTAAATCTTCGCATAATTTTTTGTCTTTTGACAAACATAATACATTCTGTATATCTCCAGACTATTATCTACGGCTCAGATAAATTTATTTCGTCCACTGGACACAACACGAGCCAAGTCGAGATTTGCCTTCGCTTCTGTCGATCTTATTTCCATTTGGGAATGATCGGCAAGACCGCTTAATTTTTTCCTCTCGCCGCGATGCCTCCGCCACAGCCCCAGACTCCGCGCAAACAGGATCCGCGACAGACGCAGCGCCCTCCGGGAACACCCCGTCGCAGACGCCATCTGAATACCACCCGGCTGCAGGGCACCAAGCCTGCACAATTCAGCTACGCGGAAATCTCAGCCCAATTAATTACTCTCCTCGCACTCACCTTTGTCCCGGCCCTATGGCAAGTGCACGTAATCAGCCGAATTCTTCGCGGATTCGACTGCATCTTCCTTGCCGGTACTGGGTACGGAAAGAGCCTCATCTTCGAAGGATTGGCAGTTCTCGGGGGAAAAGGAAAGGTCGTGCTGGTGATTTGTCCTTTGAAAGCTCTCGAGAGGGATCAGGTATGTGAACTCTCAGATGAAATTCCCGTCGTTTCGCTCTGAATCCTCGGAACCAGGTTAACCAGGCACGATCCAAAGGCCTCAATGCAATCCTCATCAACCAGGATAACAGCAAAAGTGCGGCTCTGTGGAAAGAAGCCCGCACAAAGGCCCAACTGGTCTACATATCACCAGATATGGTCTCGTCTAACAGCTTCATTAAGCTGTGGAAAGACTCCAAATTCCGCCAGCGTCTAACGGTACTCTTCGTCGACGAAGCTCATTGCATCCATGACTGGGGGGATGAATTTCGACCCGAGTACAAAACCCTCGAGCTCCTCAGGAGCTACACGGGGCAGGAGGTTCCAAGGGCTGCTTGTACTGCGACTGCGTCTACTTCGACGTTCAATACGATCTGGAACTCACTCGGCTTCGGAAATCGGCCTTTCTGGGGCCTCGATGTTGGCTGCGAGCGCCCAGAGCTCCTATACCTCACCCGCACTGTTACCAATCCCAAAAACCCGGTCCTGGATGTTCTCAACTTCCTCCCAGAGACCCTCGACGATGATACACCTCCGGAGGCCGTCGATTCAATGCTCCTGTATTTTGACTCCGAGCAGAATTGCATCGACGGCGTTGACACGCTACGAGAAGCACTCCCTGCGCATCTACGAAACGTGGTGTACAATTTTTCTGGCACCCTTTCCGAGGACGCAAAGCAGGCCTGCTGGGAAGACTTCACCAGTGGCAAAATTCGCATTATCTGCTGCACAGACGCCGCTGGGATGGGCTGCAATGCGCCCAATGTCAGAATCGTCGTCATTATCGGATCCCCGAAGCCTCCGAAAACAGTGTCGGTTGTTGCTCAGAGGTTTGGTCGGAATGCTCGTGGTCGAGGCAGGACTGGAACATGCCTCTTGCTCGTCCCGAAATGGGCATTCCGACCTGCCCCGCCCGAGCTTGGTCTCGCTGTGCAGCGTCTTCGCGGCCAGGAGAAACTGAAGGCCGAGCCAAAGACACACACAACGTCGCGCAGTCGTCTCGATCCCACCCTTGAGGCATTTATTAACTCTGGAGCTGCCGAAACCCCGGACGGTCGTATGTATATTTTGTAACCATTCCAGTTTTAGTATTAAATAATTACTCCAGGGTGTTCTCACCGGTTTATCGCCAAGTTATTCCGGCCGCGGACCGGGTTGACAACCTTCACGAGCCTCGATGCAGCAACACCAAAATTCGTCGGTCCATTGTCGCAGCAGTCATCGTACGAGCGATTCAGACGCCCCGGCCTCATCGTAATCCAAGTCGGGGTCATCATCCCAATCTGGCTCTGCACTATTCTCCTCCGACGCCGCGCCTGAGTCCGAATCATCAGCCGATTCTTTCGCCTCTCGCTGCTGCTTTCTCGTGCACTGATTAATCTAAGCTCCTGGGGATTTATTGATCCCGCTGGCCCGATGAAGTACACCTGTTGACCCAGAGCGAGAAGATGTGGGCTGGAGGGAACCGAATGTGAGGGTCGCTATTAGATGGGGTGTATCCAAGAAAACGGGACGCCCGGTCCTTCAGTGGCTGGATGTCGGACTCGAAGATAAAGACAAGCAGGGCACGAATAGAGACACCGAGGTAGATAACCAGAGATAAGATGAGATGAAGTTTGGCCTCGGAGGAAAGACTTTGGCACCCGGGCAAGTGCTCCTTCCAGTAATCGGTGCCGAACTGGAGTGTGGCCATCGCAGAGAGAGAAGGGAGACGCGTCGCTGTAATCGATCGCGTTCCGTCACGTTGTGATATTGTGTGACATCATGTGACTCTAATTAGCGGTAGCTTCAAATTTTTATTTGACGCGTCGAAACACCAATCTGGCATTTCTGAAGAGACAAAAGTCTTCGATATCGTTGTCCCATTCAAGAGAGTCCATTAAACCCCCAATCTGTACTGCTCAGATGTTCCACTTGATGTGGTCCCCCGCGAACCGACTGAGCGGAAGACCCCCGTATATCAAGATCCCGGTTGAAGATATAAATTGGAATTCTCGCTACGATATTTGTGTAAGATACAAGGAAGACTTTTCTACCTGAACATTAGTTTCCAAAGTGCCGGGATGTAGAGCAATCCGGGCTCAAACATCCTCACTATTTGACGCAGCTTGTCTCAAGCCTCTCTCCGAGATTGTTCGGCTTGCCGAACCGGAGACAGGCTTGCTCCGAACCTACTGCAGAGGCTGGATCATCCACAACAAAGAAAGAATTTGATTTCGCCGAGCTGGAGGCGACAAATACCGAGGAAACCGTGGCAGAACAGAAGGTACATCACCGAATACTCCGCGAAGAGCACTCTAATTCGCAAACCAGATGTCGTTTGACAAAGCTATAGCTCCGCATATTGAAGCGCTCAAGGATCATTGGCCCGAGAACGATGCTGGGAAACGTATCTATACAGACGACAAGGGGTACCAGTGGGAGCTCACGACCATTCGCCTCAATGTCTGGGGTGCCCATATGGTGTGTCATTCGTGCCTCGAGCTCTTCGCTTGTCTGACATCCATCTGACTTAGGCCCGCGGATCGGCGACTGTCAACAAACCGCCTGCTTCGACTCAATTTGATTTAAAGTACCGTCTCAAAGGTCACACGCCGGCTGTCGTCCCTCCTCCCACTACGAACCCAGCCTCTGTTGCGCTAGCTCCCGCTCCCACACCAACATCAGCTTCAGAGAAGCTACTTGAGCTCGCGGTTTCAATAATGCTCTCGCAGCAGCAGCAGCATCGTCCCCAACAAAACTCCGTTCCTGTGCAGGCACCCGCTCCTCCCCCGCTTGCTGCGCTTCCGCTCGCCAATCAAAGCCCCATTCCATCTGCGCCACCGTCTCCCGCTAAGCATCCACATCGTGCTGTCTCGCTCCAAGAGTTCTGCGCACACTACGATATCGAGCAATACGTCGAGCGTCTCGAGAAGCTGGAGTACGAGCCTGGGGATAGTGGAATCACGAGCCTTGGACGCGATGACTGGCAAGTATTCGCCGGTTTCCCGAAATTGGCGTGGGACAGAGTGCTCTCAAAGCACAAGCTGTTTTTGAAGGACGTCCAAGCTGGTTTGTGGTCATGATTTGATTCCCTATGTTCGGACTTCTCTCTCATCGCTACATAATTGTTTTTCACTGCACGTACTTCCCTTGTTGTCACAGATGATTTGAGTAGATACAATGATTTGTTACAAACAGTTACTCTTGGTCCTGAACGATATATCCGGCATGCTCAAACCATGCACGCGCCTTCTCGGGAGTAACGCAAGCCGTCGATTCGAGGAGAATGAGAACGGGGTCGGCTGCGCCTCTGATGGTGTGAACGTTGGCGCGCAGGTGTGCTTTCCCTGTAAAGAGTCTGTAAATATGAACAGGAAGGAAAACTGTGGCGACATACACGTGCTGAAGGACTCCTCAATGGGGTTGAGGTCCGGGGAATAAGGGGGAAGATACAAGAGCATGATTCCTGCCAAAACGTTAGCTGCGATCCGATGAGCATGGACATCGTGAGACAAACCTTGTGCGTTGAGGACCTCTTGAAGGGCATCTGTATGGTGTATGCGACAATTGTCCATGACCAGGACGCTGCGGTCGTCCGGGAAGACACCCATTTCGGGTACCTGGAAGTGATTAGCGGTGGAAATGTCTGATAGATGAGGGCTCTCACCACGTCTTCGACGATGAAATCAAAGAAGTCAAAAGAGTCCAACGAACCTTCGACCACCCGTTGTGCTATGTAACCGTCGATCCCCATTGCCGCCACCAAAGTGTACCGAACGCCTCTAACGAAGAAGTCCTCGAAATCTGCCGGCATTCCGATGGGCGCACGACCATAACGGCGGGCCACGTCGTGTTCGTTCTTGCTTGACTCATCGATGGTCACAAATTCGCGGCCAGTTCCAGAGAAGCTGTGCTGGATGGTGAAGAGAAAATCTCGACGGCGCTCCACATCCCGTTCCACGGCAATCTTGTGGAGCAGCTTTCGAGTAAGACCGGTCCGCTCGAGTGTTCGGTGTAGCGCTGGAATAGATATCTGGATGTCGTGGTGGATTACAAGCCACCATTGCAGTTCGAGGAGATAAGTGTCGGCATGGAGCGTGTAGATCTCTTTGATTGCGGTCAATGCGGCGAGACCAATGATTCGAGGGCGGCCCATGATGGGTGAAGGTGGAGGTGTTACAGTGCTGAACTCATCAAAGAGCTTTGCCCAACGATAGAGACTGGCCTGCGAGACGAGAAGAGTCGAGCATATTGCAGATCTGTCCCAGCCAAGCTCCCACAAACGGAGCGCGCACTCCTTGATATCGGGGCTAATTCTTCGGTTGACCATGAACATTGTGTGCAGGAGGATTGGGTGAGAGGGAATCAGGGAGGAAGAGAGAAGAGACCACGGATGGAGGCGCCGCGTACAGCCGGGAATTACTATTTTAGGAATTGCCTCATACGTCGCGCGCAAAAAAAAATTCGATCATTCTCATTACTTTCGGAATCGGCTGTAAGTAAACCGGACGTAAATACCGCCTCAAAAATTTGTCCAAGGGATCGGTACTTTCCAGACAATTATGTCAATTTCGTATTGTATTCGTATGAGGCCAGCACTTAACTGTGGGAAGTAAAACAGCTCGTGACAAGTTGGGTGGCTTTGAGTATTCCGCGAGGCATTTGAACACCTCCATTGTTGCGGAGGAAGGATACAATGTCTAAATGGCCGTTCTCTGCGGCATAGTACAGAGCTTGGCGATCTCAATTCCGGTCAGCAGACCGTCGTACTGATTCGAACGAAGGGCGTACCTCCGGCGTTGACATCCGCGCCTTGCTCTACCAGGAAGCGCACAATCTCTAAATGGCCGTTCTCTGCGGCCCGGCTCAGAGGTGTGCCATCTCAATTCCGGTCAGCAGACTGTCGTACTGATTCGAACGAAGGGCGTACCTCCGCCGTTGACATCCGCGCCTTGCTCGACCAGGAAGCGCACAATCTCTAAATGGCCGTTCTCTGCGGCCCGGATCAGAGGTGTGCCATCTCAATTCCGGTCAGCAGACTGTCGTACTGATTCGAATGAAGGGCGTACCTCCGGCGTTGACATCCGCGCCTTGCTCGACCAGGAAGCGCGCAATGTCTAAATGGCCGTTCTGTGCGGCATAGTACAGAGCTTGGCGATCTCAATTCCGGTTAGCAGACTGTCGTACTGATTCGAACGAAGGGCGTACCTCCGCCGTTGACATCCGCACCTTGCTCGACCAGGAAGCGCACGATATCTAAATGGCCGTTCCCTGCAGCATAGTACAGAGGTGTGCCATCTCAATTCCGGTCAGCAGACTGTCGTACTGATTCGAACGAAGGGCGTACCTCTGGCGTTGACATCCGCGCCTTTCTCGACCAGGAAGCGCACAATCTCTAAATGGCCGTTCTCTGCGGCATAGCACAGAGCTCCGCCATCTCAATTCCGGTCAGCAGACTGTCGTACTCATTCGAACGAAGGGCGTACATGCACTCCCAACATCGACGCCCCTCTTGATGACCAACTGAACAACCTCCAGATGGCCCTGTTCTGCTGCATGCATCAGAACAGTGCCCCAATCTGCACCATTCTCACACAGAAAATGCTCAATGCCCAATTCATTGTCGATTAGCGCCTGAAGCAACCAATCACTGTCCACTGTGACTGGATGCGGGAATGAGTAAATTGTTGCAAGCTGCGGTATGTATACATACCTGGCGTATCTCCAAGAAGCCACCTCCAACGGTAAACCTCGCTCCAATCTACCTTTTCATATTTGCGAAAGCTCTTCACTGCGCGTCCCCAGGCCGTTTTTTCCCCTATGTTGAACGGTAATGTGGAAGATGCCGTTGTCAACAGGTACTGAATAAGCGACTTGATTGGAACCACAAGAAGCAGCAGCGCAAGTGTCTGCCCCAGCGTCCAAAGTTTATCCTGGCCTGCCTGGCGTGATTCGTTCCGCGATATCGACAGCTCGGTGTCAACAATGAAGATTACATTGATGGCGAAGAGCAGAAGGAGGCCGAGCGCCACGCACCGCACTGCTACCGACTCTCGGTCTTTTGGATCACTCCATCGTCCGAGAGAACAGAGGAGATAGGGCATGAGGACTAAGGCCCCGGGTAGGACGAGGTTGATGATGGGAACGAGGGCCACCGAGTAGAGCATGAGGGAGATGACCTGCAGCCCCGGAGACGCCATGGGGAAAGTGCGGCCGAGCACGGAGATTGTGGCGTAAGGCGGACACGAGGGTGAGCCGCCGAAGCCCAGAGGATTTGCCCAGAGCCAGACGCCCACTGCGCCCATGAGTGAGAGGTGGAGACTGCCAATCCCGACAGCAAAATCCAGCAAGGGCTCCCGTTCCCCTTGTGCAGATTTGTCCTCCGTCTCCGCTTCTTCCGGTCTAGATTCACCCGCCATCTCTATGTCGCCCGGTGCAGATTCGTTCGGTGGGTTGCCCTTGGAGGACTGGGGAAAGAGATGACGGATGACCGCCCCCAAACTCCGCTCTCCGGTTGGCGAGCTCCAGATTTTGCGATGGAGGAAGAGAACCAGGTAGATGAACGTATTCGTGTTGTTCATCCAGCTCAGATTGAGCACTAGCGCGAGGTGGTAGTTATCCAAACCCTAATCTGTTTTGCCTGTATGATGGCAGATAGCAGTAGGCCAAAGGCGGTGAGGAGAATGTTTGTCGACTGATCCTTGATGAATTCACGCTCGTTGCTGCTGATTTTCCCGTCATTGAAGAGAGCGACGGCGGCGGGGACGAAGCTGAGGAGATTTTGGGCGTAAGTCGCTGAGCGGACGCCGATACCAGAGATGTCGGTGTTGGTGCAGTTTGGACTCGCCATGGTGGTCAGAGGAAAGAGTCGTCCTTGTTCGGGTCCTGTGGGCAGATAGCAGCTGGCAGCCCCAGAGAATCTACTCACGGTGTCAGTCAAGTTGTGGCGACAGCTGCCACGAAGTAACGAAATCGGAGTACGTATATCACCCTCTTTATAAAATTACGCATGTCCGTCTAAAGCCCTTTCAAACTCCGCTCAGCCTATCAACGCCCGCCGGCCACTTATTTATTGCCGACTATCACCGGACATCTCCGGCCGAAGTGCCACGCGTCACATCAGCGAAATGACAAAAGTCTTGTGATCTTTTGATCTTGTTGTCCTGTAAAAAAAAAAAAGTTCGCAGAAATGGTCCTTAGAACCCAATGGGATGGGTCAGAAAAAAAAAATTTGGGGTGTCTGGTGGGATTTTTGACATAGCCTGCGGTCTGGCGGTCTGGCGGTCTTTTTCGACCTGTACAGGCCTGTACAGGATGTCACAAGACGTCACAGGACAGTTGCCAAAATCGCGATGCAACAGTCTGGTCTCCACCTGGCAATGCTCTGCGCCAGACCCGAGCCAGCGCCACGCCTCCAAGCGCCATTGCTGTCCGTGCCGTTTCAGGTGCGTTTTTCTTTGCTTTTCATTCTTTCCTCGTTTCGATGTTGTTTGTGCCGCCGCGCGCTTTCGCTGGGTGTGCGCCGTGTGTGGTGGAAGGGATGAACACACGCGTTGTATATGGTGGAGGAGGGACGAACGCAGCGGTGTCCGCGGCTTGTTGGGTTCAGAAGGCGGCGTCATAGCGCGTTCGTGGACGCGGGCGGTCGGATGAGGAACGCGTTGGTGATTCTCCGCTCTGAGAGTTGGAGGGTTGCGGTGGATGCGGATGCGGACGATCGAGGACCCGTCGAATACGGCGCGCAGGAGCAGGAACGGCGCTCTCGACGTGACCCGTATGCAGGACTCAGTCGGCGCTGGTATGTCGTTGAGTATATATGTATATGACATTGAATTGCGCGCAGCCCGCGTTCTTTTCCAATTCAATTATTGAGATTTTTAGCATGCTCATTTACGCGCCAACTCGCGGGGAACGCTAACCGTTGGAATTCATCATGCAGTTTTGTTCCATGCAATTCACTTCCGCAGCGACGCACTGATCCACACCGTACTATGTCGCGCTGCCTCGTGTTTGCTGACTTCATGCCGTCTTGCCTTATTGGGCCCCCGGCGTTGCGCTATTTCAGTAAACTTTGCTGCATCAACTCGTGGCTGATGTTGCGCCCACAGCTCTTTGAGGCCGCAATTCCCCTTGCCTCTGCCCATCCACCACCGCAGTCGCCTCGACCGCCATCTCTCTCAGCTGCACCTTTCCTCGCGGATACTTGCACTCCGAACTGAGTTGTCCTCCAACCACCCTAGGATTTGCTCCATTGTATCTGCGGATATCTCGGACCCAACGCCGTCGAAATTTCTCTGCTTCCAGCTCGGTATCTACGTCTCGGAGCGATCATCGACGGATCAAGGGGGAGGCTTACTTCTGACTTCTGCGCTGGACTCCTTCCCTTGACTATTTTCCTGCCACCTTTTCTACTCACCGCAGCAATTTATATATGAATCCTTGGCAGTCGAACTCGCTCTTTGTTCCCCGCCGATAAATTGTGTGGTACTTATTCGTTGTGAATTGATCTGTCTAGTCATCGCGTTCTGCGTTCTGCGTTGGGATGCTCTTCAAAGTGACGAAATAGGGAGAAGACGTCCAATAGTCTTCGATGCGGACGACTCTGATGTTGCTCCTTGCTTCAATTCGCCGGCCTTCCACGCACCACCGCAATCCTAGCACAACTGTGCAGTCCCCCCGTCAACTGATGCTCTACTTCGATTACATCCCCGTGTACGAGTAAGTACAGAAGTAGTGGAAGTGGAAGTGGATCCGTGGAAGTGGAAGTGCCTTCTGTGGAAGTGGAAGTGCCCGCCAGTGGAAGTGGAAGTGGTCGCGCGCCGCCGTCACCCAGAACATGATGTGATGGCCGTGACTTTGATGGCCACTGATGCGCCTCGGCGCGTTCCCAATTTAGCAAACGGTAGGAGAAAAATCACCTCAAGACAGCCCTCCTCACCGGCGGCATGACCGCGCCTGTGCTGGTACCCAGCGGCTGTGGAGGAGGCTGCGCAGGAGGATGACGCGCGTACTCATGTCCCACTGGTTCCGCTAGGGCTGTTCGCCGTAACCGTGGCCACCGTTCCACGGCACCCGTGGCACGGGTGCCGTGCCGTGCCGTCCGCCATATTGGTAGATCATCCACGGCACGGTCACGGCACGGTTCTGACCCGTGTGAGGGTAATTATCTGTTAAGAATCAAATATCATATGCCCACTGTAGATATATCTACGTACGACTCGTGGGGCCAACATGGGGCATCGGGAACAACAGAGGGGAGCTCGGTTTGCAGCTCAACCCCATGAAAGACTGATGGCATGACAAGTTGTTGCTTCAAGTTGTTTGTACTTAGTTTGTACTCCTACATTCGACCCGTCTCGACGCGCCAAAGTACTCGAAGTCCTACGAGGCAAACCTTGAGCTTTTTTCAATCACCAAAGAGCTTCTGCAGGCTTGGTTAGCCACCAAAATCATACACATCACTCTTCCAATTTTTTCTAACCGTGCCAACCCGTGTAGCCGTTTACGGCCGTGCCGTGGACCGTACCGTGCCGTCCAGAGGCTCGGACCTCATTCGACGGGCCGTGCTCGAGACGGCCGTGCCGTTCAAAACCCGTGGAACCCACGGCCGTGGCCGTCACGGCACGGCGAACAGCCCTAGGTTCCGCATTCTTGACCAATCGCTCTCGATCCCAGAAGTCCCACCCGAGGCGCGGACGTGAACCAGCCGCTCCTCTTCGTCCTATCCACAGCCGACATCCTCGCGATGCCAATGACGGTGGTGGACTCTATCCACGCGAAATATGCGAAGTGACCAGTGGCGCGAAAAGAGATTGGGGGACTGAGTTGCATGTGGCGGAGCCGAATCCGATTTTGCTCAAGTGGATTCGGGGGCTTGATTCGTGATGCTGTGAAATTTCGATGTAGAACTGCAATGTGCACGAATGCGGGAATGAAAAGGTGTGTACGTTTTGGGGCAGGTTAGCGGAAACTTCTACTCTCATGCTGGATATCCAGTCTCTCCGACGCCGTGCAAATCGATCCTCGCTGATTGTGGATAAGGTCCCGACGTTCGTCGTCCGTCTGTCGGGTAACAGCTTGTGTTTGATCCTCAAAAGGTTAAATCAGTGCTGCTGCGGTGCGAGAAGCAAGCTCTCAACAGTCAATCAACAGCACTGACAGACCTATTTTAGATTGCGCTTATAACTACCGCAAGGCTGTGATGTCGGCGCCTATTCATCCTTCCTCTTCCCCCACAAACCCATTCAGAGCCGGAACTGCATGTAGTATCGACGATGAACAACAATGGGTCCGTGCCGTACGTCTTTCTTGCCACCAGGATGGCTGATGCCTGAATTTCGCCAACCTCAAATTTCACTCTAGCAATTCTGGCGCTTTCTTTCCCCACGCTACTGGATTCACTATAAAAGGGGGCGTCTTCACGAGCAATTTCTATAATCCGCTCCAGGAACACGTGTCCGGTGAATCTTGTCCTTTTGTCGCCTTATCCATCTAATCCGAGAATGTGGTGCCAAACTCCAGTCTATAAGGCTTCTTCGGCCTCGGATTAGATAGATAGGGCCAAATGCGCGGCGCACTACCGGCTCGTACACTGGATAGAGAGACGATTCCGCGTTAACGAAATCTCTTTGGGGAAAGGAAAGTCTCATAAGAAGCCTAGAATACTGATTGTTATATTACAAGAGCGCGCTCGGAATGGTGTACAGGTTTCTAACACATTAAAGGAAGGCAAAATCACCAGTAATAGTCTGTTCTAAGAGTGTGCTATCCGTGAAGCAGGTGAATACCAAACGTCTACCGCTACCGACAAGGGTGCAGTGAGCTAGAAGGCGAGTCCTTACCGCCAAAACGGCCCCAGGCCGAAGTGGGATGCGGTAGCCAATCTGTGGAATGCAGAATTCTCCCCCGGTGTAATTCCCAACGCAAAAGATAATGATGTGTGAAGGTTGTCATTCCAATCCACATGGAGGACTTCGCTGGAACCTTCCTTTACGGCAACAGTGAAGAAGAGCCCACCGAAATCGAGGTTGGGCCGCTGGCGGAATTCGCGCTTGAGGGTTGCACAGACGCGCCGATGCATACTTCCAATGCTGAGTTAATCGAATTTCTACACGGCGAAAGATTGCATACCGGTCGCGTATCCTAGCGCCCTCGCCGATATCCCACTCAACCAGGTTCTTCAGTTTGGGGACTACACCGTTCTTGATTATTGCTGAACCTTTAGGTTTGGCTACCCTGGGGAACTTGGATTCCGGGCCATTTTGCTACATGTACAAGCAAAAATTACTCATGCAAAATTGGTCATGTCAAAAATGGAAAGAAAAATTGAGTGAAAGGCATTCTGTTCAAAATATTCAAATTTACAGCTCTCAGATATTTCATCCTATTGAAGTGTACATTTTGGTTGCCTCAACCGGCGCTGTACTCCAGATCCAAATATTTTTGGACCAAGTTACGATTTCTGTGATTAGTCATTTCTGCTTCCAAATGGCCCGCTTTCTGCGGCTTTGTCATTTTTGCTTTGTGTTCACCCCCAAGTTGTTGTGGCTTGATGTTTCAAGTTTGTGCAACCAAGAAATATTGTTTTGAATGTCTGATGTATCCTGCTGCAAGATGTTTGTTGAAAGACAAGTTTCAGAGCCTAAAAATCAAGTAATATATTGCAGCAGGTCAGTAATAATATTCCTCAGGCATCTCGGTCGATGTATCTAATTTGGACTTGAAGTATTCCGCCTCGTAAACACTACCAGGTTCCCAATGTTTGATTTCTTTTTGAAGTGCCTGTACTCCTGTCAGCAAAAACCCTCATTCAGGTCTTGTTGTGTTTCCTTTTTAGTTTCAGAGCTGCACTACACCCCCAATTTGGTCAGATATCAATGGGAGCCTTGACATCGGATATCGGAGGAAGTCCAACAAAATCTGGGGATCTCGAGATTCATTCTGTGATCTCCCGTTCGAGAGGTTTTGAGAAGAGGACATCATTGTATACTTTGGCCCCGTTTAGACTTGCCACACTATATCTGTACATCTCTCATACACCTGATGCAAAAAGCGGAGATCCACGATGCGTAAACAATCTCTTTCACATTTTCGGTGCAGAGGTCCGTGCGCGTATGTACTGTTGATGATCAATCAACAAACTGGACCCAACTTTGCCAGCACACTTCCCTCTCCTCCGTCCATCGCCTTCGCCGTAACCTCTCCTCAACTCTCAAACCCTGCTTCAACAGCACTGCAAGGACTGCTTCAAGTCTTTTAACCTATACATCAAGCCCTCAAGCTCACATCTGGTGTCAAGACTCAGAGAAAGACCGTTTTCTTCTTGTCTGTCGTCTTTCAAGTTCCCTTCAATCACCTCAAGTCTCCCTTCAAATCCAAACACCTGTTGCTACCTTCCCTTTGGATATCTGCTCAAGCTCAAGACTGTCAACATCTTTGGTCTGCAAGTTTTTCCACAATCAAATCTAAGTCGTCCAATCAAGCTCTCGCCCATTCTCGTACTTGGTTATTATTCTCCTACTTATGTATTTCACACTTACAGTGTTTTATGTACATATAGTGAATAAATTCATATTTTGGCTATTTTATCTGCAATGAAAGGAATAAAATGGGATCGGAAGAGAACTTCAAAAGCTCACGCCGGGATGTCGCAGGGATACTGGATCCCAGAATACTCCGGGGATTGCCTGTTTTGATATCCTGGCGAGCTCCCCTCGGATCTCTTCGCTTATAAGTCCCGATATGGTAGCTCAGAGCTCCCGGGGAGCTCCGACTAAATTGGTGGTGTAGTAGGTTCTATTACTCAGTTGAATCAGGAACTCAGAAATAATGAGAATATATACATAAATGAAAGAGAATAGTTCTCACCTTTTGAGTTGCCACTGGCCCGCTGCTAGCAGACACAGTTACTGCTATCGTCTCTGATTGGCAACTAGATAAATCTCAACTGGAGAAAGATACAGTCTCCACAATTCATCCCTATTGAATTGTGCAGATACCAAGAAGGGGGAGAATTTTCTGTTGAATTTTCACTTGGATGGATCCCGTTTGCATGGACCAATGATCCTTCGTGATCCTTTCGTCAATCAAGAACTGCTTGCCGAAGTATTTGTTTCATAAATTTACTGCACTGGCAATGAGCTCTGCATAGATTGGTGCAACAGAGTAGCCGGCCCTATAGCGAGGATTCTGCTCTCCTGTGCTCCAGTGCAAATTCCCATCTGTTGTGATGTCAGATTGACACTCCATTGCCAATCCGGCCGCACTAAGTATAGTGCATGTAGCTATCCCGGAAATTCCGGAGGGGAAGGAAGAAATGATAGCCAGAAATAAGAAGTACAGACCAATCAGCGGTCTATAGCAGTTCCATACTTATCACAATCTGAAGCAGCTTGATTATCGAAGTACTTTGATGCCTATCCAGCCCAATTGTTGAAAATTGACAAGTAAGTTGAACCTAAAGGTTCAGCACCTGCCTCGAAGAGGCCCAATCCTAAGTCATACCAAGGAACTCATCTAGTCGAGCGGTGACTTGCTTCTCCTTTAAGCGTGCAAGCTGTATGGAGCTGAATGTTCGTTTCCGAGGCACAATCTTTTAGCGCGAGTCGGCAGTGATGTAAGGGGTATTAGAGTAAAGGTTCCAGACGCCCAGATGCAGAGCCGGAGTGGAAGAGCGCTGTGCCTCGGTCTTTGGGAATCGTAGGCCAAAGGCAATGGCCTTGTCCCAAGAAGCGAGGAGCTTCTGCTGCATTTGAAGCGGAATCACGTCTGGGAAACGAATCGCCAGCCATTCAGGCGTTCGATCAGAAAAGAGCAGCACACGTTGGCTGGGATCGGCAAAATGCTTATCGAGAAGCCATCGGGGGTATTGGTTAGGACCAAAGTTTTCGAGCTGTTCCGGCGTTGGTTCATTGGTCTTGATGAAGAGCTTGAGCCGGTCGTCCGTCGTGATATCTGGCAGTTCAGAGGGATCCAGCCAGCAGTCCTCTGCAGCCTTCTGTCCAACAAGCGTGCGGTTTCTTGTCCCTCCAGCGAAGTGGTCGGGGAAGGGAAGATCTAGCTCGAATACCGCTAGATACCAGTTGAGAAACTTAAGATTAATTATAATGTGCATACAGTGACACGCACCGGTCAGCTCCTCGATCTTTTTCTGTCCGCGCTGGTATGCTCCACCCTCCGCCAGGTAACGGCCCATTTTCTTTGCCGTGGTCGCTTCACCCTTGCCGCGGTGGCCGGGCCGTTTACTGCCGGCGGCGGTGGGCTCAGTGCCTGTTCTGTTTATGAAAAATCACTTACCGTTTGCCCATATCCCTAATAGCAGGAGAGGACGAGAGACAAAGGAGAGGTAGGCGACACGGATCGCCACTGATCAGTGATGGAGCCGGAGATCACCGTTCAGCTGAGAATAATTTATGTAATGCAAAGCAAAGACCGTTTCTTCCTTACCCCTCTACCACCAGCCCAGTTTCCAGGGTCGAGGTGCGGCTGGTGCCAGCATCTCCCCAAAACGGATTCTGAGTATGGGGTTCAGGTTAGGCCCCCCGCGCCGCGCCGCTCCTCGCAGCTTGCCTCCCAACAACAACCATCTAGGGCTGTTCGCCGTGCCCGTCGTGCCGGTTCTACGGAATCCGGGCGACGGGTAGCCGACCCGTTCCGTCGGGCTCTTCGACTGCGTTTTTGACGGCCGTGCCCGTCGAAAACGGCCGTCAACGGGTCGACGAGTCCAGAAAACGCGCCATGCAAGGTCATACGCGATGTCTAAGCCTTTTGCAAGGCATGTTTCATGCACAGGTAAGCCCTATACACAGTTTAGGCCACACCTTATGAACTTACTCAGTACTTTTAATTGTCGAAATGACAGCCGTCGCGTGACGGACCGTTCCCGTCCAGGTCCCGTCGAAACGACGGCCGTGCCCGTCAACGGGACGGCGCACAGCCCTACAACCATCTCAGCCCTAGAAACGGCAGTGGCAACAGCAGCACTACGCGCCGCCCGGGTACGAGATACCGCGTATGCGTTCTGCCTCGACGAGCGGTACGGCCCGCAGGCGCACGCGCACCACTGCGCGCCCCCGCCCCCGCCCCCGCCCCCGCCCTTCGTGCAGCACAACTTGGGCTGCGTCCCGTACCTGCTCCCATGCACGATCTTCTCCGCGCCCATGGCCCCGCCGCTGCCGTGAGGCCGCTTGATCCAGGTGGTGCACACAAACGACCTGGTGACCAAGCTGAGCGACGTTGTGCGGCGGCGTTGCTTCAACTGCTGCCGACGGATAGGAGTACGTGGAGGCGGTCGAATCTTTCGCCTGGGAAACTGGTGCGTGGCTTTTCTTTCGTAAGATGGGAGTGCGCGCTAAGCTGCACGGAAATCCAGCTGTGCAACAAGTGCGGCACGCACTCGCGCCCCCGTCCCGACCAGCTCCCACACAAGGGTGGCCCGACGGCGACGTCGACGCTGCGCTCCCGCTCGTCGCCTGTTACGATAAACGAGCAGTTGTGCTTATGCTTCCTCTATTCCCTGCCCTGTTTCCTGTGCCTACTCCCTTCCCTCCCTTCTTCCCCTTCCCCGTCCTCTTCCTCCCGTCTTGCCGACTCCTGCTTTCCGCGCGCGTCGTCGCGTTCCTGCACCTCTTTTAGGTGGAGGGCGCCTTAGTGTATTGCCGTTTCGGGAACGCCGTCTCTTCATCCTCAAGAGCCTCTCCCATTTACGGACGCCACGTGTCGTGGCACGGGTGAAATGTGCCCATGTGGCATCGCGTTTTGCCCCAGTGCTCGGTACTGGGGGCGGCGTCGTTTGCCGGAGGGTGTGTCCGCATATACGTCCTCTACGAGGTCCTGGGCGGAGGTCGCGGTGCAGGCGGGGCGTGCCCATCACTACCCGTGCTTTTGGGCGTGAGGGGGAGGGCTTTGTGATTTGATTTTGGTGTGGGGCGTGCGTCGGTTGGTGTGGGCGTTGTCGTCGGTGGTGTGGGCGTTGTCGCCCGTGCTTTTGGGGCGAGCACGAGCTTGGTGGACGGTGTCGTTTGGCGGCGGCAGCGGCGCGGGTTTTCTTTTATCACCCCACGACGCATGCGGTGTCGCAGCGCACGGGTGGGCATGCGTCGGTGGTGTAGGCGTTGTCACCCGTGCTTTTTGGCCCATGGTACGTCCCTTCATCTCATCTTCCCCCGCCGTCTGTACTCATTTCACGTCCTATCTAGCCCTCTCGTACAGCCGCGCCTACTCGTTGTCCCCTTCCGGCGGAGACAGGCTGTGTTCGGGCGGGCGGACGCTTGGGTGAGCGTACAGCGCCGGGTGGTGCTCTTCGTTACGGAACATCCCGCATACTGATTGCGCCGGGCGAGCTGCGCGTCGTCGTACTGCGTGAGCCCTTGACCTTCGTCGCCGCCGCGTCGTCGTAGTCCTCTTGGATCGACAAGTCCCGGGCGTACCTCCCGTATCCCACTGCGCCCCTCCTGCTGACAACGAGCTGGAGCCACGGAGACTCGTTGTGCGCCCTGGTGGACAGCAGGGATGGGTTTCCATCAGGAAGAAATCCACAAAGCTACGGGGCTAGGGTGTGCTATAGTAGCAATCTGTAGTACTCCCAGACTGCTGTAGCTATGTGTTTTTTTCCTGATGAGTCAGCAGATATTCGTCGTGCGTACTGCCTCCCCACCCTTTGGTCTCCGGTTTACGCTTGCCCTCGAGCTTGTAGATGACGCATCCGCAGCCTGTGCTGCATGCGCTCAGGGTGGGACGTTTGGCAGCCTCTTCAGTGGTTGGCGCGGAGGAGGGGAGCAGGCGAGGCGAGCGAGCGACGCGGGCCCTTTGGACGAAACTGGGCGCGTGGGCCCGTGATCTGGAAGCGATTCGGGTTGTTATGAAAGGAATTATTTGACGACTTGGGATGAGGGTTGGCCCGGAATTGTTGAGGTAGGGATGATAACGGCTGCTCGACGCGCCGTGCGCCTTTGAACCCTGAGAAGATTCCACGAGTTTGCCAAACTCGGCGCGGACTTTCTCGTATGTCTTGCGTGCAATGTGCTTCGGTTCGACTTCATTCCAGATCGCAAGGTGGAAGACCGAAGGATCGATGGGAGTTACGCAGCGGCGGCGGCGCACCTCGGTATCGTATACAACACAAAGGGCCCAGTCGTCCTCCTTATTGGGGCGATTAAGGATACGCTCGTAGTGCTCGCGCCATAAGGGGAGTGTCGGAAAAATAATTGTTGACCTATGAGATCTGAAATCGTCCGACAACCTGATATGGTCTGATATTGTCAGCGCAGTGCTAATATCAGACGTGATATTGTCAAATAAGGTGAGGGCAGATCTGATATTGTTCGTCCCCGGATGGACACGGGTACGTTCGGGCATACACGTACCCGGAGCGAAAACCGTACCTGTGTATGGGTCCCGCGGGTCTTCAGCGCACCCCCGGGCCCCAAATCCGTCGAGCCCGCCTGCGGACAGTCGCCGTAGCTATGGTCAATAGGTAACAGTTGTAATTTTTCTACTTCCCCAGGTGCCGTTTTTCATGATGAAACATATTGAATCCATGGAACATGTTGAAAATAGCATCGTGGATGTTTCTATATACGTCGTGAAATTCAAGACAATGTTTCATCTTGAAGTTGAAATCCTGTTAAATTGTTAGGAAATTCAAAATGAAACATTATGAACTTCGTGGCCTATTGTCATGAAAGGCATGCTGAAAATTACTCCTCACAGTGTAACTGAGGGACAGGTATTTGACGTGCAAAACCCCGCGGGTACACGGGTCGAACGCGGGTCTGAAATCACGACCCGCGGGTGAGGCCGGTTACGGGTGTCCATCATTAGGCCGCATCCCCCAGAGTGGTATGTGGTCGATCAAAAAACTCTTTGCAGTATGTCTAGTTTCGCAGAACGGTTAAGGTCTTACTTTTATTTAAATCGTCAAGGTCGCGAGTTTGAATCTCACTATTAGCATAAATTACACTACTGATTACTGACTCGGTTGACTGACTTGGCCTCGTTACTGACCCAGTTCATTACAACTGAAGTCAGTTACGAGGTTACAGTTTTCACTTTTGAAAAAGACTCAACCTGGTCAGGCATGATATTGCAGGTTAGATCTGGTCTGCCTGATATTGTCAGTGAGATCTGGTATTCAAAAACGGTACATTTCTGGATCATATATACCCCCAAGCCGTCTGATGACCTGATATGACAATAGTTACTACTGCAGGAGTTGTTGAGACTTGTGGGACACAGGACGCGCGCAAATATGCAAAGACGGACGAGGGAGAAAGCGCGGGGATGGCTTGGGTCGTGAAAACGGCGTTGGAGGCGGCCCGGCGCGGTATCTCGCAGGAGCGAGCGGCGAGGAAGGGCATGACGCGGGTGCGTTGTCCTTCTTATTTTAACTGCGAACTAACGCGTCGCAGGAGCTCGTCGCCCTTCAAACATCCCTCAGCGAGTCCGAAGAGCGGTGCCAGGCGCTTGTGTCTGAGAATAAGATATTGTGCGTGGACCTCGAGAAGGTGCGTCTTTCCCTGATGGCACGTTCCTCATTTGACTCGTTCATACATCCAGAAAGATCTTGCGTTGGTGCGTTATCTTCCGTAATACCTTCCGTGCTTTCATCAGACCCGACTTGAAGAGCGGGAGGCAGAGGCAAAACGTTGGGTCGAGGAAACGACGGCGGTAGGGCTCCAACCGTTTATTTACCGTTTACAGATTTCCGTAAACTAAACGGAAACGCTACATAAATGGTTTATAACCGTTTAAAACCGTTTAAAACCGTTTTAAACGGTAGTTCCATGGGAATTTTTCTTTCCGTGAGGCTGATGTGTGTCTGGAGTTGAACTGAGCCCGAGTTGCAGTTTGTGAGATTGGTCTATTCTTCACGAGCCACAAGCACTCTGAAGACATTTCAGTTGGGACCTGACAAACTAGCGAGCAGTGGCCATCAGAGTCGAAGTTCAACTTGAAGTTGCAGTTCCTAGGACAGCCTAGGACTCGGTGAATTTTGAAGCACACAGCAGTGGGGGGTGTAGCCCAAGATTCCAGCCAAGTTTGGAAGTGCAATACAACACTTTGAGAGCAAGACTTTGGCATCAGCATGCCGTTAATTCAGACTCCGCTCTGTTGCCGCAAATTGCCACTCCGGTTCTAGGCCCTAAAACATGTTTCCGAGCCATCCACAACTTTGTTTGGGGTAAATGCTGCCGAGGACTCACAAAACTGAACCTTCAAACACCCACAGAATGGTGAGAACCTCCTGATCCCACTCTGAAAATTACCTGACCGTTTACCATTTATTTACCATTTATTTACCGTTTGCAGCTATTCGTAAACTAAACGGTAAATTTAAACGGTTAAACGGTAAATAAACAGAAGAAAACGGAAACGGTTGGAGCCCTAGACTGCGGTGCGTGTCTTTCTCTTTCATTATATTCTTGCGCGTACATCCTCTGATGGCTTCTCAAAAGGAGTTATTGCAAGCCCGTGTGGTCTTGGACGAGCGCGGGGAGGAAAACGCGACGCTCAAAATGGTGCGGTAGCGCGCCACTTCCCGATCCTCAATGTTTTGAACTTACTTCGTACAGGAGCTCGCTGCAGCTCGCGCGTGTATTGCGGAACGCGAGGTGCGTTTGTTTTCGTGGCTTCTTTCTGTCCTGTTATCCCCTACCTACATCGATATCGCGCATATAATCTATCGTTATCAGCAAAGCCATGTTCGCGAGCAGCGGAAGATAGAGGACGCGTACAAGGCCTGGATTGCTTGCATCAAGCAACGCGATCATCGGCTTACATCGCACTAGGATATCATCGAGGCGCACGTTGCCGTCGGGGCGGAAAACAAGGAAAAGTTGCGGCGCGTACGTCCTTTCCTTCTTCGAATTTGTTGACACCTCACCCATAGTATCATGCAGGCGCGCGCAGAGTTGCTACGCATGCGTGCGCAGGCGGTGGACCAGGGCGTGGAGCTCGACGCAGTACATTCAGTCCCATCTTATTATCCTGATTGTGAACGCAGCTGATTATATTTACGTTCGTATTCCAGGCCCACCGTCAGCTCCGCGTAGCGCGTCTCGAGATCGCGGGCGCACACTCGGTTCGTCATTCCCTCCCCTCCGATGTGTATTAAGTAGTAACGAGTCAACGCTCGGCGCAGATGGCAGCCAAGCTCAGCGCGCGGCACAAGATCGCCCTCGGACTCGAGGTGAAGGCTAGACGGCGCCTGCGCACGGAGCACGCTGCCCTGCAGGCGGAGCACGAGGCGCTGCAATCCGGATGGTTTCACGTCGTTGTTATAACCCCGATGCGAGCTGAATGCAGCTCCGTGCGCAGATCGAGGTGAACTTGCAGTCAGTGGCGGCACAGGTGGAATTTAACGTGAGTGTTGTATCATCGCAGTCAGTAAAGTTTTATTGACCGCCCGCCATGCAAGGCCGTTCTCACGAAGCTGAAGCAAAAGTATGAGAGGGCGAAGGCGGGAAGACGCGCTGTTAAGGCTGTACGTTCCACGCGATTCTTTCTGCATCTGAAGCTTGATCGTTCTCTCGGTACGCAGAAATAATCGGAGCTGGAAGCGGCGAAGGAGAATACTGTGGGTGGTGATCAGAGCGGTAAGGGGGGGGGGAAACGGGAAACGCAAGCGCAATAACGATTCAGACGCAGATGCGGAGGGTGGAGATGGTGCGACGGTGAGTGGGAAGTCGCAAGTGAAAGAGTTCTTCGTGCGGGTTGGGAAAGATAAGGATTTGCACATAGACCTGATATGATTCATGCGCTCGAAGTTCCAAAGTCGCGCAACTACTACGACTATGCTAAGCGTCCATCCGTGAGCCAGCCCACTACCACTGCTACTGCCGGCCGCTGCTTCTACGTGGGCGGCGCTAGCAGCGCAGGGGAGAAGCACCGCCTGAGCTCCCCTACACTATGCATTCATGCGGCCGGGCTTGGCCAAGCTGTTCGTGGCAGTAGCCTCTGCACCCGTGCTTGCATTGCGGCGGCGGCACACTCACGCAGGCGCTACGGGGTTGGACATGCACCTCCGGGGCTGTGGGAGTATGCGCCAGAGTGGAGCCAGCGGTGAAGATAGCGGTAGGCGCGGCGGCCGGGTCAGCGGCGGGCACGGGAGCGGCAGGGGGATCAGCGGTGGCGGCAGGCGCGGGGTCGATTGGATGACTGTTCTCTTGGTTAATCGTATCTATGAGGAATGGGAGTTTACTCACTTAAGCTGTTTCACGCTAGGATTCACAGGAACGAGGACCTCCACGAGCTGGTGAGTGGCGACGACGCGACGGAGGTAGCTCTGTAGGAAGAAAACGGCTGGCGACCCAAAGTCAGGAGCTTAACGGAAACAACGGAGTAGGGACGTACTGCCGAGGGTTGCGTGCGGGTAAAGTTTCTTTCGCACCTCACACTGGTGAGCGAGGTGGCGGCCGTAGAGACTGTTCCACTCCTCATAGCGCTCATTTGGGATTGTCTCCACCTCGGGGGGAGCGGGATAGCCTAAGAACCAGGGATAGAAGTGAAGGGCGACGAAGAACCTGTCGCGCTTGGGGAGGACGTCAAACACTTCAAACTCGTGCTCGGTAGCGCGCCACTTGAAGGCTTGGACGCCGTCGTTGGAGTGGGTGGTGAGGAAGTCGGTGGGAAGTGACGCCTTGGCGATGACTTCGAGGTCGGCGCGGTCCAGGATGAAGCCCATGGCGAAGACGCGGACGTCGTCGTGTAGTTTGTGGGCCATAGGTGGTGGTTGTCAACAAAGAGTGATTGGCAACACGTGATCATGGTTTGACATGTAACCGATACGGGCCGCCGGCCCGCGTTTCCTGCGTTTCGTGCTCCCACCATGGCGGACTTCGCTTCTCTCTCACAGGAGGCGCAAACCCTTGCAGACAGTCTCCAGGGTAGCCCTCAGTACACTCAAGCCAAGAAAGTGAGGCTCCTTCTTCACTTCCGCTCCGCTCGTGACGATCGGTACAGCTGATGGACAATCTGGACGCGGTCTATCGCGCCTCCCAGCGCGTCTGCGCAACTAGCCTCACACACCAACCACGCCTTCAATACAGCCGCTTCCCCGACCCTCTGCACGTACCGGGACTGCCCCCAGCTTACTTCCTACGAGTTTGCCACAATGTCCGACCCCCGCACGCGCCCGGCGTCGTCTACGAGTCGCTCGTCGACAGGCTTGGAGGCACGCTCCTTACCCATTACTTCCCAGCAAGCCATCAGTTCCTTTTGCAACCCCAGCACACCTTCCGCAGGGAGGCTTCAGAAGCTGCGCTGAGAATGGTTGGAGAGTGGTCCACCACCGTCGCGCCTTCTGAAAGTGTGGTGGGCAACTCTTCAATAGCCTTGTGTTACCACACTCACTGTGTACAGCGCGCGGACGAGTCCATCGACACCGAGGCGTCCGCCGCGGAGTCCGACGTCCTCGCCGACCAGGGCGATATGTCGGCCCCCTTCGACGCTTTTGAGTTCGACGTTCCGGCCGCGACCTCGACCCCTGATCGGCGCAAATATTTGCCTCCTTCCCCGCCGTCGCGGCCCCGGGTCGAAGGACCGTTTCGGGTCGCGGACGCTCTCCTCGACACACACGATCGCCTCGTCGACGCTACGCCAGCAGGGTTAAGAAGGCCTGATCTTTCCATTGTCTTCCAAGGCATCCCTACCGAGGATAATCCGAAAGTTGTCGAAACCTACCCCGGACTCGACCTTGTGCGGAAGACGGTCGTTGAGCTGCCCATTCTCATGGCGGAGAGTAAACTTCGGAGTCAGCTCTTGGCTGAACAACAGCTCAGGCAGTACGCCGAGGCTTTCAGGAGGGATACCTCACCTGCCATGCGGTTCCTGGCGTTTACCCTCCGCGACCGTGGCTTGGAGGTGGCGATGTTCAAGTTTGCCGACGACGGCAGTACCAAACTCGATCCCGTGCACTTCTCTCGGGGCTCCAGTTGGCTTCCCGTCTACAAAACAGATGTTCATGAAGCAATGTGCGCCTTCACAGCCGAAGTGCAATCAAGCTGGGACGAGCATGGGCTTGCCTGGGCGTACGAAGTATAGAGATGTACATCATGTATTCTGGAATGGAGGCAGCCTCATATTTTAAATTTTATTTCATTTAACCGTTCACCGACCTCAAATGAACTTTAGGCTTATTCTGACACAGCGGCTGGCCACTCCTCCCTCATAATGGACTTTATACTGCTAGCATGAGCAATGTGGTGAAAAACTGGACGCATTCTGCTGCGTCGACGCGTCGTCGTTGACCTTGGTATTCAACACACGCATAAATATAAGTAGTGTGGGGAGAGGAAACGGAAAATAACGAGAGGCCAAAAAAAAGAACGACATACGGTGCGACGATACCTTCCAGCGAACTTGCCCGCGTGTTTCCAAGTTGCGGTGCGAGTAAGCTCGCCGGCTATGGCCTTTCACACCAAGCGGAGAGCTTCCTCAGCGCGTGCAACGCATGAATTCGTTGCTCGAAAACGACGCACTCGGCCGCAAGAGCTTGTTCGGGGGCGCGCAATCTGCGTGTTGTATCTTCAACGCCCTATCTTTCGGCGGAAAGCGCAGACTGAACGTCACATAGCGTCCGTCTGCTTCACATACCTGGCTAACTTGCTCAGCCTCGTGCTGCCTGGAGGTTGCCTCGAAGTCAGCGTGTCCATCTCCGCCTCCCGGGCCGTATCCTCGTGCCGGTTTTCCGCCTGGTTCCGCGAGAGCTTGACTCAGCTGCAGCGCTGATATGTTCATTCCCTGTCGTGGAACCCTCTTGGATGACAAGTGAAGCGGTGTAAACAAAGAGAGGAGGAACTGACTGATCAGAGCACGTGATCACGACGCGCCGAGGTGTATCGGCCATTCTGAGGGCATTCCGACGTGCCTTTCCGACATTTAGAGGAGCGGATGAATTTAAGTATTGCGATTGCACCTGATCCAGACATACGTGATGCGGAAGTCCAATGGGTATTAACTCCATAAACCATCGGACAAAAACCCCCAAATTCCCGGGAGAAGAGCTAAGTAATTTATCCCGGAGCATTGGAAAGATTTCAAGGGTTGCAGACACATCCGGTGAACTCTCCTATACAGTGTGAGAGTTTCTGAAAGTTGAAATCTGTGCCCGTTTCCGCGCAGAATCCTCGAAGATTGGATACCCTTCTTGGAGAGTTCAGGCGCAGTGTTAGACGACCTCGCGCTGACTCGTTTGAGGGAGTGGCTGTTAGAACACCTCCTACTCATCTGCGAAGGACCCCAGTAGACTTGAAGTAGATTAGTTCCAGGAAATCAGTGACTTAATGGCACGATCTCCGTGACAAACGACATTGACTCGAACTTGTTTGGGTCCGTGGCTACCGGGAGGCTCGTATTCGGGGCCGTAAGAGCTTAGGGGACCCGAAGGTCACTCGGTTCAAGCAATTCGGCCTGAAATTGGAGGAGTTATGACCTACTCACCCTGGTAGGACTCTTCCGAATTGGGAAAGACTGCCGTGTTAGACCGCCTCGCGGGGACTTTTTAAAGCTCGGACACTCTCGAACACTTCGTGGTCAGAGTCACGAGACCCCAGGGTATGTGGACCCAAGAAAATCGGTGCAGAATTGCCGGAGGTGACTTACCTTTGGTCAGAATTCTCAATTCAAAAAAAGAATCTCCGGATTAGATGTGGCTCGTTTGGGATCGGAGCTTCCCCGGTCTTTCCGACTCCAGGAGGATAAGTGGAAGCAGAGGTCCAGAAGTGTACTTAACTTTCTGGGCTGTGTCATACAATGGAGTGCGAGCAACGTGGCCCGAGTTTTGCACGCTTCTTTTGCCGACTATCTCATAGATCCCAAACGTTCTGGTGGAGAACTGTGGGCAATCGACCAGAAGACCCACCACCGGTCTCTGGCATTGGCATGCTTGCAGATACTTCACAGAGAGCTCCAGTTCAATATCTGTGACCTCAAAGATTCCCATCTTGCGAATGCAGATGTCCCCGGATTGTCTGAACAAGTAACAAAAAAGATTTCTCCTCAACTGTCCTATTCTTCCCGCTTCTGGTTCACCCACATCCAAGATATTCCATTGGATGAAGGGATTCTCAACAGCATTGAGGAGTTGCTGCACCATCATTTCCTTCATTGGCTTGAAGTCCTGAGTCTTCTGGGACAAATGTCGATTGCTAGTGCAGGACTGCAAGTTGCTGCTGCATATGTGAAGGTATGTATTCAGAGTTTTATGTAATGATCTGCTGAACAACTTTGTATTATAATGGGAGTATACATCTTGAAAGCACTGGCCAAGGACGCCTTCCAGTTTGTGCGGTACTTTGGTCAGCTCATGGCACAAAGTGCTCCCCATAATCCGACCAGAATCGTCGCCATAATCGTTCCCCTGCATAATCTCCTTCAGAGGAGATTATACAACGATTCGACAATTATGGTTTACGGCGATTCTCCCACGCTCGAATAAATCAATAATACGTTCAGAATCGTGGCCCATAATCGTCCATTAATCTTCTACTCTGACTGCCCGTAATGTCGAGGTGATGCCGAGATTGATTTGGCCGGATTGAGATTCACAATTTTCATGGAGGCAGCCTCAGGCAGGTTCGTTCAGCGCGACTCCGTTCGTTCAGAAATAGACAAAAATCATTCATAGTATTCAAGCAGAATAGCAGTAACAGAACTCGATAGCGGCAATACAAGTGTACATGACAATGAAAAGGCGGGGCGAGGTATTTAGTAAGGCTGTTGTTGTCCACCGTGACCGTAATATCCACGACCTCGACGCGCATAGTAGCCGCCTTTACCACGACACCCGTTACTGTTGGACATGCAAGCCGCCATCGCCGTCCGTATGAATAAGAATCAAAGACAGTATCTAACAGTATAGGTAAGTAACTTAGAAACGGACAGTGGATGATGACTCGGAATGAGTAGAAGCTGTGTATAATGCGGGCACACCGGACAGGAACTGAGGTTCCTTCTCAGCGCCCGCATAGCCGGGCGGCTATTCGGTTTGCCATTCCAACAAGCTGACGACTTCCAATTCCCCTGAGAAGCGCGATATTCTCGCGGAGTAATTGCAATCCTACACACATGATATCCGGCCGACATTCGCAAGGTAACTTCGTGGAATGCCGAGCTTGTGGTACCTCAGCCGGTGCGAAAATCATCGGTCAAGGTAACACGCGAGCTCCAGGAGCGGGACCAAAAATCTTCCCAAATCCTATGCAATATGAGCATTATGCATTACGACCTTATGCATCATGACAGATACGACTGTACTCTGAGGTACCCCTGGTCAGGAAAATAGGCCTTAAATCGGCTAAAAAATGGCTTGGATGTTAGAAGACTGTATGAATTGAATCTTCAAAGACCAGAAGGAACAGGGAACGGGCACTGTCGATAGTCGGCAAGTTTCAACATCCGGATCACAGCACTTTGATAGGGAGCCGCGGCCGGAGGAGTGGCGGCGAGCGGCAAGGTCAGTGGAATGGCAGGGCATGGCGGTCGGGACAGAAGCGGAGATGATTGCCGACACTGTCGACAATCATCGGGGTCTCAAAATCACCGGCGCTTACTTGAGCGCTTGTTCTCGACACCTGCGTCCCTCCAGAACACTCACTGGGCTCAGTCTCGGACTCGTGACGAAGGAAAATTCACTGCACCTACCACCCGCGTTGTGTTTCCCCCGCCGAATTTGCGAAATTCCAGCAAATACAGAGTTGGACTGCGCGTCGCATTGGGTTTCTATGTTGTGTGTTCCGTCCCCTGGGTGCGCTGCAGTCACAAAGAGGCGACCCTGGATGCCCCTGGGATCGATAGTAAGCATCTCAGAAAGTATAGGGATGGCAACTGCGAGATATTGGTGTGTGTGTGTTGCAAAATTTAGCGGGGAAGCCCACGTGTTGGAGGACTCGTAGGAGGTATGCATGGTTAATTCTATCGTACGCTTTTTCCTGGTCAAGTGCTACAATTAGTCCGTCCTCCTCTGCTGCTTCCGCATAGTTCAAGAGGAATTTAGCGAGCTTGACTTGATCTTCGATTCTTCTTCCTTTCATAAAACCCGCTTGGTCAGGATGTACGAGAGATGGGGCTACCCTCATCAGACGTAAGGAATATGTCTTTGTCATTAATTTGTAGTCGCAGTTTAGTAGGGTCACCGGCCGATAGTTGCTGATCAACGATCGATCGCCTTTTTTTGAAAATAGGGCACATCCAACCCAGATTGAACTTGCATGCCTCTACCATCCCATTTTTTTCGATATCATCGTAGAGATTTGTTAGGAAGTCTATCATGTCGAATGATTCTTGTTCAGTTCCTTTGGTTTGTCGAAACAAGATATCAAGAATTTTGTAAAACTCGTAAGGGAGGCCGTCCATTCCGGGAGCTTTCCCGTTGTTGGAGAGTTTGAGTGCCTCTCCTACATCTTCTTCAGATAAGCTCTCGTCCATTTTCTTGAATTCCTTTTCGGACAGGTGCGCATCACACTTTTCGAGAGCAATTTCAGTAGCCATGAGTCTTCCATACTCATCTGGTAGATCCTTGTGTTGAATCGAGTTGTGATAATCTCTAGCCATTTGCACCATTTGTTTCGGCCGAGTTTCATACCGAGGCATTGCGGAATTTATTTCCGTATTCACTTTGAATTCTCGTATTGATTCTCTTTGGTGGTAACCTTTGGCGGATTGCGTCCAAGAAGTTGTTCGTAGAGTTTCTCCCTCAACATCATATTTCGCTTCGGAGAGTGATTTCTTTTTTTCCGCCTCTGCTGTCAGTCTGTCATTGATTTTTTTTCTCCAGCAAGTAAGCTGCCAGTGTTCTGTCCTCCAGTGGCATATCTTCGTCGTGTATCACAATGGTTAACTGCGTCTTCCATGTGCGCACTTGTCGTGTTGTTTCATTTGTTTATGAACCGTGAACAGTATTTGCCGTGATCAGTTGTATCAGACTTGAATTTGGCCCATAGAGTCTGGATATTCTCATCAGGTTTCCGCTCCAAAGCCTGTAGGCTCTTGCGATCTTTGTCCGGCTGGGATGCGAGGGCTTGAACTCGTTTCAAAAATTTCGCGGATTTCAGGAGGTATAATGGCATGGTCCAATTTCCATCCCCAGGTTTTTCATCAGGCTCGCACGTTAATTGGGTTACAACCAGTCTGTGGTCACTTTTAACAGGGCAGTGTTTTATGTCCCAACCTCTGTAACGTTTAAATTGTGTGTTTACTACGCAGATCCGGTCGAGCCGCGAGTGCGATATACTCATTTCATTGGAGTTCCGGTCCGTTCGGTTTTGCACGCCTGTGTAATCCCGTATGTGAGGGAAAGTTGTTCGCCAGCCATCCTGCAAGCGGAGTAGATCTTTGAGTCTTCTAAAGCTTTCCGGGACAATATCAGTCATTTCTGTGCTTCTGTCCGAAGGGTCCTCCACGAAATTCCAATCTCCTAGTGCAATGTTTGGGAAAGGAAGTTGCGGGTCGTCTGCCCACTTTTTCCAGAGCTCTTTCCACATTTTATCTCGTTCCTCGGGGCGGTTTGGAGCATATATGTTGAGAATGTTCAATGAATCTCCTCCGTGCCATGGTACAACAATCACTAAGGCCCGTCCCGGAATCAGTTCATATTCATTAATGTTTTCAGTGTCTAAAAAATTTTTGTTGAGTACAAAGGCCACTCCAGCTGTCGAGCATGGCTTGTCTGGGTGCGCTGAATAGTGAAGCTTGAACCAGCGACTAAAATGTTGTTGAATTTTGTAGCTGATTCGGCGTCAAAATGAGTTTCTTGTATGCCAAGGACTCCAAGATTATTGGTGTCAATTGTTTGCTTCAAAAATTTGAATTTGTGATGCTTGTGGTGCATCGAGAGGTTTGAGTCGCGTCCAGCGATATTGAGGGAACCGATTGTTAGGTTTGAGCGCGTGAACTTTCCGGATTTAAGTACCCGCGGCGGTTTGTGTCTTTTCCGAATTGCCAGGTTCTCTGATTTCCGCACATCTGACGTCCGGTTAGTACCTTCAACAATATCTGTCGTTGTCTCCAGCTCAACATCTATCATAGCCTCGCCGTCGGCCCTGCTAGCCAATAAGTGAAGCGTTGGAGTGGGAATATTGGGGAAGGTACAGTGGTGTCGCTCTTCGCTTTGCTCCGTAACAGCCAGAGCAACAGAACCGTTACAGGAGGGGCCTAGTGGATGGTAGCCAGGGATAGGCCCCTGGGTACCCTGGCTCCTGTTGATCTCATGTTCTGAACTGGCAGCCTGCAGGCACTGACAAGAGGGATGTACCACTTCCCCAAAACCCTCCCGTGATCCAGGAGGGCCCACGGTACCAAAGTCGGTTTCAATTGGATGTACAGGCATATTTGGGTGCGTTTCAAGACCGCCGTCACGGGTTGGTTCAATTTGTGAGTAGGTTGGCTACATATTGCAGCGTAGTTTCCTTTAAACGCTGATGAAAGTTATAACCGCTCCACTTTCATTCGACTTTACAGCTCTTTGCAGAACTTAGGGCGTGGCGTGTTTTTTTTTTTTTTTTTGTAAATTTTCACGAGAACAGCGATTGTGGGATCAATTCTCAACCGTTTGCCCTGGAAATAGGATCATTTGATTTGCACGGAAAGGGCGGAGGGCCTCACCTCCTAAGATTTTTTATGGGCACCGAAAATCTCCTTTTTGGGATAGATTCCTGTGTTTATCAGTGGTTGAGTGGAGAACATGTCCCATGGGACCTATTTTGCTCCGATTGACCTAGATTTTTATTATGGTGGACTTGAACATATTCCAGAGGGCCTGAAATACCGGTATTTTGAATGTGATCAATACTTCAAATATACAGTTCACAGATAAATTCCTTTCATATTGCTGATCTCAAAGTGTATGGTGGATTCGAACCAGCATTCACATTCACTATCCCGGTATTTCAGGCCCTCCGGAATATGTCCAAGTCCACCATAATAAAAATCTAGGTCAATCGGAGCAAAATAGGTCCCATGGGACATGTTCTCCACTCAACCACTGATAAACACAGGAATCTATCCCAAAAAGGAGATTTTCGGTGCCCATAAAAAATCCTAGGAGGTGAGGCCCTCCGCCCTTTCCGTGCGAATCAAATGATCCCATTTCCAGGGCAAACGGTTGAGAATTGATCCCACAATCGCTGTTCTCGTGAAAACTTACAAAAAAAAAAAAAAACACACACCGCGCCCTAAGTTCTGCAAACGGCTGTAATAACAGATTTTTTGTTGAATTCAACAGAGTGATGGGTGAGTCGAACATCGTCGTCGAGAACTTATTTCCAAACTTCTCATCGGGGGTGAATACTTTTCGGTGCCTAGACACTCTATCCACAGTGTGATACCATTTTCAAGATGATATCTCATGAATTCAGAGTTATAAAATCCACGCATGTTGGAGGCTCAGTCGAGTACTCTCGGATCAGGCATAGATCGTATGGGCCCCAACCAAACAAACTATCAGGTCACATTTGTTACATTTGAGTTTTAAGGTTATTCAGAGGAAGATTCGGCTGAGGTAGATTTACTTCCCAAAAAAACGACGGCAAGTCTGGGGACTTTCTCTTTCTCCGTTCTTTACAGCTGTTTGCAGAACTTAGGGCGCGGCATGTTTTTTTTTTTTTTTTTGTAAGTTTTCACGAGAACAGCGATTGGGGGATCATTTCTCAGTCGTTTGCTCTGGAATTAGGCTCATTCGATTCGCATGGAAAGGGCGGAGGGCCTCGTCTCCTAGGTTTTTTTATGGGCACCGAAAATCTCCTTTTTGGGATAGATTATCGTGTTTTTCAGTGGTTGAGCGGAGAACATGTCCCATGGGACCTATTTTGCTCCGATTGACCTAGATTTTTATTATGGTGGACTTGGACATATTTCGGAGGGCCTGAAATACCGGGATAGTACATGTGAACGCTGGTTTGTATCTACCATACACTTTGGGATCAACAATATGAAAGGAATGTATCTATGACCTGTATATTTGAAGTATTGATCCCATTCAAAATACCGGTATTTAAGGCCCTCCGGAATATGTTCAAGTCCACCATAATAAAAATCTAGGTCAATCGGAGCAAAATAGGTCCCATGGGACATGTTCTCCGCTCAACCACTGGAAAACACGAGAATCTATCCCAAAAAGGAGATTTTCGGTGCCCATAAAAAAACCTAGGAGACGAGGCCCTCCGCCCTTTCCGTGCGAATCGAATGAGCCTATTTCCAGAGCAAACGACTGAGAAACGATCCCGCAATCACTGTTCTCGTGAAAACTTATATATATAAAAAAAAAAAACACGCCGCGCCCTAAGTTCTTCAAACAGCTGTAAATCGACTCTTATTGTGAAGAGAATTATTCTGGATTTTTTTCTGCCTTTTTCTGTGACTGGAACTGCTCACGTGTTGATCACGTTTTCTCAAGGGGGGGGGGGGATTGATTATCCTCGCGTGCAGTCCACAACATGAACAACGAGTCTACCAAAGACAAACATGTAGGAACATGCGGTGGTTATCCATACATAAACTTACAAGATGCCAACGGAGCACACATCCATTCCAGAGGGGCAAACACTACAAGACGCTGAGCAACTGTGGACTGGCTGGCCATTGAATAGGCAGGACCACTAGTTAAAACCCTGTGGGACCTGACCACCAGTGGAACCCACTGGTGTGTGGGAAGAGTTCCCCCTCCCAGGTAAAAATCCCCAGTGTCCACAGTACACAAGAGGCTTGTCATACCACCACCTCAGCTGCAGACTCCATCTGGGCGTCGTCCCCACCCACCCCATCCGCTGCGGCCTCCTCTCCTTCCATCGCGCCCTCCCTGCCAACGACCAAGCCCATCATCAGCACCCCGTCGTCCTTGACCTCCGCAAATTCCCTATCGGTTTGTACGTCGAGGAAGTGGTCGCCGGATTCAAGTCGATGGCGTCCCCCGACCTGGCAATGCTCCCCATCGGTGCAAGGTTCCAACACGTTTTCCGGCGCGCCTACGTCAAACAAACTTACTCGGATGCGAGGACCCGTTGGTTTGAGCTGGCGGTCGACAAGGAAGGGTACCAAGAGCAGGGATTAAAAGCAGGAAGGACACCTATGGGTCTGTGGACGAACTGGGCAAAAGCCCTTCCTTTGAGGAAATAACGGCCCGGATATATTTCGACCTTTTCCCCGAGTCTCTAGTTTGGCTTAGAGGACGCCGCAAATCTTGGGACATTCCGAATTTGTACAGATTCGGGTCGGTGGATAAACGGTCAAAGAGACTGGAAATGTGCGTCGTTAGTGTATATTATGCCTGTAGTATTGACCCAAAGCACTTATTCCAAGCTGCCACTGGTGGCAGAAGTACATTGTGAAGCACGGGATGAGCTGTTCAATTGCGAAGCACGGTAGACCGTAGCAATAAGCTCGCCTTATAAGAAAGCCGTAGCGCAGACTGGTTACGAGTCTAGAAGCACGGGACACACGAGGAAAATGGATCATGTACACAGGGCGGAAATTCTATTAACCACAGGTTAACCTGGAGCTGGAGGACCCCAGGTTAAGAATTTAAGGATCTGGGTGGAAAACAAAGCGACCCAGTGTAGGATATCCGTAGCACGGATGTCCCAGGGTTATCCGCGGTGAACCTGGGTTCTTATCCGGATATGAGTTTTGGCCATCTTCAATTCACGTGACTCGTCCCCCTACCCGCCGCCTCGCCCCGGTCGCCAGAATCCCGCTTGTCCCGACCTCACAAGCGCAAGAGGAAGCGAACAATTGTATTATAAGTACATAATAACACATATTTAGGTAGACTACCGCCTGAGACTCCCAAGAGATAACACCCCAGGTTGCCTCGACCGTCTAGCTACACCCGCTCCGACTTGCAGTCTGGTCATCTACGCCATTCCGGCGTAAGCGAGGGGTAGCGAGGGGTAGCGAGGGTGCCACGGAACACCCCTACAGATAAAATTTATCAAAAGCACAAGTATTTATAGAGTTCGACGCACATGTGTAAAAAAAGCGCCATCTAGCACCTCGGGACGCAACAAGCGTCGGCAGTGCCTGGTTTCTCGAGACAACATACCAAGGAACGAGCCTGAGAAGGAGTTAGATGACATGGCCAAGAGCTGGGAAAATGCAATGCAACGCGCGATAATAAAAGTCATATCTGGGTCCATCGAGACGATATGTCTGATACGGTAGGGGGTCGTGTCCCAGGTCGTGGGCATTCTCAGGCGCAGGGAAACGAGGGGGGAGCCCGGAAAGTGACGATGGAGGCGCAATGAGAACGGGTCCATCTTGTGACCTATCTTTGATCCTCGCGCTTGACTTGCAGAATTCAAGGGCCCAGCTAAGACTTGAGGATTAAACTAGTCTTGAGGCCTTGAGAGACTTGAAGGATGCTTGAGTGTTTGACTTGAAGGATGCTTGAGTGCACTTGAAGGATGCCTGACATGGGTAAGAATGCTCGGCTCTCGCGATGAGTCCGAGTCGGTGGGAGCAAAACTCAGAATCTGAGACCCAGAGCAGTCAGAGTGACCTGAAGTGCCTTCCAAACAGGTTGATGAGTGGTTTCCGGTGAGCCTTACCAGGAGAGAAAACATGGGCACAGGTGGTCATCAAGGAAGGAAGGAGAGGACTACATCAACTTCGGCTTCACATCCAAACTCGAACAAACTTTCTCATCGCGCGACGCGCACGCTTGAGTGTTCTGTGCACACGGCGTTGGGAACTTGTGCAGGACTCAAGGGCAGATTTGAGCTGAGGTTGACAGTGGCAAGGAATGACCTCTGTCCGACTCTCACTTGATACTCGGCACATTTCAAATAAAATGAGTCTGGGTTAAAATCAGATGCCTTTGGTACATCATGACAATTGGAACTCAGGTCATATCGCGCTGTTTGGCCAGTGTGCATCTGAACTTCTGGCTGTGTATCCTTGATCCCGGGGCGTTCAAATTCAAATTTTGATGGCAGCGCAGCAGGGGAAAGTTTAAATATGTCTAGTGGGTAGGTCGTCGCATTCGGGTAAGAGAAAATGTCCTTGAAAACTGCTCCGCTTCCTGGGGGTGATTTAATAATAATAATTGTTCCTAATTCACACGGCACGGTCCGAGCAGATGGATTCCGGGCTACCGTCATCAAAAGAGCAGATACGGAGTTCTTTTCTTTTCTTTTCTTTTTCATTTGTTTTTCGCGGAAGGCGGAGAACAACGAAAACAATATCCGTTTCAAAAGCCCGATATTGACCGACAAGCAGCTCGATGGTTCCATGGTCTGTGGTACACGATGTTAAGACGCTTTGGGCAGCGTCGGATGAGTATGTCTGGACGAACTCCTCTGCATCTGAGGCTCCGCAAACGAGGCTGTTGAGGGAGTGAAAGCGGAGACGTTAATGTCGCTATTTCTGATGAGAAAATCTCAATGCGTTAGAAGACAAAGCAGAAGACAAACAGGGCAATTTACTGATTTGATGCGAAACTCGGCATACCAAGCCATCATTAAATTACATTTGTTTTCCCTGGAATGGAGAACACAAAGCCTTCGAGGAAAGGACCTGGGGCACCAGAAGGAAATGTAAAGAGACAGTTCTAACCGAAATTGCGCTGGCTATCCAACAAACAAGGTCCCGTGAAAATCCGGTTTGAAATGGCTCCAAACAGGGCAATTTACTGATTTGATGTGAAACTCGGCACACCAAGCCATCATTAAATTGCATTTGTTTCCCCTGGAATGGAGAACACAAAGCCTTCCCAGAAAGGACCTGGGGCACTAGAAGGAAATGTAAAGAGACAGTTCTAACCGAAATTGCGCTGGCTGTCCAACAAACAAGGTCCCGTGAAAATCCGGTCTGAAATGGCTCCAAACAGGGCAATTTACTGATTTGATGTGAAACTCGGCACACCAAGCCATCATTAAATTGCATTTGTTTGCCCTGGTCAAATTCATCACTTTCCTCCCTTGTGCATCCTCCTCGCCTCCCTTATCATCGTGCTACTGGGTCTCAAAGTGAATGACTCGTCCGGTTCATGTACCAACCGACCTGGGTTCCCTCTGGTTCCCTTAAAAGTCAATTGATATGGACTGGCTGCTTTGAATTCACTTCGTGACGTTCGGGGATCCGTGGCAACATTACAAGGCAATGGGTAGAATAGATGGCTGAAGTGCGTGCTTTTTATGTTTCTTTGCCTCTCGTATACCTGACCTCTCCCTTCTTTCCATGATTTCTTTCCTTCCCCTGCGTGTTCTTCGAGGCGCCGACATACGTTCTCGACTCCCGAGCTCGTCATGCTCCTCTTTGTCCGCCACTGGGTCCGACTTCGACTGCTCATTTCTTCCAGCCAGCCAGTCCTCAAGGGATGCCTAAATTGTAATCTAAGATTGTTAGTCTCTCAAGCCTCGTCAAGATATCGAGAGGTAGTCCCGACATGTTGCTCCTGTATGTAAAAAGTCTTTGAGAGACGGGTTGAAACCCCAATGGTACACACACCAGCTCGCCAAACGATAGGATTCGTTATCTAGCCATTTGTTTGAAAGTACACATCTCAACACAACCATCCGAAATGATGCATGTTCTTCATTTGCGGTAAACAAAGCTTCGATAAATTGCTCCTTCATAGACGTGATGCGTGAGAGTCGAGGAGGGACCTGACAGGTGTACCAAAGGCCCAGAAGAATTGTCGAAGGGCCGAGTGCCGCATTGGAGTGAATGTTTGCGATAAGATATAGCGGAGTCAAGCCGCATTTTCAAACTTCGAATTCCATGCAACGCATGGATCAATCGGAGCCTATTTCCAAGTCACGTTGCTTGTGGATGGCCGGATCCATTTGCTGCAAGCCCCGCTCGCGGGGAGTACTGTACAAGTCATCAATTTCGATTGAATGGCTGCAGCGCAAATATCACGGACCGGTTTGCTTCGGATACTTATATGTAAACGACTCCCTGGGCCGCGCATTCCTATCATGTCCATCACACCAATGGACACTCCACTCGTCGAGGAACCTCAGATCATGTGTTGTACGATGGGCTTCACCACAACCCATTCTACAACTAGCACTGCTCAGCCCGGTTCTCAGCAGACGGAAGCGGAGGAGCACACTTTGTCCTACAACCTCGGGGGTTGGTGCTGTATCCCTTGTATTCTTTCTATCCCGTGGTGACCATTTTGGTAGTTACATGGATATGTAAAATTCTAATTCCTGTTCCAGTATATAAACTAAAAAATTTCGACTATCTTCATTTTAGTTTATTGAGTCTGATTACGGGAGACTATTCCAGTTAGGGTCCAATGTTGACGGGGCCCTGGATGATATGGTACGACGCCAGGGATTGGTTAAAATGTCCGTTTTCACTACGAGATAACCTACCATGTCTGAGTCTCATTTTGCCCCACGCTAGCTCACGGCTGTGGAACCATGCGAGGATGATGACCTGTTATCCTGCCTACCGCCAACGTCTGCGCCTTAAGCTCTGCTCTCGACGAAGGCTGACTCCAAACCGGTCCCTGATTTTGTCCAATGCATTGGGCGGTCACCTGTGTGGCAGTAAAGGAGCGGGTGGTGGATGAGGGGATGGCAAATCGGCCAGGAGACCGATTAAAACCGAAGCTACCGAGCGGCAAAAGCATCGGCAATCTGGAGCCATTTCCGGCGAAATGAAAGCCTCGGTAGGTAGGTAGGTAGGTAGGTAGTATTACACGGCCGGTCCGAATCACGAACGCCGGTTCCAGGGATTCTCCCGGTGTACAAAGCAAGCATAAATACACCATCGCCCCTGGACTTCGTCGTGCCATCTAAACCAAACTCGCAGACCCCACAGGTTTCCCCATGCGCCACGGTAGAGCCTAGACAACAGAACGAAGCATATGAATTTCGACCTAAATTAGCCTGTCAGTTGTTATCTATATTACAATCGAACACCTTTGACTAGAGACAAACTTGATCCGAGGTTCTCCGAGCCCCACTGACGTCAACCAGCGAATTGGCAGACAGTCCACAACAACTCCACAGCCACTTCCCTTCTTTTTCCCAGCTCCGCTCCACAGCGGCACGTAGCACCGCGCCCACTGTATTTTTTCAATAAACCTCTTTACACCCTTCACACTGTGCTAACTAAGTCAACCCACGAACACTAACTGAAATACCATGTAAGCCAGCCAGTGTTCTTTGCTATTTCTCCGCCACTTGCTGATGTCTCACGCGATAGGGAACTAACACCGCCGAGCACGCCCCACAGGCATCAGCAACGCGCTCGACAAGCTCAACGCGACTCACGCGAGGTCCAGGAGTCCACGTCGACGGCGTGTCCCACGGTCCAGACCCGTCAATTTTGGGGATGAAAACGCGCCCCCAACAGCTGCAACGCCCGAATTGAGTGCACGCTCCCTAGGACAATTACGCCGGCATCAAAGAGAGCGGGACCGTAGAGCTCAGGTACCAACACCCCCGCCAACTACGCGATCCCTTGCTCAGACTGCCAGGCGCGCCCACGAGCGTGCCGAGAAGGAGATGCAAATGGATGTGGATGGTGCGTAATTCATTGTCCTCCAGAAAAGTTACTGACTCATTTACTTACATACTGCAGACCCAGAGCCTACAGTACTGTTGAGGCAGCGAACCACAATGACACAACCTTCTCGGGTTTTACAAGTGCGCCGTCCGACTGCTATGCTCTCTTCATGCTCATTTTGATAGGCCCTTTCAAATGGCCTCTTGACTCCTGCGGCCACACAGCGTGCTTCTGCCGCTGAGAATAGACCAAATAGTGTGTGTGCAGATCCGATAAGATCACTCCATCCATTTAATAGTTCTTCAGACCGCATTTCGCCTCCGCCACGGCCCCTTTCTGCGTCGAATACTGGCGAGCAAGTCAGGAATCCCACACGAGGTGAAGTGCTAAAATGACTGTACATGCAGATAGCTCACCTGCTGAAAATTCAGGTCGTTGTCGGAGAGCTGCGGAGCCAGCGCGAGACGAGCTCTTCATGGCGGGCCGACACGACTTTCGTGACCCTGTGTCCAGGCATGATCTAGGGCCAATGGACGACCCTTGCCCGCATTGTGAAGCTCTTCATTGGGAGGCTGAACACGTCACATCTCCTCCGAAGGATTCGCGGTCGCCGTACGGACTTTGCTGCAATCACGGCAAGGTCTCGCTCAACCGACTTGAGGAGCCACCACAGCCCCTCTACCGACTCTTAGTGGGCAGGGATGCCCAAGCCCTGGAATTTCGCGAGCATATTACCCAGTATAATGTCACGCTTGCCTTCACATCCCTGGGTGTGAACGACGACAAAAATGTCAATAAGCATGGGCCTGCGGCCTGGGTGTTCCGTATTCTAGGCAATCTCTGTCACCTGTCGAGTGCGCTGACGGCCCCAGACGGTACGCCGCCATCCTACGCGCAACTATACATCTATGATCCCGGCGTCGCGCTGCAGCAGCGAATGAATCGCAACAGCAATCTTCGTCAGGACACTATGCAGAGTTTGCAAACGATGCTCACTGATGTCCATCCGTACACTACGATTTACAAGCAGGCGCACGAGGTTTTGAAAGACCTGGGTGACGATGTCCAGGATGCCGCAGTTCGGCTACGAGTTTTGCTGGGCACCGACCACCGTCGATACAATCTCCCAACAGCAGAGGAGGTAGCTGTCATCCTTCCGGGGGACAGCTCTGCGGGAAATGGCCGCGATATCATTCTCCGTAACCGAAATCCCACCGACGCTCCCATGCAGCGCATCTCCGACATCCATCCCGCATACGCACCTCTATACTATGTCTTAATTTTCCCGCGAGGCGAGCATGGATGGCATCCCGATCTCTACCTCGACGAGCCCGGAAAACAACGCCCCAACAGACTCACGCAAACTCGCTATCATGCCTTCCGACTCTTTACACGGGAGACAGAGTTTTCCACCATATTACGGGGTGGTCGCCTGCTCCAGCAGTACATGGTCGATGCTTTTGCTTCAATCGACCAAAATCGTCTCAGCTACTATCGCCATAACCAAAAGAAGCTCCGTGCATCTTTATACAGCGGGCTGGAGGACGCGATTTCTAATCGCGATGATGACGTCGACCTGGACGAACTAGGGAAGCGTTTCATCCTTCCGTCGTCCTACATTGGTGGTCCCTGCCATATGCAGCAGCGCTACCAGGATGCAATGGCAATAGCCCGGTACTTCCGCAAAGTATGTCACAGCCTCTACTTCTCGCTGCAACATGTGCTAATAATTGAGTAAGGTGGATCTCTTCGTCACGGTAACGGCTAATGCACAATGGGTGGAGATTACACGGGCCCTTCTTCCTGGTCAGACATCCTATGATCGCCCTGACCTGGTTGCGCGCGTCTTCGAGTTGAAGAAAAAAGTGATAATCAAGGAGATCCATCAGCACGGAATTTTCGGCGAGTGTGCTGCGTTCGTGTACACTATCGAGTTCCAGAAGCGTGGCCTCCCCCACATGCACCTTCTCATCTTCTTGCGCCATCCATATAAGCTACTCAATCCCGACGACATTGACTCCGTGATCTTCGCAAAATGGCCGGATCCCCAGACTCAACCACTGCTCTTTGAGACCGTGAAGAAATGCATGGTTCACGGCCCTTGCGGGGCACTCAATCCTCGCGCGCCATGCATGGAGAACGGCAGGTGCACGAAATATTTTCCGAAGCCCTTTCAGGCGTACACCTCGATGGATACAGACAGTTATCCCCTCTATGAGCGCCCAGAAGATGGTCGAGCGTACGAGGTCGGGCGCCACACTGTCGATAACTCTTGGATTGTCCCATATTCCCCGTATCTATCCGCCAAGTTCGACTGCCATATCAATGTCGAATGTGCCATTACGGTCAAATCCATCAAGTATCCCTTCAAGTATATCCATAAGGGTGGCGACCGCGCAACCTTGGAGATCAACAGGGACGAAATCAAGACTTATATTGACGGCCGCTATATTGGGCCTCCCGAAGCAGCATGGCGAATTTTTCATTTCGACCCTCACACCCAGATCCCCAACGTCGTCCGTCTTCCTGTCCATCTCGCCGGCCAGCATATGGTTACCTTTGATCCGGGAGAGGATCCCGACGACGTCCTCGAACGAGCAGCCAATGAAGTCAGTAAACTTCAGGCTTTCTTTGCAGCCAATCGCGACGACGGTCCGCTGGGCGAGGCGGCCCGAAAGCACACATATCAAGAGTTCCCTCAATTTTTTACGTGGAAGGAAGGAGTGAAATCGACGAGGAAACCTGGGCACTGGGCGATTCGTAAGAAGGGCTGGGCACTGGGAAGAATGTATTTTGTGTCCCCGTCTGGCGGGGAGCGCTTCTATCTTCGGACCCTTTTGTCTATCGTCAAGGGCCCGCTCTCACACGATGATTTATATGTCTACCAAGGTAAGGCTTGCGATACCTTCGATCTATCTTATATAATTCTTCCGCACAGGCGTTCGCTATGATTCGTATCGCCAAGTTTGCCTGGCCCGAGGGCTCCTTCAGGACGACGGCGAGTGGCGCCTTTGCCTTTCCGAGGCTGCGGAAATGCAAACGGGTACACGACTGCGCCACCTCTTTGCGACTCTATTGCTTTTTTGCAATCCGGCAGACCCTTCCAAACTCTGGGAAGATTTTCGCGTCCATATCTGCGACGATTTGGACCACCGACTTCGTCGCATGGGGCTAGAGAATCCCTCGGAGGCCGACGTATACGACTACGGCCTTTTTCTACTCAACAGAATCCTTCAGGAGTCAGGTCGGTCGTTGCCTGACTTCGAATTGCCGCTTCCTCAACGCGACTGGAGTGTAGTCGGCGATAACCCATTAATTGCGGAACAGCTGGATTATAACCAGGCAGAGGAGCGCGTGCAAGCCAATGCGAACTTTGCGCGAATGAACCCCGAGCAGAAGGATGCATTCAACAAAGTCATCTATTCCGTCGAAAACAAGCTTGGAAAAGTCAAAGTCTTCTTCCTCAGTGGGGCAGGAGGTACAGGGAAAACTTTCGTCTATAATACCCTCGCACATCATCTCCGAGGGCAGTTTTGCATCGTCCTATGCATAGCCTCTTCCGGCATATCCGCACTTCTCCTTAAGGGCGGGCGGACAGCCCACTCTGTCTTCAAAATTCCCATTGACGGCTTGAACGACGAATCCACGTGCTCTATTCCAAAGGAGAGCTTGCGCGCCGGTCTCATCCGCGCGACGAAACTCTGCATCTGGGACGAAGCACCTATGCACGATCGCAAATGCCATGAGGCGGTCGACCGGACTTTGCGCGATCTTCTTGGGAATGATAAGACTTTTGGTGGGATCACCATGGTGCTAGGCGGGGATCCCAAGCAGATTCTTCCGGTCGTTCCGAAGGGAACGCAAGAAGAGATCATTGACGCCTCAATTTTTCGTTCGTATCTCTGGCAGGGCATCGAGATCCTCACCTTAACTCGAAACATGCGCTTGGATGTCGGCCCCGAGGAGTCTCAGTTCGCAGATTGGCTGCTAGACATCGGGTATGGGCGGACGAACCGACGGATGGCACCGTAGACTTGCCTCCCAACATGGTATGCAGGGACAGCAATATTTTGGTCGACTCTGTCTTCCCCGGCATTGACGGCCCTACTCTGCCACCCAACTATTTCCTGGAAAGGACCATTCTGGCAGCGCGCAACGGAGACGTTGATGGTCTCAACGATGCCGTACTCGATCGCATGCGGGGAGAGTCCAGGTCATTTATCAGCGCGGACAATATCATTACGGAGGCAGGAGCAGACGACGCGCAGGTGAACGATGCGATGCCCATGGAGTATCTGCGCTCTTTGGACGCATCGGGCCTACCGCCTGGAGAGCTCACGCTTAAACCCGGCTGCCCAGTCATCCTTCTGCGCAATCTTGCACCGTCCCAGGGACTTTGCAATGGCACACGAATGGTTATCCGACGAATGACAGACAGAGTTTTGGAAGCCGAGATTCTGGGAGGCCAACACAACGGCAACGTTGTCTTTATTCCTCGCATTACTCTTACGCCCTCGGGAAGTACGACCGACTTTTCTTTCGTACTTTCGCGCCTCCAGTTCCCAATCCGTCTGGCATTCGCCATTTCCATCAATAAAGCTCAAGGCCAATCTGTCAAGTATGTTGGCATAGATCTTCGGACACCGGTTTTCAGCCACGGCCAACTTTACGTTGCCCTCTCGCGTGCTACTTCTCGGCACCGTGTAACCATTCTGTTGCCATCCAGGAATAGGGAGAACAGAACGCTTAATGTAGTTTATCCTCAGATATTCCAGTGAATCAATTTTCTCGCTATGCTAGGACGAAATTGAGATCTCTCGCCCACAGGCCGTGGGCCGTGTTAGGGTTCTTGGCCAGCTAATTTTCATCCATAAAATCCAAGTATATTGCAATGGCTACTTTTCAATATTGCGAATCAGGGAAAATCCACACTTCATGATCTGTCCACTGGTCGTGCCTGTAGAGGCTAGAATTTCGAGTGGACCAAGGACTAACATGACCAAATAACTTCATGAATCTCTCTATTCCTCACGTCGCGCATGCTCCAGCAATCCCAAATAATTTACATGCGGAGATCCTCTCTTCTGCGTCTCTTGCATACCATACTGTGATATTGGTTAGAGTTTGACCAGGACAAATATATTCGGGGATTTACGCACTCGCATCAAAATTCTCGCTGAACGTCGCGTCGGTCGTTCCCCGCGAGCAGCAGGCACACAAATAGAACCAGATGGTGGAGCTCTTTTGTCTCAACCCGCTGGCTTTCCGACAAACAAGGTCCCGTGAAAATCCGGTTTGAAATGGCTCCAAACAGGGCAATTTACTGATTTGATGCGAAACTCGGCACATCAAGCCACCATTAAATTGCATATGTTTGCCCTGGATTGCAGAGCAGAAATCTTTCCCGCAAAGGACCTGGGACACTAGAAGGAAATCTGAAGAGACAGTTATAACCGAAATTGTGCTGGCTTTCCGACAAACAAGGCAAGCCACCATTAAATTGCATATGTTTGCCCTGGATTGCAGAGCAGAAATCTTTCCCGCAAAGGACCTGGGACACTAGAAGGAAATCTGAAGAGACAGTTCTAACCGAAATTGCGCTGGCTTTCCGACAAACAAGGTCCCGTGAAAATCCGCTTTGAAATGGCTCCAAACACAAGTGAGATTCGAGCCCACACAGACAACAATTAACACATCAGATGAGGAGCGTATACTTACGGGTTCCGCCGGCGCTGGGGCGCTCGGGCGTGCCACTGGTGTCTGTGGAGCCGGGTTCTGTGTTAGTGTACACCTCGCCTTCGGTGTAGAATCTGTTGGTAGTGCTGGGAAATTCGTTGGCCAACCCGGAGGCATGCACTTTGTGTCCGGCTGGACGCGGGATGGGTGGCGTGGCTGGACACGGGGTCGTGCCACTGGTGACTGTGGAGGCCGTCCCAGGGCTTCCCGTGCCAGCCGCTTCATGGGAGATGACCACAGAGTCATGAGCGCCTTTCGAAGACCCCTCGGTCTTTGTGTTCTCCCCACCTTACCCTTAATGTAATCGACGTAGACGAATGCGACTAACCTGTTTGCGCAAGGTGGCTGGAAGCGACCAAGAGTGGCAATTTTCTGTTAATTGTCCAGGCGCTTCCCGCACTTTTAGTCCATCAAAATGACAAAGAGGGAGGCCTCTACTGGACCGTCAAAGTCCCGATTTCGGAGTGATCGCATAACGCGACGTCAGAAGCCGTTCCGTAAGCAGTGGCGGCCGTACCGACCAGCCGATATTCCAGTTGTTTCACTTCGGTGTAATGGTCTGGGGATCAATTTTACTGCTCTTTGCAGAACTTAGGGCGGGCCCTTTTTTCTTCTTCAAAAATGATCGATTTCGCCATAACACTCACTACGCGCTCAGTTCTCCACTGTGTGACTTGAAAGATGGACAGAACAAATTGCCGAGTGAATCCGCATGCGCTGGTAGCTTTTACAGCCTTTTGCGGAACTTAGGGCGCGGCCAGTTTTTTTTTTTTTTTTGTAAGTTTTCGGCAGAATGGCTATCCTGACCTCAATTCTCAACGGATTCCCTTGGTGGTAGGCTCATTTTACTCGTGTTGTAAATGCGGAGGGCATGGCATCTTACGATTTCGGTGTTTGCTGCCCTCCGTAGTACCCATAAGTGCATTGTATCAAAATTCTAGGTCAATCCGAGCACTACAGCTACTTTGTGGCATATTCTGCTCTCAGACAGCTCAAAACACCCCAATCTGACCTAATAAATGATTTCGGGGTTCTCAGAAAAAATCGTAAGATGCCATGCCCTCCGCATTACAACACGAGTAAAATGAGCCTACCACCAAGGGAATCCGTTGAGAATTGAGGTCAGGATAGCCATTCTGCCGAAAACTTACAAAAAAAAAAAAAAACTGGCCGCGCCCTAAGTTCCGCAAAAGGCTGTAAATAATTGTATTTGCCAAGGGATATATTTGTACCATGTTTGGCACTGTATTTTGCATAACATTTATAACTGGAATATTGTGGTGAGACACCCCGTTTTTCTTCTATGGTGCCTCCCAGGGCGACGTACAGGCCCGTCCCGTCGTGGAACCTGGAGAAATCTCTACCGTCATGGGTGACGGGGAGTTTTTTTTTTTTTTCCATCGGGCATAATTCACACTCATTGCTACCTAGGAAGCAGCAAGGGACTGAGCAAGCTTGTCAGTGTCTCTTTTATGAGTGCCACGACAAAGTTCTGGCGGCATATATTAGTTTCCACTGACAAAAGAGTATAATAATCTGAACATTGACCGGTCGATTTTGCGGGGAGGGCCCTGGCATTGGACTCGGACTCATAGAACTCGATTTCAGAGACGTGTATGAGCTTCCCGTTGGCGTCAAGGGCACATTGGTCAGACATCGTCGGAAAAAGATGGTGAAAAACCGCTGGACGCTTCCACAGCTTTTATGGCTCGCAATGGGTTGTAGAGCCGGTCTCCTATGCCTGGATATAACTAAATGGATAATTATTAGTACCTGAGTATAACTGCAAGGAGAAAGTGAAAATTTACGAGTTCACTGCTGGCTAATTTCCGTCTTCCCTGCAGGCACTGGACGACGAGCAAAATGACTTCATGACCACATCCTGCAGGAACATTTTGCTTCATACAAGTGTTAGGTATGAAGCCTAGAAGTAGTTTGTATGAATCAGATTCACTGAAAAATCATTCTGCTGAAGGTTATAAAGGCGAGAAAATTTTGGCGTGACTTTTTTTCCGAGCGTTTCTACATGCTTTTCTCGTCAAATGGAGCATTTTTGGGAAATTTGGAGGATAATATAACCCCCCCCTTAAAAATAAAATAAAATAAGCATAGCCACAGCACACCCACCTCGGCAGGCTTCGGCAGCTGGTTTAGAGTTTTTTTACATTCCGCCTCCACGTGCTGTCCAAATCAGGGAATTGGATGGAGGCAGTGCTAGCCTTGCCGAAGTTGCCGACGAGGGCCGCAAGTGGAACACAAGTCAGTTCCAACTCGCCTCGGCAGGCGCAATAGTTTTGAGAGGCAGTAGAAATGATGATTATGAGCAATATATTCTGATACAAGAATATTTACATCCTTATTCCTTCATGTGCGCGAAGAGTAGACTCGTAACCAGTCTGTATACAAATACCGAAAATATGTGGCAAGCACTTCGGTGTATGCAGACTGGTACAACTCGGGAAACCGGATTGAGCTGTCATCAAGTCTAAAATTTCAGTGAGGCTCGTGTTCTCCCATGATCTTTGAATTTGAATGAAGTCAAAGTACACAGGAGTAATCACCTGCTAGAAAAGATGACATTTGTCTCTCAAATTTTATTACAATCTTTCGTAGCAGAGAGGAAAGAGGTAAGTACCGACTTTGGGGCAGAAATGATAGATTTTGATGGCTCGCTTCTCGGCCGATCGCGGCATCTGCCAAATTTTCAAACTCCGTTGGCAGCTCAATCACTTTGCCCGAGTTGCAATAGGGTCAACCGAGGTTCATGTGCAGTTATTTGCATCAACATGCAGAGCCTCAGCTATCAGGTAAAAGCACCAGGGCCGTTAAAACAAATCCCAAGAGACAGTTCGAACCCAAATTTAGCTGGCAATCATTCTAGAAAGACCCCGTTAAAATCCAGCTTGAAATGGTTGCACAGCCGTGAAAATACTGTTTTGGTGTGAAATCTCGGCCCATTATGCCGAGGCTCATGTGCATTTGTTTGGTGCCAGCATCTAATGGCCCACCATGCCGAGGTCCACATGCATTTGTTTGCATTGACATCCAGAGCTCTCAGCTATCATGTAAAAGCACCAGGGCCGTTAAAACAAATCCCAAGAGACAGTTCGAACCCAAATTTAGCTGGCAATCATTCTAGAAAGACCCCGTTAAAATCCGGCTTCAAATGGTTGCACAGTCGTAAAAATACTGTTTTGGTGTGAAATCTCGACCCATCATGCCGAGGTTTATGTGCATTTGTTTGCATCGACATGCAGAGCCCTCAGCTATCATGTAAAAGCACCAGGGCCGTTAAAACAAATCCCAAGAGGCAGGTCGAACCCGAATTTAGCTGGCTATCATTCTAGAAAGACCCCGTTGAAATCTGGCTTCAAATGGTTGCACAGTCGTGAAAATACTGTTTTGGTGTGAAATCTCGGCCCATCATGCCGAGGTTTATGTGCATTTGTTTGCATCGACATGCAGAGCCCTCAGCTATCATGTAAAAGCACCAGGGCCATGAAAACAAATCCCAAGAGACGGTTCGAACCCAAATTTAGTAATTTCAAAGCACCTGGATCTTCCGACAGCGGTACATACACATAATTTCGATCAGATGGTCCCAAATTTTGAAGATTCCGGAAAAATCGGCTTTAGTTGTATTTTGGGGAATCTTTTTACATAAAACTTGCATTGGATTTAGCAAGTGATAAAATAGCGATTTTTGTGACAAATTAGTGGCTGTGTATCATCCATTTGTAATCTAACACCTTTTTATGGTGTGTGTTCAATCCTCAACGTTGACATCTTTTTCCTGTTGTGGCTATCCCATGCCTTCGCACAGTAAATACTTATGTTCAACCTTCCTCGTATACCTTTGTTCCTACCCTTACAGCTCTTTGCAGAACTTAGGGCGCGGACATTTTTTTTCTGTTTTCAGTTGTTTTGGGCAGAACAGCGATTACGGGCTCAACTCTCGTCCGTTTACCTTGTGAGTATGCTCAATCTATTCGGAATTTTGATGCGCAGTTTTCTGCGTCCTCGTATTTTTTACTTTGTTCTTAGATCAAATTTGCGCACATTTTGGAACATTTCTGAGCAGGACAGCTCTAGCATTAGGGTTTCACCCCCAATTGCCCTAAATTTTTGATACAATGGACTTCTATGTATAATCTAGTTCCTGGAACACCGGGATAGTGAATCTAACCCCCTGGTGTGAAAGTGAGTGTCTATGCCTTTGCACAATTATATATTTCCTTCCCTCCCTTTTTCCTCAACCTCACTAATCCTCATGACTGTTCGCATTCCCACTGTTACGATATAAATGATACAAATGAATCTTCTTGAACTATACGGTGCACTGTTTCGATACCGGTATATACCCTAAGCTGTGTCCGGGACGTTTCCATCCCCTCTGGCTCTTCATCCTGTACCCCTATGCAAAGTCGGGTCAATCTCGCCCGCGCATGAACCATTCCCTCGTCACTACTCTCATCTGCCTCGTACATGACACGCTTAATAGGGTTAATATCCGACTTCTTCATCCCGAAAGGTTTCGAAGGCCCGCTGCGGTCATGCCTTTTAGTGTAAGCCTCCTGCAAGTCGAATTTCAATCAGACCGTCCTCTATGACCTGCAAATGAAACCAACCTTCGTCATGGAAGTGTCTAGGAGGGTCAATGTGCGTAAAACGAACTTGCGAGTGTATTTGGCCATCTCATTGTGCGACTTAGTCTTATAAGCGATCACGGCAAACCCAACCTGAACAGTCGTTTCTGATTTAATTAATCGTGGGAGAAACGGCAAAAACCAGAAACGACTCGAAATGTAGAAACGCCTCTGGAGCTGTTTCTGCAGTCTTTTCTGCAGTCGTTTCTGCACTCTTTAATTCAACCGTCATGTAGGGGACAATCTTCTATTATTTTTCACGCTTGCGGCTGATCAATCCCGCCATGATGATAATCAATCCCGCCCTTTTTCGTTTGCCTCTCAGTTGGCCGCCGGTCGTCGGTCCCTCGCGATGGCGCTTAGGCCAAAAGCACTGCTACTTCCTCTGCCACGACTCAAAAAGCCACGCTATCGCTGTCACCCCAGCGAAAGAAGAGTACATGTTGCACACGGCCGCCACCCGGCGCCAAGAAGGGCCAAGAGACAGCACGCCGCCCGACGAAAGAAAGAGCCCACTGTGGAAGAAGCCGAGGAGGATATATTACGGTCGCTTTGCTGATATTTTAATCGCAGAAACCACTCCAGAAACGATTCCAGAAACGGGTCGGTCAGATCTCAAGTCGTTTCTCCCACGTTTCTGACGAAAACATTTTACAGAAACGCCTGCAGAAACGACCGAAAATACTTACTCTGACTGCCCCTAATATATATATGATTTATTGCAAATATGAGGCGGGAAAGAGAGTAGTGCCTGCGCGCTCAGCATGAGTTCCCTGAAGCACTTCAATGAAGTACCTTAAGGCACTCCATACGAGTACTCAAACGGATGGTTAACAAAGTAACTTTGGCAAACTAACTTGGGCTGCGCAAACTGACTTTACTGTACTTGTGGCAGGGCAAGTTAGTTAGCCAAGTAAAGTACAGTAAAAGTACAAGTAAAGTACAGTTCTGCACATTTAAGTTAGAACAAGTACAGTGACGTTCAAACAAGTTGGCATGTTAATGCATATACTTTCGGTAAACGTGTTTGGGACCTTCCAATGGCCTGATATGGCCCTGGATATGAATGAGGACAGTACAAATTGCCCATTGCGGTATCCAGAGTCAATGACGGTATATTTGGCGGTCTGGGTGCATGTTAGATGGAATTGTACAGAACTCCATCGTAATTGAGCACGGGCATTTTTGTATGTCCTGGCTTTAATACGATGGTTGGATGCCTGCAATGCTTAAATCAGTCAAGTGCTACCAGAGAAAACACAATCCAGAAGCTCGGTTGAACAGTGCAGCAAACTTCAACATCGGCCTGAGTTTGGCCTGAGTGCCCGTTTTTCCCGAGTCCTTCTCCCATATTTTGCTTTCTAACCATTGCTCACTGTGTCAGAGTGTGAAAGCATGCATCTGGACCAAGGAAGAACTCCGAGAGAAGCACCAAACCCTTTCGTAGTATAGATGTGCCAAGGCCGGAATGCCATACGCGGTGTTGAACCATATTTTCACCACATGCAAGTTTCTTTATTCCGGCCCTCGACTTCTTCTGGGTCAAATCTCCTATCAAATCTCCTAAAAGTTGGCGACAGACTTCCTTGAAGGACCCTCAATCATCCTAGGATCTGAAAAAAAATTACGAAATGTGACGAGGCCATACAGTTGCACAAAGTTAGGGTCCCGGCACAGAATCAGAGGACGCGTCCAGCCGGAGTCAAAAACGTGACTTGGTATGGAGACCTAATTTCTCGCGCTTGATTTGGGAGGTGATAGTCAGCGTGATTCTAAGCAAAACTGTCTCTTCAGATTTCCCGTTGCCGCCCTCATCATTGAGCCTGTGGCTTTGAATCTCTTCATTCTAATGGGAGGCGGTGCTGTGAGGACTTTATTCCATCCGGTCCGAATCAATTGCACCGCCTCCGACTTGATACTGTATAATTTCGTTCAATTCGGCAGTCATGCGTCACGCACCCCCATGTCGGCGCCGAATTTGGCCGCTGGTCCTGCGTCACGCAGGCCTGTGTCGAAAATGGCCTCGCGTGACCCCGACCCAAAAGCGCTTCAGCGACGTGAAAAAGGCAAATTTTTCGCTTGGGTGTCGAAAAAATTTCCGCCGGTCACGCCAAATTTTGGCTCGTGCCGAAATGTCGAACCTAAATTTTGGGTCACGCGTCACCCCCCCTGTCGAATTGAACGAAATTATACAGTAATCTGCGGCCAATCTGCGGCGCAACTGTGGCGGACTGAGCAGGTAGTCACCTTTTCGAGCAGACACGGCTCATTCTTGAAGTCAGATTGAAGCTGTTGAAACGTTTGGGGCGTGCCACAGTGCTGTTCGCGAGGTCGAGGGCTGGAAGTTGTGCTTGTTTGGCTTAGACGTGACCCACCACGTGACCCAAACCCGCCAAATCGGTTCTCGAAAAATCGATTTACCAAGGGGGTCAAACTTTGTGAACCGTGGAACATAGGCCGGACTTTTTTTTTCCGAGGGTCGAGGGTGGACCAACCAACCACGTCATACCACGTGATGTCCCAATAAGGTAATAATTCACGTGCGAACTGCGCGAAACATTAAACGGTTAATAAACGATGAGTTTCCAACCACACGTAGACGGCAAAAATTCAGAATCTGTGTTTGATATTGCATATGAGACCTTCCACAATTTTCTTCCTTACTTGTAACGACACCAGATCATTGCAACACAGCTATGGAATCCTACTGCGCAACGGTCAACCGTCGTTCCACGGCTATGTACTCCCAGCAGATAAACAAGCTTCACAGATCCAATTTTTTGCAACTTCCCTAGTTCCAATCAAGTAAGAAATAAAACAAAATAAGGAACAGAAAAAAGTGATGTGATCTTACCCATTTTGTTTCACAGGACTCGGATTTGCGGCACGCCAAGTTTGGATAATCTGCAGAATCAGTTAGCACCTTGGAATTACCATGGCACGCTGCTAGAGCTGCACAGAGGTCAACCAGATCCTACGGGTAGAAGATCTCGTGTTCGGGTTCTCAGTGGTCGCGGAGACAGCCTCAGACCGGAGGAATGTGAGCACCCGACTTGAAGTTGATAGTGCCTGTCCGAATCTCATACATTCCATCACCGAGTTCATTCTGTTGAAAGTCGGAAAAAGTCACTAATCACGTTCTAACAGTGAACACTCACCTCAGCATCTGGTACAACATCCATCGAAGTGGTGTCTCGGTCGGCCCCTCTACTTGCACAGCCGTATTCGGAAGCAGGACGGGCTCGAGAAAATACTCAAGCGGAGCGGCGCTGGGGTGCATGCAGTGGCTCCTCGGAGTGGTTGAATCGTGATTCGTTAGCTGTTTGCATTTGATATGATCCGACCCAATATGGAACCCTCGATGATCTCGACCAAATTGGACTCTAGGACGTTGTATTGAGCATAACAAGGGTTTTAAAACAGTGTGTGAGGGGATAGAACAAGTATCCAAGGCACTCAGCGAAACCTAGACAATTTCCCGACCGAAAAACTTTTTGGTGGGGGAAAAAAAAAATTGACCCCCAAGGGCGGACCAACCAACCGGCCCCCGGTACGGCATTCACGGCCCGGCACCCCCTTGCGATTTACAAGACTCTACATAACAAAAAAATTGTAACAGCTAATTGAACTAATGGTAAGTATGGGAAGAGGACTTCGACTTGATTGTGGGAAGCAATGAAGGCCGGGGATCTTTAGTTGGGCAGATCACCTTGAGACAAAGAGGAAGGCAGCAAGGAGACTTGAGGCGATTGAAGAAAAGGACGGCATGCGACAAGCATGCGACAGGAACTTGAAGGCGACTTCAAGTTGCGGAGGTCTTGACAGCAGTGACGGCAGGTTTGAGCTAGAGGCCTTGATGGATGGATTGGAGGATTGAAGTAGTTCATGTAGTGTTGATGGTAGTCTTGAGAGTTGAGGAGAGTGAGGGGGTAAGCGATGACGGGGAGGAAAAGCGGAGAGAGAGAGGAGAGAGAAAGTGCGCTGGCAAAGTTGGGTCTTGCTTGTCGATTGATGATCAGCGCATGCGCACGGACCTTTGCACCGAAAATGTGAAAAGTCATCGTCTACACATCGTGGGTCTCAAATTTTCGCATATGGTATTTGAGAGATGCGCCGAGATACAGTATCAAGCTTGAATGGGCAAAATCTACAAAGAATGTATCTTGTGAAAATCTCTCCAACGGGACATCACAGAATGATTTTTGACATAACCGGCAGAGATTTTGTCAGACCTCCTCCAATATCCGATGTCACAGCTCCCATTGACATCCGATCAAATTGGGGGTGTAGCCTGAAAGTACTCGCAAAAGTGACCATTCTCATATGTATCCAAGAGCCATTGGTGTTTTACTGCACGCTGTGGGGGCTTCCGAGCTGGAAAATATAGAGGAATATATTCTGAATAAGTATTCAAATCTCTCTCTCTTTTTCTCTTTTCTCTCTCTTTCACAACTTGATTACAGCTCTTTGCGGAACATAGGGTGCAGCCCGATTTCTTTCAAAATTTGAGGTTCTCACGAGATCGGCCGTAGCATGCTCGATTCTGCACCGTTTCCCTTGAAAGTAGAACGAAAGGATTTGAACTTCTATGGTGGAGGGCACCTCGTCCCCGAATTTTTGACAGCGTGAGAATTTCCCTTTTCGGCAAATATCGAGGCTTCCGGGCAGAATTGCCGTAGCATTATATATACTTTTTGGAATGACCTAGTTTTTGGATATGTAATACTTGGATGGATACCAGAGGGAATGTCGTCCCCGTATAGCTGTCATACAACACCATTCACATCTGGTGTAGAGCGAGACTTGGACTAAATTTGTAACCTTCAATACATTTGAAGCATGACACATATTCAAAATGCAAGGATGACATGCCCTCTAGTATTTATTCAGATATGACATATCCAAAAACTAGGTCATTCTAACCAGTTTATTGCTGAACCTTTAGGTTTGGCTACCCAGGAGAAGATGCGTTTTGTTCCATTTTCTGCTACAAGTACAAATAACATTTCGTCAGCACCAATTGGTCATTGCACCAAAAAAAAAATGGGAAAGCTCTCAGGGAAAGACATGATAAGTGGTCTAAATTTGAAGATATATTCTCCACCTTTTTGCTGGTCTAACTCTCAGTGTGCTAGCCACTTTGATTCCCAGAAGGTAGGGAGTTTGATTTTGTGTATTAGTCATTTCTGCTTTATGTTCGGCCCAGTATCCGTTCGGACACTTTCGGCCTCACCGGATATATCGGCGCGGTTACGGTGTTTGTGGGTGCCCAAAAGAATTGCAAAAAAATGGCCAAAAAAGGAAAGAGGGAAAGGAAGAAAAGGAGAGATTCCAATTGCATCGTACCCAGGGCTTGCATGGCTCCCAATGTTCAATGGGTAGATACTCCTGATTTGTCCCTCCATTGCGCACGTCGGCAGTCTGCAATGCTTCTCCCAAATTTTTCTCTTTTTGAAGTCATTTTGTGTGTAACCACCACTTTCTTGTTGTTTTTCTGTCCAGTTATTTCAATTTCCAGCGACCTACCTTCTTCCTCGCAGCACTGGTCCTTGTGGGCACCTGGGATATAGCACCACCCCAGATTTCGAGTTATAGCTGTCTCGTGGTGGGCAGCCTTACACACCATGCCTTGTTTTTTTTTTGTATTTGAACTTCGTTGAACTTCCAGCAAGACACTCTACATCTGATCACTGCACGCACCACTCCACCTCTTTATTTCGAGTCATTCACGCTGTCCTTTACTCATCTCAGGCCGTCCACTGTCCTTTGTACCCTTAATTAGTGGACTCTTGTGCACTACCACCAGAGACCCGAGCCCTACACCAACTGTGTCCCGTGCTCAAGCCATTTCTCACCTCCCAGGAGCCCAAATACGCGAGGGCTCCCGCTGCGCGGAGCACTCTCATTCTGTGACATGACAGCATAACGCGCGCGCACGTGCGCGCAAATTTCCTTAAACAGTTTCACTTTATCTCCATCTGTTTTCACTCCCTGGCATCAGTCCGGCATCACACGGCTAGTGAAACCGTTTTCGGTTTCACCCTTTTAAGGGAATTTGATGCCACAAACACCAGAACCGCGCCGATATACGCCGATATATATCGACCTAAGTCTCCGAGTTCCGAGATCAATCGCCACGTCAGATTTCGCCAGCGCACAACGACTCTTTGCTTTCTCCCCGATGTCTTCCCTCAGCACATTCTGCAATGTGGCCGTATCTATTGTATTCGATGACCATGCTGCAACATCTTCTGTTTCTCTAGATTGGGTGATCAACTCTGGGCTCCGTACACGCGCATCCCAACTCTCGGGGCTGCTGACACTTCCGTGCGATGCGGGCCTCATCTCTGTGTGTTTGAACGATGTTTCTGTGACTGCATCTCTGGCCTACGACTTGGACTGGCTCCAGTTTATTCGGAACTCTGCACCGGAGCTTGTCATACATCTAAGTGACGGTTCACTTGATCTTCGAACATTCCATTCGACATCTGCGTTGGCATCATTCACAGGTGCGTGGCCTCTATCTCTCTCACCGCTGTCACAGCTTTCAAGTACTTACTTCTTTACTTCCAGCCTCCCCGCCTCTTGTACCGGTGGTACAAGGAATCATCGGTGCGGAGCCCTCACCCTCATCAGTGTCCACGGGTGGACCTGGTGCAGTACCCACCCCCTCATTGATTCCCCGTGCGCGAGGTATCAATGTTGTAGCAGCCTGTGTGCTCGCAACCCGGATGCCTCGTACGCGAGAAATCCAAACATCTCGTGGAATGCCCCGCACGCGGGATGTTCAAACTGCCAGTACACTAGCAGGTACACCTGATATCCACTTGAATTTAAATGACAATTTGATTTTGAACGACGACAATGATCCTTTTGTTCGTATCTCTGTGAATGAAAAAATTGCTGTTGTACGTTGCCTCATTCTCGATCAACCAATTGCTCTTCCTGCTTTGAGAAAGATGACTCAGCATCATCAGCATGTCTCTGCCAGAGAGTCGAGTAAAAAGTGGAAAAGTGCCGATACTTTGCGCTCGGAATTTCTGATTCATCGATGTACAGAAGCTTGTCTCATACTGAAGTCCGAAGCCCTGCTGGCTGGAATAAGTCCGCCTTCACTTACACCCGTTGAAATTCAACTGTGCATGCTTCTTCTTGGTACCAGAAAACGAAAGGGAAAGCTGCCCTTCGGAATGCAGTGCTGAAACAAAAATAGCAATGTATCACATATACATAGACATTTTACTTCTTACACCACGTACCGCCAACGCAATGGGTTAAACCTCTTCGGGCATCTCGGACTACGCCGGGGATCGATTCAAAGTGGCTTGGGCACCCACATTTGGCGCTGAGTCGGGCAGCGCACATCTCCCTATATGTCTTTGCGTAGTTCCCGGATTGCTGGAGATTGTTTGACTTTTAGCTGAGGTTTTCACCCATGCATTCTCTTCGTACCCAGTTTTGACTCAGCATATTAACTTAGTTATTGTTTGTACTGGACCCACATTCCTTTGTTCTCGTACTACCACCTATACACCACGTTTCGGAAGTCTCGCGTGAATCCACCCTCGTTCGAGTTGATCTAAGCTAAGTTTTATATTTTATCCTCGCTTCTCATCGATCTACGGGTGGCTTGAGTTCTTCCCAGCAGGCATCCCATTTTCACTGCAAGATCATATATAGGACATGTATAGGGCTGCCGCTATGTCATATCAGCAATCCCGACCCACCATTTCCCCACTGAATCATGTCAAGCCATTTAACTTTGACCACACTCCCCTTCCGTGGAATTTGAGTAGAAGTTGACAGCAACTCAATCACCTAAAGGTTCAGCACCCGCCTCGGAGAGGCCTAATCCATGTCATCTAATGCTATGGCAATTCATCAGGAAAAAATCACATGGCTACGTACCGCCTGATAGCTCTGATACTTGTGATAGCCAGGTCGACAAGTCCCCATTATATGGCACCGCGTAGCTCTCCGCCAAGGCTTGATAGCCGCCGGTAGCTCTGGCGTGGAACTATTGTAGCGCCTGGTAGCTCTCCGTAGCACTGACAGGCAGCCTCAGTAGCCCTCAATAGTGGGCAATATCCAGCAATAATTCGCATAGTTGTCCCGTACAGCACAAAAGTAATGCAAAAAAAGATCATTTCACAGGTACGAAGACATGATTAAACTACGATACAGACGAGGGAAGGGAATACACACATAACCAAGGCAGGCGACGACAGGACGATGAACGCGTAACATGGGCGCACACAACGGGATCGGCACGCGCAACGGCGGGCAGGTGTGACACGGGCGGGCATACGGGTCGGTACAGGGTGCTGACAACGCTCTGAGTCCCTGCGTTCGAATCGTCGGTGTACAGAAAAAAAGAAAAAGGTAAGAAATGATGACAGTGTCAAAATAGTGAAAACTCACAGTTAGAACTGTTGCCGCACTTTGAGAAGAGACCGCAGGCCTCGTTAATGTAAGACCTATGAAGTCAGAAAGAAGCTGCGGGATGCGTGTGAGAAGAGGGAAGCAAACCCTTTATAATTCACGTCGGGAAGATACACGATGAGCATATCCGATGGATCCGGAAGGGGCGAACTCTTGCTCGTGGGACAGGGTTGATGAAGCCACGAGTCATACACAGGGATAGAGAAGCTGACTGACAAAAGAAAGAGGGGAGGCTTTGATGAGAAGGGTTTGTCCTCGACACTGAGTCGACAGCAGTGGGCTTGAAGATCTTGAAGCAGCCGCTTGGCAGAGGAATCAGTTTGGGACAGTTACAGGTGCTGAAGATGGGAAGCTTGAAACTTGGAAGGTTTGAAGGGCCGATGTGCGAGGCAACATGAGGCTACGACGGGGGGAAGGGACGGGAGGACATGGGGGAAGAGAGCAAGATACATCAACCAACGTTGTTTGGCGTCGAAACAATCACGCAATCGGGCACGTGTGTCGGACTTTGAAATGACTTAATGCTTTTTCGCCAATCATCTATCTGCTTGGACTGTCTTTGGTGCCTGTCCCCGGTATTTTGTGAGAGGAAATTTCCCATACTGAGGATGAACTCTGCATTCTGGACTCAAGCTAAACACTCACACATTGTTTCCTTTTCTGACCCATCTCCCGGAGCTACCGATCCGTGGCGTGCCGGCTATCAGCCGCTACTGATCCTGGGCGGGGCGGCTCCCGAGGCTATCAAAAGCTACTGATCAGTTACGCAGAGCTACCAGAGCTACTGATCTTTCGGAGCCTGGCTGGCAGCAACGTAGGAAATACTTTTTTCCTGATGTTCTGCGTGGAACCCTCAATATTTGCTGAAAAAGGCAATTCCCAAGCTGCCAACGGATTCGGGGACGAGGTGCCCTCTGCCATGGAAATTCGAATCTTTCAGTACCACTTTCAAGGAAAACGGTGCAGAATTGAGTGTGCTACGGCCGATCTCGTGAAAACCTCGAATTTTGAAAGAAATCGGGCCGCGCCCTATGTTCCGCAAAGAGCTGTAATGTTGATTTCCCCCCGAATCTCCACAGACATGGGCCATGGGCCTCTTTTTACCACAACAAATGGCCGCATAGGAAAAATCCCGAAAATCCCGGGCAAGATCAAAAGTAACTAACGAGGAGTTCGTCCAGACAAAAACCACGTTGAAACTCAGCGACCAATCAGGGTACAAAACGTCGGGGAACTTTTACACAAGTTTAATCGTCGAGCACGACCAAGGCCCCGAACCTGGTATCAGGTTGCGGCGTCGACATGACCCCGCCTCCGTGAAGGCGGTAGTTTTGGAGATTCTGTGATCGATCACTGATAAGGTTTTCTGAAAGCGCTGTAAATGTGCATTTGTAAGCTCGTAGTAGACTTCATTCAAACTTCATTCATCCCTTCCATTCAGGGGATCCAAAATCCATCGTGATGGGTGCTCGTTATTTTGAGGGGTGGTCGGTGGAAACTGGCAATAATATTACTAGTTAATTCGTTCCTGCAGCCTGGCAAAAGAGGTACCTTGCGATTTGCCCATACACCTGCAAACCCGCGCAAGAAGAAACCGGAGAAGAGCTTGTTGTTGTCGTCAAATATATCTGTAAAATATCTTCTTTATTATAATATGAGGGGGGGGTATAACTATGATGGGCCAGACTTAGGCCCAGACCTACTTCTCACGGTCCTACCCGAGAACTCGGTAGGACTCGGAAACTTGGCTAGGGCTGGAACGCCAAGAAGGGTGCCGAGGTGCTCGGCAGGACTCGTGCTGGGCGACATGCACGGCATTCGGCCTGGCCCGGCCCGGTCTCGGGAGCTTAGCAGGACACGAAGAACTCTCGAGTTTGTGCCGGCCGAGATTTATGCCGAGACCTCCACGGCAGGACTCGGCATGCCGCTATCGGGAGCTTGGCAGGACTCAAGAACACTTGCGCAAACTGAGACTTACACCAAGACTTCAAAGGACTTCGGCAGTACTTGGCATGTTGGGTAGAGCTTGCAAGCATGCCACAATGGGAACAAAGAAGGACCCATGTTGTATATTGTGAAGTACTAGAATTTTTCTTACTATTTCCTTCGAGAACGGTGCAGGTGCTAGCCCCGGCCGAGACTCATGCCCAGGCCTCCACAGGAGTTCAGCAGGACTCGATGCACTGGGTAGAACTCGGAACCACGCTGACCTGTGGGAACTTGGCAGGACTCGAAAACAGGTTGAGAACACGGGAGCTTGTGCCAGCCAGGACTTAGGCCGAGACCTCCACGGGGGCTCGGCAGAACTCGGCATGCTGGGTAAAATTCAAAAGCACACCAGGAAGAGAACAAAGAAGTGTATATTGTGAAGTACTACATAAAATTCTCTGGCTACTTACGTGTCAATTTATTGATGGGCTTACACTATCTTCTTTATTATAAAATGAGGGGGGGATAACTATGATGGGCCAGACCTCCGGCATCCTCAGGATCATACCCAAAAACTCGATATGATTGGATGCCGAGCCGGAGTGAGAACATTGAGAAGGGCCCAATCGTGCTGAGGCACCGGGCAGGACTTGTGCTGGGCTCGGGATGACTCGGAAACTAAGATAGTGAGCCGAGAACGGCCCTTTCGTGCCGACGTACTGGGGCGTTGTGCACGGCATCTGACCCGGCCGGCCCCCAGGTGCTTGCCCCAGTCAAGACTCACCCCAGCCGAGACTCACACCGATACCTCCATGGGAGCTCGGCAGAACTCGCACTAGGTGGAACTCGGAAGCACCCTGACCCCGGGAACTTAGCAGGACTTGAAAACGGGGTGAGAATGCGGGAGTTTGCACCGGCTGGGACTTAGCCCGAGACCTCTGACACGGGGACTCAGCATAACTCAGCACTGGGAGAAACTTGGAAGCACGACAGGATGAGAACAAAGTACTATATAACTTCGCCTTGCTACTTCCCCGTCAATTTTTTGACGGGCTTACACTAGTCTTTACTATAATAAAAAGTGGGTGATAACGAACATCAAAGAAAGTTCGAAATCTCACGCCCACGGTCACGAGCCAGGTCGAGAACGCGCCGAGCCGAGCGGCGAGACGAGCCCCGACAGTTGGAACATGCCGCGGCGGGGCCAAGCCGGGCCCAAAGAAGCCGAAAATTATTAGGTAATGGAATGGGAGGGCGACAAGAACTCGAGACTTTGTACCGAGCAGAAGGCCGTGCGGAGTTTTACATTAGATATTGGAGGCCCGGCACTTGGGCCTGCACTTGGGCCGAGGCGCAGTGTAGCTGTTGTTGCCGACGGCGGGTGGTAATCGGCTCAACCTCATGCCGAGCAGAGCACCCAAAGTGCTATTATACCGTTCCTCGCACATACTGAGTGACATTTAAAACCTGAGATGGAGAGATACAGTATAGTTACTAAACAGGACAAGAAAAACAGAAGGTGGGTGGAAATGCAACAGAAATGGATAAGCTGGGGGGGAAGGCCCAAGAGAAGGGGATGATCCGAGGAATAAAAGAAAAGGGTCAGACAGTAGGGACAGTCAAATAGGGCCATGATTTGCAGTCTGATAGCTTACTGAGGAATTTTCTAAGAGAACCGGCTCACCCCAAGAGGGAGGAGGGAAGGGGATGAGCTGAGAAATGGGAGAAATGGGTTAGCAGGGATGTGAAAAGACAAAGGGTGGAATCATATAACTCCTTTGAAAAATTCTTTCTTTCAACTTGATAATGCCCGTGAATTTATCCACGGGGTTAAGCTAGTGTAGTATAAAATTACAAGCTTTAGGACCCTGCCTTCGGCACGGACGCTCGCTGCGCTCGGTCCGTACCTTCGGCGGGTCCACAGCTTGTTGGGGCTCCGCCCCAAACCCCGGTGGATTCCGAGCTCGCCAACACACGGCGGATTCCGAGTCCCGGGGTTCGCCGTGCACGGGTGGATTCCGAGTCCCGTGTTTGTCCCGTGATTATATCAGGTGACTTTTCCTGTGGCAGTGTTCGTTGTCTCTTAATATATAGGATCACTCGTTCAAGCAGATCTCCTCCCACAAGGGGAGATGTTGATACAGTGGTCCAGGCCGTGATTACAGAAAACATAGGCGTATTTACGAGGTCACCTCGTCGCCGTATTTGTTTTTTTGTGCCTCTGCTGCCCAAACGATGCAATTGAATGTGAATTTATTAGTGTCTACTCAAGTACAAGGTTGCTGCATGATCTATCGACCGGTTACTTAGAGGTTTGTTCTGGGCCCCCTATGAGGTCCTTAGAGTAAACCCTACAACTCAGATTCTGGGTGGATGCCCTCACGATGGAACGCGACACGCCTCAATTTGACATCAGTTACGCATAACCGCACCACGTGACTGTTACAGATGGCAAATTGGCGCGCGTCGCGTGCCAGCGCGACGGCATTCAACGGTAATCTGAGTCATAGTGTATATTCTAAATACTTCATAAGGGGCACAGAACAAACCTCTAAGTAACCGGTCGATAGATCATGCAGCAACCTTGTACTTGAGTAGACACTAATAAATTCACATTCAATTGCATCGTTTGGGCAGCAGAGGCACAAAAAAACAAATACGGCGACGAGGTGACCTCTTGAATATGCCTATGTTTGCTTTAATCATGGCCTGGACCACTGTATCAACATCTCCCCTTGTGGGAGGAGATCTGCTTGAACGAGTGATAATTTTATACTACATGTTTTACAGGTTGAATAAAAATAAACTGAGGACGAGAGGAAACGCGTAATTCCTGTGCGGTTCCGACCATCTAGTTTTTGAAGCGTAATACTAAGATTTGAGCCCACAGCGAGCGAAATGGTCCAAACGATCAAAATTGTCTCAAAATGGAAAAAAAAATCGGCCGCGCCCTATGTTCCGCAAAGGGCTGTAATTTCTCTAACTACATCTGGTGGCAACGTCCTATGGCTTTTGTATTCCCTTTTACAGCCCTTTGCGGAACATAGGGCGCGGACATTTTTTTTTTTCATTTTGGGACATTTTCGAAGTTTTCGACCATTTCCCTCACCGTGGGCTCAAATTTCAGTATTATGCTTCGAAAACTATATGGTCGGAACCGCACTCGAGCTCCGCGGGTCCTCTCGTGCTCCGTTTATTTTTATTCAACCTGTAAAATATGTAGTATAAAATTATGACTGATTCAAGCAGATCTCCTCCCACAAGGGGAGATGTTGATACAGTGTTCCAAGCTGTGATTACAGCAACCATAGGCGTATTTTAGAGGTCGCCTCGTCGCCGTATTTTGTTTTTTGTGCCTGAACAATGCAATTGAATGTGAAATATTACTGTCTACTCAAGTACAGGGTTGCTGCATGATCTGTCCACCAATTTCAAAGAGGTTTGTTGTGAACCCCTTATCAGATATCTATAATAGAACCTACGACTCAGAATTATGTTGAACGCCTTCGTGCTAGCACGCAACGCGCCCCAATTCGCCATCTGAAACAGTCACGTGGTGCAGTTATGCATAACTGATGGCAAATTGAGGCGCGTCGCGTTCCATTGTGAAGGCATGCACCCAAAATCTGAGTCGTAGCATTTATTCTACATAACTTATAAGGGGCCCAGAACACATCTCTTTGAAATTGGTGGATAGATCATGCAGCAACCCTGTACTTGAGTAGACAGTAATATTTCACATTCAATTGCATTGTTCAGGCACAAAAAAAACGAAATACGGCGACGAGGCGACCTCTAAAATACGCCTATGGTTGCTGTAATCACAGCTTGGAACACTGTATCAACATCTCCCCTTGTGGGAGGAGATCTGCTTGAATCAGTCATAATTTTATACTACATATTTTACAGGTTGAATAAAAATAAACGGAGCACGAGAAGACCCGCGGAACTCGAGTGCGGTTCCGACCATATAGTTTTCGAAGCATAATACTGAAATTTGAGCCCACGGTGAGGGAAATGGTCGAAAACTTCGAAAATGTCCCAAAATGGAAAAAAAAAATGTCCGCGCCCTATGTTCCGCAAAGGGCTGTAAGAGACTGAAGTTCTGACTGGGTGAATCCTGTGGTCTTTCCATGGCTTTTATACTTCTTGTCAACATGGGAAATATGTGATCCATCCAGGCCATGTGCATATACTGAGATGAACCGTGCCGCTCTATTTGCATATTGAAGAATGGACAAGTTTGGCACATCATCAAGGCATCTTTTGACATTCGCTCTCACGTTCGAGCAACCTTTCCGGCACTTTTTTTTTTCTCACTCAGTTTTTATCCTATTGACTCAATTTCTTTTGCATCATACTCTGCTGTCTTGTTGCTCAACGTAGAGACTGATTACGAGTCTAATTGAATACGAGAAATACGAGTGAATTGGAGTGGTGTTCAGATCGGCATTGAACCGTGAGAATTAAGCTGATCTCGGCTTATCGGCTATTCTCGGCAAACCGTGACTACGGTGTACATAACGCAACCACGCACCACGTCCCTCGGTCGAGGTTTCTGAAGCGCTTAATTTTCAACGAAAAAAGCTTTTATACCTGCGTAGTTCCGGTTGCCGAAAACATTGCAGAAAATAATTCGAAAAAGTGGGGTAAATTGGTGAATCAAAAATCAAATTCGGTGCCTCGTCGTCGTGAGGGCTTTCTTCTGCCTTCGTCGTCGTGAAGGGCTTTCAACGTGCTTCCATCGTTCGTGGAAGACTTTCGGCTTGCGTCCGTCGTCGTGGAGGGCTTTCGACAGTAAGAGTCCAGACAACGATCGTCGACGAGATCCAGACAATGGCAGCGAGATCGAGGGTTTGAGTGTATGCGCGTTTGTGTTGGATTTCGAGCCGACCCAAATAGAGCACAGTGACCCTCTGCAAACGCGCAGAGGTCCCGATTGCAAAGCTACAGTACTTATACAAAACCAGGGCATAAGTAAGAGTCATAAGTACGAAGGGCGGTGACAAGTAAACATGATAAGGATTCCGGAACAGCACACAAGAGTCGATATGAGTCCACGTGAGTCCGTAACAGGATGTGCAGTCATTTGAGCGGCATCTCCAGGGGAATTGCACAGCGCGTCGGCGGTGAACTGCGTCCGTGCGTTGCAACAATGTTCGGCACAACTCCGTGTCAGCAGATCAGGAAAATAAAATAAAAATAATGCTGCTGACCATCGGCGTCGACAAGTCGTTGGACAAATGCAGTAATACCCTTCCATCGTATTTCGCGATATTTCACCGGCTTACTTCCTTGGACTGTGACATTCTGGTCTTGAAGAACGAACACGCGTCAAGTATGAAGCCTCCTGGAGGGTCATCTTCTCGGGCTCGGTATCGTCGTCCCCATTTGCGCCTGTGCTCGAAGCGCTGTACCAATTGCATACTCGGACAGCTTTGTGGGAAGATGTGAGACTCGGACAGTGCGGCAGGCTTGTGGAAGTTTCCGCGGGGCCGATACCGCTAACCAAAACGTGAGCAAAACCTCAAAATCCTGGCCCAAAAAGCCATTCTCCGGACAGGGCCGGAAGATTTTTGGCCTAAAAAAGCCATTATTCGGACAAGGAAATCGCGATTTTTCGCCCTCGAAAACCCACTTTTTCGGACAAGGCTTGGCAGGAGCTTCCCGGGGCCTTTGGCGACATACAGAAAACAGCTTATGACATCATTTAATTTGATGGCATGGATACGGGCTGATGCAAGGCCGATGTTAGCTTTATGTATAGCCTTCACCACAGCTTTATTTAGCCGCTTTTCCCCACTGCACAACGTGGTGTGTTTTCAATTACTTGCAGTGGTGGCTGGTCTTAAGAAGAAGTAATATGGAAATGAGGTCACCCGGAAGGCAATGACTGACGCTACGATAGACGTCAGTAAGGAAGTGAGAGTGCGAGGAATCAGGTTGTAGAACTTGCTTGCATCGTTCACGGAGCCATGACGATGCCCGGGCCGCAGTAGCCTCCCAGTTAACACTTGGATGACTGCACCACACTCGCATTCGCACTGCTATGAGGTGACACAGCTTTCAATGTGCACCAATGGAACCCACAGTATACTCCTCCTAGTTTTCCTTGGTATGTGATCTAAGACTGCCATGAACACCGTTGAGTTTGTGTGGTATCACACAGGGTGCAAGACAGCGAAGGTTGGATCCAAGGGTATATTTTTTGTGAGTTGTGGAACGTAGGCCGATTTAGACGCAAATTGGGTCTAGGAATCCGAATCTGAACTCCAAAAGTTCACCCGGCAAACGGTTCAGCTGCCGTGGTACGCAGAAGATCTCCGACGAGCTCAGGAAGAAGAATCGGGTGCTTGCAAAACGTATTCTGCGGATCTTGGGCGTGTTCCAGCGTCGCATCGAGAAAATCCGATCACGGCCACTTACCTCAAGACTCTCGCGCAAGGGGATGTATACCATCCAAGCGCGTCAAATGGCTCGAGAGCTCGCTGGTGCTGGGTGCACTCGAACCAAAGTCGGGAATTGATTCCTTCATATACTGTATCTGCGGAATATTCTACGAGGTTCTGGCTCCAAACACTGCACTGTAAGGCTGTCCGAACAGTGCCTGAACCAAGATCACTAAGGCGCTTATCGGGCGCTTACCGGTCGGTTCCGGCCCGAGCTCGAGTTGATTGAAGCGGTCGAAGCAAGAAGTTCCATCACACACAGTAAACCGTCACAACCTCCCAGAATCATTCAAAGTTCATGCCAACATTTTATTTGAAGTAGCCAACCACAGCCAGTATGTCGTCATTTCAGCCATCATAGAGCGTAGAATGGGCGCAAACTGCTCGTAACCATAAACAGGGGGGATCTAGTGAAACAATCCTAGCAGATTCTGGCATTGTCAGTCATGACGGCAAAAAACTCTCGCTCATTGATCTCCCCATCCTGATCCAGATCGAAGTTATCTATCATCGCCCGTCTGAAGTGCGAATTTGGTAAGCCGTTGAATTTCGGACCGGGATAAACATACAACTCCTCATCCTTCCCAGGATCTCCGATCTTGTTCGCCACGCAACGAAGGTTTTGCAGGGATATCTTGCCGGTCTTTTCGTCGGCCATCAGCTGGAACGTGCGCCGAATCTCGCTGTCGGGGTCTCGTGCCAGTATTCGGCTGCTCACTGTTGTGATCAATAGGTGTTATACGGGATGTAAGTACTGTAGACAAGAAGAACGTACTGATCTTCATAAAATCTGCAGAGCTCAGAAGACCTCGCCCGGTTGGATCGTGCGTGTGATCCTTCAGGATCTTCAGCACGTCTGCCTTATTCATGTCAAATCCCAATGCGCCTATTGCGGCTCTGAGGTCGTGGTATCCCAAAGCGCCATCCTTGTCCATGTCAGAAAGTTCGAAAACTTCTCTGATTTCTGCCCTGTGGGCGTCCGAGAGTTCTGGGAGCTGGCTCTGTCTCTTGGCCTTCTGAGCTGATGGAGAGGCATACATGGTACTGTGTAACTTACGAGGTGACGTGGCCATACACTTATGTATAACAGGTTTTACTGGACAAAACCCCAATGACCATGGATGAGGGTGCATGGTCATGCATGGCCATGCATGCTCATGCATGAGCATGCATGACCATCGATGAACAATGGGTGAGCATGAATGGAGCATGCATGAAGACCCATGTGAGTGTTTCCATATAATGCGATGCCATCCATGGCCACTGCATGAGCACTCACAGATTGAGGATGGACTACCGTGACCATGGATGGCCCATGGATGCCCGCCATTCATGCTACCATGCATGGTCATGAATGGGTCATCCATGTCATGCATGGTTCATTCATGTTGCCATTTACGACACATCATTATTTTGCCTCAGAACTGTTCCGCATTTGGCAAATCCCGCCCATCTAAAATAGACCGGCGATCTTCTCGGCTTCTCAGATCTTCTCCTATCTTGTGCATGTCCCGCCCCACCCGCACCTCCCGCCCTCCTCTTACCCCTGCCCAGGCTTTGGTGCCATTGAGTCTTCGTCCAGCGCCTTTGACGTTAGTTACTACACAGGAGAATATGGAACAGACTTTCACCGCTGCGCCTGGTACGTTTCCAGTGCCAGAGTTTTTTTTTTTGCAAACTCATTGCTCAATTAGCTCCATTTCCGATGTCTCTCCCACCTGTTGCGCTACGCAACCCTCCTGCCCACGGCAGACGAAGGCCCGGTAAGCCAAAGTTCTCCCGGCTCAAAGCCCATCCTAACCATCGTTGATCAGCTCCTTTCCCTGTCCAACGAACAGAACCCCTCGAGTCGTTGGCTTCCGAGAACAATGCACACTTCCAGGAGGTCCTTTCTGCCCTTAAAAAGGAAACACACGCGATCTATAATCCTCGCGAGCGGACTCCTCCGCCTGTCCTCCTTACTGACGCAATCGATCTGGAGCTTGAAGAGGCCAGGGCCTTGGCCCCTACCACGGAAACGGCTCCGATTTCTACTACCCCTTTCATCGCTCGCTCAATGGCTCCCATCCCCACTCGCCTCTATCGGTCCCTCGTCTTCGTCAATGTCAAGAACCAGAACTTTCAGGATTCCGCTGAAGCATTCGTGCTCATTGCTCTGCTCCCTGGGAATCCTTTTGCGAGCCAGATCATCACAACTCTCTGGCCCATGCCCCGCCTCGAGGCTATGGTCCGAAAGTGGCACCAATCCCGTATCTTCTTCGCTTTTTCCCGGAAGCTCATTTCCGTCAAGGACAAGAGTTACAACGACGAGAACAGTGGCTATCAAGATCTTGGGCCCTACTGTGATGTTGTTGGTGATTTCGACGCCTATGGGATTGGGGGCGCCTCCGACATTGTTGTCCCGACGGTACTGGAGACCGAGCGTACCAGGGAAATGAGGACTTTGTACGGTCTGCCTGCGATCACAAATGTATTTTGCATTTACATATTCAACATTGTGCGTTCTCTATCTTTCCTTGCTGGTGAAACGGCCATGCTGATCCGCATTGTTTGTTTCAGGATGCTACCAGCCATGCGGCCGATATTGTCGCTGCTGCTGCTGCCGCCTCTCATGAGCAGACAGTTCCATTCCTGGCTGCACAACCCGAGGCGAGCAGCAGCAGCAGCATGCTACGCTCCAATACCCAAGTACAGCGCTATCTGGAGGAGCGCTTTCCCGAATGTGTCGCATTGTATCGGGCTCTTGCCCAGTCTACTCTCGGACCGGCCTACAGACGCTACTCAGGCATCCGCCTCATTCGGCATATAGCAACAGAGATTGGGATGATCTGGCCAGATGTTGGCTTGCCCAAGCCTGTCACGCTTACCGAACCGGACGGCATGATCATCTCAATCACCGACATCCAAAACCTGTTACCTACCAGTGTGAGCGTGTCGCTCGGGACCTTGGGAAATCATGTCGCTGACTACAATGCCTGTGTCCGAGCCCTTCGCCTCCTCATCGAAAAATCAAACATGCCGCAGGGTGTGCTTACCACCAACGAATCCAATGCAGGCTCCCTTCTTTTCACGCTCCTCGAAGCCCCATTCCTCGAACTCACCATGCCCGGCTTCGTCGTCCCTGTAGCATACAATACTGCGGTCATCGTTAGTGCGGCGTCAGTGAAGGTCAAGGCTAACGCGATTCTGAAGGGGGAAGATCCCGGGGCGTAGTTACATTCAATCATCCGTCGCAATATATCCACCGTAGTCGGTATTTTCAAATAGTATACTCCTTTTCGCCAACTACCCTGCTCACCTTGCAAAGTCCATTCTCGACCATGATCGTGTCGAAAATCATATGGAGCTTCTGTGCTGCGCTGAGCTTCTGGTCGAGGAATCCATAAAGTCTTGAAAACCCCGCCTTGACTTCTGCCTCTTGCGCCATCTTCCAAGCTCTCCCGCTCCCTCTCTCCCTCTGGCGCACAAGACCCAACAACTCAAGCCCATGAACACCACCCTTGTTGACCGACCGGATGATCCCGCCAACCTCATCGACTGTAGGAGGAGTAACGACTCCAGCGTAAACGAAGTCAGCCGCTAGCAGGAACCCGGTTAGAGGCCCAATCTCTTGGAACCGGGAGGGGTTGGTTTCTTTGAGAAAGGCATAGCATGAGAGAAATGCATAGCTGCCGTCTTTCGTATGAACTTCCCAATCCGGGCAGTCCGGCCTATTCAGTGCGTTCCAATATTCTTCGGCTAATTTCTCTGTCCTCGGTGCTTTGCGCTTACTGTACGCCCATGGATTGCAGAAGAAAAAAGGAGGGGCCACTGGGAATTTTGCTCGCTCTGCCTGCCAGTCAGAAAAACTGGTGAAGAACGTCTTGGCAGCCTCCAAAGAAAAAGGAGTGGCAAAAATAACACCACGATACACCAACCCGCTATACAGTCCCGCTTTTGTGTGGGAATGAGCAGGATCAAATGCAGCGGTGGGTCCCCGCGAACGTCTTCTTGAAGGCCCATGCTCACGAAATGGGAGAAGAAAATCCAGTCGGCGGTTCACATGGCCTTGAAGGGAAGTTGGATGAAGGATCGTGGCGTACCCATCAATCAAGGGCTCAAGCTCGAGGAGATAGCTGAGGAACCGGTTCATGTTCCGGAGTTGTGTGATGTCGTCAGGAAGAGTAAGTAGCATGGGTGGAGCAGGAACATTAGCAGCTGCTTTGGTGATGCGACGCCGAGTGATAGCAGGTTCGATGGCAGGTGCCGTGCTGTGTTTCCGATAATCGGATATAAGTGCGTCCATTGCTTTAATTATGGCGTGAGTTTCCGATGAAGAATCGGCTAGAGGACAGGTCCGCAGTGCGGATGAAAGCCTGGCAGCAGCCGCTGGACTCGGGATGCTTCCTAGGAGCTTGCCAAAGACCTCGCTCTCCAGATGGCAAAATGCAAACCAAACCGAGTCAAGATACAATGCGGAGGGATCACAGACTCGAAACATGGCTTCAATAAACCATGCTTGGGCTCGAGACTTGCCTCCTGCAGGAAAATTCAACCAGGTTGATATCACCTCGACAACTGTCCGAGCGACATCTGTGGGAGACACAGCATCGAAGGTGCGGCGGGATTTTAATGTGTATCTGCCGTTGAGTTCTGCAGCTCCAAAGTCACTCGATCTGAGCTCTCGAGGTGGCCCCCGCATCTCCAAGAGCAGACGCACTTGCTTTGTGAGAGCTCCAATCCAGTGGTCAGCAGGAGCCGCAGAGCTGAGGGCTCTCTCGATGGCCCGGACACAATATCCATCCAGCCACGTCCAAAACGAGTATGTAGTCTCCATGATGCTCCGTCGTTGGAGTTTTAACAGAACGACGGCTTTGGCTTCTTGAGCATACATGCTCTTGATCCGGGCCCATGCATGCGATATATGCACACACGTCTCGATAGTTTCCGGTGCATGAATCATGCCGACGAAAGCCAACTCCAGATGAGGCTCAGATGGACACTCGCCTTCGTCAGATAGGCAGTCATAGGCAGCAAGAACCGTGTTGTAGTCCGTTTTCACAGTTCTGTACTGCAGGCGAGCTAACAGCCGAATTTCTGTTGTGCAGCCTCATCAGAAAAATTGCAGTAGATGTGTGCCCATACCATAGCATACCTGTGGAAGTTTCTACCGTTTCTTGCAAGAAAGAGGTTGCCTCGTCCAAATCATGTGCCAAGGGAACATAAGTTGGAGCGATTCGAGCCGCCTCGAGACCCTCGTTCCTCGGATTGTCTGACATCAGGACATCTTGGAGTTGCGAGTACTGTTCCGATTTCCAAATTGGGTTGGCGTCTATAAGCCATCGTGTCGTTACATATATTATCAGCAAAACATGTTGTACGTACCATCTCGAGGATTACCTCCTTCTGCAGTTTCTAACACAAGAAAATAAATATACATTCAAGAATTGGTAGCTCGCAGTCCACTATAACTGACCCTTGTCGCCCTTCGATCGTGTAGACCGTCGTTTTCCCTTCGCAATCCCATCTAAGCATCACAAGTGAGCCACATAATTTTAAAGAACGCAAGGAGACAGAACTTACCGCCTCCTGCTGCAGGCTCTCCAGGTTTTGGGGCTTTCTCTTCTTTTTTTCTGGCTGTGACACATCTCTTTGTAAACCAGAGACCGCCGTCTATCCAAAAATGAGACGAACCTTTGCCCGGAGCAGTAGGCTTCCTCCAGACACGTCCACCTCGCTCAATCGGATTTCCTAGAGCATCCGCACGATCTTCAAAATCTGGCTCCAAATCCTCGAGAAGAACACCGTCGCTATTGATTTTGTAGCCCATCCCAGAGCACACCGCATACGGAATATGTCGAACATACTTGTTGTAATGAAGTCGCCACAACTGCTTGTGCCGGGAGCGAACACTGTCCTGTGAAACAAGCCGGCTACCATCATTACGACTGTGTGTTGCCACAGGATCACGAAATCCAGGCCCATTCTCCCAAGATTCCACAGATTCACGAGCACCATCGACCTCGAAAGAAAAGGACCCAAGAAACATATCTGAATCGACCCGAAAGCCATAGACGAAGGGGAGCTGATTTGTTATCCAGATAACCAGCAGTAGAAGCAAGCGTGCTATGAAAGTAACATGACTGCGGGTGTCATTCACAACTTGACCATCTTGAACAAAGTTGGCCTGGTTGGTATGTCCCCGGTGACGGCGTGATTCACAGCTCAAAGAGCCGATCTCAGCCAAGGGTCGCAATGGAACAAAAAAATAAAACTCACTCGATATGCTGCATCTCCGCTGTCATTTTCAACACCGTGTTCTTGCCTGAGGCTCCGGGCCAGGCAGCGACCGCCAAGTGACCAAGTCCATCACCCATAGCGCCAGGAGGATATTGAATTACTGTGACTCTCGCAGCATCATTTTGCACCTGGCAGCCTTCTGGTGCCATTGGCGGGGACCCCCCATGAATATTCAGGCCACAGAAATTGACCGAGTCAAAGTTATGGAGGGAGAAATGAATCCCAAAGCGAGGAATAAAGAATTTCCCCAGAATGTAGTTGTCCGGGAGCCGCGAAGCCATGGTCATATTTGTGAAGCGACCTGGACTGTCTTTCTTGTCTCGGTGGGGTTTACCGAAGTCGCCCATGGATTTTTCCAGGGAATTTGCTAAAATGGGAAGGTCAGTGACCGAGCTAGCCTCTTGAACATACGCACTGCTGCCATATGGCTCCGCTGGGGCGACATTTATTTGACAAGTCTGGTACCCGAAGTTGCCTGGAATTCCCAAAGGTGGAATATTTAACATGGAGGCATGATTTTTAATGACGTCGATGACTGCAGGGGGCCCGCGTTGCAGCCCAATCATTCCGAAGGGCGCTGCTGCCTTTGTGTGGATTATCAGTTTGAAAACTGCGAAAAATCAGGATGTGCACGTACCAGAATCAAGTTGCGCCTGATAACATTCCCGTCGTCAAGTGAGCCGTTAACTTTGGACAGAGCCATCGGTGACCACATCTCTTTTGGGGCCTGGTATGAGTTGGCTATGGTGTAGCAGCGGGTCCCTTCCTTCACAGGTTTGCACCGGTCGTCGCCGCGTTCCATCGCAAGCCCACCAGACCAATGACCGTCTTTGTCACGCACAGGCCCCGCCAAGGTAATGAGCTCTGTCGGGCCCATAGCCGCATCAACGGCAGCGCGAAGGTTGTCCTTCAATTCATTGCTATAAGCTGCACTATATCGAATGTGCAATGAGCATGCATCCAGCGAAAACAAAAAAATGCCAGCTCACGCGGGAGTGAACCAGCCATGACAGACATCATCCCAGGCGTTTACGCTGTCCTTTTCACGCGAGAAAACCGGTGTATCTGCCGGAATCTCAAACGAGCCTGAGGACCTGGTCAATGAAGAGCCGAAAGTATTTTATACGACTATCACACACCCTGGTCGTCTAATTCTGCATCTGTGGCAAAATTAGGGATCTCCTGCTTCTCTTCCCAATCCATTATCTTGCTCATATTCTCTAGGGAGAGGTCAATCTCGAAAACCAAGCATCGGTTTGGTTTCGGCATCTGTGGGTGGTTGGTGGCCCAGCACAGTTGCGGCAGGATGTCGTCCCGTTTGGCACTCAACATCAGGGGTTCAGAATATTCTTCTAGCGCGCAAGCTGCCAGGGAGGGACAGGGTAAGAGATCCATAGGAAGTATGAAGACACAGTGACGCGACGGTGACCACAATATTCTCGTGCTGCTAGATAAGTATTCCCAGACTGCTATATAAGCATTCTCGCTGTCCATACCCTGTGATACAGCCCCCGAGTTATCATGGGAAGAATCTTGCCTGTTGTAGAAGAGTTCTCACCTGCTTGTACTATTCCAGCCAGAGTATCTCACTGTGGCGGGAAAAAAAAACCCATGACAGAAAGGGAACCCGCTCGAAAAATTCACGGCCCGGAGCCATGACGCTGTGCTGCAAAGTTCAAGAGCCCTAGGTCGACATCGTCATTATTGATGGCTTGCAGCCGAAATCGTACAAGAAGCTTGCTGGCTGAGAGAAATGTTGATAGTACAACCATCATGGCCCATCCCATTGTTGAAGATGACGATCTACCACAGCTTCAGTCGCCGACTCCCTCTCCGGAGCCCGTTGAGCATCGTCTTGGCTCTACGGCCAGGCTGGAACAGCAGCAACTTTTGCTCAATCAGCAGCAGAACAGCAGCACCGGTGTGCCCACCTTTTGTTATCCAAATGTTAAACTCACAAATGGGAATGTGTTTAGAGTTTCCTGTCTTCGGCGGTAGGCATATCGACAAAATGGACTGCCCAGAAAGGCTCGTTTTCGTGTCGGCTTCATACCAGAGGCATTGCACCAGTACCACTTGCTATGTTGCACCACATGCCGGTGAGTTCCAGCCACTTTGACCTTTGTTTGAATCTCATACATCCAGTGGTGGAGGATGGCCAGCCAACTAGTGTCGCGAGAGCAGAGAAGGCAACGGGTCAGGCGTCCGCCGAGAAGACAGGAGTAGAGCGTGAGGAGGGGCGAGCCACAGAGGTTTTAGTGGGTGATCAGTAGATTCAATTTGTTCTGAGAATGCGAGGAAAACTTGTGGTACAGTGCCTGCGACTAATTTCCCGAAGCAGAAGAAAGCGTAGATTTATTTGGCATTATGTGTGCCAAACAGGTCTGTCTCATACTGCTCTTCCACTGGTTTCCGTACGATGTACATCACTCCATGCACACCTCAAGACCAACTTTATGTACCTCAGGCCGTCCGAGGCCACGCAGATCTTCGCCGTGGCGATCCTCCAGGTTGTTTTTGCGAAAATGGCTGTAGGCCAATTTCGAAGTAAGTCCTTCAATCCTTCGTCTATTCCCTTGATCTAAAGGACGCCCGCGGCCTACAGGACCTACTATCGCCCCACGTTATGTGTCCCGGATCTTTAGAGGCCTCGCACGTCGTCATCGTGGCGATCAATCCGGCTGTTTTCGCGAAAATGACTGTAGGGCAATTTCGACGTAAGTCCTTCAATTCTACGTCTATCCCCTTGGTCTAAAGCACGCCCACGGCCTACAGAACCTATCCTTGCCCCCCGTTATGCGTCCCGACCCATTTAAGGCCGCGCACGTCATCATCGTGGCGATCCATCCGGCTATTTTCGCGAAATTGGCCCAGGGCCAATTTCGAAGTAAGTCTTTCAATTCTTGCTGTGTTCCCTTGATCTAAAGCACGCCCACGGCCTACAGGACCAACTATCGCCCCACGTTATGTGTCCCGGACCTTTAGAGGCCGCACACGTCGTTATCGTGGCGATCCATCCGGCCATTATCGCGAAAATGGCTGTAGGCCAATTTCGATGTAAGTCCCTCAATCCTTGCTCTATTCGCTTGATCTGAAGCACGCCCACGGCCTACAGGACGCCCTCCAGCCCCACGTCGTGCGTCCCGGACCATCCGAGGTCGCGCACGTCGTCATCGTGACGATCCTCCCAGCTGTTTTTGTGAAATCGGCCCAGGGCCAATGTCGATGTAAGTAGTTCAATCCTTGCTCTATTCCCTTAATCTAAAGCACGCCCACGGCCTACAGGACGCCCTCCTGCCCCACGTGGTGCGTCCCGGACCATCCGAGGTCGCGCACATCGTCATCGTGGCGATCCATCCGGCCATTATCGCGAAAATGGCTGTAGGCCAATTTCGATGTAAGTCCCTCAATCCTTGCTCTATTCGCTTGATCTGAAGCACGCCCACGGCCTACAGGACGCCCTCCAGCCCCACGTCGTGCGTCCCGGACCATCCGAGGTCGCGCACGTCGTCATTGTGACGATCCTCCCAGCTGTTTTTGTGAAATCGGCCCAGGGCCAATGTCGATGTAAGTAGTTCAATCCTTGCTCTATTCCCTTAATCTAAAGCACGCCCACGGCCTACAGGACGCCCTCCTGCCCCACGTGGTGCGTCCCGGACCATCCGAGGTCGCGCACATCGTCATCGTGGCGATCCATCCGGCCATTTTCGCGAAAATGGCCTACAGCCATTTTCGAAGTAAGTCCATCAATTCTTCGTCTATTCCCTTGATCTAAAGCACGCCCGTGGACTACAGGACCCCCTCCAGCCCCACGTGGTGCGTCTCGGACTATCTGAGGCCGCACACGTCGTCATCGTGACGATCCATCCGGCTATTTTCGCGAAATTGGCCCAGGGCCATTTTCGATGTAAGTTCTTCAATTCTTCGTCTATTCCCATAATCTAAAGCACGCCCACGGCCTACAGGACGCCTTCTAGCCCCACGTGGTGCGTCCCGGACCATCTGAGGACGCGCACGTCGTCATCGTGGCGATCCTCCCGGCTGCTTTCATGAAAATGGCTGTAGGCCATTTTCGAAGTAAGTCCATCAATTCTTTGTCTATTCCCTTGATCTGAAGCACGCCCACGGCCCACAGGACCTCCTCTCGCCTCACGTCATGCTCTCCGAACCGTCCGACGCTGCACACGTTGTCATCGTGCCGATCCTCCAGGCTATTTTTGCGAAAATGGCCCAGGGCCCGGAGCGTATCATATGGGGAGCTAATCTCATAATCCATGATCCAACGCCCAGTTTATACATTTAGCTATCATACAAACGTCTACAAATTATCAATCCTTGCTGCCAAACCTGCTTGCGCACTGCCATATCCCGCGACCGCACATTGATCACCAGTGCTAGGTCTGCGTCAAGTGCTGCACATTGCTCCGGTGAGAACGGGCAGTTGGGAGGCTCGACCACAACCTCCGACATGTGCTCGGGGGTGGAGTGCAATCCAAACGGGTTCTCCGCATTCCACTCTGCTGCATTGTTCTCCGCATGATGCGCAACAAGCGCCGGTGTGGCTTGTGCTTGCCAGTCAACCCCATATACAGCGAGATCTGCGATGCCTTCTGCCGCTGGCTGCAGCAGGTGGTCAATGCCCCGCGGGCCCTGCTCGTAAAGGCCGAACGTGTACATCTCCCGGGGACTCTGCTTCTTTTGGTCCTCCATCGTCACTTTGTGTGAGTTCCACGCCTCTGCCCACTCGACAGCATCCTGGTTGATGGCACGCAAGAAGAGATGATGCAGCAGCCATAGGTGTGCTGTGTTATCAACACAGAGCCCGTACGAAATCTCCAGCTCATGGAAGAAGTCCGACCACTTTTTCCCCACCCCGCTGGTCCAATCGACCCAAAGCCGCTCGATACGAATGTTGTGGACAGATCTAGTAGGCAATCAGCGAGAGCTGGTCCATGTATCTGAGGGAGGCACTGACTGTCCATAAATGTACGACCCGCGCCCCCGGCCGCGTACCACTTCCATACGCAGTGCCACTTTAACATTCTCAACACCATGGTCCCCACGGCAACGGCTTGGGTAGCCGTGAATAGTCGCAGCAGCCTCGAACAGATCCAATACCGTCTGGCTCAAGTTGTTGGCGCTTGCACGGATCCCAGTGACAAAGCGCGATTTGCCGTCAATAAAGGCGTGGATCACAATTTTCCACCTGATCAGGCCTGAAGAGGGCGGTAGACCGTCAGCCACTTTGCATGTTCGGGCTGCTGCGACATACCATGTTGGCCATCGTGATGCCAAAGCGAGTTGACACCTGGGACAGAATACACACGCCGGTCGATGGTGCGATCTCCAAACATCCCTGGAACACCTCGAACACGCCGGTACGAGGCCTCGATTCTGTCCCGAGGCACGCGAAAACCCCGAGCCGCCAACGCCCCAGATATCATTTCACGACCAAATCGGGGAAAGAGTGTGAGGATGTCAGCGACCTGTACATCGAGCGCCTCCGGGTCGTCACTGATAGCAGCAATGACAGGGCCTGTGGATTGCCACACCTGTGCCACAGAGCCGTCTGGCTGTAGCTCATGCCGTGATACAGGAACCCCGGGTTGCACCAGCCCTTCCCGCAAGGCAGCACGGCGTACCGTCCGCGGATTGCAGCCAATAGAGCGCGCTATGCCTGTGGGGCCTCGTAGCTTCAAGGCACTCGATAGGAACTGGCGATCGATCTTGAGGCGAGGTCGGCCAGTGCCCTTCCCATTGGGAACCTTGCGCATGACGACAAGCCGGGGAACTGTGAGTGGATCTGAAGACTTGTCTTCCGCACGGTCCAGAGCTGCCTGCATGGCTGCAATATTGCGTCTCAAGGTCGCAAACTCAGCAGCGGGAAATAGTCGCTCATGCTTGGTAGGTGCATCAGAGGCAAGTTATAAGTTATACAAGATGGGACCGGCCTACCTGCTCTGCAGCGCTCAAGAATCGTGCGGTGTCTTGAGACGTTTTGGCCAGCCGCTGTGAGTCTCCCATTTGCGTTTTCAGGGCCACGTTGACCTTCCTTTCCAATCGCGCATACCCTTCCCGTATGTTGTCAAGCTGAGGTGGGGGGACGACATTGTTTTCAACCAGTCCTAGTCCCCGGTCAGCCGACATGGCAGTTCAAGTCGAAGAGAGAAAGTCACACTGGTCACGCAAAAGACACATATTTCAATGGCGAGGCGAATGTTTCTCTGTCTAGGCAAGAGACTAGACCACAAATACTATCCACAGGGGCAATGTGCAAGGCTACAGTTTGGCATCCAACTCCAATTCCAATCCTGTATTTTCGAAATTTTCTTCTGCGCAAAGGCGCCATTTGCAGCAACGCCTATCCAAGGAGACCACAGCAGGCGACTTGATGCAGTTGAGGCAGTCTTTGCCACTGCAAGCCTGAAGAGCGGTGACACGGCGTGTCTTGGCATCGATGCGGGCATGGAAAATGGTGGTCTTGCCCTCCCTAACCACTGGAAACAACAGATCAGCCACTCAGCAGCTTTGCCAGGCAGGCCATACGCTACCATAGTACGAGGCGTCACAGCACCACAGCGGGTGGCTGATATTATCCTGGTCTGTCTGGCGCATTGGGACGCTAGGTGGGATAAAGGCACAAGGAGATCACGTATGAGTCATGCTCCACTTCTCGATCAATGTCGATTATTTTCTGACCATCTACAAAGTACCAATCTCGACATTCACTACAAGTCATTATAATCGCCGGGATCCAAAGAAAACTCAGAGGACATCCAGTAGTCGAACTCCGTCCCTGTGTGGACCGTGCTCAGCTCATCAATATTGACGTCCTCCAAAAGGAGGTTGTCTGTCGCCTCATTGAAAGGGACATCGACAGTCGCAGAGCAGTCGTGGAAGCCCAGAGTGCGTCCTAACTGGTCATCGCTGCGAATGAGGCAGATCTGCATTGTGCGTAATCAGATTGAGAGGAGATGCCGGGATTTAATAGGCATACCGTCAATCGAAATTCAGGATTCAAGGGAATGGCCCGATTTCCCGTCATCGAGTACAGGAAGGACTCCGCCCGAATGAGCGGGTTCTTGCGTTGCGCCTTGTATTGGGCTGCAGTCACAAATTTCCCCCGTATGGAGCGAGGAAAGCCAATCCCGCGAATCCACCTGAAGAACAGCATCTGGAAGAGCTCTCGCCGGAGCTTTTCAGCCGTGTCCGCACTGCGGGTGGCCTCAAACTCGATCTTCTCAATGACCTCGTCGACGCTCTTGATGCGCCGATTGTAGAGGGCAGCTATAAGCGCTTTGACAGTGTGAATATTGGTGCAATGCTGGCCAGATGGGTGAACCTCAGTCAATGGACAATGCTTATAAATCGGGACTTACACTGAGGAAAGTATGGGCACCCTTCAGCCGGATATCAAATCCAGCCACAAACGCCATGAATTCAGGGTGCTGCCAAGGATCGGGGTATGAAAAGAAGAATTGGCAGAGGATTCTGATATGCATGGCCCGATGCGCAGCCGGATCTCGAGCCACCGTAAAATCGGAGATCTGGTTAGGATGTCAAAGCAGGAAGCAGGCGGAAAGGTATCGCACTCACAGGTACATTGAGGTACGTTGCCACGAGCGCCATGGCAGGATGATTAATATCGTCTGGGAACTTGAAGACTTGGTCTGGCGTCAGCTTAAACCATGGCGCCAAAATTTTGGCAGCGGATGGGTCAAGGGAGAATATGTAGCTAAGGGACAAATCCCCAAGCCATTGGCGATCATGCTGTGTTGCTGCCAGGAGAAGGAACGGGCAGAGAGGGTCGGGCCCCATGCCGACCTGGACGATATACAGAGCAGCCCAGGTCCCATCGACCTTGAACTCCGAAATGACGTCCTCCCGGTGAACATCTGTCATGGGGTATAGCTGGGGGCGGAAGTACATGCCTTGACTCTTGGTCCATCGCCGCGTATGAGAGAGGCGGATATTGAGGCCTTGGATATAGACTGAGTGCTCGGGGCCGGGACCAGTGGCTCCCGATGATGTTGGCTTTTCTGGGTCCGAATAACTGTAAAAGAGGATCACTTCAGTGCAAGAAGTTGATAGCAGATGCGGAACACCGACACTCGCATCACTCGGCCACCATGGAGAAAACCGGCCAACGAATTGATTGGCTCAAGGTAGAGACCGACCTCCTCCTCGACGGTGACTGACTTGTCCATAGCCTTTATCAAGCAGAACAGATAGCCTGCAACCGACGCGACACTGGGCCCAGAGATGACGAGGGCGGACAGCGCATCCTCGGAGCCAATTGCATTATACACTTCGGTGCGCCACGCGAGGACAGCAGAGTAGTCGAGGGGAACAACTGTCTGAGATTCACCTGCTGCAGCCACGAGCTCGTCAACCAAGGAATCCCGTTGATCTGGCTCACTCTCCGAATCATCATCAATCTCTATGAAGTTTGGGCGGCTCTTGGCGCTTGGGAGATCTTGAAAGAGCATGTCGGTAGTTGGGGGAGAATAGTCGTCAAGAGGAGCATCAAACAGCCTGGGTCGCTTTGCGAGTGGTTCGGGCTGAGAGCGTGTCAATGATACTCTTGTGGTAGGTCTGGCACTGACCTCTGGAGAGGGTGCGGTGTTGCGCTTAATGGGTGGCTCGGCCTGAGGCAATGCCTAATAGGAGGTGAGTTGCCGATGCGTGAAGATGAGAAATGTGACGTACAGATCTCCGGGCTGGCTTTGGGCACTCGTCAATACATGCCGGGAGGTCATCAAATTCGTCGTGTTCTATGTCACAGAGCTGAGTATTCCAGAAAACCCGCCAAGGGAAGCAGGCATGAGCGGTGTTGTCTATGGCGCTCAGAGGTCCTGCCAAATTGGCATGACGGGGCACTTCAGGGTGAATGGTCGACAAACGAGATGCATGGGGAGGGGTTGAATGCTCACCAATGAAAAGGAGCCTGAAGGTAGATGTCTCCGGGTGGTCGTGCTTCTTTGCATGGATGGCGATGTTAGCATGGGTCCATTGGTGCTCGTACATGGCTGCTGGACTCAATGACCGCTTGTGTAACTTGTTGTTGGATCGCACCACAGCCAGATCCCAAGCGCGTTCGCCGTGGTCACCTCGGCCAGAACCAGTACAGTTAGGGGCGGGGGAGAGAATAATTTTGTTCGCTGCAAGGTGGGTGTGGATGTGAGTGTCGAAAGCGTTCCAGAGGGGGACAACGTTGTTGTTGTGGAGAACAAGGGAAGTAGTGAGGTTATGGAGCGTGAGCGCTGGCAAAAGAGTCGGAAGTTCGTCATGGGTTTTGAATGAGTAAGCAGTAAGGGAAGTCTCCAAGTCGTATTGGTGTTTTCCGAGCTTGATTCAAAACTTGTCAGACAAGACATTAGAAGAATATCAAGAGCAGCTGACCATGAAGGGGAGGATACAAAGGAAGTAGACATGTTCGCCAGGCTTGAGACGAGGAATAAGGGTTGAGGACGAGCTAGGGCCCGAGGGACCAGCGATAGGGGCGTCCGGGTGTTCGCCCACAAGCCCTCGGCGACGGCGGGGTGACGAACCATTCTGTGCATGCATACGAGCAATACTAGAAGTGCGCTGTACTTGAATTGCGGGAGCATCTACAGCCTCATCCCAAGTCGAAATAGTGGGCCGCAGTAGCTGGCTGAATGCAGCCGCGGGGGGTGGGAGGGTGCGAGCCGGTGCAAACGGATTACTCGCGGTGTGGACAGGGAGAGCTGGTGTAGGCTGAGCAGCCCCTGACGGCCCCGCCACAGTTTGGGCTGGGAGAGGAGGCGCCAAAGAGGCGGTGCCGGAGAACGGGTTTGTATTGGCCATAGGAGGGAGTGACGATGATGAACTCGCAACAAATAGGGGGAACGCCGCTGGAGGCTGCTGGACAGTATTGACAGTATTGATTACAGGAGTTGGGGTTTTCCCCACAGGGGAAGAGGGGTATAGGCGGTGAGAAAAATACGGGTGGCTGCAGAAACACAGAGTGGTTGGGTGGTCTGGAACCTCGCGATACTGAGGAGAGAAGACGTAGTAAAGATGTGGCCTTAGCCAAGAAAAATATAGAATACATACCTCACCAGATATCTCACAAGAGAATCCGCCACATTTATCTGAACAAGTAGCACATCCGCCTCTGCGCGGGAGTCGGGGGTTGGGTAAAGACATCAAGTCGAGCTAAGGAATGTGGTCGGAAAGATAAAAGATGTGTGACAGTAACCAACGGCACTACACCGTTGCTGGCTGACAAAACATAGGTGCACCAAATGAGGGTTACATTATTGGAAATTCAGATGTTCCAAATGCGGGAATGATGGCAGTACCAAATTGGGTTGAGATCCAAACAAATGCTGGCATGCATGGCCATCGATGGGACAGCTCATTGATTTATTTACGTACTAGTTCGTCACGCATGGCGGACGAAATCCCGTCAACCGATGACCATGGATGGTCATAGATGCCCCATCGATGCTCATGCATGCTCATGCATGACCATGCATGACCATTCATGACCATGCGTGATCATGCATGCTCACGGGGGTTTTGTCCAATAACGACCGCCATAGTTATGTAACTAACCCTAAATGGGAATTCGAACTCACGCCAGGCACTTTGAGGCACGTGACCTGTCCGCCGTTGGGTTCATCGCGATTTTGGCACTTTGCTTGTGGATGCTTGTACAGGCTTGTACAAGCTTGTACAAGACCAAAAAGGGCCGCAGGACGCCAGACCGCAGGACATGTCCAAAAACCCACAAGACCTAAAAAAAAGAAAAATTCTGACCCATCCTATTGTGCTCTAGGGACTATTTCTGTGAACTTTTTTTTTCCACACCAGACAAAAAGACGAAAAGGTCACAAGACTTTTGCCATTTCGCTGATGTTGCAGACTTGCAGTATTGTAATAATGTTCAATTCGACAGTCACCCGTCACCGGGGGGTCTGTCGAACTCATCCTCAAAGCCCTTCGTGGTTCTTGACGTTGATGGCGCGCGAGCTCCAAGTCGCGTACGCGCGGGCAAGGGGGGGCCAAGGATAAGAATAGGTCACACGGGGTACGAAAAATTGGTCATTCCGAGACTTTCATTTCCCCGGAAATGGCTCCAGATTGCCGAGGCTTTTGCCGCTCGGCAGCTTCGGTTTTAATCGGTCTCCCGACCGATTTGCCATCAGCCTCGGAACGGCGGGGTTGCCTACGCCAGGCTGTCTTTCCGCGCGTTCGGGGTCGCTCGATGAAATTGCTGGAGCGCTGTACACTCTGATGGCGACTAACACCGCCATGGCCGTCACTGGCCTTATCCTTGGGTTAAAGCCGCAACCCGAGATTAGTCTACAAGAGTAGGTCTTTGGAGACCAACCGGGCCCAGCCAGCACTGACCAGTAGCCAGCCCCGTCATTATCATCTATCTTCTCTCGATGTCTTGGATCACCGTCACCTTTTCATTGGCATCTTGCAATCGCCTCTCTCTGGGGATACTACAATCCTGCAGCTGGGATCGGTCCTTCAGAGCTATGTTATTATGGCATTTGCCTTCGTTGTGGCAGGACAGGCGCCCAGCTTTGGGCAGAGTCCCTCCCAACTGTAATCCAGCCGCGGTCGCCGTCCTCTTCCGCCCATTTTCGGCGGTAAATTCGGGCGAATCGTAGGCGGGATCATCGTCGGTTTGGTCGTTATAGCCTATACCATTATGACAAGTTTGAGGCGGACTTTATTGCCATTTGCAAAATAGTTGGCGGTCACGTGGAGTGATCCCCTTTCGGTGACCGACTTCCGGATGCCATAACTCAACAAGCAAAGCTCCAATTTCCAGAAATCCGAGCGGAATATACTCTCATCGTTAGGCCGGAGCTATCCCGACCGATCCGGTGGAGGTAATTCTCTCGTGAATTGAGCGGTTCTGAGGTGGCATTTTTTGATCAACGGTGCGTGTCCGCCAACTCACGGCGGGGTGTGTAAGGGAGTTAAACTTTCGATTCCACCAGGGCCCATAAGTGATCAAGCTTCAAGAGCCAAGTCGGTACGCTCTCCTCAACCACTGATGGCCAAAAGCTCTTTTCGCGAACTTGGGCGAACGTACGCTAGTGGTGAAATAAGGCATCGTCCCATTAAGGGTAAGCGTCCTATGGAGGGGTAGAAGTCTGTAACTGTTGGAAATCGTCCGCTTTTGTACTGCTCGATGACTTCGCTACTGATATCTAATACGTACAAACATCATGTACTGGATCTGCAATCTTAGCGTTCCCCCTCATCTGCGGGTCTATCCGAGTCCATTCGAGTCCTCTAGGAGTCCCATTTTTAACAGTAACTACCGGTCGTGTCTAATTACTTACGGCGAGCGCTGTGCGTCCACTCTTCGACCAGGGCTGGCGCATCCTCCATTAGCAAACGCCTAGGCTCCCACGTGGTCTCCGAATATCCGAACCACGCAATCAGGTATTCAACCTCATCATCCACTGACCGCTCCCCCAGGATCTTCGAGATGCAGTAGCGCGGTTGCACGACGATTGAACCCGGTCTAACCTTGGCAACTTGGCGGGCGGAGTCTGCCCACGCCTTCGGCAGCACAGGTACGGCAGGCAACCCGTCCGGCGATGGCTGAAACCGGGCTCGCAGTTTTGTGCGGTTGCCAATGCCGGTGGCTTTCGGATGAATCATGCGGGCGTATTTGTCCACTTCGCACACTGCATGTTCAATATCTGCGAGGCCGAGGTCAATCTCTTCACCTGTTGGGCCGCGCAGATAGGTGAAAACTAGCCCAAGGCGAGCGAAATGCGCGCGCTGCGTCTCCATCAACCAGCGCAGGATATTTGACTCAATATCCGGGACCGCAGCCTTGATGCGGCGCAGATTAGCGCGTCCAAACATCTTCGCCAGGCCCGAGCATGCACCGGGCCCCGGCACAACGAAGTCATTGCCGGAGAAGTGTAGCAGGGAGGAGTAAGAGAGACTGAGCATCAGCTGGTACGCAGTGAAAGCCCCCATGCCCTGGTAAGCGACAAGGCGCTCATACACGTCGGCCGCATAATTCGCTGCGCTGAGGACTGGCGGAAGATCGCGCATGAGGATTTTGAGCAGCTCCAGATGGCGCATATGGTTTGCATGATGGTCGAGTTGGTGCCCTATCTTCATGTAGGCGGCGGTGAAAAGACTGATCCCACGCTCGACAGCGGCACTCAGCACCTGGTCGTATCTGTCGAGGTCAAACTCTGCGTAGGTGAGCGGGCCATGGAAAGCCTCTTCCAACAGCTTCCAAGTATCAATCCTGTTGAAGCAATTGAAGAGCAGGATGCGGAATAGGAGCTCCGTCGGGTCCTGCGAGCCTTTTTCGATAACGTCCGTCACAACGAATTGCGATGTCCTGTCTAGCACCCGATATGCGTTGCAGAACCTGTACTCGAGCAGGATCGGATCCGACGTCCACCTAAATACCGGTAAGCCGCAAACATGATGCTACTGATTAGTAAAACGCACGGTGCCTGCATCCCTGTGCGGCGCTTATTGTAGATCAGCCCACGCTCATGAAGCCAGCGCCAGAGCGTGTCGAAGGCCTCGGTGGGTTGCAGGTTTTGGCCGCCGACGGCGATCGACGCCGGAACAGCCGTAGCCGAGACCTGAACGGTGACCCCTAGGGCGCTGGAACTCGACGATGAGGTGCGACCGGGGCGGCGTGACTCGCCCAGGTCCAGGGCCTGGGCTGTCGATGAAGAGCGTAGATATTGGCCTCGTCGGCTCGGGGGCATGGTGGGATTTTACGGTGAGGAAGTTTGAGGATAAGGCGACTTATAAGTTCCTATAAGACCAAATCCTCTTATGGCCTTATAAGGCCTTACAGCACCTTGTGATAGAAATTACAAATTTCCGACATAGCGCATGTTAGCTAGAGCTTGTCTGAACTTTATATCTTCGGGTGTATCCAGGGACTGCCGCATATTTCTCTTCAGTATGACAACATCTGTCACCTGTTGCCACAACATCTTGCCTATCGAGTTTTTCTGATCATGTAGAAGCATTCCAGTACGCAGGATGGTTCCCACTTGGTGGTCGTATAGAGTTTTAGCAGCAACAGGGGGTAGCTGGGCAAAATCTCCTGCAAATATCATGTTCATACCACCGAAGGGTTCGTCCGGTTGCTGCAGAGCATGAGCCAATTTGGCACTGATCTCATACATGTGGTTGCAGCGACCATGGAAACTTCGTCCAGAAAAATATAGTCCACACCTCTCAGCCATTCCTGAAATTTTCTTATGGAATAGCCATCTATCCGTTCCTTTTGCTGGTATCCCTTATACCCAGAATGGAATGGTAGGTACTGCCATTCAGAAGAGCAGCGGCAGTCCCTGTTGGTGCTAACACTAAAAATCGGTGAGACTCTCCCCTTTGTTCAAAGAATTTCATCAACGCTTTGATGACCTGTGATTTGCCTGTTCCACCCACACCTCCGAGGTACATCCGAAGGGCGGGTGGTTCTTCAGCAACAGCATGATTAGCTACCAGCCTAAATGCTCGCTGCTGATCCTCATTCAATTTGAAATCATCTGCCACAGTATTGATCACCTTCATTGCTTTCTTTTCTTGGCTTTAAAATACTTGGTAAAATAGAACGAATCAAGGAGAGTGACACCATCAAACGGCTCCGCAGGTTTGTATTTTCTCTTGTTAAGCTTCGTGGGGGCATGCAGGAATTTGGCCGCCAGACAAATATCACGTTCATTTGTCAACCTGATCTTCCATTGGCTTCCCGACAAATGATCTGTCGGAATGAACCGAGTATGTGCCGTGTTCGGGGCAGGCCTCGTAGTCCAGCCGCATGAGGTAACGACTTGAGATGCTTCTGCCATCAATTTTTCCCTAGCATGTTGCCTCGGACCCTTAACTAGGTTGATATCTTCATCCATTTCAAAGTCCTCCCCAGTGCTCTTCCCCAATCTCGGAATCAGACTCATCATCCACTTCACTGTTCATCCCGAATACTGGCATCGCTCGACGCTTCTTTTTATCTTGTGCTGAGTAGTCGTCACGCGCATTGATGCATTTGTACCGAAGATTGAAATTTTCCATCATCTTCAAAGCTTTGCTGCTGAACATCTGATCCGTGAAGGACTCATGCCAGTTATCCACTTCATTCTTCAAGTCGCAACCTCTCCTCTATGGCTTGAATAGCGTCATCATTGTGCAGCAATAAAATTCGCGATCTCCCTGATCTTTTCTTGGTAGTACACTGCCCGCAAAATTGGGTACCGTATCTTCTAACCCTCGTCTGTCACAACGAATATAATGTGTCTTGTACAGGGGATGATCGCGATGAAAAGGATGTGCCGACACAGCGTCGGCGCGATCCCCAACCTTCTCCTCAGTAACCAGATCATCTTCGTCATGTATAATCCAGTCATCATCATCTGGAGTTGGCACTATCACGTCCATACGCTCCTCGTGCATCTCCTCTTCTGTTTCTAGACTGGCATCGAATTCTGCTTGTTGCTTTTTTCGTCCTCTTCTTCCGAGTCGTCATTTGAAAAAATTCATATAAGGAAACATCCTCAAAAACCTCAGGACGAAAGACATAGTCGTCTACGTTAGTGGCCCCAACAATGTGGCTCTCACTGGTGATGACTACAACCCTGTCGGTTTCATCCCCAGCTTCATGTTCAATGTCATCCATGTTCATGTTGGTTTCTCTTGCAACTCCAGGTTCACCATCCTCACCGTCCCAATCTTTCTTAACTTCTGTCACATAAGATCTCCACCAAAATACTCGGAAATTCATGTTCGTGTAATGGTCCGGATTACCCAACAAGTACAACGAAGCCATAGGACTTCCGATCTGCAATTTGGAAGTAAGTGAATTAACCATTTGCATGATCAAGCACCCTCGAGTTCTGACTCTCCTTCTTAGAAAGACCGATGGATACAGTCGCTTGGTCCAATACGCGCCTAATAGAATTGAAGATTTGGTATATCTTCAAGCTCGGTTTTGTGACATAATCTGAAATATAAGCTACGACGGCCTTGATAGCAGTTCCTGACAACAGGCTGGTCACATCGGTATTACACCTCAGGGTGTAAGTGACCACTGGTGTTACCGTGTTAATCATAGGCTCAAGGTGTTTCACATTTATAGATCCATCCGAGGAATCGACCTCGGTTTTTGCAAATACATCTCGAGGGAATCTAGAAGCACAAGTACCATCCTTTCGCAAGCAACCCCGAACTTCTGTTCTAGCCCTAGTACCTGGCTTCTGTGGTTTTGTCACATCGGTCCCGGCCACTGGCTTTCGACATGTATGAACATTTGAACGCAAGATGAGATCATCCACAACTGTTTTGAATTTCGACGACCACCACGAATTATATTCTTCACAGGGTCCACAATCTTCGTCTGTGCAATCCAGACACATAGATGGAGGTTTCTCAGGAAGGGTCTGGGTAGGGTCTGTATATCGTATAGGTGCAGCTGTCCTTTCCTCATCCAATATCACATCATGCAAACCTCTTCTTGAACTAGCTTGGTAAGGTACCCGTGCTTTAACTTCAGCCATCGTACCAGTTAAAAATTCACCGACATGGCAGGACTCCAAATAGGCCACCATTTTCTTCTGAAACTCCCCGTCCTCATCTAACATTTTTTCTCTTATCTCCTGGGGAGACAATGCTCCTTTGATCCAGATAAGCATGTGCATGTGAAGTGTCAGTCTTCCCTGTTGCTCAACAGTACCATAATAAGCATCGGTGTCTCCATATAACCCAGGTCCACTGCCATCGATGTTCAACACGTGCTTGATGAACATCCTCGACATATAATCGAAAAACCTCGCCGCTGCTACAGGGTTTTGAGAAATTAACCTCAGGCGTTCGTCTGAACTACGAGACTTCGGAGTAAAATCCAGTTTGTTGTCTGCATAATACAGACACAGCGGGTGATTGTTGTCCACAGGTGAAAAGGTTATGAACCAACTTGGTGCACCCTTGTACGAAATCAACGACCAGACCTCGTTCCGCATATACTGTTTCCCCGTCAATGATCCTTTTACCTCGCCCCCAACGTGGTCAAGATCATGCAGTAAATCGAAGCAGGCCTTTTCAGCTTCGGTGCTCGGCTTCACATTTTCCCCGTTTTCCATCCTGCTTGCCAAGTCACTCAATACGGCTGTATCAACTTTGACAAGACGTTCAGCTACGGCTTTGAAGTTCTTCCTCTTCACCAAAAGATGACTACCGGTCTTAGCACTCTTGATCTGGCTGTCATTGAATGCAATCATTGGGAAATACAAGTCGGTTTGAAAGCGTTTGTCATGATACATCAGCAGATGACGCTTATGTGCAACTTCAGAAAATCGGTTAAAGTGAGCGGGATGCCCAATGCCACCCAATCCATACGGGAACAGCCAAGGGAACATCTGCGGATATAATTGTTCATTACCAAACAGTGAGACCGGTTCCTCGGATTGACCCACTCCCAAGGTTTTACCGCGTCGTTTCAAGTGTTCAACTGCTTTGGCTTTTAAGGTCTTAATATCTAAGGGATCATATTGAGCCCCAGACAGGCCAGATACCGCAAAAGAACAATGCCCTTCGTTGGTTCCTTCCTCTTCGCCTTCATCATGGACAGCCATAGCTTCGGGCTCTTTATTGCTTTCTCCTTCTTCCGTCTTACGCCATTCTACACCACACTGGTATTCCAGCCTCCGGAAGACTGGCTAAGTTCTCTGTGGATATTTGCAGGGACTCATAATCTCGATGGTTCAATTTCAACCACTCAAGCGCATTCTTGACTCTGTCTCGACGAACGAGCATGGGGGTCCTGACATACAACTCATCCGTGGGACAGGCAGACCCAACAAAAATGAAGGCTAGGACTTCACTCAATTGGTCTCTGTTGGGTGGCAGAATATTTAATATCTTTGTCACGGGAGAGTTGAACATGATAGCATTTGCACTTAATTTCCCTCTGCCCGAAGCTACCCTGATTACACATCTATTGTGGCGGACACGAGAAATCAACAGCTTTTCAGCGAAAGACAAGTCTTGGAGCTGCCAGGGTACTCGGCCGATCCATATATGATTAGCCAAACTTTTAAGTGGTACTATTCCTCTCAACAATCTATCCTCGCAATCAGTGCAGACCTTGTCACAATCTTCATCAAGTATGGGTCCCTCTTGTTCCTGGATGGGACAATCCAGCGAATCTCGTTCCAACCTTGTTACACCCGGTTTCACTAATAAATTCCAGTCCAGATCAAGGTCATCTTTATTAGTTAATTCATAATTTGGTATCAAAAGCCCGCACACTGTGCACCCAGATTCTTCTATTGACTCTGGATCGAAAGATTCACACATCTCACGAACAGTGCGATCTTTAACAGAAATTGTAGGTGGCTCCGGAGGGAAAGTATATGTTTCTCCGTCTTTACTTTGCTTTTTCAAGGAGTATTTTGCCTTGAGGGCACGTCTCCTGGTTCCCAGTGCTTCACTCGTTTTCTTACGGGCCAATTTCTTTTTGGCAGGTTTCTCTCCGGCTCTCAATTTCTTCTGGCGATATTTTTCATCACTCTGTTTGGCCGCAGCCCTCTTCTTTTCAACATCGTAGCGCACGATGTGGAAGACCTGGATTATTTTTGGGCAGCCCTTACAAGTATGGCCGGTCAATAAATGTAGCAGTTGGGCACTGCTATTTTTTGAAGTATATGATATCTTGTGGAGCGCGCATGTCCGACGCAATTGAATCAAAGTTAAATCAGATGCTATTGTCGGGATCGGCACCGATGCACAAAGTTTTGTTTCATCCCCAAGCAAGTCTTGAGATATCTCCGACTCCAACACAATGGAATGAAGGGTTATCCCATCCTTGGTGTGGAGAGCATTCCGCGACTCTAATGCGAAGGGAGTAGCAAAGGCCATGTCCCATTTTTTAACACCCCCCCCACCGTGAGGCTTATAGATAGGGTTGTAATGCACAGTATACCCTGACGAGGGGCTCAGTACGAGTTCTGAACTGACTTGCATCAGCAACAATGCAAATAACCCAATGAATATCAGCTTTCTCAGTCCATATACATAAGATGAATAGGCTCCCGCCATTTGACCAGCCGTTCTGCGACGAAATCGGTTAATGTGCAATATACGCCAGTCGTGGCGTAGCATCATGAAACGCATAAATTTCTGTACCAGCCGAGCACATCTCCTTGACGGGAGGTAATCGTGGTCCATAATAAACACCAAGACGAACAGATTTTGGAAGTTCCAGTACAATTCACCCGATAGGGGAATGAAAAAATATTTGGACTTTTGGCTTTGCTTCGACTCAACTGACTGGTTTCCCAGACGATGTATATGATCTGGCCCGAAGGCATTGGCAGAAACGCGTCCTGCAGGAGAGCACCCCTGATATACGACCGAAACAGAATCAGTTGATCTGATGGTCATGGTAGTGGTAGGTTCAAGATGCCTGGTAAGGCATAGGAGGATGAGGGTGAGGCTTAGTGTTGCACAGATATGAAAGAGTTTCATGGTAGTGCGAGAGGAAGAGAGGGAGGAGAGGGATTTGAAATGGCTCCTAGGAAACTGTGCGATCGAAATGCACATCACTGGGATTTCCCGGCAGATTTGAGTTGTTCCTGGGTCCGATCGATCGCAACGTATCATCAGTTTAATTTAACCTTATCCTGGAGTCGGAAAGACCAGGGAATCTCCGATCCCAAACGAGCCACACCTGATCCAGTGATTTTTTCACAAACTGTTTTGAGAATTCCGACCGAAGGTAAGTCACCTCCGCCAAATCTGCACCGATTTTCTTGGATCCGACATACCCTGGGGTCTCGTTACTCTGACCACAAAGTGTTCGAGAGTGTCCGAGCTTTAAACAGTCTCCGCGCAATCTTTCCCAGTTCGGAAGAGTCCTACCGGGGTGAGTAAGTAGATCATAACTCCTCCAATTCTTGGCCAAATTACTTGAACTGAGTGAACTTCGGGCCCCCTAAGCTCTTACGGCCCCGAATACGAAGTTCCCTGGTAGCCACGGCTCCAAACAAGTTCGAGACAACATCGGTTGTCAAGGAGTCTTAGTAACCTAGTTTGAATTGAACGGAATTTGTGTTAGCATCCTTCTAATTGCCCAGCGTGCTATGGTAGCAAGTTCAGAACAAGGGACAAGAGGCAACAAAGGTTATGAGCTGGCATATAAACTACAGTAACTGCATCCCGCGTTTGTCGTGGTCAGAAGGAAGGCGGAGTCGTGGACATATGTCTGTCGATGCACCTCCTGTCAAGCATCCGTGATTGCTATTAGTCGGAATAACAAATGTAACGTGCCTCGCAGCAGAACCAACTCACTTGGGATGAAAGTAATCATTTTGCGAATCATCCCTTCTCCCAGCATCGATTTTATGGGTACAAATGCATGCCAGTTTTGCAGACCCATCAGAACAGCGAAACATCAAACAAAAAAAGAATCTCGCGGAGCCCCACTGTGGCACCCCCGATTAAATTCACGCAGAAGTATTCAAGGGAGCTACCGAAATGCCAATTAACGTCCTGAGATTTTGTGTCCGGTTCAAACAAATCTTATGGGTACTAACGCAAGCTCTTTTTGAAGATTGATCAGAACAGCCAAACATCGAACAAACAGAATCTCGGGGAGCCCCACTGTGGAACCCCTGCTTAAATCAACCCCGAAGTATTCAGGGGAGCTACTGAGATGCTAATGAACGTCACGAAATTGTGTGTCCAGTTCAAATAAAATTCCGTGGGTACTAACACTAGCTCTTTTTGAAGATGAATGAGAATAGCCAAATATCGAGCAAACAGGATCTCGGGGAGCCCCACTGTGGTACCCGTGCTTAAATCGACCCAGAAAAATTCACAGGAGCTACTGAGATGCTCATTAACGTTCTGAAATGGTGTGTCCCATTCAAATAAAATTTTGATGAATGAGAACAGCCTAATATCGAGCAAACAGAATCTCGGGGAGCCCCACTGTGGCACCCCTGCTTGAAACGACCCAGGAAAATTCAGAGGAACTACTGAGATGATCATTAACGTTTGGAAATGGTGTGTCCCATTCAAATAAAATTTTGTGAGTACTGACGGAAGCTCTTTTTGTAGATCAATCAAAACAGCCAAACATCGAGCAAATAGGATCTCGGGGAGCCCAACTCTGGTGGTACCCTGGGTTCAGAATATAGCAGGATATATCCTTCCTTTTTGTTGCTTCTGACTCCCATTTATAGCAATCAAGGTCAAACTCGCGGATAGGTAAGACACTGGAGACAATGTGAAATAGTGCTCAGGGTCAGGTTCGAACCCCTGACCAGGGTACAGTATTAATTACGTAACGCTAAGGACCATTAGAAAAATGGTGAGAAAACATCACAAATTACTGATCGTGCGAACAAAAAGGTGAAGGGAGTTTAGGCACAGCCACTATTTTCAATACGATTGGAAAAATCTCGTACGGGTTTTTTACTCCGCAAAATCAGCTATCAATATTTGGTAAAAGAACGATCTCTTATTTCATAAGCTCTCGTAAAATTTCTTGACCGACTGTGAAAAGACTGACTGGCCTCACCAATATAATATTTGCACCCTGACATACAGTGCCAAAACCCGGATCCGAACAAAAAAAGTCTACCCCGTGTGATACAACCACAAATGCGAATTACATCCTAAGGCTGCATCAGGGTACACTATAGACCAAGAAGCCTATGCACAAATATTTTCAAGATTTTTGGCTGGGTCGTTGTGTTGCATGGCGCCGTCTCTTATTTGCCCAGTTTGGCAGTTTGACCCAGATTCAAAAATCCCGATCAGAAACGGTGTTACACTCAGTCCCTCTGCACTCTGTGACCAACGCAGACACTTTCACACCTCCAGGTCCCTCCCACGGGCACCTCTCTGGAATTTTCCTGTGGGAAAGAACCCCAAACGGATCGATAGACTGAAGAATCCAATTCACCTAGAAAATGCAGCGCCAAAGAGGTGGCGCGCTTATTTCGGGCCCCCAGCCTGGCTTGGAATAGCCAGAAACATCGTAATAACATCCAGAATTTAGCCAGCATTCCAGAAAACAAGTCGCCATTCAAATCCGAGCATTTTTGCGTGAGCTATGCCTTGCAAACCATTCATTTGTTTCAATTCAATTGATGCGATTTGTTGATTGAATTGATGTGCATCGCCACCAAGCCATTGAGGTTCCAACGCGCATGGCGCCCTGAATCAACTTGTGTGGAGTGATGCTCGCCTTTTTTCGAGCTTCACATTTTTCCAACACTGTTGATGTGGGGAAATTTTTCTCGTAGTCGTCCAGTTTGTCCTTGAATTGGATATTCTGTGCTAATACATTCAATTCGTATGTCACGCGTCACAGCCTATTTCTGGAAACCCTTGCAATAATTTTTTCTCGATTTTAGCGGAATTTGGAGATCCTATACTTGAAAACACAATGTACACAGCCACAAAAAAGTCACCTGATATAGTCACGTTTTCCGTCCCACGGTCCTCTAACCCCGGGAACTCGGAATCCGCCGTGCGTTGGCGAGCTCGGAATCCACCGGGGTTTGGGGCGGAGCCCCAACAAGCGGTGGACCCTGCCGAAGGTGCGGACCGAGCGCAGCGAGCGTCCGCGCCGAAGGCACGGGTCCTAAAGCTTGTTTGTCGGAAAAGACAAAAAGTCACGTGCATTTATGAATTGAATGTATTAGTAATAATTACTACTATTAGTACACACATCTCAGCCATTATTTTGAGCGGGATTCATATTTGACTGGAGATGTATTGGGTGGCTGATATCTCAGCTTGTCTTCTATACTTTGGAGATTTGGAGTATTTAAACCACCAGGTTACGGCCAGCATCGCCCAGGCATCGGCGGGTATGGTTGAGTCGCGTAAAAGCATACTGCCTGACATCAGAATCCGAGATGCAAGTTAAGAGTCAATAAACACGGTGCATGATGAATGGACAATATCTGCTGACCCAGTGTAAAGGCCGACGAGAAATCCTCGGACGAAGGAGACAGGGAGGCGGACACCCCAACCGCGCGGAAATTTTGGGGGTAATGCGTAGCCACCACAGTCTGGGGGGATGATATATCAGCTGCCTACAAACTCCCAGGAGCACTGATATATAAACTCCCACTGTTGTGGGCTCGCCGCAATATATCAATTACAGGCCAAACCAGAAGGGGCCGGCGACGCGCAAGCCTATGATCTGGAGCGCCGTCGTCGTGCTGCACGTTGATCAAGCGCTTGCCCGTGTTTGCTGATTTGATGAGATCAACAACCGGATCTGGAACGCGACGTCGAGCATGTGCTCGACGTCGCCGGCCACGATGAGCTCGCAAATGATATATAAAATGTCGATAAAATCGGTGAAAAATACAGATAAATTAGAGTATACAAATGCGACGCATCTGCATATTTGGTACGGTTCTGCGCTGCCTTCGCGTCCACTGCACGCCAGCTTTAGTCGAGGATTACAGGCCTAGCTGAAATCCGCTTCTCCTGCTCCTGCGCCGGGATCTGCTCCGCGCGCACATCGCGCGCCGCCCTCAGGAAAGCAGGTAACCTTGCGCTTTCCGTCGCCCTCGCCCCAGCGCATATCTGTATTGCGCTAGCCGCGCACCTCCCCTCGTACGCCTCCGAGCAGCGCAGCCTCGGCAGCTTTCCCGCGCCCGTTGACGCCCCCCCATCGACCAGCCGTCATACTTCACGCAAGATCTCCCGTGCTGCGAAAACCCTGTGTATCCGCCCGGCACCACAGCGCACACGCTGCGCACTCTGCTGATGCCGCGGCCAAGCCCCACGGCGCTGATCGTCACCCCACAGCGAGCACGCTCTCAGACGCTGCTGCCACCCCACCAAAGTGGAGAGAAGTTGTGCCTCCTCATGCCCCCGGAGCTGGCCACCAGTAGGCAGCGCTACAATGCGTGGAAGACCGTAGGCGTGCGGCGCAGGGTGCATTTGGCTCCCATTGAGATCGAGTGAAGCATGCGACGTGACGGGGGAGGTGGTGGTGTGGCCGGTACACACGGGAAGGGCTGGGGCACGCACCGAGCCGCTGCCTGTTCTGCAGCGGGGATGCGCGAATGCAGCGCACCGCACACGCTGTGTCCAGTCCGAGGCTGCACAGCGGCAACATCCTAACGCGCGCTGCTGGCGACCGAGATGGATGGATATGGAACCGTCAAAAGGGAGATGAATGCGTCGAAGACGACATCCTGGGCAAGCATGACAATGCGTTACTGTATAGAATGTGGCCACGTACCTGCCCCCGCTCATCTCCTCCTTATTATGACACCGGTGTCATCGAGCTTGAGTCCGTGGCAACTCTACTGTGAGGCCAACGCAATCGCGAAATGCATGGAAGCTAGACCTGGAAAAAGCCGGTTGTTGCGACCTTCCTGACGCATCAAACCCACTAAAACCACGCGCAGCACCACCATAGGGCCTATGGTAAGACCCAGCGCACGGTTCTACGCCTGGTTTTCGGAGGGTTGGCACGTCAGAAACGTGCACGACGGCGTAGTGCTTGCGCGAGTACTAGGGCAAGATGAGGGGGCGGACTGGATAACGGCGCATACCCTGGCTCTATTGGAGTGATAGTGTTAAAATGGGATGATTTAGGCGGGTGTTGCTGGCTTGTGCGAGGTAGGAAAGGGTACATCGTCGCAGGAAGGAGGAGCTGGCAGTGTGACAGTCACGAGAAGTCATCCATTTTGGGACAATTCGCCGAAAATCGTCTCCTGTCTTGCTTCGAAGAAAGGACTCGCATTGAAATTCGGAATGAAGAAAAGGCTTCTAAAACAACCCCGAATTGCGTCTGAGGTGGAAATGAACTTAAACAAGGGGGGTAAAAATCAGGAAAAGTTGAACAGGCTACGAGCACGGCCACTCGCCTGTTCTCTGGAAGGTCTGGTACTGAGGAAGGGATTATATAAGTGTACCAATCAAAACTGGGCACCTTTCTTAGCGTTCACACCGAATATCCCTGTTACATTTTGATCTCTTGCACCTACATACCCATTTCCTAGAGCTCCATGCCATTGGCTGGTACCTCATAAAAGGCACGAAACAAATCGCGGGAATATTATTTCTGAGAGCAGTTGATAAGGCAAAAATGATGACCATCTGGGTGGGAATTCATGTAGAAAAGTGTCATCAAGTTGTCCTGTCCCCACTTTTGGTATAAGGAAGACACAACACTTGAGTCAAATCCTAGAAAACAATGAGGGAGACTGGCGTTCTGTGGGTAAACTGTTAAATGTATGCTAATGGTCCAGGAAATGTAGGAGGCACTCTCTTTAAAAAAATTGAGGTTGACCTGTGCAATGCAGGGGTGTGAATTTTGCTGCAAACAAATTTGAACCGGTCCAAGCCAGACAGAAACCCGAGAAGCAGTCACGGAAAAATTGTACAAGAACTTACAACACAGACATCGCACAATTAAAATTTTAGGAGTGTGTCCAGGGCTCAGAGTCCAGTAACATTCCACAGAAACAACAGGTTCAAGATAGAAGTGAGCTGATCGAAAGATGGCCACCTTGAAACCTGCTGAAGTGCATGTTGGGAAAGTTTTCCAGGGATTACCTACTAAGAGAAACAGACTGCACATTCTGAAATGGACACCTAAAAAAAATCTCTCACAGAAAATATAAGTGTACCACAGTCATTGTGGGCACGGTGAAAGTGCCGCTGTGTGCCGCAGACTGCCGCAGCACAAATTTAGATTGCCGCAGTCAGCGGCAATACTGCCGCAGCAGTCACACTGCCGCGGTGTCACGCAATTATTGCCGCATGCACTGCGGCAATCTTGCTGTTGTGCCCGCAGCAATATTCTCTCGGATGAAATAACATTGTAGGTTTCCCCCGAGACTTGCGTAGCTCAAGATATCAATATTCTCTCGATCGTGGCAACACCAACACCGCTGATCGCCGCGGAAGTCGCCGCGAGGATGTTGAATATTCAACCAGTAGTATGTGAACGCCGTGAACGATGAGCCACTTTGGAGATCTGGGTCTTTGAGAACAAAGTGCCACGCGCCGCTCGGCCCGCTATCGAAGATTACTTGTTCAATCCTTCCGGATAAGGCACAACGGTGTTTTCATTCCCAATTGTGCTGGCAATTTTGCAGGTGGAATCGGTCCAGAGAAAAGGAGCCAGAACTTGAAGGTCTGCTGTCCCTCATACTGACAGATCCGCATCAGCTGTGAAGAGTTCCTTGAATCACCATGGTTGCACCATAAGGCGTCACACACCAAGTTACTCGAAATGTGCTATGTGTCCCAGCTGTGGTTTCACTGTTCCGTGCCATATATATCCAGCTGAGCCCAATTCTTCTGAGGTCAAAGAAATATACTATTCACAGGCAATTTTTAGCAAGGGGTGACCGGAGAGCTCGGGTCTATTGAGTTTTTCTTCATCAGGCTAATTAGACGCTCATAGGCTTATTATATTTTTCCAGAATGCTTTCGGGACATAAGAATCATCGTATAAAGAGAGTAGCCTGATGCGATCCCGAAGCGCTAATCAGAGTTGTGGAAGCAAACAATGTGTTCATCAAATTTAATGAACAAGTCAGCCGTGCGATAAATCTGCATTTCACCGGCCTCTTTCCTCTATTTGCAAGGATTTCTGGCTCAGATACACTCCAATTCTTTGATTCAAAGTTCTCTGGAGCCAAATTAACTCAGTCGCGATGAGTGTATGGCCGACGTACCGCTCGCGACTGTTTTCCAATGGAGCACTATTTTTTGCTCAATTCAGTTGAAAACCAGAATTAACGAGTTTGACACCTAGTACGTGGCACTCTGTACCAAAGTGGGAGGAAACAACTTTCTCAAAGGTGATATCTAGCATGCTGAATTATCCCAGAAACAAATTGCCGCAGAGTGCCGCAGGGTGGCTGTGCAATTGCCGCAGACAATAATGCCGCTGCACCTAAGAAGCCCCGTAGACACTCGAGAATTTTGTGGGATGTGCGTATCATGAAACAAAACTCCAACGTAGCTCTCAGCAGACTTCTTAGTGCTTCGACGTGGATGGCAATAGATTGAAAAAAAAAAAAATCAAGTTGAACAATGCCATTGCGGCGTCAAACTAAGGAATTGATCGCACACACCAGTTGAAGGCCGCAATGCCGTTAGCCATGCGCTGCTTTGGCCCAGTATGTTTGGAAAGGTGTAGCACGAAAGTGGTGCAGCCCCAGTGTCCCTCCCGCACTTGTGTGAACTAAATTTAATGATCAAGTCCCCCGTGCAATCACATTTAAATAGCCTCTTTGCTCTATTTTCAAGGATTTTTGGTTCAGATACACTTTGGTACAATGATACGAGTTTTCTGAAGCCAAATTGATGCAGTCACGATGAGCATGTGGCCGGTGTATCGCTTGCAAGTGTTTTCCACCTGAAGACTATTTATTGATTAATTCAGTTGAAAGCCAGAATTCACGAGTTTGACACATAGTATGTGACTCTTTGCATCTACCGAAATAGGAGGAAACAGTTTTCTCAAAGACGATATCTGGCGTGCTTAACTATCCCAAAAAAAAAATTGCCGCAGAGTGCCGCAGGGTGGCTGTGTTGCCGCGGGTGTGAGTGCCGCATGTGATGTAGAAGCATTGTGCATCTCCAGAACTTGCCCATGAGGTTTTAAAGGACATTAGTCATACATGGGTAACATAAAGAAGGAACAGGAGGCTTCAATGTGGTAGAATTCGAAGGAGAGTCGAAGCTATAAGTTTGGAACAACGGTTGGACAAATGCACGGAGCGATGGTTTGAGGGCTCGATAAGCATCCTTTCATCATTGTGTGTTGGTTCAAAAAATAAATGAACCCAAGAGCATGGATGGTGTCTGCATCGGAGTGATCGAGATTCAAGTTCAACGGTGAGCAGCCACATTGCCATTAAACGACGTGTGCGGTGACCGCGGCGAGGAATAGATTCTTGGCAGCAGGAACAATGTTGTTTATGGACCGTTAGGTACATTTTTCTGATTGTATAAAAGTGGGACTCCGTATGCTGTGCACGCCGCATGAAGAAGACTTGCAACATCGAACAGACAGTCGCGGCGGCGCCGTTGAACATTGCCGCGAACATGTCACATTGCCGCTGTGTCACAACATAAACTGCCGCTGAGGACCGCAGAAGTGCCGCTGACTGACGCATGACTGCCGCTGCATAAAGCATGACTGCCGCAGCAAAATGCAAAAAATGCCGCTGTAATTGCCGCAGACTGCCGCTGCACAATATTTGCAGATGTTTGTCTGCCGCAAGACTGCCGCAGACTGCCGCTGTAGCAATATTTAAGTGTTCTCCAGCGCCCTCAAACCTATGAGTACCTCCACATGTCTCAATGTTAAACAATTTATTAACCATAGGACTACATCCCCACACAGTTTCGGGGCTTAACTCTCGCAGTTGGCACCGGTTGAACATGTGCCGCAAAGTTGACTGCCGCAGACTGCCGCAGAGATTGCCGCTGCATGCGGCAACGGCAATGCAGCGGCAAAATCTCTTTGCCCAGTCATTGTTATTAGGGGAAGTCAAAGCAGTCAGGCAGGGCCGATTCCGAAGTTGGTTCTGAACCTGATTTTCCTCAGAATCAGCAGACAGAATCGAGCCAGAATGAACCCAACTCTGAACCTGGGAAGCCCTGACGGCCCGATTTTTGGCTTCCCGGGTTGATTCTCCCACATGGTTTGGCCGTCAGACTCAGTGTGTTTGCAAGAATCACTTATTCTTGAGTTCCTCCTCCAGAGCAGGAACACCAATGATTCTGACCAATTCTGGGAATTTGTGATTCTTGACTGAAGAAAGGCTTAAAGGCTGTATTCGTTTCTCAAAACGGCTGTAGCTGCGTCACAGTACTTCTTTCTACCGAGGCAGGTATATAGCGCTGGACATACTTCGCTCCAATCCCTTTGGCAATCAAATTGCTCTTATGTGCTAATTGTTTCCCGGAATTCGTTGCGACCGCTGCTTAGCTTGAGTCCCAGTTTAGACGCCTGATTCGAGGGCCGCCGCATCCGTGGGACTGGTACAATCAGGGTCTGGTTAGCTCGAGTCGATCATGATAAGTATTGATGGCCATGCGCACTTTAGGTACTTTTTCTCCGACTTCCTCCATGCCAATCTTGTTCGGGTCTGCCCTGAGACAACGCCTTGTCCAATATTCCCAGCGTCATTTGTCCGATCTTCCGCATCACCAGGTTGGATACTGGAACAGATCTAGTTCGTCGCAGGATTCTAGATCCTCCACCTGCGAGGAACATATAACGGGAAGAATGCGACCCTGAGGCTTTTCTCTGTTGCCCACGTAGAAGACGGGTTGCTTGAGAAGATGTCTGAGACCCCTGTTCTGATGTCTTCTGAATTTGTCTTGAATGCGATAGCCGTCAATTTCCAACAGCACCATCAAGTCGAGGATTATGTCAGCCATAGCATCTGCTGCAGAGCCGCTGATAGAGTCCCCCATCTTCTCTCGCAACTGCCCAGAAGTTGGGACAACCTCTCCGTCGAGCGCCTCCAAGAGAAGTTGAGAAAACACGTGCGAGGTGTCGATATAGGAGGAATTGCGAAAGACAATCAACATCACGAGGGACTTGGTTTGCTCAGCGAGACGTCCAGTTTCAAGCCCGTCAAGGATCGCTTTCAGAACACCGGGATGCGGAGGGATACGTGAAGCTATGAGGTACGATCCGTGGAAAAGCAGGGCGATCCTGGATATTCATTACGATGATACATAGAGACGAATGAAACTGGATGCTTACTGTCTGTGGTGAGCGGGCACAACATCGTATATTTCTCCGAGCTCGACATCAGAGTAGTCTCCAATTGTAGCCAAAGTCCTCCCCAGAACGAAAAGACACATAGATGTCAGTGCAGGTACGCGCGTTCGATGCTGCTTGCTGCGATGACCGCCAGATTGGTGGACATCGTGTCCCGCCAAATGTGAGATGGCCCGGATGTGATGGAAAAACGTTTGTATGCCTCGTATCTCAACTCGCTTATCATCCTTGGCTTTTTCCGAGTCCAGCATGTGGCGGTGGCGCGAGCGTTTGGAATAGGTGATCAAGCGTCCGGGATGTGTTCTCCGTGCCAGAGAAATACCATCAAGACCATGGTGAAGGTAACGAAGAGCGCAGATAATTTTGCAGAGGTCGACCGCCATTTTCACTGTTCCAGGTGTCAGTTCGAACTTCCAGCGTGACTTGGTGTGACAGTGACTTCGGTCCGAACCTGGACCGAAAAGTTTATTAATCTGTATGCTTGCGCAAGCTCAGAACCAACGTGCCAACGAGCTCCAGGAGAATGGGAACCTACTTCCTCGCGTGCAGCAAGCACCCCACACCGTCAATTTGATGTGTTGGCACATGCCGGCTTGACTGTCTCTCGTACACCAAGGCTATCTCCGATTTGAAGACACTTTCCGCCGAAGGTCTTGCGCGTCTACGTCGCGTGGTACAAGAGAAGGCCACCCGCGGAGATATTTGGCGGGTGGAGCCACCCATTGCGCTCTGCAAATAATCCATCAAATGGCTCCAGTGGCTCCTGCGCAAAGTTGCTATTGTATCGTAACCGATTGGTCAATCATTTTGTCCACATAGTGTAGCTGTGTGAAATGGCTGGCCGTATGGCGGGACACTGGGTTGGAACCTCGTTGGACCTAAGGAGGAGTCCCCCCAGGTAAAAATCCCCGTTGTCCACCAATACACACAGAAACACCACATGTCGTCCTTTTGCACGGCAAGTGCAATTTTACGTGCAGGGCACAGAGGTGCACCATATCACCGGTTCGACTTTGTCACAGTGTACTTTAGTCCTCATGTAGATTTGGTTAGTCTGAATCAGCTGGCAGGCGAGCGAGCATAGCTGTTCTGGCCCAAAAACCCAAGATTTGAAGAAAAAATGGGAGGCGCCCTCTAGACCCAAACCGTAAGTTCATTTGGGCTCCTTAATAACGTCTCCATGGCAGTGTGGCAGGTGAAATCCGGGTAATGCCCTCCGTACATTTATATATAGTGGCCGAAGCTAGGAGAGAACTTGGAGAACTGTACAGCGCTGCCGGTCAGCTCAAAGAAGAGGTCGATGTCAGGTATTCAAACGGCCAATTCATCCCTCTTCCATGGGGAATCATCGGCAACCCAAGGCTTCGAATCTCCCGAAGACTTCGCCAGGGTCTTTGTGAGTTTCCTCAGCAAAGCCTCTGAGGAAGACGGTGTCAAAGCACTGGAGAAGCTAGATGAATAAAGTGTGTGATATTATTACTCAACGGGTTTGGAAAAACTTCAATATTTGCAATGCTTCCATGAGCTCGGGAGCCGTTCGATTGCGTCGGCGCGTATCCGTCTCGGCGCTAGATGAGAAAGCACGCTCGCATGCAACTGCCGATGCTAGTACTGGCAGAAGATCGAGAGCCAATGCAAAGATTCGTCGATATCGTAGCTGATTTTCCTGAAGCAGAATTTGAATCGGGTCGCAAATTAAATGATTGTGCAGGACTTGCCTCCCAGTAGGACAACAAATCGAGACCGAACCCTGGATCAGTCAAATAGCTGTTGACCTCGTCCTCTATACTATCACCACCACCGCCATGCGGAGCCGGATCATCGAGACCAAGAATCTCATCAGCCCAGTTATCGTACGTCGGACGAACTGGCGAATCGATTGGGTTATCGTCGTACTCTTTGAGCTAGGAGTTTGTCAGGATTCGTGTTCTGCCTGAAAATAATTTAAATCATATACCGCGTTTATAAAAAGCTGTTTCGCCCATTCGACTTTCTCTGGCCTGTGTGTAATGAACCATCGAAGTTTGATTCGTGGGTTGATGACTAGAAGGAACCATGATGGAATTGGTACGACGGAAAAGATTGAACTTACTCATCGCCAGAGTATAGGCCGGAACACGGTCTAGGCGTTCTTGATAGGAGCCGAATTTGTCAAGGCCTTTTTGAATAATATTGGCGATCTCGGGATTGTCCAGTTGCATTTGCTCCTATTTCTTGATCATTGCTTCGAAGGCCGGTAGTGCATAGCAGAGGGTTGGGGTTTTCTCCGCAGATAGTTTCTGCTGAAAGGCATGTGGCACCTGTTCATCGATGGTAAGTAGTGTGATAAATAAGTCCGGGAACTGACGTCTAAGATTTTCTTGAAAACTTCCAGTGCTTTCCACTCTTCATCACCCAGCTTGAATTTGTGGAGTTCTTCGAAATGGTTGCTGGAAAGAAAATCATCGATGGCCTAGGCAAACGTTAGAACCACGTTCGTCATTGGATACTGAGATACTGCACTTACGGGGCGAAGCAAGAGGCCACGATCAATCATCAACAACGTTGACGACCACCGAGCGATCACGTCTCGGAGTAGTTCGAGGTCCTTGAGTTTGAGAGTTTTCAGGACATCAGAGAAAAATTTACGGCGCAGCGAAGATGATCGAATCTGTTTGAGGGCGGGTGAAAACAAAGTATAATCAACAAAATGATGAAACCAACTACCTGGCGAACAATCGCGCGAAGCGTGGCAATTGGGTCACGGTCTATCGCATCCATAAAAGTTGCGGCGGGGTTTCCCTGCGGTTCAAAATTGGTTGCGTCGTTATCGTCAAAGTCCATGTCGGTGATGGCCTTCAAAACCGCAACGCATGCCAAGTGCACAATATGGGGGAAGCATCTGAACACACGTGTAAGTCAATTAAGAGAAACCAAATGCAGAAAACTCACCTAATGCGCCGTTCAATTTTGGAGAAAGGAATCCTTCGGCGCCGCAAATGAATTTCAACCAAGAGCATGAATGTGTCGTTGTTGAAGGCCTTATCAAGACTGACATGACCCAACTGATGCACGAAATAAATGAAAGGACAGTTTATAAATCCTGGGAATCCACACACCTTATTTGCGCCATTAATGCGGTCGAGGACATGCAAAAATGCATGCGCAAGATATTCCCCGTCGCGATGCCCCGGGACCTGGATGAAACCTATCAAGGCGGAGCGAAGCTTGAGCGCATACCGTGGTCCCGAGGGCGTTTCGATGATCTTAGCTTCGATCCAATGGCCGGTAATCGCCATAAACGGCCTAAGCCTTTGATCAGTCCGTATGTCCATCGTTGACGACATCTTCCCCAGAGCAGCCTATTGGAGTTTGAGTGGTATATGGTAACCTTGAATGGTTTACGCTCCGCGATTTCCGCCTCAATAATATCCAAATGCTCCTCCAAGAGCTGCATGATTCGATTTCGGATGGTGGAGCGACGAGGGATGCCAGAGTCTTTATGATCATCTCGGAGCATCAAGAATATTGCTCGAAGATGTTCATTCTCGATAACGTTAATAGACTAAACCTCGACTCAGCAAAGTATAGTCTGCTGAAACTAGAAGACGCACCTGATCATCGCCAACGATGAACTCGACTAGCGCATCAACAAAAGCTTCGTGCGAGAAGGGTCGCCGGCCTTTGCTTTGGTTGGAGGTCCCAGAAGCGCACGCTTTTTGACCGCGGCGTTGTCGATATTCGTTGACAGTAGGTAGCGCGTCTTGAGCAGTGATCGGAATGTTCAGTTTATCGCACCCAAAAATCCACTCGTCGGCGTGGTGTTCAAAAAGATGTCTGCGCAGTACACCAGTGCTCGTCTTCAAACTGAACTGGGTAGCTGGAATATCGGGACGAGTGGCGTGAAGATGCCTTTGAGGAATGCGTTGAGTTCGAAGAATTTAAATAGAGAAACCACTCACTGGCAGAACACTGTAGAATATCCAAACATCGGACGCACTGGATTTGCGAGTCCCTGCTGGAGCAGCGCGCTGTTTCCCGGCCTCTGCTGGAGCGGCGCGCCGATTATTGGCCGGAGTGGGGTGCTGGTTCCGAGTCGGAGTGGCACGCTAGGCGCCGTGTTGAGTCCCAGCCGGAGCAGGACGATGGTTCCGTGTCGGAGTGGCAGCTGGAGCCGGTTGTCGGGTCCGAGTTGGAGCGGCTCGTCGAGACCCATTAGGGCGAGCACGGGCTGGGGGCAGGCCGCGAGGCCTTGGGCTGCGAGAGGGGGTCGAAGGTGCAAGAGAATCCGACCTGAGAGGTGAAGGGGAAGGCGGAAAATCGAAGAACTCTCCTTCATCTTCAAAATGGACATGTCGCCGGGGAGGCTGAGAAACATCGTCATCCGAATCAGGGTCAAAAACATCTCGGGGGCGTTCTATACGAGAGAGTTACTGGAGTAAGTACACGAGCACTGTTTAGTTGATCAAGAGCCATACCCTGCGTGGAATTGGTATCTTCCAAGACGGTTCCGGAGCTTGATGCGACGGGGGCGTGAGAACGGCCACCTACACCTGCTGTTGTTCGTCGAGGAGTAGTACGCCGCACCGGCCTGAGACCGGGTGAATGCTCGTCTGAGAAAAAATGTGGTCAGAGAATATCATCCCTTCTCAAAAATCTGTCGTACCTGGTTCGCTGTCTTGCGGCCTGCTTGGGGTTGCATCACGTAGGGGAGTCGGTGCTTCTTGGTATCTTTGACGGCGAGTACGCATCGGACTTGGTTCCGCCCCCGTGTTGTTGTCGCTGACAGGCTGCCTGGTTCATGTACGACGTCGAGGAGCCGGAGGAGTACGTGGAGGAGGGGCATTATCGGGCTCTATTGAATCCACAGATTTTAAAGATTGCGGAAACATACACACAAGAAACACTTGCCTAGCTGGAACACAGTCTCCAGCGCACCACCAGGAAGACTGAGTGAAGTAGCTTGCACACGGCGGCGCGGCGGCATTGTTGCGCGTGGAGGCACTCAAATTGTTTGCCTCCAGGCGCAAAATGGTTGGGAACTTCGAGCGACGAGTAGAGATCAAGAGTCAGACAGCAAAGAGGGTGAGTGAAGAGGAAAACAAAGAGGCAGGGGGTCGCCAGTCGCCACGCTCTCACTATCGGTAGCCCTGAAAAGTTTAAACTGGATGGTTGCTGAATATGAGTCATATTGATATTTCCATTCCAAGGCAGTGGAAAATCAGCGTCGAACAAAGAAATGGTGGACCCACGAGGCGCAGAACATCTGGTGGTCTTGGAAACATGTTACGAGTGCTTATGTAATAAGTGATCGTTCCTTTCAGAAATCGTGAGTGACGTTTTTGCGACCTATGAAAAAGTAAGTCGCTCGCGAACGTTATGATACTTTTAGTGGCTGTGTTGAAGGCTTTTTCGCTAGTTTCATTAGATTGTTTTGTGAGTAAATAGTGGCTGTACGCTCATTGGAATTACGCTCGCGTTGGTTCGATCCCCGCGATTAGTATTTATTTTGTCGCTGTATACACTATGTATAGCATTTACCCGGACATGGATTTTAGCACAACAAATACAATGAGGTTTGCAGAGGTCAGGCAGATATTTTCACATATGTTTACATGGCTGCCTGAGCGCAAAAACTGATTTTTGACCCCGGCCCTCGACTGCTTTGATCTGTTATCAAGGAGACACGCGAGCGATTGATCAAATTTCTTCCTGGCAAGGAATGGCTTGTGAAGATGCACACAGTGTGTGCCGGGGAAACATCTAATATGGTGATCTAAGAAATGTGAAGATACTATCATTATGGTGTGTACAGAAAGACATACAACACAATTCTCACTCATTCTTTTTTCAATCCTCGCTTTGTTGGAAATATTTTGTGAGCGAGATGCAGCCATCTCTTGGTATGCCAGTGGACCTGACCCATTCCGACTGAATATTGATACTGCAGCCTCTCACGCACAGTTGATCGCTCTTCTGAGCGCATCAGCCTGTGCTCAGCATCCAAGGCTCTGGACCAAGTACTAGAAAAAAAAAGGACATAAGTACGAGTTTTGCCGGGCTATGCCACGGCCCCACCCCAAGTTAATTTGAGTCTCAAACACCCACAGACTCCAAGCCCGACCCGACCCGACCCGACCCGACCCGGACAACACTACTTCCCTAGTACAGCAGAATGGCCTTCTATTTCGCGCCGGGGATGCATCTGGCTTGGATTGACCCAGGAAAGCCTAATTCAGTCAAGTGCTGCCATTTCCCGCCAAATGCCAACCCAAAAATAGCAAAATGGTTGTTAATGGTGGACACAAATGCCATCAAATCGATTGCCACATGCTCAATTTCGCATCGAATATTGCGCCGGGGCTTGGATTGACCCAGGAAAGCCTAATTCAGTCAAGTGCTGCCAAATGCCAACCCAAAAATAGCAAAATGGTTGTTAATGGTGGACACAAATGCCATCAAATCGATTGCCACACGCTCAATTTCGCATCGAATATTGCGCCGGGGATTGGATTGACCCAGGAAAGCCTAATTCAGTCAAGTGCTGCCATTTCCCGCCAAATGCCAGCCCAAAAATAGCAAAATGGTTGTTAATGGTGGACATGAATGCCATCAAATCGATTGCCACACGCTCAATTTCGCATCGAATATTGCGCCGGGGCTTGGATTGACCCAGGAAAGCCTAATTCAGTCAAGTGCTGCCATTTCCCGCCAAATGCCAACCCAAAAATAGCAAAATGGTTGTTAATGGGGGGTTATATACTCTATTGCCGACGACTGACACTGCGTTCCGGGCCTTCCTAGATTCAGCCTGAGTCTAGGTCTCCTAGCAATAGATACACAGGTGACTATGGCTAGGCAACTAAACAGTCTTTTTTGGCTCTGCTTGGCTCTTTATAGGTCTGATTCGATCAGCGTGTGTCAGTCTAGATCAGTGTGGGTCAGCGTGGCCCTTCCTAGTCACCTACGAAGAGCTAAACATATATCAGTTGGCTTGAATGAAATATTATTTGTGGATTTAAGTTACATTTCGGACAAGGTCAGTGGGGGTCAGTGGGGGTCCCTGTAGGTCTGGCTAGAGGTCGTAATCGGCTAAACTGACATAAACTGATCTCTGTTTAGCTGAACTGATAGCGGCTAGACATGAAGCGCGCTCAGCTCGCCATAAGATCTGTCTAGTCGCCCAGACAGGGTCTGTCTGGATACCTAACACACCCCAGCAGAGGCGCAACCAGCTAGGCAGATCTGAGTCTAGGGGTACCCGGAACGCAGTGTGAATGTCCTCCTAATCTCCACACTTGATCATTGATGCTCCCGACTCTAACACGCATGGAAAGCCTTCAGAATTATTGTAAACACACTACCGCTGTCTGCATGCCTGACTATTAGATTGATTGGAATCCAAGTTGACTTTGTTTGGTTGTCGAGACACAACGCGTACGGTCACCTGGTGTTCGGCATGGGTGAGATTTCTCAATTTCACAGGGACGGTTCATCAATTAAGGGCTCATTTTAGTTAGCTCCGCTTTTTTGAGTATGGTATCACAGATGATTTGGTCGAAATTGAAATCCAAATGAGAAGTTTCAAAATCAATTTTGAGCCACTTTATTTCTTATCCCATACTTAAAAAAGCGGAGCTAACTGAAATGCCCTTTTAATTGAGGAGGCCCTCGGCCACACAGATTAGCTAAGGAGTTCCTGCGGTCAGCTGGGGCTCCTCAATTAAAAGGGCATTTTAGTTAGCTCCGCTTTTTTAAGTATGAGATAAGAAATAAAGTAATCAGAGTTTTGAAGAACACCTATCACAAGATTTTTGAGCCTCTACACGTCTGCTTTAGACTCAAGTGAACCTTATGTTTGTTTTATCCTAGCGTGAAACCACCGTGACATTTAAATCTTATTTATTTATCACGAACAATCATTTATAGGCATTCTGAATCAATTATATACTCATGCGACACGTATTAATACCTATATAGACACGTTATTAGATCCGCTGCCCTGAACAATGTCCAACAAATGTTTACGCGTTTCCTCACGTGATATCTCGATCAAATATCGATGCGCGTTGACTTCCCGAATTGGTCTCGGAGGCAATGAGTTGGCCACAAAACTCCAGTAGAACCATTTGTTTCCAATGAATCACAACGGGTTCTACTGGCCCACCCGAAAGAGTCGGGCCGGCAGTGTGAACCACTGAAAACCAATGGTCCGCGATGGATTTTGCTGGTCCACGGGAAGAAATTCCACCAGCATGAGCCAATGAGGACCAGTGTAAACTGGCAGAATTTGAATAAAATTACTAGCCCACCTCACACTCTAACCGTTGAAAACCGGTGGCTCATACTGGGATTTGGTGGCTATTTATTCCGCTACGACCCAACGACTCGGACTCACAGCGAGGTCCAGCAAAAATCAATGGGGGACAGTAGATATCACCTGGTTACCTTAGCCAACAAGGTCCAGTGGCCGCCAGCGGTGGCGACGGAGTGGTACGTTGTGCGCCACCAATATCCATTAAAACTTGGTGGCCGGCCAGCGGCCGGCAGTGGTTGCTTCAGCCAGTGCCGAACAATGCCGATCACCCGTGTTGACAGCTCCGCGTGTATTACTGACGAATAAGGTAAGATCAATATCGAAGTTGGCCGCAGCGGATGGGTTAGATCGGAGACTGCGGAGTTTGAAAAGGCTTCGGACAGACAGAACGCGATAATTTTATAAAGAGGGTGAATCATACCTGATTTGTCGATCTCCACCGGCAACCTTCTGGTGCTCGCCGCCACTTTTTCCTGATGCACCTGGCCATACGAAAATAGGTAATCTTGCTCCACCGTCCAGATGTTCAATTGACTTGCCCAATCCTCGAACAATACTTACAGTGGCATAGAGGAAATCTATCCACGGGCGAACTAATATGAGGCCAAGATAATTTAGAGTTATATATTCGAGATTACATCGCAAGCTACAGGTGCTGAATGACTACACAAAGAGTAAATACCAGTAACCATATTAGAATTGTTTAAACAATGAGCGTCTCAACGTAAAACCGTGTTTGAGTATTGTTCTGATGAACAATAGGACTGACTGCCCGACACGGGAGGCTGTCAGAACGGTTTGAGCCAACTAGGTTTGAACACTCGTTTACAGCTGTTTGCATAATTGATGACAGTCGGCCCAAAAAAGAAACAAAAACAAATAATTGATCCGGCTGTTTGCTGAGGTCAGATCTCACGCATCCCTGCGCCCATTTCCATGATTGAGGGCGCGTTCGAAAGCGGTTAACGAGGGCTTTCAGATCATACAATACTCTCGTGCTAAATGGCAAAAAAAATTCTCCTCAAATTCGGGCTGTGTTATTTGAACTGAAAATTAGATTGCGCACCGTTCGGTCAATACCGATTGGATTTTGATGAAAGGAGGCTCATTCGAAAGGTAATTTCAATGCAAAGGGTGGGTATATATAGGATTTTGCTTTTACCATCAGACACTCATTTTCCCATGAATTTCACTAAGCAGTCAGTAATTCCATTCTGGCCCTCACACATCATGTGTGCCACACATTTTTATTCCATGGATATGATTGCCTTGTAAGCCGCTTTCAGGATCACTGAGATTGAAGTAAATCGAAGCAAAACCGACGAAGCACGGGCTATTCAGAGTTCAGATGCAAATCACACAGCGCGAATTTGGGAACACTGAGATTTTGTTATCTACCTCGCAAGTATGGTATGATTTGAAAGCCCTGCTCAGCCGCTTGCGAACACACCCAGGATCGCATAAATCCGTTCAGGATTGAGCGAGATAGAAGGTCGGCAAGCAGCCAGATCAAAAGTTTGTTTTTGTTTCTTTTTGATGGTGACTGTCATCAATTTTGCAAACAGCTGTAAACGCCGTTGAACTGGAACCCTGTTGAAATAATCAGTGTTTGGACTGCCACCGAAATTGACTAAAAATGCATCCCAACTAGATCGAACCGAGGACCAACTGTAGTACACACGAGCACCAACACCACTTCCAACTGCACCACTCTTAACATTGAAGAATAGGAAAATCTTGTGCTCATGCCATGACATCTCATCTCAGGGAGTGAATTCTGCCCCTCAATGAAACTGTGAATCTGCTATTCTCACCCGAAAAAATTCCACCCTGCTCCGCCGAATGAGTCATCCCATCTCTCTGTGTTTTGCGTAGATTCAACTAAATTGATCCGACTCTAGCCCAACAGTGGATGGCTTTCGAATTTTGTACCGTGAAATGAAAACGAATAACCCATATTTTCGGAGACGCTATTTTCCCCCAAAGGGCACCCTCTGTACCTGATTGAATCAACGGGTGCTATTGGTGTTTTCTTCCATAGGCATGTCTCTGTTCTACCTTCATCTGTCAATCAGACACTGTCGAATCGTAAAATAATACTGATTTGCGAAAGTCTAAGCCATCTCAAGGGTCTGGAATTGTGCATCAGTCGATTTGGGACGAACTATAACCGTCAAATCACCGAATAATTACAGTGTTCGCCTGAAGGGTGAAGGCCTTCATATATCACGTGCGACTTATCTAATTTTCTATTTTTTCTCTTCTCCGTCGCGCCGCGGCTCCTCCTCAGGCTCCTGGCTTCATGGCAGCAACCAACTCACTGGAACACTACTTTTTCAAGGGAGAAAAGCAGATTCTTGATGACCAGCATGATGAGGATCCCAGTGAGCGTTAGGGATCCCCTCCGTAACCGTATACGTATATACGGTTACGGGCGTACAATTTACGGTATTATACGTTAGGCAAGCCGTGCGTACCCGCAACCGTAAACCCAAGTTCAGAGGCTCTTACGGGACGGTACGGCAATTTTATACGGTATATTACGGTTATTACGGGCGTATGATTAACGAAAACATCGATTATCTACGCTTTTTCAGTGGCATGCAGAGCATCTTCGAGGCTCTTACGCTGGAGCCAAAGGCGGTGCTTCAGCAACATCAGAGTCCGGTTGGTCTCAGGTTTCAAAAAATCTAGGGCAATCCGATCATTATTAGTGTCCTGGGACTCATTCTGCTCTGGGACTCCCAAAAACACCGAAATCTGACCCACCAAATGATTGTGTGGTAGTTAGAAAAAATCGGGCGACGATACGCCCTGCGGATTTCCCGTCCGAATCGAATGAGCCTACTTTCGAGGAACACGATTGAGAATTGAGTTCACAATCAAGGATCTCGTGAAAACTTACAAAAATGAAGAAAAATGGGCCGCGCCCTATGTTCCGCAAAGAGCTGTAATACGCTCACGCGCGAAAGATGACATTGAGAAAATACTGAGTAGGTTACAGCTCTTTGCGGAACATAGGGTGCGGCCCGTTTTTTATTTTATTTTGTAAGTTTTCACGAGATCCGCAATTGTGAGCTCAATTCTCAACCGTTTTCCTTAAAAGTAGGCTCATTCGATTCGGACGGAGAATCCGGAGGGGATATCGTTGCTCAATTTCTTCTAACCACCTCAAGATCATTTGCTGGGTCCGATTTAGGTGTTTTTAGCTGTCTGAGAGCAGAACAAGTCCCAGAGTATTCCGGATTTGGTTATAAGTAAATGGCTCCCCGTCGAACCAACGGAAGAAACACTCAGCCTCTTCACCGTCTACATGTGCGCTCACATAAATCTCCGTTCCGTCAACTCCTACCTCTCGGGCATCTGCAGCCAACTCGAGTGCTACTTCCCCGAGGTCCGCGTCCACCGTAATGACCCTCTCGTCTCGCGCACCCTCGCAGGATGCATGCACTGTTTCGGGACTCCTATAACCCGTAAACAACCTATCACTGAGTACGATATCATCCGGGTCATAAACGACATCGGCATGTCTCACGCGCATGATGACATTCTGTTCCTCAGCATGCTCACCAACGGTCATGATGGGCTCTTCGGCTGGGTGAATTGACCAGTCTTGACTCATTTAACCTGCGCAATGTGCGGAAATTGACACTCAGGCACACTGTCAAGCTCAACACCGACAACTACTCTTACTTCCTCTCCTACCACAAGACCGACCGCTTCTACGAGGGGAACACCATCACCATCCAGCGGACTTCCCGCCGTTCCGACCCCCTCTCTCTCTTCCGCGCCTACCTTGCCTCCCGCGACACACTGTTCCCGTTGAACCACGAGCTCCGGCTGCGCTCCAACGGATGAGTGCTATCGCGAGGATGGTTCATCGCGCGTATCAAGCACTATTTTCCCCACGACATCGCCGGGCAATCGCTTCGACCCGGCGGCGCTACCTCTCTCGCTGAAGTTGGAGTTCCCCCGAACGTCACTCAGGCCATCGGGCGTTGGGCGTCCGGCACCTTTCAGATCTACATCCGGAAGAACCCCGTTCTTCTCCAGGCGATGCTCTTCGGTCGCCCCGTCCACCAGCCCCCGGATAACGGACCTGTATGTACTATTTTCGACCAGGAAACCGGCCACCTTAAGGGTTTTGCATAGACAGAGGACGGATGGATGATCCATCTGGTCCTGTACGGTGTCGGGGAGTAGTTTGGCATCGTACGAATAGAATGTAGTTTGGGGCCCGCGATTTGGCAACGTTTTGATGGCTGTGTGAATATTTTGCGGCGGCAAGTCCAAAACCGGCCAAAACTAGGAAACCGGCCAGGCGTGGGAATATTCTTGACAAGCCTTTCTCTCTATCCGTCTGCGCTTCCTCTGCGACCGCAAGTGCAAGAAATGTATTGGGGGGGGGGGGGGGGGGGGGGAGGTTACAAGGGCTCTTAATCTGATAAAACTACCCATTTGTCGGCGTCAGGGTGGGATTGATGAGGAATTTACGCTTGGATAAGAGGAGAGGGTCATCGACGTCACGATGCGCCAGATATTCGTCCATCGCCGCGCAGTCATTGACGTTCGATAATGGCTCCAAGGTCACATCCCCGTCTGTCCAGACCACCCGGAACTCCAGATTGTGCCGAGACCTCCCATCGGTGGCCGTCGAAGGACTTGATCCCAGTCTCGTCTTGGTCCGATGGTTCTGGATGCTCGCCGGGTACGGTAGCGATGGTCGTATGCTGGGTCGGCGGGTCGGATGGGCGAGTAGCCATTGTCAAAAGAAAGCTGAGGGGGATGAGATGCGGGGCGGAAACACAACAAAGAATGAGGCGAGCGCAGCTGCTATATGCAGCCACAGAGCGCAAAAGGCGACGTGAAATGAAATTGAGGCATGAAAAACATCATATTGAAGGGGTGATCGACGTGCAGAGATGGGTGAAGCGATATGGATCACGGTTAGCGATATGGCGAAAACCACCTAATACCCTCTGATAGCGAGCACCGGTACGGCGGCAAAAGCTTGATCACATCCAAGATGAGCAAGGGTCAGCCTAAGAGGACCTATATGAGCGTACCTGAGCCCCACGCTCCACGACCGAGGTCCTCCATCTCCCAAAAAAAATCCAAAGTGGCGGACTTACGTAAATGATGGATCCGCACTGTGGGCCGCAACGAGGGAGCAATAAAATCGATAAAATAATATCCATACCATCAAGGGAGGTCATTGCCCATGTTCGTTGCCCATATCGAGTTCTGGAATAGCAGCGCCCCAGGTTCGTTTGATATGCCAGTGGCGATCCGGCGGTCTTGAAGGTGGATCTTGACAATGCGGCAGGAAGCTCTGGTAATATAGCGATGGGCAGAGAGGCGGAAGGCACTCGAATGAGAGATTGGGGTATAGCCAGACATGCGCCGAACAGAACGAGCACCGGATGTCGTGGAAAGATGCAGAGGTCATGGAGATCCAGGCGATTTCGTGCGAGCGATGCCGTGCCCAAAATAAGAAAACACGTGTCCGGCATCCTCCTCGGTCCGTAAACCGAGCACAGCATCACATCAACTCGTTCAAACTCGTTCAAATTTTGGATTTGGGGGCGTCTGTACATGCCTTCCAACATACAAGCAAAACTATGGGCGAATATCACACTGGTGTTCATCTACAGTCCAAGTGGCTGGTTTCCTAGTGTGGCTGGTTTCCCAGTCGAAAATAGTATCACCGTCTCTTTCCATCACTCCGCTCAATTTCCATCACTCCGCCAATTTTTTTTTTTCCCTTCTTTTTCTTATCCTCGAATCCCATTTCTACTCCACCCATCATCCACCCACATCTCTTATTAGCCTCATCGCCATACGATCCCTACACATATCTTCTTGGGGCTCTCGGCTCAATGCCGGGAGTCGCCGTTTCGCTAATCTCCTCGCTCATTCGTAAGTACGTCGGAATTAGTTGAGTTTAGAACTTGTTTTACTTTAGTCTAATATCACACGGTTTGAATGTTACTCTTTCTCTCTTTTCTCTTGCACCACCCTGTTGCCAATCGATTTCTTTTGCTGTGGGTAGCCCAACGGACCCCGGAGGAACAATTTTGTATGCGCCGATCCTCCGGAAAAGGCGATTGAATGTGTGAAGTACCTGAAAAATTTGGCGCACACCAAAATCTCGTGGGAAAAACCTCGGAGTAGTACCAATCGAGAGATCTCGATGAGTAGGGTCTGAATCATCAACCAGAGATGTATTTTACGAAGAACTGAAGGTTCCATGAGGTTTGATCCGCCTTCCGGATTTGGAATGTCTTCCTCCTCAAAGCCAACATATCTACCGTGATAGTCTCAGAAAGTCGCGGAGTTTTTTTGGAGCATTCTAGGGTGGTTCAGAGCCTGTCCATTTCCGGGGAGTGCGACTGAAACAGTGCCCCAGGGAGTGTTCCATGAATTTTTCTTTGGTTCTTTCATGGGAATTGCTGTTGCTATTGATACAGCCCGCTCTTCCCAGCATCGCCTCCCGCTATTATGGAGAGGTTGGACACCCATTTCTCAATGATGAGGGCATCAGCAAAAAAATCCGAAGAGACAGTTTTGCTTAGAATTCCGCTGACTATCACCTAGCAATCATTCGGGTGAAAGCAGCTTTGCATAATAAGTCATGTTTTGAGGTGGAGCGGAATGTGTATGATCTTATGGCAGTTGCCGTTGCAACGCTATAGATTCGGCCCGCTCTTCCCAGCACCTCCTCCTGCCATTATGGAGAGGTTGGACACCGATTTTTCAATGATGAGGGCATCAACGAAAAATCTGAAGAGACAGTTTTGCTTAGAATTCCACTGGCTATCACCTCGCAATCATTTGAGTGAAAGCAGCTCTCCATAATAAGTCCCATTTTGAGGCAGAGCATGATCTTATGGCAATTGCCTTTGCAACACTATAGATTCGGCCTGCTTTTCCCAGCACCGCTTCCCGCCATTATGGAGAGGTTGGATGCCGATTTCTCAATAGCGAGGGCATCAGCGGAAAATGCGAAGAGACAGTCTTGCTTAGAATTCCGCTGGCTATCACCTCACAATCATTTGGGCGAAAGCAGCTCTCCATAATAAGTCACGTTGTGAGGCGGAGCGGAATGAATATGTTAGGGCTACATAGCAGTGTGTAGTAGCAAGAGACAATATAACGATGCTCAGGTCTATGAAGGGGAGAGCAGAATAGATATCTATATCATTCAAGGCAAGCTGATCGGTGTTTTCTTCACAAACAGGTACAATGTGATACGAGGGATCTGCTTACATAGTTCCTCAGTACTACACTGACTCCTCCTCTTCTATTGTTCCAAGACCAAACCCGTAAGCCGACAGCGAGGTTGGGAACTGAAAATGTATTAGAGTGATCAAACGACGGGATTTTGTGCACGCACTCGATCCATTGTAGTCGTAATCCACAGAGGTGGGTCCGTGTATTCGATTTTACCTCGACCCACTTGACATTGAATGTCGACCAATGGCACTACAACGGGCGGAAAGCCTCGATCGGTTTGCCTGCGCGTAAACATTGTATTGCCAGGAATTTGCGACAGGGTGTTTACACTTGAGCTCGTTGAAGTTGTGCGTCCATCCGTTCAAAGACGAACTGAACCTGATATCAAGATATTTCAGCGTGTTTTATTGTTCTTGAAATCAGACTCGTTGGGCATACAATAATCATTGGTTATCAAGACCTTCAAGGGACAGTGCTTGCAGGAATATGTGAATTCAATTCGGAGCTCAGAGAGTGAAACAATGCAGTCATAATCTGGCGCGGGAAGCTGAACCCCGTGTTATAGCACGAACTGGGCATCAGTGAAGTGAGGAGTATCTGGTGTCAATGATCTTTCACAGGACTGATTTGGAATGTAGCAGTGTCATTGGGTGAACAAGAAAGTGAGTTTAAGGATTAGAAAATCCGTCACAGCACTGTTGGTGTTGGTTGGAAAACTCCAAGTCCAAAGTGCCTGGTGTATTCCAGGGTGCCAGGCCATTGGTATTGGTTGTCTTTTCTAGTGGTTGTGCTACCTGGCTTCCCATTTTCTTGGTTTCGCAGAGGTCCCTCGTTCGAGTCTTGCAGCTGAACGCTTTCTAATTGAAATGGATTGAACACTGATTTTTATTCGGTTTAAACAGAACATGAACAGTTTCCCAGATCATGTCTGATTAAACGGAACATGATCATAACCTGATTAAACAGAGTCAAGCACAGACCTACCTAATGCTCCAAATGTCCCCCGCTCCCTGTGCTGCTTGAGGTGATTAATCAATCAAGGATCAAACCGGATTTTGCGTTGAGACGCTGATTGTTTAATCAAACTTCATATAGTTACTGCGTGTTTTGGGATCCATTCACCTAGCCAGATTATGATTCGACCAGAAAATGAACTCTCATTCCACTTCTGGACCGGGAAGAGATAAAATATGCACACAGCCAGAAAATTTCAAAAGTATTCCACATAGGGGTGGAAGATTATGATTACATAAATACACCTTCGACCCCTAATGTATTGTAATCATAATTTAATCGTATTTAATCGTATTTAACAAGTATTTAATGGATTGTAACTGCCGCCTATCCCGGACTGATCAGGGTGGACCTAGACAAGGCCAGTGCACCCAAGGTGTACTGATTCATATTTTTTTATCAGTCTCAGAGCCATTATCCTTCCATTTGATCCTGTTTCCGCTCAGTTCAACATAATTCCTGGTACACGGTAAAAACACGTGACCATTCACTAGAATGTATGCTCGTTAAATTTGTGAAAAACCACTTAATTAGAGGTTGTGAGCAACCCAATATAGTGTATTCTGATCTATACACCTGCTGCTATGGTCAGGACCTCCAGCGAGGGCATTTGGTTGGCACTTTGATGAAATTGATTGTAACCGAACATAACCAAAATACAATAAAATAGGCTAAGATTACGCTCCAGCTGTATTTAATCGTAATTTTAGCATTACATTAAATTATAATCGAATGTACCCGTAATCTTAGCCACCCTTAATTCCACAACGTGATTCGCCAGGGGTTAAAATTTCTGTGCGCATGTTGGAGGGTACATTCATCTAGCCAGACTATGATTCGACCAGAAAATGAACACTCATTCCACTTCTACACTGGGAAGAGATAAAATACGTGCACAGCCACAAAATTCAACAAATATTCCACAACGAGATTCGCCGGGGTTTAATTTCCTTGCGCGCATGTTGAGGGGTCCATTCATCTAGCCGGACGATGATTCGGCCAGTAAATGAACTCTCATTCCTTCCTGAGCTTTGCATGGACTCGATGAAAGCACAGGGCCTTGTCAATGCGTCTCGAAGGACTAGTGGGGGCGTCTATTGGAATAATGAGCACGAAGGGATGCGATTTCTTTTCCACTGTGCAGGAGAACATGTAGAGAAGCTGGGCAAAGAAGGGCTTAGTCTCGGTTTTGACCAACACGCAATCGTAACGTGGTCGACCGTTGAATTTCGGATTGTGTCGTAGGTAGTCCGTCGTGGACGTCCAAGTACTGAGTGAGTCATAATGAACCTTGAGGAATTGGAAAGGTACAATTCCTGGTACCGACTTAGGGATCAGGTCTCCAAGCATTGAATCCGAAAAACTCCTCGTGACCTAAACCCTACCCCTAGAAGCAAGGTTAGGGTTCTAAGACACGGGTTAAGGTTACACTGTTTCCATGACTACCTGCTACGCCCCTTTCCCATTCTCTTCTCCTACTTACGACGATGTCTACCCATCTTGCAACAATGCCTACCCGTCGAGTAACTGTTGAAGAAATCCCTGAACCTCGCCCATCAGGAAAAACCCCCTTTGCCAATTGTTCAAATTTTGTCACCAATTTCTGACAATCTCGGAGTGCTGCAAATTGTTGAGAAATGTCAACCAAATGTTGACATTTCTTGACATACTTGACCATTCCTCTGAAAAAGCTTGAGAATCCATGTTAAATAATGTAATAACTGTATTTTAGGTACTGAAATGCTGAAGGCTTGCATGAATCAGAAGAGGTCATTTTTTTTTCGGTCCAAGCTGACACGAAAATACCATGTCGGCATGTTTCAACCATTCACGAAGGTTCAGTCATTCAAACAATAAGGTGAACACAAGAGTCTAGCTGCCGTCGTTGCTGGCAAAAGGTTTCATTGGGTTTCGACGAAATCCTTCTAAGTCCTAACCGGCGCGTATCAACACCGCCCGTATCCGCCGCCGTAATGAGCACGTGTTCGCGAAAGATGGTTCGTTTTGATGGAGCCACGTCAAGCAACGTCACATTCTTTCTTCCTTTCCCCCCATCTTCACCGCTCACCCTTCTCTTCCCACTTACCTAGGTATCGTTCTGAGGCCTCCACATTGAGCCAACACCCCGCTGAACGTCCCCAGAGCCTTCCGTCAAGGTCTCAAGGGTGCATCGGCCATTCCCGATGGGCTGCATCGCCGAAGCTTGGGTGCATCGGCTCCTAGCTCTGTGAGGCCTTCCTTTGCCCAGTTTCTTGAACTCACCTTCCTTGTTAGGCCTCTCTGGTGCCGCATATCCTGCGCTCCCGGTGGACTACTTCTACATGGCATCAATATTGTTTCGGCACAGGTATGTTACCCTTTTGTTGCTGCTCGATGGTGCTGACTCATCGCCGCTGCATCTAGTCTCGACTGTCAACACTCTCAGCCTCGCCTCCAGCTGCGTACAGTCTACGCCTTCTTGTTCTACGGTGTGTGCACACGAACCCATTCCATACTCCTAATCATAATTTATTGTAGATTGTACAAACATGCGCCCACCTCGCTGGCGTCCGTCGGTAAGGTCTAATACACAGTTTTCTCATGCCCAAGCACCCACACTCGACGGAAGTTCCCGGTGAGTTCTATATCACCTCCATCTGTATCTTATATCCCAAGGATGACTTGGATGACTTGCAGGTTATGTGTTCCCCTTGAATGCGGTAAGCAAAATTCCCATCAATTATCTTGGCCCATATTGACGACATCTTCAGAGTTGTTTGCATGTGCTTGTGGGGTTGTCGGGGTGGAGGTGAGGGAGGAGGGTCCACCAATGATGGTGTCGTTGTTAGTTTACTGTAGTATGCTAGTTTACCGCATGTACAGTAGTTCGAGTGTGCAATACAATCATTTATTCCTGCATTACAATCTAAGGGTCTCACATTGTGCTACATTACATCGCTATTGGCTTCAAATCGTCGAAATTGTTCGAAAATTGGTGACAATTTTGAGGGACCAGTCAATTTTAACATTTTTTGAGAATCTGCCAATTGTTGACATTTTGCGTGAAATGTCGGCGATCCTGAAGATTTCTTCCCACTTGTTGCGAAATGTCAAAGGGGGTTTTTCCTGATGGGCCAGCTCAATGCTACTCCTTGTCTCCAACACGGGGATGTTCTCATCGACACCGATAACCCGGTCACTTCACACGTCGTCGCAATGGCTTGTAAGCGTTCTTGGTACCATTAACCTTCGCACGTTCATTACATAACCTTTCACAGATACTGTCCCTAGGCCATCTTTTTTACCGGAGGAGGAAGAGGAGGAAATGATGTTACCATCTCGCCCTTTTCTGCGGCAAGAAGAGGAAGATGTCCAGGGTAGGGCAGCTTTGTCGACACTCCAACAATGCCCTGACTTCACTCTAGAAGCTCATTTCTTACGTCATGAGGAAGAAGCGGAACCAGGTGCGATAAAACATGTTCTGCCGTCTATCCTCTCATGCGCTTTCCCAGACATCCTGTCTATCAACCACGGGCCCCTACCTAGGGCTGCTGGTCTTGACTATCATATACCCCTTCGTCGTGCGTCTTCTGTTCGATTCCACTCCAGTTATGGCTAACGGTCCTCCCTCCATTATAGTTAATACAGCGGCACTGGTCTCTATGGAGGAAGAGGAAGAAGAGGAAGAGTCTATGTTGCCGTACCAGGGTATGTTGTTACATCGAATTTCTGAGGCTTGTTTTGACTCTTTAACAGGAACGATAGCAATGACCGATAGTAGTACTAGCCATGTTAAACCCCCGTTCACTGTTCAAAGTTCAGCCCAGTCCCGAGTTCATGATAGTACTCGTCTCGGGACGCAGTTCAATGTTCATAGTTCAACCCAGTCCAGAAATCATGACATTAGAGAAATTCCTGTCAAATACTCGAACGACATATGCGACGACTACAGAGACGGAGAAGACTTTGCCTCCACGTACCTCCTCAACTTGTGGTATGAGCTGCGACATATTTACAGTGATGTCCGGCAGGTCACCGAAATCCTACCCCACAGTTTGGACTGTTCAGTGGACTCGGTGACCCAAATGATTTCCCATTATCGGTATATTAATTTGAGCCACCTACAAATAATTGCAGCGGCTCATGGCATTACCGGAGAGCGGACGAAAGAGCTACAGCATGGCCTTCTCAATCATCGATGCCCAGCCATGTGCCCAGGACGACACACTGTCTGGCGATTCTGCTTACTTGAGCGCTCACGCAGCCGAATTCTACCGCCGCTTGTTCCTTCGGAGTTGACAGAAGCAGATACGGCGCCGATTATGGTCACCCAGTTGGCTGAGGTAGATGTTCTACCTATCGCGTTGTGCAACGAAATCGATGTGAACTCATCAGATGGCAACACGTATGTCAGTACATACATGCTCAACAGGTCGTTCGACTTTTGCAACATCGTCGATAATGTCAACATCCAGACTCTGTATTTGGCTGATATCGGCACCCGAATTGTCATCGCGCATTCCCCAAATGTCTCCCAATTTGTTTCTTTGTTTCATCGATTAACTGTTAAACAATTGTCGAATATTGCAGGTGCTCATAACATCACCGTTGCGAAACGCAAACCCACCTTGCTTATTTCCCTGTTGACCCATAGATGCCATGCAGGCTGCCGGGGTTGGAATAAGGCCATGTACTTTGAGCGAGTTTCCAAAGTACGGCAAGGTCCGTTTCCTGCTCACACAGTAGAATCCGTGACTGCTGCCGAACAGACGCGTCTTTCACGACAAGAAATTACACGACAGGAGAAGCAGGTTATGTCGGATAGTCCGGAAAACTCTATTGATGATGTCCATCCTCGTCGTGAAGCTGCTCAGGCCGCGGCAACCTACGCACGCGAGACATTCCCTTTTAATGCATCTGCAGCCATTAAAAGAGACAGCTTATCCAAACATGGCAGGATGATATGGATCCACAAAAATGGTTACCAAATCCCTGTGCCGTGTGCGGGAGACGGACAGTACAACGGCTCGTGACAGAGGAGAACCCCCACGATTATGACCTTACTCTGTTGCAGAATCCTCACTTGCCGGCAAAAACACTGCCTACAACTTACAAACTAGACGCATATCATGGAGCCATTCTGTGTCCCGCAGCCTTGCGTCGTACGTACGAATTAGGTCCTCTGGACATGTGCCGGACTTGCAAGATGACGCTGGCACGCAAAAAGCAGCCTCTGGACGCTTTGGCAAATTTTCAATATTACGCAAGGGATGAGTTGCCGCTCGCAGTGCGCGAGGCCTTTCGGACGTCTTCAATCTTCGACATTATGATGGTATCGAGGTGTCGTGCTACCCGAATCACACACATGTTCAGTAGCAAACCAGGAGTAACTGGGTTCGCTGCCAATCGCGCCACTTCCCAGCGCTACTCGAAAGGCAACGTCGCAATCTTTGCCCAAGACATAGCTAGCATCCGCAATGTGTTGCCTCCACCAAGGTCTGAAGTTGCAGAGGCGTTGTGTGCCTTGTTCATTGGCAGCAATACAATTCCTACCGTCGATAACATCCGTCAGTTGAGTCCTGTCCTCGTTTCGAAGACGCGGGTTGAAATGATGATTGACTTCTTATTGACTGAGAACACATTCTACTCGTCGTCTGGAATCAGTTTTAGCCGCGAAAACTTGGACGGCTTACTGGGTGAGGAGTGGTCTGGCTCAGACATCGGTGTTCCACGGGGTGTTGAGCTGTGCTGTTTACCTGACCCAGCGACCAGCCCACGACTCTTATGCCAACCGCGGGGATAATACTGTGCGTCGCCAAGGTCCTGATGTGGATCCTTCAACAGTTGTGATGGATGCAGTAGGATACACGGTTGGGGACCGAAGTCCGGAAGACTATCGTAAGATGAAAGCATCGGCTGTAGCCTGGTGTCTGGATAAGAAGAATTTCTTGCAATTGCAGACTGGCTCAGCGTTTATGAGTGACAACGATCCAGGTCTACTGACCTTCACATTTCCAAATCTTGATCCTTGGGGAATAGGTGGCTTCAACGAACCGCTTCGCTCAACGGAGCAACAGATCTCATTTGAACGGCAAGTGCGAAACCTTCTCCTTCAGCATGATGGCGTGTTTCAGAACGATCCCAGTTTTGCGTATGTCTGTTGGAATATTATGCAAAAGAAGACCGTCAACAAACACGTTGCATTTCGGACAAATGCTTCATCGCAGGCTGCTACAGTTGCAGATATACAGGAAATCTCCCCGCACATCACTGAATTGATCAAGAAGTGGGAGATAAATCCACGGGCGAAGGCTTCCAATAAAGCAGAGAAAAAGGCTCTTAGAACCCTCTCAAAATTGAGACTCATCGCAAAAGACCTCAAAGGAAGCTCGGGCTATAAGCAGTGTAGGCGGAATGAGATCAGGGCGATGATGAAGAAATTTGCGACACCGGCTCTGTTTCTCACCATTAATCCTGCTGACATTATTGATCCTCTATTGGGAGCCATCGGCGGAATCCCACCCGATGTCTGGGCATCCATGAGCGATTTTGAACGACATAGGTTTGTTGTGCGCAACCCAGGGCCCGCAGCCATCTTCTTCCATGAAGTAATTCAGAATTTCATCCGCATAATCTTGAAATATAACCCATCAGCTACGGCTGAGGAGGAAAACGGATTGTTTGGAAGATGTACCGGTTACTACACCATGGTTGAGGCACAGGGTCGTGGTACATTACATTGTCATATGCTTGTATGGATAGAAGGAAACCCAACGCCCGAAGAACTGCGGAATAAAATGCGGGAAAATCCTGATTTCAAGGAGTCAATGTTTACCTGGCTGGAATCTATCATCAAGTGTCAGTTACCCTTCGACACAAGCCTTGTCCGAGAGCCTGACGGACCGCTAAAAGCACCGGACCTGCCAGAAAGTTGTGCAGATCCACGATTGCACCGCGAACCACGCGTAAAAGATATGTCAGAAGAAGAGTTTCAACAGGCCTTCCGTGAAACTGTCAATGACCTCGTAATCTTGTCTAATTGGCACGAGCACAAAGAGACGTGTTGGAAACACCTCAGGAATGGCGAGCCTAGAAATGATGACTCTTGTAGGATGAGGATCAACGGCAAAACGAACCCGTTCACACATCTGGATCCCGAGACCGAATCAATCATGTTGAGGAGGCTGCACCCGCGGATTAACAACTATAATGAGCTGGTTATGTTCCTGCTAAGGTGGAACATGGATATTAAGTACATAGGTTCTGGAGAAGCAGCGAAAGCATTGGTCTATTATGTTACCGATTATATCACAAAGGGTATGTTGTCGACCAATGTCGGCGTGTCCGCGGTGGAATACGCCCTGAAGAGAAACAACGAAAAATTTGCCGGCACAGGAGCGACCGGTTTGACCGAAGAGGAAGTCAATAAGAGCCTTTTCACAAAGACAGTTATGGCACTCATGTCTAAGCAAGAAATGTCTCACCAACAGGTCATGAGTTACCTGATCGGTGGAGGCGACTACTATTGCAGTCATTCCTTGAAAATCGTGAAATGGGGCCAGATGGATCGCTACATTAAGGGACTGGAAGAAAAACAGGCCAACCTTCCTGGAGAAGTCGATGCTTACACCGTTCGAGATGATATCCCAGATTTCGCTCCAGTGCCCAACCCTGAAGCGGCTGCTGTTGATCCGTGGGTCGATGAAGACGATGAGCTACCTGCAACGGACGAAGAAGTGACGCTGTTCATCGCCGATAACTTTGTTGGCGTAGCCAACGACGCACCGGAGTATCCACTTAGAGCCTACGAAGAACCGTTCAACAGTCTATCCTTGTGGGAACATGAAGAGAAAGTTGAAAAAATATCAGCTACCAAGGAAGATGTCCGTATCGATCGTGCTGAGACGGCCGTGGCCGCGGAAATCCTACGTTCTCAAGAAACTGGGACTGGTGTTCGAAAACCCCGAGGTCGAAAAGCTGAAGCACGCGGTATTCTTCGGCATGACTTAGACCACATAACTAGAATAAGGATGATTCCGTTGGTCAATGTCTTGCTAGGGGATAAAATACCGCGACCCGACCGTGGAAAATCTGAACACGTAAAGTGGTGCAGAGCCATGCTGATTCTCTTCAAACCTTGGAGATCGCTCACAGATCTCAAACCGGTTGGCAAAAGCTGGGAGGACGCTTTTGCAGAGACTGTCTTTAGTGATTTCGCCACGAGAATAATGAAGAATATTAACATGGAAAATGAGTGCAAAGACACGCGTGAAACTCACGCCGCGCTTATGAGGGCCGGGAAGGCAAAGCCGCTCCTTCCCGGGATGGACAATAACTTCCGCACCAGCGACATTGATAGCCTCAGGACTGCCCTTCTCAACGACACCGCTCTGGATGAGGGGCGCCCCAATATTGGCGAGGGCGACGACAGTGATGATGACACGAGTGACCCCATTCAGATGCAGAGAAAAGAGCTCAGGCATCGCCAGACCGAACAGGTGGTTTTGAGAATTCTGGATGGGGCCAGTATCTGGAAGGCGAGGAAGTCCCAATGTACAACAGCGGAGGATGTGGGCGCTTCAGTGGTTCGCGACGAGGATCGCCCTGTACTAGCCGCTCACGAGGCCAAGATGAAGGTTCTAGCTAAAGATAAGCGCCTGCTGCCGATCAAATCTTCGGCCCGACCTGCGAAGCGCCGGCGACTTAACGAAGAGGGAGACAGCGCTCCAGATACGGTTCTCAATCAGCTGCAGTGGATACATGAGACGATACATGAACGGGAAGGAGATGAAATTGACGTCAAGACGCCAGAACAGCACCTCGAAGACATTATTGAGGAGAAAAAATTTGATAACAACCCCGAACAGCTTCGTGCATTGAGAATCATAGCCGAACATTTCATGTTTGGAATGGAAGAGCAGCTGTTGCTATACATAGCCGGTGTAGGCGGGTCTGGCAAGAGCTTTATCGTCAAAGCTGTGGTCGAGTTCTTTAAACGATGCGGTGTTTCAGAGAGAATGATGTTGAGCGCACCCACCGGCTGCGCGGCGGTTCTGATAGATGGCTACACCATTCACGCGTTGACCTTCCTTCCTAAGATAAAAGATGAACGAAAAGGCGCGCGTACAGCTCAGTTACAGGGTATATGGAAACATATACGATACTTGGTGATTGACGAGATTTCGATGGTATCGGCTGCACTTCTGGCTCAGATTAGTGCACGGCTGAACGGGGGGACGATCTCTGAGACTTTCGGAACTGAGAGCATCTTCGGGAACATCAATGTCATCTTTCTAGGAGATATGGGTCAGCTGCGGCCTGTCAACGCGTCATCATTATTCTCCCATGCCTTGGTTAACCACATCGCTCCTCGTACAAAGGAAACCGTGACCGGGCAAGACGCGTTGTATGGCGCATGGCTCTGGAGAGAAGTTCAGAAGGTGGTAATTCTGAGAAAAAACCACCGTGCGTCCCAAGATCCTGAATACGTAAATTTACTAGCTAGAATCCGCGCGGGAGTAGCTTGGGACGGTAGATCTCCAATGAGCGACACACAGAAAGGGGACGGTGTCAATTACGCGAAGTCCGATTACAATACCGTTCAGTCCCGCATATTGTCGGCGTTATCCCCAACAGAGCAGGCTGTGTATGAGGATGCACCGGTGATATGCGCCACGAAAGTAGTCCGTGATCTGCTGAATCGAGAACTCACACAAAATTACGCCAATAAAGCACGTAAACAGGTCCACGACTATCACTCGAAGGATAGGTTTCGCTCCTGTCCCCTAGATGAGCCGTTACAACGCTGTATTTGGCAAGTACGCTCTAGCGTCACCCACGATCGTCTAGGAAAGTTGCCTCTGGCCATTGGTATGAAAGTTATGGTGATGGAGAATGTGGCTTTGAAGGCTTCTGCGGTAAACGGTGCTGAAGGAACATTGAGAGAAATAAAGTACTCTGTCGATCAAGCAGGTCGCCGCTACGTCGAGTGCGCATACGTCGAAATTCCAAACGCCAACGTAAACATTCACCCTGCCGGTCGCAACATTGTCCCCATTATGCCTGTGAATTCTTACTTCAAATATAAAGCTGCAGATGGTCAAACTTTCAGTATTGCACGTTCTCAAGTGCCTCTCCTTCCAGCGTACGCGTACGTTGATTACAAATCGCAAGGCAGGAGTCTCCCGATTGTCTTGGTCGACTTGGCCGGGGCACATTCCCTGCAGAGCGTATATGTCATGTTATCAAGGGCTACTTCTCTTAAGACGCTGGCTGTTTTACGGCCCTTCGAACCGACGACGATGTACGGGAGATTAGGCCAAGATTTCAGAGATGAATTCGAACGGCTGGAGAGGTTAAATGCGTCCACCCTTCAAGCTTACGAGCGACGGCGGTTACCTGTTGGAAACCGACCGGCACCAAGTTTATACTGACCAAGGAGAATCCGGGAACAAAGTGTAGAGAGACACTGCGGATGAGGGCTTGCCAGCGGTCAATTGAAAATTTGAAATTGAACTTCGGAAAAAAAAAGCGACTAAATACTGACAGATATTGACGACAATACCTTAGCCCTGTATGTGATTAATGAGATGCTTAGATTGACGGTCTGAGGTACCAGGGATGCCCGGAGGGCCTTATGAATCTATATTGGTGTAAGTTGAATTATTCACTAGCAATAGCGACTCACATACGGTGTCTGTTCCATGAAACCTCAACCGTTTTCCGTTGGAAGTTGTACTCGAAAGCCGGCAAAAAATCAAGATGCGCAGCCTCAACTTATCAGAATTCTGACCTCCATTGCTGCTGACTTGCAACTGACGGTCCCCCACATTGAACAACTTCTCGAGATGGAGCCTGGCAATGTTCGATTATCGCTCTGTGGTCTGCATTCTGTGATTAAGGTGCCCCAAGGGGATGACTACGACCGGGATGACTGTGTCACTGTACATCATCCTTCCTTACGTGATTTTCTTAGTGATCCAGCAAGATCAGGCCCATTCTATGTTGGCAATTTTCAGCACTGTATAGATCTGGCCTCTCACATCCTCAAGGCACTCTCCTACACTTACAATGATCCATCACTGAATCGTGATGGTCATGTTGCCTGGTAAATTCATTATGATGAACATCCCAATTTGTTTACTGAATTTCTTCTACTCAGGCACCTTGACCTGGCCGCATTCAGATCTATAACATCAGCTCAGCCATCCCCAGACCTTCTGTCCACCCTTTATTCTTTGAACCCGGATTTTCTATTCAGGTGGGCCCACACATTGAAAGAAATAGATGCAATCTTGGATTGGTTGAAAGTATGTCCTAAACCTCAGATCACAACCCTCATTTCATCCAGGTCCAGGAAATTCGTCCAATCCCGGAGGACTTGATTCAACTCTGGGAAGACTACAGTTTCATGCAATTTTGCAATGATGCTTGGTGTACAATCTATGAAACCAAATTCGAAATCACAGAATCACAATTAAAGAACTGCCACAAGGTTTGTCACGGGCCCCCCCACCCCTTATCAGCATGCTCCATGCATACAGATGCTGTAGTACCCAGGATCTGAATACAGCCCACCTTTACCTTCAGTGAGTGTCATGGTATGTGACTCCGTCGAGTAGTCCCCCAGTTTATGGAGAATTGGGCTAAGTACCGACGTTATAATTAGGGTGTATGTAAAAAAGATTGGATCTCTTTCAGGAGGAACATCTCTCGAGCTCTGCCGATCTAGAATCATGACAAAAGGAAGCAGAAAAGGGCTACTTCTAGGCTACCCCAAAACGTTATATTAGGCTGTGTGCAAAAGATTGGATCTGAGTTCCAGGAGGTAAATCGGGGTGTCATGGCAGTTGTCGGCAACTCGGCATACCGTTGACCTTCCCACGGTGACAGGCTCTAATCCAATCGGTAATTTCCCCCGAAGATTCATGTACACAGTAGTGTGAGCATGTTGCAATGCAAATGGAAGTGTTCAAATTATTGCTCCCACCAAAGCACCCACATTTCCCTTAGCAACGAAATGTATTTGCCTACCTCTGGCTTCGCTCACCTGTGCACTTTTGTCGATTGAATGCGGGATAGGAGTGCTCTCTTTATACTTATTGTGTACCGTGAGACGGCTTTACGTGAGAACCACATATACATAACAGGGCGGAGCGCCGGTGGTGCAATCCTTCAACCATGCATGTAGAAATAACTGACTTCGGGGTAAGGCATGTCACGAGTGCGGGTCACCCGCGAGTCATGACGGGTTGACCCGTGGAATTACTCGTGGGAAACCCGACCCGTGGGTTCGGGTACCCGTCGCCACGGGTATTCACGGATCCGGGTTGGGATTTTTGAAGAAAGAAGTTTTACTCACAAGTTTCAAGTGCTTTAGAATGTGTCTTTTCAGGCTGAAAACAGCGAAAGCAGAAAAACACTTGTGAGTTGATCCGTGGGAAACCCGCGACCCATGAGTCAAGTACTTGTGAATGCGGGTAAGCCACGGATCCGAGTAGAGCTCCAAAATACACGGGTACTCATGCCACGGATCCGGGTCAACTCGCGAGTTAACTCGTGACATGCCTTACTTCGGGGACAGGACCAGAGTATCGTCGCCACCCGGAATAGGGACTTCTCCGGCAGCTCGACCCGGTCCTAAGAATCGGCTGGCGTGCCCTGAGGTTCCAGAATTGTCGGTCATTGGTAGAGTGGTTATAATAAGGAGATAGCGTAGTGGAAACAACGAAGTTCACAACTTTTAAAAAGCTAGAGCGAGAGTGTCCAAGACAACTATAGAGCACTTGGAAACGTCGATGTTTTGAAATCTTTGAGAACTATGAGAACTATGTTGGCTATTGTGTCTATCCAACTATGATAGACATGGTTGTGTCTATGGCAGTCTATGAAGCAAAGCACCCCCCTCCCACCTGTCTATCACAGACGGCCCTTTGCTATGGCCACTTTCACGTCTTTTTTGGTCTATACTGGTCTATATTGCAATTTCAGATTTTCCTGATGCACCAGGAGCCTGCACATGGCTGGTACTAGTGGCGCTCGACAACTGGGATGGAAGTACAATCACAGCCTCTTCCTGCTCTCTTCGGCCACAACCTGTCTGCCATTCAACTTTCCAAATCCAACCCATTGGGAAAACTTCGGAAAACTGTATTTTGGGTCCTTGAGTCTGACTGCGCTAAATATAAGCGGTGTATGTAAAAGTAGATATAAAAACAGTCCTATCTAAATCATATGTAGTGCCACAAAAAGAAGCACAAAGTATGTATGCTAGCATACCAAAGAGCGTACGACGCACCGTCCCCGGGCCCGATGCCGTTGTGCGCTGCGCACGCCACGTACGAGTACGAGGGCGAAAGTACGGATTCGGAGAGTGCGACGGTCGGGGGATGGCGCGCGACGAGTAGGACTGCGAGGTACGTGTCTTTTCGTGGGGATTGAGATGGGTGCTGACGAGTGTTTTGTTTCTTCCCTCCGAGACCTGCCTCTACGTCTATAAGGAAGGCAAAAATCTGTGCTTTCTAGTTGTCTATGTGGATGATCTGCTGCTAGCAGGCACCACTCGGGACTTTATAGACCGCATAAAGGACAAGCTGCGCCACGCCTATAAAATGCGTGACCTTGGCCCTGCAAGCCTCATCCTTGGCCTGGACATTCGACGTGATCGCAAACGGCGAACTATCACACTGTCCCAGCGTCACTATATCGACTCTGTCCTCGACCGTTGTGGAATGAGTGACTGCAATGTAGTTTTCACCCCCATGGCCACCAACGCTGCAGTCAGCGCGGACGACCCACAGGACAACACTACTCTTACCCACATGGCTCTTTGTGCTGGAGGACCAGTTCTATCCTACCAAAGTGTTGTCGGCATGTTAATGTGGGCGATGCTCGGGACTCGACCTGATCTTGCCTATGTTACGGGTGTAGTCGGCCGATACAGCGCAAATCCCAAGCGTACCCATTGGGAGCTCCTGAAACGTGTCATATGATACCTAAAAGGTACGCGTGATTGGGCTCTTATGTACGACGGGTCAGCCATCGACCTGGATATGAACTTCCACGGATACACCGATGCAGATTGGGGCGGAGATTCCGATACATCCCGGTCTACCTCGGGGTACGTATTTATCTCTAACCACGGGGCAATCTCCTGGTCCAGTCGCCGCCAATCGATGGTTGCACTGTCGTCAACGGAGAGCGAGTACATCGGTCTTGCCAATGCTGGACAGCACCTAGCTTGGTTGCGTTCCTTTTTTGAGGAAATCGGAAAACCTCAAAAGGAGGCTACAGAGCTCATGTGCCACAATCGCACGGCCATTATCCTCACAAAGGATCCTCAATTCCATGCGTGCACAAAACACATTCAACGCAAGTGCCACTACGTTTGTGACGGCCTCGTTCCTACCGGAGAGGCAATTGTTCTGTGGTATCCCACAGACGAAATGGTTGCAGACATCTTCACCAAGGCCCTTCCCCACGAGAAGCATTCAAAATTTTGCCGGGCCATGGGACGACGGCCGGGGTCGAGTGGGGGTGTCAGAAAGTGAATGATGGAAACGACCACCGGCCTCCGGTCCAGGACTTACCTCTATGTAATTGCGCCTTTTTCGTGCGTAATGTCCCTCAGTCTTGTCACCTACGATGACTGAGGGGTACGTGTATTGACTTTGTTTCTTTTACTATATTACTTACATGTCCATAGTATCGCGCTATCGTGCTCTTAGATTTCTGATACCTGCGAGCATGAGGAGGATCGTGAGGGGGAGGGAGAGGTCGAAGACCGTGCGGATGGCTCGGACCTGCTGCGTGAAGGTTATTCCCATTCCGTCGTGTGGGCTACAGGCATTGTAGGGATCGGCACCGTAACCGTATAATACGGCATACGGCATACGGCTATACGGCAGACCCGTATCGTCCCGTAAGGCCCTCTGAGAAGCCTCGTACGGTTACGGTTACGGTACGGCTCATTTACAACGTGTGATTGAGCATGCAGGTGTGGAAGTGTGGGCTCAACAGAGCCTTAGGGAGGCTTGTGCCTAGTTTTGGGCTGTGCACCCAAATGCAATTTAATGGTGGCTTGGTGTGCCGAGTTTCGCATCAAATCAGTAAATTGCCCTGTTTGGAGCCATTTCAAAGCGGATTTTCATGGGACCTTGTTTGTTGGATAGCCAGCGCAATTTTGGTTAGAACTGTCTCTTTAGATTTCCTTCTAGTGCCCCAGGTCCTTTCCAGGAAGGCTTTGTGCTCTCCATTCCAATGCAAACAGATGTGTTGGCTTTGATTCCGGAGCTGTATATGCCAGCACACAACAGGATCACTAAACAAGTTGCTAATTAATGCTGTAGCGGGCGAAGAGCTAAAGGGTCGCAAAAGGGAATGAGTACATAAATCAGGCTGGTCGATCTGAGTTTGAATTTGGATAACGAGCGGCTGACCCGATTCGGTTATTCCGGACCGCGCTTCCGTGCGGGCGGGATCAGATGCAAACAACACCAAAATATACAAAGTCGTAGCTAGCGCACTCAATATTCCAGTAAATCACTTCGGATAAAATGAAATTAGCATATGGATGAGACCGAAATTGTCTTGTGTCTGTAGTTTGAGACTTTACAGTGAGCCAAAGGGGATTCGTGATTAAAATTTCGGATATGGGCGCGATTCCCGTGCGAGCTTCAAATTTGCACCGTGGACTCGTTTGAACCGCTATCAATACCATCAGGAAAATCTGAAATTTTATGAAGACACAACAGCGATTATGTTGGTCTATGTTGGACTATGTTGGGCTATGAAGACGTACAGCTAGTCTTTTTTGGGCTATGAGGGGCTATGGTGGTCTATGAAGACATACAGTCAGTCTTTGTTGGTCTATCATGTACTATGGGTGTCTAATATGAATCATTCTCTGCACATTGGTAAGATTCAACCTACATCACACTGTAAGTTGGCTTGCATTCATGGAATTTACCGAAAATAGATCCATAAGCCATAACTTCACCTTAGGTTCCGAGTGCTCCAACTATGGGCAGCTGTGTTGTTCAAAGTTCAGTCACCAGTGAGTGTACATCAGGAAAATCTGAAATTCCTATATAGACCAATATAGACCAATATAGATGTGAAAGAGGTCATAGCAAACACCCGTCTTCATAGACAGGTCCAGGGGCGGGAGTTGCCATATAGACCAACATAGACTGAGCCAAGTGCTATGATAGACTGAGCCATGTCTATGATAGACTGAGCCACATCTATGAAGATCACCATCCTGATACGACTGGCCATAGCAGCCATAGCAGCCAAATCTCAGATGGCTTACGACGCGTTGCCAAAATGAATGCGAAATAGAATAGATTGCACTAGTACATACGTATGTAAAGAAATACGATCCCACACGACGATCGCGCAATGGTCGAGAGTGGGGGGCAATGCTCGCGGACGGGTGGTAAGAATAAATAGACAATGCGTGCTTGAGGGGTGAGTTGCGAAAGCTTGAGGAGGTGGAACAAGTGTTTGAAAATTTGACGACAGGGGCTTGAGATTAACTTGAGGCTGGAGTGGCTTGACAGCGAAGTTCGGCTTGACGGCGTGTTTGGGTGTCTTGACAGCGCTTCAGGTACTTGACAATGCGGGGGAGCTCGAGCTTGAGATGAGAGGCTTGGGGTTGAGGAGGAGAAGGGATGCGGGATGGTGTGCGGAGCTTGAGCTTGCTTGCGTTTCAGACGGCCGAGGCGTGGAGACTGGTGCGAGGGAGGCGAAGGCAGAGGAAGGGTGGGAGGCAGAACAGGCACGGGGGCAGAGGAAGGGAGGGAGACGAGAGTGAGGCAAGAAGAGAGGAGCTGAGGCAGAGGACATAGTAAGTAGAGGGAAAGAGACGACGGGATCAACTTGCGATCAATCTGCCAACACACGTCGCCAACGCGCACGGACCAAGCACGTGCGTCTCTGCCAGCCTTGACAAACCACTTCAAATGTCCTCACGAATGCAACAACACATCGCCGTGATAGACCGCGACCCGTTCCCCTCGCCCACACAATGCACTAGCCAAGCCACTACACCCCGCAGCCGATACGCCGCTCCGGCCCTCCGGTTGGCACAGACGTGAGGCACTGCCTCCTTCACTCACGTGCCTGCACGGCGTCGAGCTCGTGCAGGTTGCCCATGCGCCTGTAAACGGTAACGACGGGCCCACGGGGTACGACTTGGTTTTTTTGCGAGCTCGACATCGGGTCGCCGCGTCGACACAAAGAAGCTGGGGGTGAAGCACTTTGTCTACGCTGGGGGCCTGCTGCGGAAAACGGAGACATATAACCCACAGTGCGTGTTTCCTCTCCTACTTGCCTGAACAGTTGTGTTGCTGATACTTGGCTTGCGGTGCTGCACGACCCGGGGACGTACATGGGACGCATGATGTATGTCACTCGGGAATCGCCCACGCCGCGCGAACTCGAGGTGGGGGGACGCGAGGTGTTTGGGACGGAGCAGAGCTTGGATGATGTGCTGCTCCAATGTTACTATCATAGACACTTATAGACTCCAGTAATGGATTCCCGTACCCATAGACCCCCATAATGGACCCCCGTATTCATCCCATATTCATAGACATAAAAGTAATGGCCCGAGATGTATAGACCACCAGAGTGCAACATAGACCCCATAGACTGGCAGGATGTCTTTATAGCCCACCGTAGACCAATATAATGGCCCTTGTGTCTTCATAGAATTTCAGATTTTCCTGATGTAGAGAATTGATGGCTTCTACTTGGATGTGTGTCTGACTCATGCTGAAGCACTGTAATTGTCTTCTGCAGAGATAACTGTGCGTCTGGACTCTGACTTTGAATCTAGGCTCAAAGTGACTTGGCCGAGCTTGGCCGTCGGAGGCACCGTTGACATTGACAGTTGATTGACAGTCGAACTGTAATGGGTCCGTGTGCATCAATTATTATGTGACGGATGTATGTAAATTGATCGCCCGTCTCTTCCCAAACCACCTCCCCCATTTCTCCCTCCGCTCTGCCCTGCATCCCACCTCCCCATATTTCCTCCCAAACTTCAGCCAGCATCCTTAGACATGGTTTCCTTTGGCCCGCATTCCACTGTTGGTGCCATTCGCTCCCTGTCATCATGTCCAGTAACACCGCAAGTGCTCCGGACCAGTCGTCGCCATCCTCAAAGATCTGAGCCTCAAATTCCAAACTTAACCCCCCAAGCCCCTGGTCATCAAGTATTTTTCAAACCTCAAGCTGTCCCATATCTGGTCTTCCTCAAGATTTGTTGTGGTCCTTTCTGCCTGCAAGCCCAACTCAACATTTCAATGCAACTCTGATGTCGCAACTGTTCTGGCTCAACTCATGTGCTATTCAAGACCACTCCTCCCACGCTGTCTTCGTGCTCTCGGGTGCCTCCTCAAGTCCTCAAATTCAAGCCAGATCTATTCTCAAAGCTGGCGTGATTTTCATAGTGGTGTTACCTTTATGTACTTGTTTTTTTTTGAAATATATTTTGTTTCCTCCCATTGAACTGTCGATGTTTTTCCAATCTTTGAGAACTATGAGAACTATACCGGCTACCGTGTCTATACAACTATGATAGACATGGTTGAATCTATGGCTGTCTATAAAGCAAAGCACCCCCCCTCCCACGTGTCCACCATAGACAGCCCTCTGCTATGGCTGCTTTCATGTTTTTTTTTTGGTTTATACTGGTCTATATTGCAATTTCAGATTTTCCTGATGACTGGCGATTGTCAGATTACATAACACACGGGAGATTTCTGAAAAAGACTGTCGGCTCAGATTTCATTTTAGTGGACTCCTCGTTGAATGCGAGGCATTGCAAATGCTCCATTCTCGCAGCTGAGACACTATGAGTGTTCACAGCTGGCCGAGATTTCCACCGTTGCAACGCTTATGCCAAAGGAAATGTTACGTTGACTGGTTCAATTAGGTGTCCATGGCTGAACATGAACTATAAAGCTCTAATTTACCGGAACATAGGGCGCGGCCCGTTTATTTTTTTTGGGTGCGTTTTCAGGAGATCCGCTGCTGTGAGCTCAATTCTCAACCGTTTGGTGGGTCAGGTTTGGGTGTTTTTGGCTGTCGTGCAGAACGAGTGCCAGAGTGCCATTAATGCTCCGATTGACCTAGATTTTTTGATATAATGGACTTGAGCGTATTCCTGAGGGCAACCAATACCGGGATTTTCAATGTGACCTGTACTGAAAATCCATCTCTCTCTTTATAAAATTATTATTCCTGTCCGTCCGAAGCCTTTTAAACTCCGCTTTTGGCTAATCAGCTCCAAGTCGTTGGAACATCAGCTTTAATCTTCGGGAAGGCGCCCATTTGAGCGCTAAATCGCTGTAAGTCTCTTATTTAACCGAAGTGGTGGGCCGCTTCGCGGCCCACCGCGCTCTTGTACCTCATAAAATGTGACAGGGGAAATTGGGCGTTTGCAGAACTTAGGGGCGCGGCGTGTTTTTTTTTTTTTTTGTAAGCTTTCACGAGAACAGCGATTGCAGGATCATTTCTCAACTGCTTGCCCTGGAAATAGGCTCATTCAATTTGCACGGAAAGGGCGGAGGGCCTCGTCTCCTACGTTTTTTTATGGGCACCAAAAATCTCCTTTTGGGGATAGATTCCCGTGTTTTTCAGTGGTTGAGCGGAGAACACGTCCCATGGGACCTATTTTGCTCCGATTGACCTAGATATTTATTATAGTGCACTTGGACATATTCTGGAGGGCCTGGAATACCGGTATTTTGAATGGGATCAATACTTCAAATATACAGTTCATAGATACATTCCTTTCATATTGTTGATCCCAAAGTGTATGGTAGACTCGAACCAGCATTCACATTCACTATCCCGGTATTTCAGGCCCTCCGGGATATGTTGAACTCCACCATAGTAAAAATCTAGGTTACAGCCCTTTGCGGAACATAGGGCGTGGCCATTTTTTTTTTCCATTTTGAGACATTTTTTATCTTTTGGACCATTTCCGTCGCTCCGGACTCAATTCTCAATGTATTGCTCTGAAAACCATATGAGCGGAACCGCAATGAAATTCCGCATTTCCTCTCATGCCTCTTTATTTTTATTTCACCTGTATAATATGTAGTATGAAAATATTACTCTTTCAAGCAGATCTCCTCCCACAAGGGGAGATGTTGATACAATGCTCTAGGCCATGATTAGAGCAAACATAGGCATATTTCAGAGGTCACCTCGTCTCCGTATTTGTTATTTGTGCCTGCTGCTGCCCAAACGATGCAATTGAATGTGAAAATATTAGTGTCTACTCAAGTATAAGGTTTCTGCATGATGTATTGACCGGTTACTCAGAGGTTTGTTCTGGGCACCATATGAGGTCCTTGGAATCCCACGTAATACTCTCGGCTAGTATTGACAACAGGAATTGATGCCCCGCTCTGATCTGCGGTGATGCCGTGTTCCGCCCACCACCCACTGTCGGTGGCGCTCTCTGCAGGAAATGAGCTCCAATCAATATTATGTAAATACTCTTCTTTACAGCAGCAGTCTACGTAAGGAACGATATAACTAGGGCGCACGTACCTCAGCCATGGAGTTAACGAGAATAGAATATTCTATTCAGCAACCCCCCCACCCCCGAAAATCGGTGGTGTATCCCTTGTCCGCCGACTCTAAATAAACTATTTGGTTGATTGGGGCAATCTGTCGCTATACAGTCGATTTCAGAAAAGAATGCCCTTTTGATGGATCGCTCCCGGCTCAGTTTTGCTTACCTTTGTTTGACCGTGCATCTGTCTTCAGCTCCACCTAGCTAGCAGGTGGCGGAGCAAGGCTGTCCACTCATTTTGTTCCCGGGTGTGCTCCCGGTAGTGGCCGTGCATTGGATACTTCTTTGTGAGATCTTAGAGAGAGGGAAGGTGAAATGGGGGATTTAATTCCACTTGAGTGCTTAAATGTGGGTGAGCTTGGCTTGAAGTCACAACACCACGTATCGCATCTATGACGCAAAGCTTGCGGCAAAGGTGGGGCCAGGATCTTTGAAACTGTCAACATCACAGATTTTAAATTACAGTTGCTCAAATTTTCAAACAGTTCTTATATGGTGGGAACGGACCGATGACGAACGGAGGCCGAAGAGTGATGAATTGTTGTTTACCGGCCAGTAGGTGAACTCGCCCTTTATCATGGGATGACTGTGCGCCCTCCGAGTCTTTAATCGCGTGATCCCGCTGTTTTGCGTTTCTTACTCGCGGGCTCCCCAGTTGCCAAGGGTAGGGATACGGGTGTTGACTGAAATAGGATTTGAGCGCAAGTAAAAGAAGTTACTCACTCAGTTTTGTTGGAGTTTCTTCTACCTTTGGTGCTGCCAGCGCTTGATTAAGGAAGACAACTTTCTCCAAATCCACGAAGAAATGGTCGAACTTCCATCCGTATACGCTGATGGCTGCCCAACGTGAATACCATGACCCTGACGCCTGCCACGATGGTCTACGAAGAAAAAAGCTGTCTATGGCCACGTAGATATGTACGTAACAGCCGGTTTGCAACCTCCTTGATTCTCATGCTCGGGTTCCCTGCGTTGAGTATCAGCATTGCGAGAATTACGCGTTTCAACTTCTTGTTGAGCTCGTGTGGCGGGAGGCGTCAAAAGACCGTTCAGGAGTGTCTTGAAGTAAAGTCAGACATGCAGAACCAATATTGAGAACGCGGGACTCGAGACTGCGAGGTCTGCTTGTGTCCTTTGAGACTGGGACAGAGGAAATAGCGCTACGGAAAAAGGATGAGTACATTTATCCATATCGAAAATGGAGACAACACACCGATAACAGGCATACAATTCTCCCGTGCACGTGTTCCCTATCTCGATATCCCCACTTTTCCAGCTGCCTTGCATACTGCTTACTCGACGATTAGCCTTGTGTAAACTCCAGTTCAACATTCCAGAGCCATGCGGTAACATCCCGTTGCAGTATTTGTGTCGCGGGGTGTGAATGTATGGGGTGTACATGGTACCGTCCGAAGAGCTGAGTTGATTTGAGTTACATATGTTGAATTGTAGACTGCTTTCATCAGCAAAAGAGAAAGCATCTGGCATGTATGGCATCGTCTGGAGGCATCTGTGCCGAGTTTCGCTTCAAATCAGTAAATTGCCCTGTTTGGAGCCATTTCAAAGCGGATTTTCACGGGACCTTGTTTGTCGGAACGCCAGCGCAATTTCGGTTAGAACTGTCTCTTCAGATTTCCTTCTAGTGTCCAAGGTCCTTTGTGGGACAGATTTCTGCTCTGCATTCCAGGGCAAACAAATCCAATTTAATGGTGGCTTGGTGTGCCTAGTTTCGGGCTGTGCACCCAAAAATGCAATTTAATGACGGCTTGGTGTGCCGAGTTTCGCATCAAATCAGTAAATTGCCCTGTTTGGAGCCATTTCACAGCGGATTTTCACGGGACCTTGTTTGTCGGAAAGCCAGCGCAATTTCGGTTAGAACTGTCTCTTCAGATTTCCTTCTAGTGTCCCAGGTCCTTTGCGGGAAAGATTTCTGCTCTGCAATCCAGGGCAAACATATGCAATTTAATGCAATGGCGTCACGGGGCGTCAAAGGGCGTCACTCGGGAAATTTTATTTGCCATCTGGAGACCTAATTTATCGCGCTTGATTGAGAGGTGATAGCCAGCGTGATTCTAAGCAAAACTGTCTCTCCAGATTTCCAGTTGCCTCGGTTGTCATTGAGCCTGTGGCTTTTAAGTTCTTCATTCTAAAGGGAGGTGGTGCTGTCAGGCCATAGTATATCATTTCCATTTCCCATGCAGCATGGCAGGGATGTCATTTACACCCCACAGTGAGGCAGGCTCCAAATGGGGAATTCCTTGTATTACAACATATAAAAGGTATAGGTGACTGCACATACTGTCATGCATAGACATATCCAAAAATTGGGAAAATCGGAGCACTATTACGAACCCTACAGCTGTCCTGCTTGAAACCAGGATTTTTTGGGTGAAAATTTCATTCAGGGGCCAAAGCAAAAATTCAAAGAGGGTGGTGACTGCGGATTTCCAGTGCGAGTAGAATGGAATATGCAGTAAATCCCTGAACCGTGTAGTGCACCAGATCCTCGTAAACTTTGTGAACCTGATGAACTTGGTGAACCACGGGTGAACTCACCCAACGCTCCGATGCACTACCGCATTTAGACAGAAATTAGTCACAATTCGCACGTGAGGTGACCATTATCGCAGTCGCGTCTGGCGACTCTTGCCTTCCGCACTCGAGCGTTACCCATTCCTTGCCTCCTCAGTGCTCAGACAACACAATGACGTCGATGGAAGACGTCCACGCATTTCTCAGCAAAATTCCCGGCCTCGCAGAGTCTATAACCATGGACAAAGCAATGACTTTCGTCCGACTGGCTTCCCGACTTAAGGACGAGATAATTATGGCCCAGTCCTCCTCTACTTACGACCCTGCGAACGCCCCTTCTGAAATTCCAGAGCATGTCAAATCATTCTTAGGCTGTGCTACCAATATTCCAGATGACTTTGTCTCGGGCTGCTGGGCGGCCTTTAGCGACACAATATGGAGGTACAATGATGATGGTGGCTGCTCCGGGAGGGACGCACAGATTTTCCGGGACTTTGGCTTTGAAAACCTCCTCTGTATGTCGCCGTTTTATATCGATTGGTCGTTTCTTAAGCATTCACAGCTGCTCGGATGCTTTTCCCGCCTAACAAACAATGTACTACGCCTGGCTGCCTCAATACAGACCTTCTCAGGGACAAGGATGGCCTCAGGAAGGTCGTACTATTCACCCTCAGTGATGGGGCATGCGCGACTTATTCGGTGCATCTCCATTGCTCAAGTTAGTTCATCACAATTTCACCATCGTTCTATACTGATATCTATTCGGAAGAGTGTAAAACAAACTATCAAAACAACTATTCCGTTCGCGACGGCATCAGGACCTACTATTCTGGAGTGCCGGATGCGATACAAGTCGGCGAGCATCAGTTTGTCGAGCGCGAGGTCCTAAGTCTCTTCATGGGTCTAATGTTGATCTCCTGGACGTCCGCGACAAATGCTGCTCGTGTTTACGATACGTGCCTCTCAAAACCGGAGAATCGCTCTAATAACAAGGACTGGCCACCGTCTCGAAGCTTCAAACTCCGTACTGAGCACGTCTGGGACGGTTTCATGATCTTGTCGCTACTAGAAGATCACGAGGAGCAGAACAAGATCCTTCAAGTTCCACACACCGGCGAACAAAATGTACGATTCAACAAGGCTATTCGCGAACGCAACGCTCGGATCAGGCTCTGCGGGCAGCCTGAATGGTCCCATTACTGCGATAAATGTATGCGCGTGTGGAAAGACGGTGACGAGCTCAGTAAGTGACAAACAATCATCGACTCCTCGCTGCCAATTAACTTCTTTCCAGAAAAATTGCATGTCATCGTTATTGACGGGATAACCATCGGGCATCCATGCTGTGGTGTCCATGACTGCCCGGAACCGCTCATCACCAACCGACACCGGTTTTGTCAAGGACACAACTACCGGCATCACATCTGCGCCGTCGAAGGATGTGAGGCTGCAGTGGAACACACGTACATGACATGCTCAATCCCGGAGCACCGCCAACTCGAGATGAACCATAAAAAGCGAGACAAGGCACTTTTCCAACTCCGAGGTCGGCTACAACGTGCAAGTGTTTCTCACCCCAATGACGCGTTCGAGGCCGAGGTTACTGCCGAGGAAGTCGAAGAGATGACGGTCAGCGACGAATGCGCTGCAGCTAAGGATCCGAATGGAAATAAGAAGATCCGTGCCCTCTTTGGGCGTCGTCGAACCCACAACGAGCAAATATTTGTTCGACCCTGCGGTATAATTGTGGCGCATGCGACCTTCTATGCTTCCGAGAGTGTCTCTCAGACCGTGGTCAGTATTATCTTTTTCGTTCCGTCTTCTATCCAGCTAACTTCCGCATTCAGGACATGCTTCAAAAGGTCTTCCACGTCGAAGGCTCCATGCCCGACATTGTTATCTACGACAACAACTGTACCCTGTACAAGTACCTCGTTCGACAAGGCATCCGACTCTATGAGACCGTTGGGTTCCCGGTTGATGTCTTCCATTGGAAGTGCAAGCACGCAAAGGAAGGGATCGAATGCTCGTATCACTGCAACCCGACACTCTTCCCTGAGCTGCTGGGAACCGATGGGAAGGCATGGTTCTTCAATTCCTCAATTGCGGAGCAGACCAACGTGTGGCTTGGTGGATATCACTCGATTCTTCGGGAGATGGGCTCAGACAAGTATGATTTCTTCCTGGATGAGATGGTGATGAGGAAGAATAGACTAACGAAGGCGAAGTTGGAGGTAGCAGGTGCGCTCCCAGACTATGTCCCTAATCTCTCATACTATGTCCCTACTTGAGACGACTCGTTATAAAATATGCATGCAATGAAATTATATCCAAGATACTATGTTGTCAATACTACAAATCTAATCTACGACAAATCTAATCTAATAGGTGGAGTAAAGTAATGGTAGCTAACGGCGTTTGTCCTCGGCAACTCGAGCCCATCCAGTTGATTTACCCCGCCACTCCGTCCAAAGCCCATCGCGGGTGCGTGGCAGTTGGGAGGCAACGTCGCGCTCTGCCTGGCTGGAGTACTTCCAGGCCCGTTGTTGCTGATACCACGCGCCCTTTGGGAAACTGAGCCCAAAGACCTCAACGAAACGTTCCGGGACGTTCCTGGATCCTATCAGGCGAAATGCAGTAGCCATATCGCGCGTATACATCCCCTCTGGCCAGACACCACACCCGAGGGGAGCAAGCACCCGACCCTCTTGCCAGAGCAAGTCAGGGTCCACCGGCATTGAAGGCGGTGTCAAAGGCGAGGGCGAGGATGGCGAGGGAGACGAGGATGGCGAGGGAGACGAGGATGGCGAGGGAGACGAGGGTGGCGAGAACAACAAAGAAGATGAAGACCCGGGGATGGGCGACGATGTGCGCGATGCAGGAGATGATGGGGAGAATGAGCGCGCTGACTTGGACGGCCGCAGTGGTTCTTCGGACGACAAACGCCTGCGCTTGGGAGCAGCGGTGGGAAGTGCGCGACGGGGAGCGATGGGCTTGCGGCCGTACTTGTTGATGTATTCATCCAGACGCGGACAATCCACCACCCCGTAACAGCGTACGAGGATAACCTGCTGGGGGACGACCTCCATGATGTGATCAACGTCCTCGCGGTCCCAGCAGCGACCATCGAAGTCGAAGATCCCAATCTCATCGGTGGTGACGAGCCCCATCTTCTTCAGCAACGCTGGGTAGTCAGCCATGTTGAGCCGCAATGACGCCAAGCCCTGCTGCCGAAACATCTCCGGCTCGACGCCATCCTGAGAAGAGCACGGTGAATACGATATCCAATATGAAGAGACCGGTATACGCACCTTAGACCAGTAGCAGAAGCGGACCTGCCTCTCGAATAACTGATCTTGCCTCCGTCGTTGCTCCTCGGCGATTTTTCGCTTCTCTTGCTCGGCACGATTGGCATTGTACTTGCGTGCCCAATCAGGATCCATCGCCTTCTTGTAGAGTTTGGGAGGAAGAGGTTCGTCGCCAGCGTCGATTGTGGACGAAGAGGACTGGTATGAGAACATTGGCCGCGGGCGAGACAAGGCAGATGGATCCCCAGACTCGGGAATCGAGGAAGACGCGATGGGGGCGTCCAGCAAACGGTGTCCACTATAGCGGCACCCTTTCCCTTGGTTCTCGCAGCACTGTTTGCACATTTTGTAGGTGCAGCTCTTTGCGCCTGCGAGACGTTTGCATGTGCGGACTGCACAGGTCGCCTTCCCTGACTGAGAGTTGGCAGGCACCGGCTGCGAGGGTGGGACGAGGGGAACGCGTGGTTGCGATGATGGAGGAGCGGGAGGCGTCGACACAAGTGCAGGGTCAATGGGTACGCCGTTCCAGAATGGAATACGTGGCGATAGAGAGTACAGATCGTTGGGCCCATCAGGTGGCGGGTACGGCGGGGCTCCGTTTGCAGGAGAGTCCCTCCAACGACGCTCGGCAGCAGCTACTAGCTCAGGCGCGAGCCACTTGAAGTAACCGCAACAACACTGGGAACAGATGTGAAGGTGAATCGAAGCTGAGGGAACATCACGACGCACCGCTTGGTACTCCAGACCCTCATGATAAGGAACGTTCTTACCGCTGCAGACGAGGAGGGATGGGATGCGTTCCGGGCAGCCTGGCTTCGGGCATTGTATGAATTGGTGGACCGGCGGCGCAGCGGGCATAGGCGAGACTAGTGATGTGCATGGTAAGTAGCATATACCTTTTCAATATTCCTATCAGTTTTGGACGGGTTCTGGACTAGGCGGGGACTTACAAGGGGAAAAATAAGAAACATACCAATGGGCGAGAGAGAGTGACGAGGTAACGTTTGTGTGACATTGGCCGAGTTTGGTATGCGAACAAACACAGCCAGCGGGTTACATAACCAGTTTACCGGAGGTTCACTCGGTTCACCCAGTTCACCAGGTTCACCGTTAACTTGGTAAACTTTCTGATATACGTATGTTCTCGGAATATGTCTCGAGGAAATCAGATAAGATTTGAGGGCAGGACAGCTGTTCTGCCGAAAATTGCCAAAAACGGAAAAAAAAAATTGTCCACGCCCTAAGTTCCACAAAGAGCTGTAAATATGTAAACGAACCTGTAAACGAACCTGTATACAAGGCGGCGAACACCCAAGAGCCTGGTTTCACCAAAAAATTTGTACCCATTCCACTTCTGAACGAAGGAAAGAAAATTGCCCAAATACGGAAAATATTACATAGTTTGATTCGCCGGGGGTTGAATTTTCCGTGGGTCACTCAGAGCACTCACTTCAAGTCCACAGACATCCTTCCACCCAGAAATTTGTACCCATTCCACTTCTGAACGAAGAAAGAAAGAAAATTGCCCAAATACGGAAAATACTACATAGCTTGATTCGCCGGGGGTTGAATTTTCAGTGGGTCGCTCAGAGCACTCATTGCAGGCCCACTGACAGGCTTTCACCAAGAAATTCGTACCCATTCCACTTCTGAACAAAAAAAGAAAGAAAATTGCCCAAATACGGAAAATATTACATAGTTTGATTCGCCGGGGGTTGAATTTTCCGTGGGTCGCTCAGAGCACTCACTTCAAGTCCACAGACATCCTTCCACCCAGAAATTTGTACCCATTCCACTTCTGAACGAAGAAAGAAAGAAAATTGCCCAAATACAGAAAATACTACATAGCTTGATTCGCCAGGGGTTGAATTTTCAGTGGGTCACTCAGAGCACTCATTGCAGGCCCACTGACAGGCTTTCACCAAGAAATTCGTACCCATTCCACTTCTGAACGAAAAAAGAAAGAAAATTGCCCAAATACGGAAAATATTACATAGTTTGATTCGCCAGGGGTTGAATTTTCCGTGGGTCGCTCAGAGCACTCACTTCAAGTCCACAGACATCCTTCCACCCAGAAATTCGTACCCCTTCCACTTCTGAACAAAGAAGAAAAAAAATTACCAGGATTCAGAACTGCAAATACGGAAAATATTACATAGCTTGATTCGCCGGGGGTTGATTTTTCCGTACATCGCTCGGAGAACTCATTTCATGCCCACAGACCTGGTTTCACCGAGAAATCTGTACCCATTCCACTTTTGAACGAAGATGAAACAAAATTACCGGGAGTCAGAACTGCAAATACGGAAAATATTACATAGCTTGATTTGCCGGGGGTTGGTATCTGGTTTTCCTCGTAGTGTTCGGGTTGCATCACTCTAGGGTCCCCTGTATTTTTCCAGTGTCACCATGCTAATTAAATTCAACAGAGCCGTTGCAAGTCCGATGGGGTGGGGCCAAATGTTTATATATATCCTCTGGATCTTTCGTCCCCATTGATATCGTCAGAGAGACGCTGCAGACCGTTAAGCCCGCATATTTGACCATTGGTTGAAAACGGTGCTGTCAAGGGTCTCTAACTACACGGGGTCAGTGGCGTACATCAGTTAAATTGAGACCGCATGTGCTCTGTGTCAGAAAAAACCAAACCCCCTTATGAGCTGAGACAATCTTTTAGGGCCTTATAAGGCCTTAAAATGACCTTATAATCTCGGGTCCATCCTTATAAGGTGATTTTATGGCCCTACAAGGCCTTATAAGATTGTCTCCCCGTCCTGCTCAATGCGAAACTTTCTGACTGTACTTAGTCACCTTTGCCAAGGGAGATGCAGCAATGATGATTTTGAATTGCTAAATTCAAGGCTGACCAGGTCACCAATCTACGTCTGGACTGGAGTCGACCCGAGTTGCAACATGTACCTATAATTGTATCATCAAATGAGCTAAAGGATGCATTGAATGAGAAAGCGGCTCAAGTATATGCTGGCAAAACTGGAAACGACTTGAGTTGGTACTCTGCGAGAGATCCAAGAAGCGATGGACTCCAATCAAAGATGCGGGACTGCAGGAACACCTCACTTATCGATTGCACTCCGGAGAGACAAGCTATCATCTTGGGTGTTTAATAACCTTCCAGACACTCAGTGAGTAGCCGAGAGATGATAGAAACGATGTGTGATTCAACAAGTTTGCCATGCATGTCAAATTGACTGGCTAATCCTCCGTTGTTATCGCGCATGCTGGGTCAGCAGCTGCTACCTTGCATTACAGCTATTGGCAGTACCGAAGGCACAGATGAAAAATTTCCTGTTTGGGATGTTTTCAAAGAATTCCTCAGATCTCGGTTAGTTCTTCATGGATTTGGGTGAAATCATGCTAGATAATTTGGGCTAATTCATGCGGAATTAGTGATAAAGAGAAACTTGTTAAAATATTTCATAGTGGATAATCTTGGATTTCAGGCTGTTTGGGTGTTGGATACCCTCTAGCAAGCCTGGAACTTGTTCAAATGGTCTGGTTTTGTGAGACAAAAGACTTACGTGGATTATGAATGATATCAGAGAGCCAGAATTTCCTAAAGTTCATGGTTGCTTTCAATTATCACAATATTTCGAGATCATCGCGGGTTGCCCGTTGTCCAGAAGGGGTCACAGGCATCATAGACTAAATTATCTGGAATTCTGGCTCTATGACATCTTTCTAAATGTATGTTAGTTGGCTGTTGCAAAAAATCAGCTCATTTGAACATGTTTGGACTATGCTAGACATCATTTATCGTGGAAACAGTCCGAAATCACAGGCCGATCAACATAAAGTATTTTTGCAAGTTTCTTTCTATCACTAATTGTGTATGAATTAGCCTGGAAGATATGGCTAGGTTTCATGTGAATCGGTGCAAAACTGAGATCTGGGGAATTCTTGGAAAAACATCCCAAACAGGAAATTTTTCATCGGCACCTTCGGTACTGCCAATGGCTGTAAATTATGCAATCCTTTTCTCTGTGCATGTCAATTTGAGTGTACCGGCCTTCCCTATCCTGGGCACGCTGTTTAGGTGTCTATCGTTCTCCTTTCAGCGCATACTACGTTGACTGCTGCTGCCCTTGGGAAGCACATCAAATCATGCCTCCGCAGTTCTCTTTCTGTGTGCCAGTTTGACCACTGCCGCCCTGTGGGCGCCAGCTTGGTCTCAGCTGCATTCCGTTGATATCTATCTATCCGTTCCGTATCCTGTATATCCCGATTTGACTGTTGTTCTTTGCTGCCTCTATCCTGTGGATGGACTCGACCTTTGCCAATTTTTTCATGCATACCGATTCTTCTTCTACCCCATTCCATATTTCCTGTATATCAATTAACCTGTTCCGTATTCTGCCAATTCTTCTCACTGTGTTTATCCAGTGCTCGTCAATCTGTCCTCCGTGACCGTTCCTTGCACAATTGCATAGTTGAAGAATCCCTTTGAGCGGTGAATTTTTCTCCTCAAACGCGTGCACCATATGCAAAAATGCTGGCCGGGAGCTCTAGCAAAATATGACAGGTATTAGAGAAACCTATTCAAATTCGAGGATGTGTGGTAACTGCGCCAACGAGCTTTTCATCCGATCTGAGTACGCTAAAAGCAATGATTCAGTTATCTGGAGGGCCCCTGGCCAGTCGGGTATCTCCAGGGCTTGGCAGCTGTTCATTCTGGAGAGATATTTCCGCCAGGCCGACTCAATAGTGTCGGGAATTCACGCAAGACACTGCGAGTTATTTGCCATTGTGCCGGTGGAACATGACATTTTATGGAGTGCGATTTCCTCCGGTTGAATCTGAGGTGATCGCCAGCACAATTCTGAACAAAACTTCAGCAAGCGAGGTGCCGAGCTGGAAACGTTGAAGTGTCTGTCTGGGAGAGACTTAAAAGGTGGCCCCTCGAATATCCCACAAATTTTTCTTTGGCTGGGATTGATTCAGAATGGCCTAACAGCACCACCTCCCTTTAGAATGAAGAGCCTCAAAGCCACAGGCTCAATGACGAGTGAGGCAACGGGAAATCTGAGGAGACAGTTTTGCTTAGAATTGTGCTGGTGCTGGCTATCACATCTCAATCAAGGGAGAGAAATTAGGTTTCCATAAGGTCCCATGAAAATCTGCTTTGAAATGGCTCCAAACAGGGCAATTTACTGATTTGATGCGAAACTCAGCACATCAAGCCACCATTAAATTGCATATGTTTGCCCTGGAATGCAGAGCAGAAATCTTTCCCGCAAAGGACCTGGGACACTAGAAGGAAATCTAAAGAGACAGTTCTAACCGAAATTGCGCTGGCTTTCCAACAAACAAGATCCCGTGAAAACCCGGTCTGAAATGGCTCCAAACAGGGCAATTTACTGATTTGATGTGAAACTCGGCACACCAAGCCGTCATTAAATTGCATTTTTGGGTGCACAGCCCGAAACTAGGCACACCAAGCCACCATTAAATTGCATATGTTTGCCCTGGAATGCAGAACAGAAATCTTTCCCGCAAAGGACCTGGGACACTAGAAGGAAATCTAAAGAGACAGTTCTAACCGAAATTGCGCTGGCTTTCCAACAAACAAGATCCCGTGAAAATCCGGTTTGAAATGGCTCCAAACAGGGCAATTTACTGATTTGATGTGAAACTCGGCACAGGGAGGTCACCTCTCCTTCTAACTCAGCTTTGGCCACAGTTGGAACTCTGCCTCTTGATCTGGACTTGCTGCATTGTCAGCTTGGACACCATTCTGATACTCAGAAGATCTTGAGCAAGGCCTGCTCAGAATAGCTGTTTTCACACACTTAGAAAAGTGTGACTTGATATGGAGAGCTAATTGAATGCTGCAGATTGTCAGATGATACCCAGCACTATTCTGAGCAGTCCTGTCTCTTTGAAATTGTCCGCACTGCTTTGCTCATTAAACCAGAGGTCACGGAACTCTCCATATCGAGCATGGCAGTGCTGGGGTCACAGGTCAAATCAAAAGTGCGATATTCTTGCTTGTGGGGGAGTCCACAGTGACAATTTGAGCCCGGGCTGGGATATTCTGGCTCACAGGGATCCACAATTAAGGTTTGATAATAAAAGCTTAAATTCTTCAAGGGTTTCCTATATATACTAGTGGGTGACATGGGAATGCATGGGAACGATCTGAGTAATCATGGGAGTGTCCTAAACTAATGCGGTAGTGTTCTTAGTAATCATGAGTATCTGAGTAATCACGCTATCCTAAGCTATCTACAGGGCAGGATAAGGAGTGTGACAGTAGATGGAGTCCGATAAGGCCCAGATATGTCCAGATCAAGTCCGATAAGGCCAGATAAAGGCCTGAAGCAATCTGTTCATGACATTACCCCCTCTTAAGGATTGTGTCCACACAATGGGTCAGAATGATTCAATCTCTAAGCCTCAAGTCCAACACTTCTTCCACTTCATACTCCAGGTGATCATCAACAAGCTCAGGTGGCAGCAGAAGGGATGTAAGGAGACAACAGAGCCTAGGCTGGATGTGGGTTGGCAAGCTGGCCACTGGGTGGTCTGGGGGAAAGCAGCAAGCAGTGGGGATAGGCTGGTTGCCATGGCTCAGTGGTGGGCTGGGGGAACGAGACCAAGGGGTGTAAATGAAGGTGTGAATGGCAGCAGCGCTGGGCTGGACATTGTGAATGGGCTCTTCTGTTGGAATCAATGATTGGACTGATCAGAGCTTTCCACCACTCCTGTGGAGCTCTGTGCTTCGTGGTCTGACCATGGTAGTGACAACATGCAGCAACACCAGCAACACCAATTGGAGAAGGTGGTGGTTGCTGCGGTGATGGGGGCTGCTCTGGAGCAGTACAGGTGAATTAGGAGTTCTGCTCTGTCTCTGTGTCTCCTGCCTTTTCCGCTGGCTGTGGCTCAAATAGTCGACACCTCGTTCCCTTCCTTTACTAATCCTTCTCATGTTTCAGGTTATGTCAGCAACAACTCATAGGTGCATTATCAGTTGATTACCTCGATCTTGTGCATACATTCATAGTGTTCCTTTGCTCAACTCTTCAGTGGGCTCAAGGGATAGCTGCCAGAGCCAAGGCACTGCAGCGTGCAAGTGCATGTCAGTGATGACCATAGGTACATTAACAGCTTCCCATTGCCTCGATTTTGGGCTGACACATGTCTGTAGTGTTCCTTTTCACCATACCTCGAGGGGCTAGAGGGTGTGGCTGTAGCCGATGCGCAGGGGTTGTGGTGAGTATTGTCAGACACACTGGCCAATACTATGCAGGCAATGCAAAGTGGACCAAGGTTGTGCTCAAAAGGACAAGAATTGCCCATATTGCTAGTGGAGATATGACCAGCTCAAGACTGGAGACTACAACGACTACAGGAGGGTATATATACTAGTGGGTGACATGGGAACGATCTGATGAGTATGGGAGTGTCCTAAACTAATATGGAAGTGTCCTTATCAATGATAAGTATCGTGCTATATACGCTATCTACAGTGCAGGATAAGGAGTGTGACAGTAGATTGAGTCCGATAAGGCCCAGATAAGCGCAGATCAAGTCCGATAAGGCCAGATAAGGCCGGATCAGGTCCGATGATGTCGGATTCTGGACTTTGCTTTGGGCTGCTATTCGCAGCTTGTTGAGCAGTTTTTATTTGTTGCTCGGGTTCAATGAGCGCAGCACAGTTGCAACTGAACGCATCGCTACTGCTGTTCAGGCCTACACCACCCGTCCTACTCCGAAGAAGCCATTGAAGCTCGATTCACCTGAGAGCAATTTATGGAAGAATACCTTGGTATAGGGTGGAGACTGCAAGATAGGCTAATGTTATGAGGCTGTCAATTGAAAGCAATGAGTAATTGTCCCATGCGAGGCATCCAGCAATAAAAATTGACTAGAGAAGCAAACAGAACCTCGCTCCGATAGTCCTTCTGCTTGCGTGTCATTTTGAGGGAAGCAGCAGCGAGAGCACTGAGTTCTTTGGGGTCCCGCAGGGCTGCATCGTCGAGAACCGTGTGTCCACCCAGTCTGCAACATTGTCTGCCAAGATGATAGAGTCAACACCTCGTCCCCATGTTCTGTTCCTCAACCTGCTCCAGCACGGGCTCCTCCTCCTCCTCCTCCTCCTCATCTCCTAACTCGTCAGACGAAGACTCTTCTTCCGTAGGAAGCTCGGGCAGGTCCGTTCTGAGGCATTTGAAAGAAGCACCAGGAAGGTGTAAGGAATTACATAATTGCACCAGCCAGCAACTAAGACCACTCCGGCAAAAGGGAGCAATGTCAAGCTTGGCTTGACACCTGGCTGGTGGTATATATACTGGATAATGTCAATTCATGACAGAAGGGGGAAATTTTCTTCAATTCCATCATCAGGAGAGGGTGCACGGGCCCATTTCTGGTTTGCAAACATATTGGCAATGGTGTGTGGAGCTGGCAGTGACCCAGAAGCAGCGAAAGCCGGTTTGGGAGCAGGTTTAGCGGCAGAGGGAGCCTCGGTTGCGTCAATGGACAACTAGCGCTTGAATTCATCTTGTGAGATGCAGAGAGAACCAGATTTGAAGGTGTCCCGAAGTATTTTCTTCTTAGCTTGAACCGTTCGCTTGGACACACCCCCAACACCATAAGCTCCTCTGTGAGTGCCTAAAGATGGTGATTAACTTGGTGTTCAAATTCCACAGCAAAGAAATGTGCCTGCATTTTTATTCAATGCCCCACCTTCCCTATTCTCGGCACTTTGCATCTCAGCAGCCCCACAGATTGTCCCTGTTTTCATCTGGTTCAGTTTCGGCATTCCTGGGGATGGGGTGAGACGGGGCAAACATCCCCCCAGTGCCCCTGTGCTGGTGAGAGGCAGTTTGGGCGACCCACAGCATGGTGTGGAACGAGAGGAAGAGGTCGGGCGCGATTGATGGTGGAGCAACGCCACCATTTATGACCGGCCCGAACCGAAAAACGCAAAATCTCGGTGGGAAAAAATATTTTTTCACTTTTTTCACTTTCGCTCCTCCAGTAGAGGGCCTTATAGTGCTATTTACACAATAACTTGATGCCTGAGTTATTGCAATTTTCATAAATAATGTCTTCCACCGAAAAGAAAAAAAATTCAGAGGCCAGGCTGCAGCGAGCACGCATTCGAATCCGGGTTCCAGCGTCTTTTTTGGTCCGGATGACGCGTTGTGTCATGCCAGTCACAGTCATCGCTGCCGCCTTTCCTTGGCATCTCTCATCTTTTGGCTGCACTAATGGGCAACCGCAAGATAGGTGACGATGCTAAGTGTATCAGCCTCCGACTCCTGGCTTGTGGGTGCCAGACTTGCCAAAAGACTAAACCCAGAAGAACGGCACCCCCTGCACCTCTGTCTCCGAACACGGTACCCACACGACCCTGGCAGATTGTCACAGTTGATCTACTAGGCCCGCTTCCGATGTCGAATGGTTATGACACGATTCTGGTGTTTGTTGATCGATACACAAAGCGTGCCAAGTTCCAGGCGTGCAATGCTGAGATCAACTCAATGGGCTTTGCCAAACACTACCGGGATCGTGTGTTCCGTGACCATGGGCTCTCTGAGCGGTTGATCCATGACCGAGGTCCACAGTTTGCCTCTCAGTTCACCAGGGGACTTGTGCAAGCTTTTGGGCATTAAACAGAACATCACGACTGCATACCACCCTCAGACCGATGGGCAAACAGAACGAGTGAACCAGGACTTGGAGCAGTTCCTCAGGATCTTTGTTAATCATCATCAGAGCGACTGGGCAGAAGGCTTGCCATTGCTGAGTTTAGCTACAACGACAAGATCCACACTGCTACTGGTCACACTCTGTTCTTCCTTGACTCTGGACAACATCCATGGAAAGGAATTGAGCCCAGAGGTACTGTGCGCTCTCAGAGTGCCCAAGAGTTTGCAGACAACATGAAGAAGATCAGGGAGGAAGCAGAGTCGTCTCTTAAAGCAGCTGCAGAGACAAGGAAGCGGTTCTATGATCGGAAGCGTACGGATGCCAGAGAATACAAGGTCGGAGACATGGTCTATCTCGAAGGCACCAACATCGAGACAGTCCGTCCAACCAAGAAATTCGATGACAAACGCTATGGTCCTTTCAAAGTCTTGCAGAAAATTGGCACTTCGGCCTATTGTCTGCAACTGCCTGCTTCCTGGAAGTCCAAACACCCTGTCTTCAATGAGGCTCTGTTGTCTCCTTACATCCCCCCTAAATTCCCCTCTCAGAAAGTGACCCCTCTGCCACTGCCTGAGCTTGTTGATGATCACCTGGAGTATGAAGTGGAAGAAGTGTTGGATTCGAGGCTTAGGAATGGAAAGCTCGAATATTTTGTGCATTGGAAAGGATATCCAAAGGAGGAAGACAGTTGGGAGCCGGTTGGCAACTTGACAGATAATGCTGGCCTGCCTGATGAGTTCCACCGAAAAAATTCCTCACTCAGCCCCTCACCCTGCCCCCGAAACGTCCGTTTTATCTATGAACCCATTGAAAATTTCACCACCACACCTCGTTTACCTGGACATCACAATCCTTAAGAGGGGGGCAATGTCATGAACAGATCGCTTATCTGAGCTGATCCGGCCTTATCTGGCCTTATCGGACTTGATCTGGACATATCTTAGCCTTATCGGACTGTAGATAGCTTAGGATAGCGTGATTACTCAGATACTTATGTTGATCCTTGTCAATGATCTCTTGTCCATCAAAGTACAAGGCGAGAGCATGCAGAAACACATCACACTTTTTAGGTTCTCCTCCATTGAAGCTGCCTTTCACACTATCAGCAGAATAGCTCAGTAGGTGTTAAACAGGCAAGCACAGAGGTCTGGAGTCAACAGTAAGAAACTCTGTTGAGCTTGTATGTGAAATGAACTATCTACTCACCTGGAGTCAACAGTAAGAAACTGAAGACCCAGGTTGATGCTAGCCTACTTATATCTACAGGAACAATAAGAACAATAGAGACAATAGAACAATAAGATGCCTATCAACACTACACCCAATAGCGAGCCCTTGGGAAGTGATACACAGAAGCGGTGGTCTTCTTTGTCGATAGTAGCTCCAAGTCAAGAGCTGAAACTAAAGCCCAGTTGTTACGTCCTCCCAGATCAACGGATTGGCTACCGTTTGTTTCTGGATGAAGAGAACCCTGCTACAGCCTGCTACAGACCCGGGGCAACAGTTGGCTTTAGAGAACCCCTACCAGAGTTCTTTTGTCCCTACTGCCTTACTGACTAGGGCTACTAACTAAAGGGCTCAGGATTTATTGAAGATGAAAGGGGAGGTTCTAACTAAGTTGAGATGATTTCGGAGTTGTGGGAGATAAGGAAGAGATAAGAGGATGAGGGCGAGATTAAAGGAGAGGAGAGCGAGCACAAGGTTGGTTAGGGGAGTCTCGAGCTTTTGTCAGACACCCTGGCTTGTGATGCAGAGTGAAGTGGAACTCCTGCATCTCCACCACCCACCATGCCTGTCGTCTGTTCAGCTTCTGGGGCTTCCTGAAGTATTCGAGATTCTTATGGTCTGTCCAGATCTCAAAGTCCTCCAGCGCTCCAAGCAGGTACTGGCGAAACTCAGAGAGTGCATACATGATTGCAAGCATCTCCTTCTCATAGATTTCATAGTTGCGTTCAGTCTCATTCAGAGCATGAGAAATGAATGCAACCGGTCACCAAACACCGTCCTCGTGCTGTTGCGATAAAATGCCACCAATAGCGAAATCAGACGAATCGGCCTCCAACCGGTAACGTCCCTTTGCCTTGGGAATGACCAAGACAGGAGGAGCAGACGTGATCCGGCGCTTCAACTCCGCAAATGCCTCCGCTTCCACAGCCGTCCACCGCCACCCCCCTTTCCCAGTCAGAGCAGACAGCGGCCTAGCTACTCCAGAGAACCCTTCAATAAATCGGCGGTAGAAGTTCATGAATCCAAGGAACTGTTGGACATCTCGCTTGTGACGTGGTTCAGGCCACTCAACAACAGCCTGGACTTTGGCAGGGTCCATTCTGACTTTGTTGTGCGAGACAATCATGCCAAGGTATTCTACTTCACTGCGTTCAAACTCGCATTTTGTGTGCTTTAAAAAGAGCTTGTTTGCACGCAGTTTCTGCAGAACCTTCTGGACCATGATCTCATGTTCTTCCAACGTTTCACTGAAGATGAGGATGTTGTCGAGGTAGATAATGGCCTTTCCACCATCGATCTCATCTTTGAAAATTGTGTTCATCATTGTCTGAAACGTAGCCGGTGAATTGGTTAGGCCAAAGAACATAACCAGAGGCTCAAACAGCCCTCTGTTAGTTCTAAACGCTGCCTTCCACTCATCTCCTTCCTTGATCCTGACCTTGTTAAACCCCCAACGGACATTGTCATGAACAGATCGCTTATCGGACCTGATCCGGCCTTATCGGACTTGATCTGCGCTTATCTGGGCCTTATCGGACTCAATCTACTGTCACACTCCTTATCATGCACTGTAGATAGCTTATATAGCACGATACTTATCATTGATAAGGGCACTACCATATTAGTTTAGGACACTCCCATACTTATCAGATCGTTCCCATGTCACCCACTAGTATATATACCCTCCTGTAGTCGTTGTAGTCCCCAGTCTTGAGCTGGTCATATCTCCACTAGCAATATAGGCAATCCCTTTCTCTTTGAGCCTCCACCATGTCGACTCGTAGAGGTGCACACTGGGCCTCTAAAGGAGGGACACAGGTCAGGCCGTCGGCATGTCGATCCGTCGAGGTGCACACTGGGCCTCTAACGGGAGTGACACTGGGAATCTCCTCGCCATGTCGAATCACCTGACAGGATGGACACGGCGTTCAAGGAATCCAGTTTAAATCGCAGAATCTGTGGAAACATGTAAGCTCAGCAGTTGCACCGGGGAAGACTGGCGACAATACCACGGGGAATAGGGCACCTGAGAACTAGTGCCAAGGGTTCATCGTCGACACTGGCGACCAGTAAGATAAGAATTGTCGACATTTCGTCAGGACTCACTGCCAGGAGTTTAGTGTGTTTGGGTTAATTGGTCGACACGAAAGGGAGCAAGGTAACTGAGGACAAATGAGAGTGTGCACGTGCATATACAAAGAACCAAGCACCTTTTATCTCCGTAAGCTCTAGTATTGAGATTTCCAATAAGTCAGCTTCAAGGGGCTTCCTTCGCCCTTAGAGGGGGGATGTGCGCTGCTTGTATACATCTCCGGGAAGCGGTTTTCCGAGCCGCGCTCGGGCACGGACCATTTTCTATTTGCCTCAGTTGGCACCATACGCGGAATGGACACCTACCCGGCCCCAACTTAGCAACACATGTTACAAGTACTTATGTAATCGTTATTTTGATCATTCGGAGAGGGAACACAAATATTGGGAATATGGGACGTACCTCGACACCGAGATGAATACTTCACCGATGAGATCGGGGCTGTGTGTCAGTGGCAGCATCCGAAATAGGTGCTGCGGGCACAAAGCATGAGATTCAACAGGTAATGGGGTGGAGTATGGCCAGAAAGAACGACATGTGTGAGAGACTGTGTTGGTTAGGAGATGCTGAAGAAGGAAGTTAGTTTTGCGGGATGAGGAATTGGTTGCCGCGGGACCTGGGAGTAGGTGCGCTCAAAGTAGACTTTACGCGCGCGGCCTCAGATGTGGAAGGTCATGTGCACCGGTCACATCAAATGCCAAATTATTTATCACAAAAAGGGTAGCCGATGGACACACCATCGCCGTCATCGCCAACGTCGCCAACGGACACTCAGAGTCTTCAGTACAAGATTCTCGCTATATATTACATATCCCGGGAGTATGAATCTTAGAAAGCAAATTAAATATTGCATGCGCACTTTAAACATCAGGCCGGGCAGCACCCCGATGACAGCGAGCGGGATCCCGACATCCCGCCCAACAAGGCGCACTGTGCAGCCGGCAGGACCACCATCGCGTTTTGGACATCATCGGAATGTCATCGGAATCATTGTTTGGTGTGTGATGTGACCGCTGCACATGACCTTCCGCGGCCGTGGCTGCACGCGGAAAGTCTACTTTGAGCGCACCTAATGAAGGGAGGTCAGTGGAGAAAATAAAGAAGAGGAGGGATGGGGAAACTACAAATGGGCCGCTTGGACGGTGGGGATGTGAGCGGGGGAGAGGATGTCAGCTGGGAGGTGCAGGTGTCGGGCGTAGAGATATGTCTCGTGGCAGGAAGGAAGCACCAGCGCAGTGATCCAGCAGGAATGGCAGGGCTTAAACTTGAGGATGACTTGACAAACTAGCATTGACAGAACAGAGGAAGGAATAAGAGTAGCGGCAGAGCGGAGTAGATAGACCACTTGGCAAACAGGCATGGCAGAGTGGCGTGGAGAACTGGAAGGCGGAGGAGTGGTGGGGAGAGGAGTGGCTGGGTGTAGTTCAGTTCAAGGAGCGGGGACAGAGCAGCACCACAGAGCAGAGGAGTACTGGCACGAAGTTTCCAGAATTGTGGGAAGGACTGGACAGAGAAGAAGCATTGAGGCAGAGAAGTGATAAATTTAAAACATCGAATTGCGTGGAGCACATGGTGCCATATCAGTGTACCAGCTATCCATCTGATCACTCATCCACAGATAGATTTATTCATCATTATCTGTGGGAAAACTATCCATCATTATTGTGAGCTCAAGTGTTGGAATCAGCGACTGGACTGTGCCATTCTCGTGTTCTGATAGTTATCTTGATACAGATCCTATGCACACATAAGCCCCTTGCAGCCCAGTCTAGAAGATGACATAACCAAAAGATATGTAATATCCTCTGCAGGCGATGAGATCTGGTAAGAATGGTTTGGCTGCCACCGACAAGGCCTCCACCAGAGAGAAGAACATAGGTAATGGAGTGTTAACAAAGAAAACTCAGAAAGAAGTATGAGTTAATGTGGTGACGTGTCAGCTTGGTACATAATGTTGGCTGAACCGGGAATCAAACCTGGAGCTATTCTGCTGATAGTGTTGAAAGGAACAAATCCATTTTCCAATACATAATTGGTCAGCCCAGGAACTTGATGTCATCACCTGCCAATCCTTTCCACGTGACAAGCTGTTCTGGAAGCGCAACCAGTAGAGAATTAGAAGTGTTAAGACCCAACCTGTGCAGACACTGTGTGCACATTCCCAGACTCAGACTTAGACCCAGCCCGCCACCCGGGGCTGCAGACTGTGTATTCCTTCAGATCAGAGTGTATCAAGTCCTGGGCACGAGTTCCTAAGTCTTAAGGGCCAACACTGCCCACGTCACTTGCCTCATGGCCTCAAAGGCCACTTGTTATTTTCATTACCGTCAATTGCTGAAAAGAGTCTGCCTGTTATTCATATGTACAGATCTCCATCCATACAGTAGTACAACACTTTGAAGGGCCCCTGTTGAACATCCGCTCCCAACATGTTGTCCAGAAGGCTTGGCAGAACAAAAACGCGGATGTCATGGCAGGGATGGAGTGAGTGCCCCAACTCCGGGATCTTGGGATGCAGCGGAATGGTGAACTTCCATTCAAAGTGATGCATCACTCCCGCAGTCTGGTGTACAACCTGCATGGAGGGGCACGAAGCTGTGTTTCTGCTGTGATTTTCCATCAGATGCCTGGGCCTCTTCATACAGTATGTCATCTTTGTGTATGCAGCAAATATCGAACTGGTGGAAGCCGAGTGTGGAATAAAAGCCGCTGTCACAGGTTGGGTCTTAACATTTCTAATTCTTTTCTGGTTGCGCTTCCAGAACGGCTTGTGACGCGGAAAGGATTGGCAGGTGATGATGACATCAAGTTCCTGGGCTGACCAATTATGTATTGGAGAATGGATTTGTTCCTTTCAACACTATCAGCAGAATAGCTCTGGGTTTGATTCCTGGTTCAGCCATTTTTCCAACATTATGTACCAAGCCGACACGTCGCCACATTAACTCATACTCCTTTCTGAGTTTTCTTTGTTAACACTCCATTACCTATGTTCTCTCTGGTGGAGGCCTTGTCCGTGGCGGCCAAACCATTCTTACCAGATCTCATCGCCTGCAGAGGATATTACATATCTTTTGGTTATGTCATCTTCTAGACTGGGCCGCAAGGGGCTTATGTGGTGCTGAGTACAATCTAGGGACACAAGGTGCCATGTGAATGCCACTGCTTCTTCTGTCAGGCTCACAGGTTAATGAGGAAAACATGCAGTGCGGGTTCCTGGGTCTTCTACAGTGGGTTGTTTGGCAAGGGAATAGGCTTCCATGAAGCTGGGTAATGCATGTCATGTATGACATCAATAATCTGCTGCCAAGGAAGAGGTTGCGATGTCAGCAACATGCAGGAGGACCTTGACTTGCAATATCTAAAGGCAGCTTTGAGGCAGCTGGGGATTTTGCCATTCATCATCCCCTCTATGATGCTGATTGACTTCAGCCTTAATGGTGTGCAGTCCCTACTGTTTTCCTTGGCAATACCCCTGCTGGCACCTGTGCCCCCAACTTTGGTTGTTACTTGGTATGGAACACTACTGCAAAATGAAGATAACAATACTGATTCTTCATGTAGCTTCTTTCCTGTGAGTACAGACCAAACACACTATGGCTGGCAAACCCATATTTGTACATAACTTTAGACCGTCAGCGACAATTTCTTAGGAACATGAGTTCAGACCAAGCAGAATGAGTTAAATCAGCTAATTTGATGTCAGGGTCTACATGATGTGCGATCCGGTCTGCTCGTTAGCCGATCGGCATTGGCAGTGATGTGCAATATGGACCATCTATCAGCTGACGGCATTTAGACACAGTTCTTCCCCTTCTTGTTTTGAACCACCATGTAGGTTACAGATATTACAATTACTCTTTGAATGACAAGGAAAGAGGACAGTGTCATGAGTCGACATTATCCAGTATATATACCACCAGCCAGATGTCAAGCTGAGCTTGACATTGCTCCCTTTTGCCAGAGTGGTCTTAGTTGCTGGCTGGTGCAATTATGTAATTCCTTACAGACAGGGCACCAATTACGAGGTCCATACTTGTAGTAGACAAGCATGTGTCAGCATAGGACAAGTTAGGAAAGAATCGAGATCTAAGAACATGCTAGCTGAAAAGAAACATCAGAAATCATAATTGGAACGCCGGCATTACAAAGGACATCACAAAAATTGTATGCCCGCTCCTATATATCATATTGGACAAAGATAGCGTTTGCAGACAGATATTTGCTCTTATGTAGAATAGGTAGTAGAACAATAGAGTAAGTAGGTGGAGACAATAATAAGAACAATAAGAAGATCAGTATCAACACAATAAGTAGTTGATGTGATCGTCTGAACTGAACAACACCATTCAACACATCCTACTAATGAAAATAGGACAACCTTCTCAACTTGGTGATGGTCATCGCTCCATGTATGTCTTCAGCCAAATGTCACCATTACTGTACTTAGAAACAGTCTGAGCCAAGGGGAAAATCCCGGGCCCATGCTGGCTTGTACTTCACATCGAGGCATACCATCAGAGCATTAGCAAAGTGTATTTTGGTGGAAAATGCCTTGCTGTCTAGGTTGTAGCGGCTGCCACTGAAGATATTACAGTATAACATTATCCAGTACATTGAGTGTTGGAAGCAGTATGATTCCTTCGAGGTGAGGACACTTGCCCTCGACATGTGGTCTTTATACCTGAGTGAGGTCAGTTCACGACCAGACAATATAGGTAGGATGCACATTAGACTGTAGATGCCAAGCACGGTCTATTACGCCAAGCGCACGGCACATTTGTACAAGCCCAGCACATTTACTGAGAATGTGCCGTGCTTGAGTGCAAACACAACACATTCGCACCACAGTGTCAGACACACTGGCCAATACTATGCAGGCAATGCAAAGTGGACCAAGGTTGTGCTCAAGAAGAAAAGGATTGCCTATATTGCTAGTGGTTATATGACCAGTTCAAGACTGGAGACTACAACGACTACAGGAGGGTATATATACTAGTGGGTGACATGAGAACGACCTGATAAGCATGGGAGTGTCCTAAACTAATATGGTAGTGTCCTTATCAATGATAAGTATCGTGCTATCCTAAGCTATCTACAGTGCAGGATAAGGAGTGTGACAGTAGATCGAGTCCGATAAGGCCCAGATAAGCGCAGATCAAGTCCGATAAGGCCAGATAAGGCCGGATCAGCTCAGATAAGCGATCTGTTCATGACACACAGGGCCGAAGCCATTCCAGTTGCTTCGGCATTTTGCTGGACTCTCACCCCTCCTTTCAACGTCCCGCCACGAAACACAAGAGAGAATACAAAGGAGAATTCTCAATCTAATAAATAGGATAAGAATTTTTGAGAGCGCTTCTTCTGTGAACCGTTTCCGTTCAGTTGGAGCTCTGCAACGCGGGGATGTAACAATATTCGCCTTGTCGACTTCTTGTCAAGGGCGCCAGGATTTCGGCAGAGCTGGCTCTGACGAGTTTTCGATAACAGGGAAAGGTGCCGACTCGGGGGGAGAAGAGGCAATTCGTTGACAGATGGCCCCGCAGATGTGAAGGGGGGGAAATCAGGGAAGTTGCAGACATTACCAAAGTCGCTTGGGGGGAAAAGACGGATCCCAGAAGTTCATGAGGTCGTGTCGGGGTCGTTAGCAGGCGCAAATCGTCGGGATCTGGGATATAATGGTGAGCAAGAAGAGGGATGAGAAATTCGACACACCACACACTGCGTTCAGCGGGATCCTAGACATTGAAATGGTCTAGGGCCATAGACAACCTTAGACGGTGATGCCTGTGTAGCCGGATCTACGGCACCGGTCTATGGCCATAGACCAGCATAGACCAGCATAGACTGTGCCGCACCATTTTATTTTCCCACGCTTTCTGAGACTGCGAAAAGCGTTTTCTCGAGAAGGCGGCCTGGCCACTTTTGATTTTTTTTACCACCCAAGATTTTACAGCGCTTTGCATGTATTCGTTGAACCACTGTCTATATAAACAAGTGTGAAAATAAATCAAACAAATCCAAATGTAAACACTTGAATAAATCTAATTATAACCACAAACACCTCAAGAATACAGTAGCCCTAGTTCGAGGTTCCAACCAAGTATAGGTTGGTGCAATTTAAGCAATAATATGATTTAGCCGATTATCTGGATAATCGAAGTCAACGTTCAGATGACCGTTCCAGGCGCTATAAGCGAACTAGAGGGTATTCGAGAAGTTGTTGCTTCCTTTAGCTGATTGGGTGTCGCTAACGACGCTAACTTCAACGTTCCTAATATCTGAATTCTGGTCACAATTCCTAACTGATGCTTATTTTGACCGAAGTCCGTGTCTGTTCGTCCGTTTCCTTATCACTTTATGAAACCACTGCACACAAATTCAATCCAACAATAATCAATTTAACTGTATCCAAAACACACAATAAGAAACTAGTAAGGTTTCCCAATGGTATCCCGAATAGACACAGATCTTTCCCAAGTCGATCGCACTAGCAGAGCTACGTGTGTCTAGTAAGAAAGGTGAGGTCTAGTGGTGTTCCACTCGGATTTGACTCGTATTTATACAAAAGAACGTATTATCTAGATATTCGGAATATTAGCCCTGGGCCATAATCTTAACCCTAAACACATGGTATAATGGGAACCCTGCCCCTTTAGTCTATAATTCGTCCTCATTCGGAGGACTGTCGTCCAATGAGACAATAACCCTATAATTCGTGCCCTTGCCCGCAACCCTAGACACAGCTTTTCTGGTCTTGTGCTTATAGACCCATATTATGCTCCACAGCCCTTGTCCTTGTTCCTTTATTGGGCATGCCCTCGGCATTTTCCATGTACAAGCCCTCACCCTATAACCATCTTGGGCTTAATTAGGGTTGAACCCTTATCTCGCTGGTCAAAGCGAGATTTATTGTTCGGACCGGTCTCGGCTGGCTCGGACTTATCGGCTTTGTTCGGACCTGTAGTCTTTGTGTGCGATTATCTTGCCCTACCACTCTTGTGGTCTCCTCGGCTCTCTGTGACTGGTTTATTACTATCTGATATGCCCGTTGTATTATACCCTTGTTCAGAACACACCCAGAATACCCCAATTCGGTCGAATGGTTGGATATCTGATTATCTAGATATTCGGTTTGGCCTACTCCCGCTCTCTGACCCATAGTGGAATCGTGAAGTGGGTAGTCTCCGCTCCTCATAACGGTGTATAGTCCCATAGCTAGCTGTTCGGGCCTCACACTAACTCCTGTACTCTCAGGTAAGACTTAGGACGTAACCTTGTTCTATTTAAAATAAATAGAACAAAAGCGCAAAATTACTGTATTTCACGCGTGGCTATTTTGCCGGCTCATCATCGTGAAACTCGAAAAAAATCTCAACAATCACGTGCATGATGTGTGACCACCGGCAATCCGTTTCCGCACTCGATAACATCAACGCCGGTTTATTGAAGGCTTCCCTGGAGTAGCGAGGCCGCTGTCTGGTCTGACTGGGAAAGGAGGGTGGCAGTGGACGGCTGTGGATACACCCAGATTTGAGCCCGCAATGAGAAGAAATATGGCGGAAACGATCAAAAAAGCCCAAAATGGGAAAAAAAAAACGGACGCGCCCTATGTTCCACAAAGAGCTGTAAATACTGCACGAATCCGTGCAGAGACTGCGGAAAGAAGGATTGTCGTGGATGGACGCAACCCTAAAGCATCCAAAGTGGAGTGCACGAGAGCTGAATGGGACGATTAGGAGAATGATTCCCACATCGGTTGGGGTGATTTCGCGTTTGGTGGAGACCAGCTACAGAGCAAGGCCGGTGTTCATGGGGCCATCTTGCAAGACAGGAACTTGGGGAGACTGTGTGGAGACGATGGAGATAGTTGTCGAAGCCTGGAAGTGTTTGCCACATGGTGATGTTCTCGAAGCTCTCTTTGGGCATTCACGGATGATTGACGGCCACTCGGATAATTGCAGCGTCACCGAGCTTCATGACCGCTTCATGTCCGCGATGAATCTCGACTACATTTATGAACGGCATCCAGAGCTTGAACGAGAACCCCGCCAGTTAAAGATGTTCCGCATGCGCCACATGGACCCCCTGCACTTCAAAGCGGAACTCCATGCTGGCAGCTGTGATCTCAAATTATGTTGGGAAGCAGCGGTAACAAAAGCAGAGGTGTTCCAGGTAGAAACCGCCCATCTCGTCCGTTTCCGTCATATACTCGATCTTCCCCTGGCTGCAATATTCTTGCTCGTGGGGAGTCCACAGCAACAATTTGAGCCCTGGCTGGGATATTCTGGCTCGCGGGGATCCACAATTAATGTTTGATAATAAAACCTTAAATTGATCAAGGGTTTCCTTATCCCTGCCAAATACAGCCGTTTTCACACAAATTGAACACTGAGCAGGCGCAGGCCTTTACCTGTCCGGTCAATTCGCTTCCCGCACTTACCCATCAAGTGACAAGTACGGACAATATGCTCGACAGAGACAATAGCAGCATTGCGGCGTTGGGCGTGAGAGGAGCGGTGGATGGTGTACAGCCCGCTTGTTCTGTCAGGCTGATTAAAGGCCGTGAACCACTTGATGTACGCAAGTGGATGGGGATGATTGCTGTATTGAGGAGGAAGCGCGAATATGGCTCTGACTTGGGCAACACGAAGACCTGAAACATGCGGTGAGTAATGCCCAGGAAGGAGAAGAAGAAAATAATCCCAACCTTGAATACCAGCTGATGCACTGGGCATGCGAAGGCCATGCAGTGTTGGCCCTAAGACCTAAGGCCTTAACTTAAACCTAAGTTAGGTTAGGCCCTAGGTTGGAGCCCGTCATTTAATTAAGGCCTTAGACATCACGTGTACCACCACGGTCACGGTACGGGTTGACCCATATATGCACAGCATTAGCGCCTCTGACACAACGGGGACCTTACGTCGCCACATGGTGGTGTTCCAGTACGTGCAGGGAGGGCGGACATGAACGCAAATGAACTTGTAAAATTTCTTGAAATTTTCCATTTTTTCATCCTGGTTAAAACTAAGGTATTATATTATGTATCCCATGACCGCACACGTCGGGCCCAAAAATGATACTTAAGCTCGTACGAATATTTTCATGCCCTACACATCACCTATGGGCAACAAGAAAGGACCTCTCTGGGCTTTCTTCTACCCATGCGCCGGGACTAACTCTAAACACAACCGTGCCTCCTGCTGCGCATGTGTAGATTATACCCTCAAGCATCCACCTCAGGAGTGGTCCGAGACAGAGCCGCCCACTGATCTCACCCCGGAAGAGAAGGAAGCTCAATTCAATCGAGGTGCGGTATCAATTGTATTTACTGGCTTCTTCCTCATGTCATCTCAGCCTGTGGCTTTGTAGGCGATGTCGGCGGTGTCGTGTCTTCGATGGCGGCACATATTCTGGGTTACTCCGGACATTCGGCCTGCCCCCACGCGTCTCAGAGAGCAGTATCTGAGGCCAACAAATCGCAGGCCGAGGCAAAAGCCCGTAAAGATGGAGGATCTGCCCCTCCTCCAGTGACAGGGAAGCGCTTGCACGCTGCAGCAAACGATCTCGTCCTAAGAAGACGTGTACTGGAAGTAGGCAGTGAAGTTGCGAACGAAACCCTGCCAGGTAGCGATATAAACGGTGTTGGGAACCCCATTGGTATGGTCTACAATGTTCTTTCGCTGTAGATCAGCCCAGTTGCCTGCAATATCACCAGTACCGCCTTTCACAAGTTTAGGACACTCCCATGCTTATCAGGTCGTTCCCATGTCACCCACTAGTATATATACCCTCCTGTAGTCGTTGTAGTCCCCAGTCTTGAGCTGGTCATATCTCCACTAGCAATATAGGCAATCCCTTTCTCTTTGAGCACAGCCTTGGTCCACTTTGCATTTGCCTGCATAGTATTGGCCAGTGTGTCTGACAGCGGCCTTCTTTGGCAACACCCAGGCCACTTCTGATGCTGGCACTATACCCATTGGTGCTGCCACTGCACCCACCACTTCCTCTGCGATGGCGACAGCGGCGGGCTCCTCTGCCCCGCCCAGCAAGGGGAAGAAGACACCGCAACGAAACACGTCTCCAGGCCCGACCAAGTATGCCAAAAGAGTTGGCAAAGGACCTTAACAGCATCTGGTGAGCCATTGTCTGTCTTGTGTATCACTCTGAATCCCACCTCATCATCTGTGTGCGCCCACAGGTTTTGTTATAAAGGCATGGAGATATCAGTGGATGATACACTGGCATCATTGAAGATGAACAGATATGGTGCGCTAGGCTTCGCGTCACTTGTACGATCACTGAATAAAGATTATTGCTATTTGCAAAATAGTTGGTGGTCACGCGATCGCCATACCTCAACCACTGGATGGAAACCCATGAACCCATAGTGAATTCGAATTGTCTCATCGAGCCCGAGAGCGCCCCAGCATCAGATATAGAATCGGAGCTGATCCTGGCTGACCTGGCCTGATGGGCCGTTTTTCGAGCGCACGAGCCATAGCAATCTACCAGGTGGATATTCGGGTGGTTTGAGTGCACGAAAAGAGTTTCATGGGTGTTAGAGAGGGCACCCCATGTGCTTCTAGGTATGTGTTCAGACTACAGAGCTGTAACACCTGCCCTCTTCCATCAAATGCATACTCCAGTAGAATACATGCAGTATTCTGCATCTCTCATGGCAATTTCACCTCACAGAGACTACCCTAAGCCTCTCTGTGTCGCTATTTTTCCAGGATGACCATGGGGCATGTGTGGTGCAACCATCTTCATGCGTATATTGGAACAGAATACTGCCTGTCATTATCACTGTTGCTTATTGCATTATGCTCAATCTACTATGTGGACTGCACCAATCGTGTCAAAGGAGTATATGAATGAATTCTGACGCTGTCTGTGCATGCATTTGGGTGTGGAGATGGGAGAAGAATGAGGAAGAAAATCAGCAGATGAATTGAGTCTGTTATATCACATCGGCAGACACATACCGGCCCAAAAAAACATGGGGTGCTCTTCCCAGTGCCCATTAGACACTTCTCATGCACTGAGACCAACCCGAATATCCACCGACTCCATCACTGTGGCTCGCGCGCTCGAAAAACGGCCCATCAGGCCAGGGTGGCCAGGACCAGCTCCGATTCTATATATGATGCCGGGGCGCTCTCGGGCTCGATGAGACGATTTGAATTCACTATGGGTTCATGGGTTTCTGTCCAGTGGTTGAGGAGATATGGCGATCACGAGTTGAGGTGCAAAATTGATGAAAATCTCGTGACCGCCAACTATTTTGCAAATAGCAATAATATTGTTTGAGGCCGACTAACAATCGGAAGTAGTGCTTCTATGCTGCCCCCTCCACCCCTGCTCCTATGACTCCTGAGGACAATAAATCACAAGACTGACATCCCAATTGATCTCCCTATGCACCAGAAATGTAGCAATTGATGGTTGTGAATTCAATATCCTCAAAGTTGTGTGCCAAGTGAAACATGCCACCGGCTCTGGACAATGAAGATGAGAATGGAGTACCAAAATGGAAGTAAAACATGAGACCCTTGCATCGGTGCGAGGTCAGCCTCTACTTGTGGGCTATTCACTTGAATCTCGTCCATGAGAGCGGGAGGCAAGAGAGTTAGGTGCCAGCACAGCCAGAACCACAGCTTCAATGACATGTGTCATGTTGATGTTGATCCACACGTGCGGGCACAGCACTATTTTCTGTGCCATCACTGTTCTGTCCCGATTTGGATCCACTGAGTTCCGGATACAAACCCTCAGCCGGCACGAAGAATGCTCAATCAAAGCTGAACAAGAGGGTGGAATAAAATAAACAGCGATGAGGGCATGGACTGTGCTTCGTGCACACAACCTGTGAGAAGGGGCCAAAGCACCCTCCCACAATGCCTCCCGTTCAGCCTGTTACACTGAACCCTTGATTGAACCGGGGTCGAGCGCTGAACCCAAGTGAATATTTCCCTTCCATAATATCTTTTTAACATATATCGTCAGCTTCATTCTTCAGCGTGGTCTGACACAGCCATGGTTCTGGACCCGAGTGTGCTTGAGGAAAATAAAGGTAAGTAGTAGGCTGGCAAACAGCAGGGCACAAACAGAAATCCTGATGGGACTCAGCGATCTGAACAGCGACTACCACTGCATGTACTGACTGAAATGCCTGCAAAGTACACTTATAATACCATTCTATACTCCTAGAAGGGAACTTAATGAGACTCTTGCTCAGGAAGCTGTAACCAGAGCGAATAGTAGCTAGCCAAGGGACAGAAATTGTGATGTGGAATCCCTTCTGCTGCACATATTGACGATGGACTCACTGAAGACATACATGAAGCAATGCCCATTACCAAGGTGAGAAGGTTGTCCTATTTTCATTAGTAGGATGTGTTGAATGGTGTTGTTCAGTTCAGACGATCACATCAACTACTTATTGTGTTGATACTGATCTTCTTATTGTCTCCACCTACTCTATTGTTCTACTACCTATATATGTATGCTGGTGTACAATGGATCTGGGCTTTTCACCTCCCCATCTGCAACATATCTGGGACCCACCTTTCATCTGAGTTTCCCTATCTAACAGGATGCAGGTCCTAGAGATGGTGAACATACAAATAGAAACTTTAAAGTAATAGTTCTGACAGAGGTGTTGATGCAGTGCACTGTAGGGCTGATGTTTATCATGCCAGTGAAAAGGGGAACAGTGACAGAACTCCCCAAAGTCATGAACCAGGTGACTAGGAAGAAGTTGACAACTACCTGGTTTGCTTGGAAGACAGCCACAATATGAAGAGAGCGGTGGTGGCTGGCACTGGTCTGGACAGCTCTGCAAGTGGTGCCACTAGATTGCGATTAATGCGGGGGTTGCGATTAATGCGGGGTGCTACACCGTGGGTGAGGGCAAGCGTCGGGGGAGTAGGCATCAGGGCAAATAAATTGCACTACATATTGAAGCAGGGAACTACTGTCCAGGGACTTTTTCCTGATGTTCAGATGGACTGAAACGAAAACCGAAACCTCAGCTTCCGGTTCTCGTATCGGTTCAACTGATATGCCACCAATAATATGTTATCTATCGGTTGGGTGAAGAATGCATGAGGTTCTCGGGCATTGCTGGGGTCCAATGTTAAGCAAAGTACATACTGCAACCTTGAGGAGTTCCTAAAACTCAGGGGATGCCAAATGTCGGAGAGAGATGTCATCCATTCCTACTAGTCAAAGAGGAATTTCGTCCATATTTTTTGTGGAGGGATGACAATTTGAACACGAAGAACATTTTAAAGGAAGTCCGTGATGTGACGAGTGTGATGCAACGCGTCATCCTCCCTTAATCACTACTACACCCAATTTGAACGAACCGAGGAGACTTACTCACAAATCTGGCCACTATATACGAATTGAAGTCCAACAGACAGACTTCTCCTGGCCACTCCGTCTCTCAGGATTTGCCCAGGAAGGCCGAAATCAATCGGAGGCAGCCACATTGCTTCCATATGGCCCTAGAGCACATTTGCGACGTGTCTGATTACTGGGTACTGCGCATGGCAACTGAATGCCAATGGAAAGACCTCTCCTGGCCAATCCAGAGCACAACCTTGGTCCACTTTGAATTACCTGCATAGTATTGGCCAGTGTGTCTGACAGAGTGTATACATGATTGCAAGCATCTCCTTGTCATAAATTTCATAGTTGCGTTCAGTCTCATTCAGAGCTTGAGAAATGAATGCAACCGGTTGCCAGACACCATCTTCCTGCTGTTGCGATAAAATGCCACCAATAGCGAAATCATATGCTGACGCTAAGGAAATCCAGCAGGGATATTTGCTGGACCAAGTTTATTTTGGGCAGGCAGCAAGTTCCGCCCCACGAACTTGGGTCGGGCATGCACATGATTTTGAGTCCATGTGCGTGCAACTTTTCTACTTCCCCCCGCAAAAAATGGGCAAGTTCATGTTATCCTATTGGTATACCATGGGTTAAATTACATCTTTTGAATCAAATGGCACTATTGACTTACAAGTTACCATTGACCAGCTCAGTCTTAGTATCCTACTCTGGTGCCTCTTAAAACTCACGCTCATGGAATCAGGACATCCCTCCTATTGTATTTGCAAGTAGTGATAGTAACTCTTGAATCCAAAATTTTATTTCACATCATTCGAACCAGAGCTCTCCGTAGTACACTCACCAGCTCAGCTAGACAGCTATCCCTCCTATATAAATATTTGCCATTTCTTCATGCTTCACTGGTGCCTACACCCCAATTCAGGTCTTGAGACGACTAGTAATCCGAATGAACCGAACAATGTGCAGCACAAAAACCCGGCACCCTCAATTGAATTGAACAAATTGGGTCGACAGCAGGTTCGGGGCGCTTATACAGTGAGGTGTCACACATGTAACACCACTCCGCACGTGGATGAATATTGATGTGAATATTGTTTGATCAGAGGTAAGCCGTTGGAAGAGTTGGGCAACTAGTCCCTCACACTGTGTGGATGATGATTAGTCATACAACGATGTCAATCAAACACTGTGTTCGGTTGCCAAACCATATTCCAACACAGTGGAGTTAACGTTCCACAGACGTTCATAGAACGCACCCATGTTGATCGAACCATAGTGGAGTTAATGTTCCACTATGGAACCCACGGTGGAGTTAGTGGAGTTTCCACTGTGGGTTCCATGGTGGAATGTTTGTAGAACCCACCGTGGAAGACCCAGGAACCTGCACTGCACATTTTCCTCATTAACCTTGAGCCTGATAGAAGCAGTGCCATTCTATGGGATATTAATCTGATGTGGGCAGATGACCTTCTGATGTTCCCATGTCCGGCACTGGTGGTAGCAGATGGTGATTAGGCCAATCACTGTGGCCTCAGTGACTATTGAGATCTCGAAATATTTCAAACGTTGAGAAATGTAAATGTACAGTGAGCACTCTTCCAGAAGCACAAGATCCCTAATGCAAATGGTTTGACACATGCTGCAACAGGCGGTTTTTCATCGCTGTGGGCAAGGCCCTGAGGGTGGGAGACGGAGATAGAGGTGATAAATTTAAAACATTGAATCACGCAGAGCGCATGGTGCTGTATCAGTGTCCCAGCTATCAGCCCTCTTTAATCCTGTGGTGCACTATGTATGCTTCTTTCCCCAATGACCTTGTTCTCTTGTGCAAAAAATCTCTGTTACTGAACCATGACACAAGATTGTCAGACACACTGGCCAATACTATGCAGGCAATGCAAAGCAGACCAAGGTTGTGCTCAAGATGGAAAGGATTGCCTATATTGTTAGTGGAGATATGACCAGCCTGAAATTCAGATTCAGATCCTGATAAGCCATGGATGAAATGCTGAACAAGGTGCTATACCTCAGTTCAGAAATGTATCTTGTTGGCACTTTTGTTTTCTGCCCCATTTCCTTGGACCTCAAAGCATGTCCCATATCTCAATTCTGAACTCAGCTAAGCCCAGGAAATAGTCAGAGGCCTGATGTCCTGTAGGGTCTATTATTGACCTAGACTTGCCGGTTGACATGGGGTGAGGCCCATTGAGGCGGTGCCTAGACTCCGAGATTGGCACCTAAAGACCGCATTGTCATGAGTTCCAACCAAAACTGTCACCTCAGATTCCCAATCAGCGCCATTGTCAATTGGCCCAACACCTTAAGATCTCTGACGTTCACAAAAAACTAGCACTGCACCACATTTCCTCCCACAACCAGGGGCACCAATCCTGACCCTGGATGTGATGGTGAATCTTGCCCCTGAAACACCGCCATGAGGTTGCCATATCTTCCATTCCCACAATTTGATGAGCTAGGAGGAGGTTGCAAGTGTTCCAGCCTTGATAGTGAGTGACCCTTCTAGAAGACTGATGGATCTAAGCCCTAGCAACAATTGTGGGAATGGAAGCTTCCTTCTCCAGACAAGCATGAACTTATCACCACCAACTCCAGGAGATTTGCCCTTTAAAGTTAGAACTGCATACAGGTGATGGACGGTGATGGCCTGTACCCCGATAGAATCTGCAGTCCGGAAGCATTCGTGCCCAGCAACAGCAGCCGCCTCAGCAACTGAAGCCACATGTGCCCTTTAGGGTGGGGCACGGGTACGGGTAAAACCCGTGGGTTTCCGGGTTGGTCTGCTCCCAATCAATGTGCACGAATGCCCACTAATCTTGAGTCTCCAGGTGATTAGGGGTGATAATTTCCAGTCTCCAAGTGATCCAGGGGCAATGGAGACAGGTCTCCAAAATTTTTGTTTTTGTATTGAATGAACATGGTGAACAAAATTCATGGCCGTTATTCAAGCTATTGAGAAGACGATGGGTAGGAAGAACAAGGGGAAATGCAAGTTGGTTGAAGCAGATTCGCAAGCTGAGGATAAGGGAGAGGGCTCATCAAAGAAGTCGCGACCAGCGTAGATATACCATTGTGAATTATTTTATTAATGTCATATGGACGCTGCAATTGTATCTATACAACTAGTACATTATTTGGGCTGTAAACTGAGTACTGCAGGTGAGAAAGCTGCTGTTAAGCACCTCGTGTTAAGGGTGATGTGACCCTGTTTTCCATAACATGTGGGGCTTGCATGTGCTCAGGGCATCTGGCTTCCATCATGGAACCCCAGAAGTCCAGGACCCTGCAGTGGGAACCACACCCAGTAACCCACACTGCACATTTTCCTCCATAACCTCTTGCACTTGGCAGAAGCAGTGCCTCACCGTTCTTCTTTGTCAAGAAGAAGGATGGTGCTCTTTGACCTATACAGGACTACCAGAAGCCGAATGATATGATGGTTAAGAACCGCTATCCTCTTCCACTTATCCAGGAGCTTGACAGATCGATGGTAGGGGTGTCCATGTCAAGTAAGTCCCCAGCTTCAATAGACATATTAATGGGGCTAAAGAGGGGCAGGATGCTGCATAAAGCAAACCTTCTTGCCCCCATTCAAGGCCCTAGCTGTTGCAGCGTATACACGTTGCTAATATGCAGATAACACAACTCCTCATGAACTCTGGTTCAAAGAAGCTGGATGTGTCTCATCTTCAGGTCCGGGGCTGTGCATGTGCAGAGGGACAAGGGAGTGAGCACGAATTAATCACAAGGTGTGAACATTTGGCTGCGTTGGGGCAGTGGCAGTCGGAGGTTGCGTGGTCAGAAGCGCATGTGCCGCAGATGGCAGGGCGCTTGCATTGGGACGCAATGTGACCAAAGCAGTGGTAGTTAAAGCACTGGAGTGGTTGTGGTCAGTACTTCTCCATGCGATGCAAGTGACTGTGGAGTGCCAGCCTATGCATGATGGATCTGTTGGCCACATCTGCATTCGTAAAGTGAAGCACAAGTGACAAGTACTTCTTGGCTTTCCGGAGGTCATCACTGGTTCGACATCCAATCCAATGGGCTCTAGCCAGGTCCTGGATATGTATGTGGGTACTGTTGGCTTTCACAAGTTCTGCAATGTTGTTTTCCCATTCATCGGGAGGCCGCTACCAACATTGAAGTCGGTAGAGACACAGTGCATGACAACGGGAAAGGTGGGAATACAAAGTTGGAGGAGGCTAGAGAAGGCAGGGAGCCAGTGGTCAGCTTCTTCCGTAAGAAGTGCTGCTGCATGGCTCAACTGGAATATGATGCAGATGTTACCATTGCAGTACTTGGTGGTAGCACGAACAAAGGGGACTTGTTTGTACTCGTTCAGCCATGATGAGCCAGTGATGAAAGCATTGAGCTGCTGCTGGATGGCATGGTGTGTGTTGTTCGTGAACACCTTGTTTTGGCGATCTTTGGGTGTGAGAATGATATCACATGATATGACACGGGGTGCGTGGGCCGATGACGTGGCACCCACAGGATGAGATACGACAGAAGCGTAGGATTTGGAAGGGATCGAGCCAGATGTGGGCGTGGTTTGTGGGATCTGAATGGAGTTGAGTTTGGAGGCAAGGGCATCAAGTTTGGTGTAAAGGGAGGAAATGCGAGCACTGGTATCTGAGTTGGCAGGGGGCTGGGTTTCTTCTGTAGAAGGGCCGCTACAAGGGAGCGGATAGTGTTCCAGTCATCTAGTGGGACAGAGCATGATTTCGCGGTGTGGGACTTCGGAAGTTTAACAGAATGGATGGGGAGGTCCTGGAGGGTGGGCGGGTGTGCCACCTGTGGCTGTGGTGGTGGTAGCGGATCAAGAGGCATCCCCATCGAGGTAAGCATCATTTGCTAGCTGTGCAGAGTCTCAGCTCCAAGTTAAGGTTATTCCCTTTCCGGCACCGGAGCTGGCCTGGCCTTTGGGATCCATTTTCGGTGTTGCTCATCACATTTGGCTTCTTATTTTTGTTCAGGTACAGGGGGGAGGGGGGAGCATCTTCCCCTGTCTACCTCGCCCTCATTGGTCGCTGGCCATGCCGGCGATGCGGCTGCATTCACCAGGCAAGTCATATTCATATTCCCATGCTTCATTTTGGTTCCCAGAGGGAGGGGTGATTTCTGAATTCAGACGGATCTGAGGGATGTAGCTAATGGAAGATTCTGATGAGCTGTTTATCTTATTTATTCCATGCCCTCATCTGAGACTGATTCCAAACAAATCACTGATTGAACACTAAGGATGTATGACCATCCCCGGTCCTGGGGATGGCCGTCTCCTGCCAGAAGGGCCTGCGGCGTATTTCGGGAGTATTTGGGGAAACCATTATGCATTGGTAACTAACCTGCTTCCTTTTTCTTATCCCAACCGCTTCCCCCCAGGCCCTCCCGTTGCTTCCTCTCGCCCGCTGCAAGCATCTTCTACCGCCCAACATCCGACATATGCACAGTAGGTAACGGTAGGTCTGGCATAGTACTCTGGCTCCCCCCATCAAGCTGCACAACTAGGCCGGAGTCGTCGCGGTCTACCACATTCAAGATGCCCTCAACGCTTGTCCATCCCTGATGGTTCGAGCAGCTCGCTGTCTGGTGGTTCACTCAGCCACTCATTGACGTACTCGAGCGAGGCACGTATACGTCCCCTTGCACGCATGTAGGACACATTCCAATGCTAATGGATATAGTTCTGACTCATCTGAGCCCGCCTCATGTACTTGAAGTGGAAGCTTTTGTTCACTTACATTTGGAGTTACATTTAGAGGGCACATTCCATTCCACATAAGGCTCCAACCATTTCGTTTCCGTTCGCCGATCTGGGAGAACCAAACGGAAACGGTAAAGAAACCGTTTGAAACGGTTAGAAACCGTTTGCAAACGGTATTTTTTTCAGCAGTGAGCAACAGCTAAATGATATAAATAATAATATAGAACTATGCTACGCCGCACCGTAATGACGCCTTCTTAAACAGCCCCGCTTTAATCCACATCTTGACCAGCATCGCCTCCATGATTGTCTGTGCCTTCATTGACCCGCGGGCTTCGTGACACAAATGGCGTGACTTAGAGAAAAGCCGCTCCACAGAGACGCTTGTTCCGGGGATGGCCAGAAAGTCGCGCGCCATCTTAGCGATAACCGGAAAGTCGCGCTCATGTTCCTGCGAGAGTAAGATCAGGCAGGGATCAATTTTGGAGATGGAACTATGCTTACCTTCCACCAAGCTAAAGGATCGTTGGGTTTCCCGCGCCCGTACGTGCGATGAGCGTTGTAAAACCGCTCGAGTTCGCTGACCTGAGGGATATTTTGCTCTTCTACATCAATCATGCACACATCGTCGAGGAAGGAGGTGTGGGTCCCGGGTCGAGACCGCGGGTTGTTCTGGGGAACTCCAACGCTCTCCGAGTCGTTAATCTTCTCATAGGAGTGGTAAGCGTGCTCAAACAATATCTTCGCGTTTGTTTCACGGTCTAAACCCATCTTGTTAAACCAAGAACGCCCGAATGATGGGTGGAGCACTGTGTAAAAGATGTAAGAGGAAGAAGATTTAAGGGAGAAAGGACTCACATGTCGCGATGACGTTCAGCTGGCACTCGCGTGCTTTGGCGTAATATTGTTCGAGCTTTCCCAAGCCTGCCTCCGCAGCGATACGGAGAGAGGGCAGTAAGTTCTCGTCGTCCCGCTTCGCCTTCAGATGTTTGAGCATATGCTCGTACATGGGAAGCACCCACGGCAACGTCGGGGTTCCGGACCGTGACATCTGGAGCGTAACGTGAGTGAAAATCTTTACATGTGTCAGCCCAAGATGATTTATAACGATCGAAATTAAAAACACACCTGAAGAATATCTCCCAGAGATTCAAGGAGCTTCCACTCATCATTTGTGAGACGCAGGTAGTAGAGTTCCTCTCCATCCTTGACCCATTTATCGATAGCCTGCACCGTTTCTGAGCACCTGGCCACTGGGAGATTAAAGGGACGAGACTGTACCTTACGGAGTAGACGTGCGCGCTGGATCATCGCGTGGGTAAAGTTCCAACGATGCTTCACATCCCGGATCACCCCCAGGCTGGACACCTTCCTCCCCGATGGGGCGAGCTCTTCCTTGTAGATTTTTTGCGCAGTGGTTCGGAAACGCTTCCGGCGCTGGGGGGAGGAACAAATCTTGGTCGCCGAGAGTCGCAGCTTGGAAAACTCCCCATCAGAACGGTATCTTGCGAATGATAACGAAATACCTTTTGAAGCGGTGAAAGCGGGCCGAGCTCGTTTGCACCAGCTGCTGCAATAAAACTCGCCGCAATTTCCTCTTCCTCATTCTCCTTGTCGTCCTTCTCGTCAAATACCTCCTCCTCCATCTGTCTCAAGTCCGGATCGTCCTCCGGATCGTAATGGAACGGGAGGTCTTTGTTGGGAATATAGTAATCCTCGATCTCTGGATCCGCGGCCTCGTCCAGAGCGGCCAGCAGTTTCTGTACCACAAGATTCACAACGTGCGCAAGGCAGCGGATCTGGGAATTCTCGGGCACAAACTGGATATCAAACTTCTCACGCAGAATGCGCGAGAGTGCGCGGACAAGGACATCATTGATAGCTGCGTTATCTAGAGCGACGGCGGAAAGGTAATCGAAGGTTTGTCATTTAATCGCGAGAACAAACATAGATTGAAAAAAAAAACTCATCTGTTCAAGGATCTGCAGCTCCGAAAGCCGTTTCGCCAGGCTAATTGCTGCATACTCCCCCTCGTGATCCTTGTCTTCGATCGGATGGAAATCGAGAACGCGTTCCACGAGCTCCCAGTCCTTCGTAATCCAACTCCCGATCGTCCCCGCGAACGTGAACATCATCGAGCGGGTCGTCCACGTATCCTCGGATGCGGCGATCTTGGATTTGACGTCCTGGCAACAATTAGTGCTGGCGCAGATGGTTATTCGCTACGACTTACCGCTAGCTCGGATTTGAGGGTGTCGTACATCTCAGTATACATTTTTGCCAGTGTATTGCGTACTGTCGTATCACTAGGCAGCAGGTAGCGGGAATGCATGAATTTAAATAGCCGGTTGATCCCCACCGTTTCGCCGGTAGAGAACGGAAGGTCGTCTTCAATAATCCACGCAGCGAAAATTTTATAAAAATTCGTCTGTGTGGGATTGATGGCCGGGTTAAGCTTGCCTTCGACCAAGAAGTCTTCCATAATTTTCGCGCTAGCAGCCGAAATCCCTCGTGTAACTCCCAGCTCGACATCTTTGGGAAGAGGAATATCGCCATGCTGCTTGTTCCTGTGGGTAGCTAGCCTCCCAAGGGCCGGCTGTGGGCTCTCGTCGCCGAACAACTGGTTTTTTCCCACAGTACGCAGGACGGTAAGGGATCTGAAACCAGGGACTCAGGGATATTAACGGGGGAAAAAACTGAATTGACTTGCGTAGTGCAATGGCGGCATTTAAACTCCCACCGCTTCTCTTGATTTACCGTCACGGCCTTCAGAGGGAAAAAGTGGTCACGGGAATCACTCTTCGGGCCCCGCTTTCCGCCCTTACGAGGCTCGTCGTCGGATTCGTCGTCGACTTCGATAACGGTGACCTTCGGAGGGGCCGTCTTGGCCTTCTTCTTCTGATGCTGGGATTAAAAGTCAACATAAACACGTTGAGCTGCAGAAAGACATGCCTGTTTTGCCGCGGCCTCCTCACCCTCCACAACGAGCAGCTTACGTTTGCGCCCGCCCTGATTTAATTCAGTGAGCTTATCCCGAGTCAAGTCATGAAATCGAAAATACCTCAGACGGCGCCGCATCGAGAGTGTCGTCGTCGAAATCATCTTCATCTTCCTCCGAGAGGGCTTGAGCACGCCTAGGCGGCTTGTAATTTTTATCCGCATTTTTACCTCCCGGCGCCATCACACCTAACAACAAGTCACGTCAAAAAAACTCATCGCATATAGAGGAAATAAACCGACGGTCGAATAGGTCATCCATCAGCACTTCTTTTTGTGCTTTCTTAGACTTCGCCTTTGAGGCCGCATTCTGGCGGTTGGTGCGAGAAGCTGGTTCGGCGGCAGCGGGTTTCTGGGGTCCGCTGGCGGTGGACAGGTAGAAATTAGCGCGTAAATATTCCCATGAGTTACGACGCACCAAATATATTCCATCTCTTTTACGATGCGCTCCAGCTTGAGTTGCGCGCCATCCAAATCTACATCGGAGGAACTCCACGAAATTTCGCGGAGGTATTTGACAACCATCGACATCCCCATCTTGCCGCGCCGAACAAAGCGAAAACGTCCATTTTCGTCGCGGCACAGGGAGTCCTCCTTGAAAAGGATGTCAAAACGACGATTGAAGGTAGAGCCCACACTGTCAGAGTCGTGGCCTTGGATATTCGTGAGGACATGATATATCTTGTCGTCTTCGGTCCCTTCAGGAATAGTCGTTGGCAAAGACGCGCATAGATCATTTATTTTGTCGGTGAGTGTATTGAGAAGGCGAGCTGCATCAAGAGACACGTCAGGACGCGTCAACCTGTCAGGGTGAGAAGAGAACCTACCAGCTTTGACGCGTTCTGCATGGATCAGACTATGATGTGCCGCGTTAGGGGCTTCCGAGTTATTCTTGTCGGTGAGGTGGCTGGATAGGATACGAGAGCGAGAACCCTGGAGCATGAGGGACGGGTCCACTGCGTCGCGCGGGGGCATGATGGTCGTTTGTTGCCAGGAGCTGACGCGTCCCGTCACATGAAAAGTCACATTTTATTCTGTTGCTTGGTTGTCGAGATGATGCCATGGGTGCGGGCGATGGGGAGCGGGCAATCAGGCGGCGGGAGAGGTAGCTTGATTACTGATCCGAGGCGGCCCAGAGTGTCGGAAAATGCCGATTTACTTGCCTTGTTGCTCAGTCCTTGGTGGCTGAAATTTCGGAAATCTGGCCAGAGGAAACTGTTTCTAAACCGTTCCTGAAACCGTTTCTCCATCCTGGCGAACGAAACGGAAATAAAAACGGTTTTTACCGTTCGAAACCGTTTGCGAACGGAAATGGTTGGAGCCTTAATTCCACACCGAGATTAACATACCTGGCATTGGACCAAAGGATTAATCTCTTGCCTTGCAGTGCCCATCCAAACCCTCTGGGTGTAGCCTCAAAAGATATGTGATCCCAGTTTCCCAGCAGTGAGGTAAGAATATGATGCCCAAAGTCGGCCTGCCACCACAAAGACAATAAGCTCCAGAGAGAAGTGCAGTATGACGTGGCGCCGGGGCTGTGCGGAGTCAGCCCGATATGTATGAGCATCAGGAAAAAATAAATTCTACGTAGTTAAGGCAGCATCCATGTAGTCATCTGTAGCCATTGTAGTCACACGATTAGATCTGTAGCCTGACGTAGCTGTCTATATTCAGTATGGGAGTGTACATCAGCAATATGAACCACGTACTCAATAGAGGAACTACACGATGTGTGTAGACAACAGAGCCAACATTGAACAATATAGCTTGGCTTTCGGATCCTGGCTTTCAGGCCACAAAATGATTCAATGCATTGTTCAGAGACATAATATTGGGTTGGAGGGTTGCCACTATCATTACAATTGACCAACTGGTTGTCCTACATGCTGCCTTTGCACTGGCACATATACTTGGCTGAAAGATGAGCTCAAAATGTACCAAGTCCTCTGTTGCAATCAGCTGCAGAGACCTAATCTGGTGGTCTCATTGGAACAACCTTTAGTGCTTCTGTAGTCTACTTGTCTGTGTGTCGTCTTTACAACAATATTCCAAATTGAAAACAAATGTTCTGTCTGAGGTCCTACGTTCGATCCCGCTTGCCAGTACTTAATAAAAACAATTTCGATACTCTGGAAATAAAAGTAGGCGAGTACAATAAGTAAATGTTTTGTTATTCTTTACTGCTCATCCCTCCCCCCCAATGAGCTTTGGTAGGCCTTCAATAAGGCGGAATAAGGCGGCTGGCTGCCTTCACCACAGTTGACAATGGTACCCGGCCGCTTCACCACAGACAACTACATGGCTTGCCGGTTGGATACAGGTGACTACATATGGCTACACAGATTTCACGCTTGGCTATGGATGCCATATAAAGGGGTACCTAGCAACGAGGCTACATAAAATACATGGCCTACATGGACCTCTGTCGTTGTATCAGTTTTTCCTGATGAGCATGTAAGCTTGTACACGTACTCTCAAGTACCGCTGCTGAGCTGAGCACCTTCTCCCACCCTGGTGTAAAGGCTCGTTCGGCTGCCAGATGCTAGGTGCAGATGCAACCCGATTTTCCTTATTTGGAGGCTCAAGGGAAGATGCACTCACTTGCCATCCCGAGTCTCATAACAACGTCCGTGAGCGTCTGCGTTGGGCCGACTGCATGGCGGGGTGTGTCGGGATTGTCCCACCATGCCAAGCCAGACCCAAAAGTTGGCCAGAGAATGTCATGAATTGGCATTATCCAGTATACATACTCAAGCTCTATGTAAGGAATTACATAATTGCACCAGCCAGCAACTAAGACCACTCCGGCAAAAGGGAGCAATGTCAAGCTCGGCTTGACACCTGGCTGGTGGTATGTATACTAGATAATGCCAATTCATGACAGAGAATTGAAAACAATGTTTATCTGGTGGAAGGTGCATTATAACGTATGTCAATGAGCTGCAAGAAAAGCCTGGATGGCCAAATGGTTGGGATAAAAGAATTAGTACGTCACTACAATGGGACAAGAATGTGGGAAACACGTCGACAGACAGTGAGCGATGATTCTCAGCGAGAATATTCTCCCGCTGATGTGAATTGTAAGCCCGGTGTTTAGCGTCAAGTAGAGGTGGGCTTCCCGGAGAACAGCAGCCACCTCGGCAATGAAGGAGAGAGACCCAAAGGATTTATGGATTACTGAAGATATATGAGCGGGGAGAGAAAGCCCGCAAGCATTGTACATAGGGCATTTTCACGATAATGGGGGCTTGTTGCTGAGTCACCCTCCAGTAGAGAAGCACGGCATCTTACCCTGACCTGCGTATCTCGGCTTTTGAGTGACTGAACCGGGATTGAAATTCTTGGGTGAAGCGAACCAACAGATTATTCACAATGGAGTGAAAGAACTTACAAGCTTCGCCATCAGGCAAGGTACTTGCTTTGTCCATCGGAGGGTGGTTCGAAACCTTTCTGAATCCTGAAGCAGAAACTAGAATCCAAAAAGATAAGAAATTAGAAAACACTCACACCTGCATGGAATTTCGAGAGACTCTCGGATATATATCTGGGGCATGGCATCAAAAGTTTGCGGCACATCCCGTGGTTAATCGCCCACTGCATTCGATGAGAGTTAACAGCTTGCTCGGATGAGATTTGTAAGGCACAGAGAAACGAGGGGCGCGGTTTTTTGTCAGGGAGCTTGAATTGGACAGATAAGCTGATGGAAGGGCGAGAATGGGGTTCTGGCATGCAGGGGTGGTACTGTCAATACCTCCTTGCGATGGCAGAATGAATATGCAATGTTCTTGGGTAGCCTATGCAAAGGTTGTTGTTGTTGTTGTTATTTCTACGTTACAAGAATCTATATGAAGTTTGATTAAGCAATGGCTGTCTAGACACGAAATCAGGTTCAAGCACTGATTTGATTGAACCGGCAGGACCCGCAGGACGCTGCTGCAGATCGGAGGAAGGAGGGAAGCATTTGATCGCTGAGCGATCAGTGATTAATCAGATTGTGATTAAACTGGTTTGAACAGTGTTCAACGATGGGGTTGCCAAAAAACCTCCTCTTGCCTGCCTCGAACCAAGGACCTCTAGTAACCAACAAGGGGTAGAGGAGACACATCCAACTGCACCACAGAACCATTACTGGCTGTTGAAATTCTAGGGTTCCGATGGTGTACCAGCCTTCATTGTGATGGTCAACTTACCATCATTCAAAGTCTTTTTACATCCAATGGCATGGATTCAACCTGTTCATGTTCATTGTCAAAATTTACCATATCCACGCCACTACAGAAGGGGTGGAAATATCAAGGAATTCAGTTGTTAGCCTGCAGTGTCAATATATACCTTTATCTTGAACTCCATTCAGGTGTGTGCTCCTGTCACATCTAAGTGCTTCATCTCAAGACCCTTCACAGCAACCATTGCGAGTAGGGTTCTCAAGGTGGTGAAATAAAACAAGCCAAACTTAAGTTTTGCTGTTTGACACCACAGCGCACTTAAGTCCGCGCGTTAAAACTTGAGTTCCTGCCTGTCTGCGGTGCACCGACCCAGGTGCCCTGAGGTGCACCCTTGTCCAAACTTAAGTTCCGCAACACTTAAGCTACACATTGTGAGAACTTGAGTTGCATTGAGATCTTAAGTCATATCTAAACCCAATACCTAAATCCGGCAGATTCCGGCCCGACCCAAGTTCTTGTAGTCGCGCACCATCCGTGGGCTAGGAAGTCCGCTGAGGGTGCAGGACTTGAGCATCAAGTGCTGTAGGATTCAAGTGCTGTCAGACTCAAGTTCTGCCAGACTGAAATCCCACCTACCGAAGTTTTAACCCTGAATGCAGTGCGCAGACATACGAAACCGATGCAGGCGTTCACGCCCGAACATCGTGGGATCCCTGATTGTGGGTCAGTGTGAGACTGGAGTGAGACATGAAGCCACGCACGCAGCAGTATCGAGTGTATGTACCGAGTACATGTTCCCACCAAACTTGAGGTGACTTCCTGCATGCATGGCATGAGTCCCTATGGATGTCCTAATACTGCGTGCACCTAAGTGTAAATCAAGGAAAGCAAGCATGCACACATCCATCGTGGAATCTCCGAGCAAGGCAGGAACAAGGAGGAAGTACACACCTACATCCCATTTGAAGGCCCAAACGTCTCGGCCATGACGAGCACGGAACAAGCTGATGATCCACTGGGGCAAGGTTGACAGGTTCGTCGACAGGGGGGCGAAGGGCTACAGTAAGGGTAGGGAGAGTCAGCATGGAATTCAAATTGGATAGAAAGAAAGCAAGCTATGCACAGTGGGGTACACGCAAGAAGAAATGCACGTATCACAGGGAGGATAACAAAATAATCCATGCCAAGACATTCAAAAAATACAGAGAAAATATTTACAATACCTTTCATATGTCTGTGGCTTGAAAAATGCACAATGCATTCAAAAGAGACAGAAGGTATTCAAAAGATATGCTGATCTAAGCATATCTTCTGAATACCTTCTGCATGTTTGAGGCCACAAACATCCAAAAGTTATTGTAAATACTTTCTGCATATTCTACCAATGTTATGGCATGGGTTATTGGGTTATCCTCCCTGTGTATATCCATCAACGCCAAGCCTCGGTATCTCCCGTGAGCATATCCAGGTTGGGCTCCAAGCAGATCAAGCACTGAGGAAAGGGCAGGAGACAGACGCGAAGCCCATGCTCAACATTGTCGCCCATGCCACCACCCGATTCATTGACGCGACAGCACAAACCCCTTGTCCACGTTCACAGAGTGCATTGCACCAATGGAATGGGCACGAAGCCAGGCACAGTTGCATTGGTGTTACGGAGGGCACTGCAGTGTGGCAACGTAGACGCCCTTAGAATTGTGTTACTGGCAGTGGGTGAAAGATGGTGCGTGAGGTCACATTGTGACCTTCGTTCTCCCGGGCCGTTGTTCATTGTTACTTGCAGTGTTACTTGTCACACTCGCCTCTCTTTATTTCCCAACCACCACCACCACCACCAACACCTTTCCATCGTTCCACTCTTCTCTAGCTTGCTGCTCACACCACACACCAATTCCCCTCATATTTACCACTCTGGTGGCATCGAAAATTCCACCCCCCGCAAGCCAGATGATGCCACTACCTCGGCCTCCTCGATTTGTCACCCCACCGAGTTCCACGTCCCCACCCTCGACTATCTCTTCCCGGTGGCAATATCTCTATGTTGCTGTACGTAACTTTACACTCGTTAGGATGCTCTGGTATACTCTTTGTTTTATCATGTCTGTCAAAAACTGAAGTTTATTCTACAGAACTCAAGTCCGGTGGAACTTAAGTTGCGAAGATGAAACTTACAGCTCTTTGCAGAACTTAGGGCACGACGTGTTTTTTTTTTGTTTTGGTAAATTTTCACGAGAACAGCGATTTCAGGATCAATCCTGAACCGTTTGCCCTGGAAATAGGCTCATTCGATTTGCACGGAAAGGGCGGAGGGCCCCATCTCCTAGGTTTTTTTATGGGCACCGAAAATCTCCTTTTTGGGATAGATTCCCGTGTTTTTCAGTGGTTGAGCGGAGAACACGTCCCATGGGACCTATTTTGCTCCGATTGACCCATATTTTTGTTATGGTGGACTTGAACATATTCTGGAGGGCCTCAAATACCGGTATTTTGAATGTGATCAATACTTCAAATATACAGGTCACAGATAAATTCCTTTCATATTGCTGATCTCAAAGTGTATGGTGGATTTGAACCAGCCTTCACATTCACTATCCCGGTATTTCAGGCCCTCCGGAATATGTTCAAGTCCACCATAACAAAAATATAGGTCAATCGGAGCAAAATAGGTCCCATGGGACATGTTCTCCGCTCAACCACTGAAAAACACGGGAATCTATCCCAAAAAGGAGATTTCCGGTGCCCATAAAAAAACCTAGGGGACGAAGCCCTCCGCCCTTTCAGTGCGAATCGAATGAGCCTATTTCCAGGGCAAACGGTTGAGAAATGATCCTGCAATCGCTGTTCTCGTGAAAACTTACAAAAAAAAAAAAAAACACGCCGCGCCCTAAGTTCTGCAAACGGCTGTAAGTACCGCTCCATCAGTTCAGTTCGACGTGGAACTTAAGTAGTTTTCTTTACTGGTTATACATTTGTGAAATGCGACTTACTATTGAACTCAAGTGCAGGTCAAACTTAAGTTCTGTTCCACCACTTGAGTTCGGTGCGGGACTTACACTGGTTGAACATTTCAAGTTTTTCAGTGGAAATATTGATGAATGCTGTTAAGGTCCTTTGCCAACTCTTTTGGTATACTTGGTCGGGCCTGGAGACGTGTTTTGTTGCGGTGTCTTCTTCCCCTTGCTGGGCAGGGCAGAGGAGCCCGCCGCTGTCGCCATCGCAGAGGAAGTGGTGGGTGCAGTGGCAGCACCAGTGGGTATAGTGCCAGCATCAGAAGTGGCCTGGGTGTTGCCAAAGAAGGCCGCTGTCAGACACACTGGCCAATACTATGCAGGCAAATGCATGTTGAACTTGGCTTTGCAATCGTCGCATACAGGATGATTCAAAAGGACGCACCTGAGAAATATGTGTGTAGGCTGGTCATGCGAACGTTGACGCTGTTGGATACGTCGCTTGCCAAGGTAGGCATCAGACAACTACTTGAGCTGTTACTAATGCCATCCAGGCAGCGTACATACAGCGCAGCGCTCAAGCGGCAGCTCCTTCCAAACAGTCCCAGAGAGCAACTTTCGCAAACAATCCGGTGGCAAAGAGACGTAAGATGTTCGAAGAAGAGGACAGTGATAGTGACGTACCAGAGACTAGTAAACGGATGGACGATATGCATATCACACCTCCTAAAGTGTAATGGCCCGAGATGTCCAAACACCCGTAGCAATTTGATATATTTACACCACTTCCCTTCAAACCGAAAGTCTCAAAGGACCGAGTTGAGTCCATTTGAGATGGGCTAATCGGTGTTACGGATACACCGTGATTCGAAAATGCAACGGGAGAAGTGTCAGAGGTAGCCCCAGGCTCTAAATATGCGTAGGAAAAAAAAATGGAGAGATGTGTGGCCCACTTGGGGCACTGGATATGCCAACATTGCCGAAATCATGCCGACGAAAAGCCGAATCTATTTTTCCCACGGTTACACCGAATTATATATGACCAACCACAGACAGTGATAAGAATAACAGAGTTAAAATGGACGATTATGCTTAATGATATGGCCTTAAAATAGGTACCCCGCTATATGGACTGTCCATCTTCATGTTATTGTTGTTTATTTTTCCTGCTCACAGCTTCCTGCGACCTCGAACCTATCTTGTCGACTATCAGCACTCTATGAGCCTGCTTGTCTCTTCTGGACCAATACTGCACAATTTTTCAATGCCATCACAAGTGTGTGTGACCAAGAACACCTCGATATCTCGTTTTTTGCTCACCCGTGAAAGTTTTCTCACGCTAAAATAGAATTGTATACGAGTAGAACTCGATGCTATCAACCGTTGAACAATGAGAAACGGCATTCAGCAATACACTGCAAGCACTAAAATCATCACACAGGCGGGATTGTATTGAGTTCATCTACACGACCTCAAATCAAGGCAGCTGATCATATTGTTTGTGCATGTTGTCTGAAAATAGCTGTCCGCTAGATGCGGACAGCCACAGCGTCTCATTGAGAAGGGGTCGACCCAATGTGGCTCATCTTACCTGGCTCTGTGGAAGTGGCCATAGGCCCACTCGTCGCACCTGTGTTACATGCAAGTTCATCATCCGGCGTTAATGGCCACTCTGATTTTCTCTTACCTCTCAATTGGTTGTACCGCGGACTTTCCTCATCAACATCAATTCTGCACCTCAAGATCCCAAATATGCCTACTACAGCAACAGTGCGCCAATGTCCTGAGGAGTCGCCTTCCTTCAAACCACCTGATTGTGCATCAATTCAAGTAAAATGCGTCGTAGGATGGTGTTCAGGCACTTGGTCATTGTCTCTCATATTTTCATTCATACTTATTAAGCTCTATTTCCACTCTGTAATACTTGTCTGCTCACATACACAGTTTTTGCTCAGATACAATTCAGATACTACCCATACTCCGACAGAGTCACGTACTCTCAAACCGTGCTGGGGCTCAAGATGTCAGAGGACTGGTCATCCTTTCGCCAGCACTGTAGGGGCCAGTGTACTTGCCCTATTCCGTATTTGCGCTGATCCTGGGTGGTTTGACGGTCCAGATATTGGGTAGCTCGAGGTACTTCAATCTATCATGGACACTTTACATATTTCCAGCGTGTTTCATACCTGATGTTGTTCCTAGGTACAGGGGCAACCGATGCATGATAGTAGGTGTTGCAGCCATCCCTCCGTTGTCATATTAGTACCGGTGAGGAAATACACGGGAGATTCCCTCTCACCTTGTTACCACATCTCTATGAGCCATTGAGTCCCCGCACTTGAGTTTCGAATTACCGAATCTACAGTCTACACCATTTTTTTCATCCCGAGTCCTCACATCGAGCCGCTATTGCTGAGTCACTTTTATCCCTCTTCCCTGATGTTTTCTAATGTACTTGTACAAGTTGTGTACAGTATGACCGCTACATCTCCAGGTCCACACTACCAGTAGGAAATCCTATCTTCTTCAGTGCCTCGTGCACCACAAAGATGAATGGGTGATATATGTCTGTCCTAATTTTATCCGGGCTTGAGTGAACGTCACTCCTAGACACATTTAATGTGTGCCTACTGAGGATCGAACACACGAGATGATGCAGTTCAGAAAGCGGGCCGGTTATATAGCTGGTCACAGCCACTATTCTATCACAAAAAAATGTAATGAAACTTGTAAAAAAGACTTCAACACAGCCACTATTTTATCATAACGATCCCGGGGGACTGACTTGTTCAGAGGTCGAAAAATCCTCATATCGATTTCCCAAATGGACGATTACTTATTACATAAGCACTCGTAACTGCTCTTTGCGGAACTTAGGGCGCGCACATTTTTTTTCCAAAAATAGTCGTTTTGACCATAACGTGGGGACCGGCACCGCCCTTGACCGATCCGGCATATTTGCACTTGTTTGTTCTCGATTCCAACTGTAGCTCCCATGTTCCGTCGTGTAGCTACTTCCTCGCACACTTTATGGACTTCATTTGTCGGAGAAAAATATTTCTAATATCCATATCTCTGTGGCTCACTCAAAATACACCCTTAAATGGCGCCTGTTTCCCTTAGACTGCCTTCCATGCTTCTGAAACTTGCATTTATGCAACACTCTGTGGTTTTTACATTAATCTTGAGCGGGAACCACGTTTAAAATGTTTAAAATGTTGGGTTAAGGCTGAATTTGGTGGTTTTCAGCCGTTTTGGTGTCCTAAAACTGTGCACACAACCAGTATTCTTGATGAATGAATGCTCTTCTAGGGTATTTCTTAGAATCTGAGTAGTCTAATCTGTTACGAGGAATACATCGAACAGGTTAGTAAAATATCGAGGAACACAGAGACTCGACTCGTCCATAGCTTCACCAACTGGGTGAAGGAAGCGAACCGTCACAAATGTGTGACATGTGTCACAGTAGAAGTAGGTTGCTTCGTTTCGCAACCTGTACATATTATTCTGGGGTTTTTCAGATCCAGAGAACATCCTAATAACATACAAATGTTTTTTTTAGATCCAAAGGGTAAGGCTTTGGCACTTGTACATAGCGGTAGACACAGATTTCACCTCAGATGTAGAAACACCTAAGGCTTTTTAGATTCTCGGTGAATCGCCTCCGGTCTGCGGTAAAAGTCGTGGGTAAATGTTCCCTTTGTTGTGTCATTGAGCCATATTCTTCAATTTGTCTCCTACTCTCAGGAGAGTGCTTGAACCTCCCATGAATTTCACCCGACTTCGTACATGTAACAAAAATGAAAGATCCCTAAATTTTTTTGATACAATGGACTTCTATGTATAATCTAGTTCCTGGAACACCGGGATAGTGAATCTAACCCCCTGGTGTGAGTCTAGTGGCCAGGAACTAGATTATACATAGAAGTCCATTGTATCAAAAATTTAGGGCAATTGGGGGTGAAACCCTAATGCTAGAGCTGTCCTGCTCAGAAATGTCCCAAAATGTGCGCAAATTTGATCCAAGAACAAAGTAAAAAATCTGAGGACGCAGAAAACTGCGCATCAAAATTCCGAATAGATTGAGCATACTCACAAGGTAAACGGACGAGAATTGAGCCCGTAATCGCTGTTCTGCCCAAAACGACTGAAAACAGACAAAAAACGTCCGCACCCTAAGTTCTGCAAATATTCATATTCCTCAGCCTTCTAAATCAACATCTACCTACCCAAGCCTCGCCTCGGTCGGCGTTTCACGCGTCCCCATACCCCATTAGTCTGTAGTTTACCGCGCGCCGGATGTATGGAGGTCGACCTTATTACGTAAAGTGCTGAGTTTGAATTTGATTCCCACGGCCGTCCGGAGGCATCATTCCGCCTTCCTCTACTCCCTCGACGCCGACTGGCCGCTCAGCATTCTTATGGTGCCTCAACTTCGCTGGAGAGATCCTCAAGGTCAGAACACTGTCACACAAATTGTCAAGAAAGAGATTCCCTAGTGGCCAGACGGTCTGTACCCTGCGCAGCACACGATTGTCGTACGCGTTCTGGACGGAGAAGACATTCTATGCTGTATGGCGACTGGAGGACGAAAATCTGCAATGTTTGCTGTGCCAATTATTATTCTCTGTGAGATGGCGCGCAATCCTCAACTGTATCCGGACCTCCCTGTGCGCGCGCTTCCGATGGGGATTGTCGTAACGCCGACAAAAGGCCTTGCCGCAAATATTGTACGATTTTGACTGCTCTACAGTACATATCATAACTTTGACAGGTTCTGGAACTCAAGAAGCTGCGTGTCCCGGCTTTTGCGTACTGCCAGGAAACAGTGACGGATGCGCGCAAAGCCGGGCACACGACTCACCAGGCTAACGGCCCATGCACGGCGTTGTGGGAACGTGAGATGAATATGATTGCCGCTGCGGTCAATCTTGCACAAATGTGTGGGGCCGCATCTGACACACTTGGTGTGTTCAGCTTCAAGTTCTGACAATGCCTGCTTCTCTCCAACCGCGACGCCCTCGTCGTCGTCGTCATCATCACCCTTGGACCCGTCATTATCAAGGTCCATTGCCGACATCTTACCTTTCTTCTTCACGACAGGCGTCTTCTTTTTCATCTTCGCACGAAGGGAGAACATATACTAGGTGACTTGAGATCGTGTCAAAAAAACAACAAAATTGAACTCACATTGTCGGGAAGGACTGAAATGGAAACGCGTACATCCTTCTTGGCTTTGATTTGGGTGCAGACATCTGTAATCAGACCACCCCAGTCTTGGTTGGTGCGAAGATTGATGGTCGGTGACTTTTGACTTGCGTTGGACAGCTTATATGCAAATGTCGGTTTGCGTGCCACCGAGACGCAACCAATTGTTTCATGCATGAGCTCGACAGCATCGTCAAAAGATGTCGAAGATTTGAGGGAGACACGCTGGCTAGCCTCGGAGCCCGCTTCGGGGATCATGAGTACAATATCTATAGTCGTTCAGGCGAGGTAGATGCCGAAATGACGAGAAAAACGAACCGATCACTGGTTCGGCCTTGGTCTTATCCACTACCTCCACTTCATCGGGCTCCTACTCTGTAGCAGCAGCCACCACCTTGCCTAACAAAATGGTCCCTTTCGACTTCAAATAGAAGCGGGGAATGACCCACTTTTCGGTTTTGCCTTTGGCTTGGCTTTGGCGGCCTTGGGCTTTGGCCCTGGTTTCTCTTTTTAAGGGGTTTCAAAGGGGCGGGGTCACTGTCCTCGAAATCGGAGCTCGCTTTCGGCTTGGGCTTAGGCCCCGGTTTCTTCTTGGCGGGCTTCACGACTACCTCGGGATCAGACGAGTCGCCATCGGAAATCACGGAGGATTTTCGCTTCCTCATGGACCGAGTCTCGCGGCCAGCTGACCCAGCAACAGAGTCGGGGAATCCGTCGTCTGACAGGCCTGCCATGGCATTATCCGAGGTGGGAAACAGAAGTGGTACAGATAGAGAGGAGAGGCTGGAGCTTCGTTCTACTTCTGATGCTATATCAGCTGCGAGCTCTTTCCGACGGGCTCGAGCTGTTTCCGAGCTTGCAGTGTCGGCCATCCACCAGGAGTGCACGGAGAGCGACGCACGTCGACAGATGATGTGGGTGTGATGGGATCTCGGTGTGATCGCGGGGACTTGATGTTGACCGAAAATGGACGCGATGCGTCGTAATTAGTGTTTTCAACACGTGCCCTTTGCGAATCTGAATATGTAAGAAGCTGTAGGTACTATCTACATGTCTGTGAGTGGTCTAACCAACTGATTTGGTTCAGACTTCGGGTAGTTATAGCCATTTCATTGTTTTCTCCACAAAATGTCTCCGAGGGTCCTATAGACCTGCGGGAAGGAATTATTGATAGTTTTGACTCCATCACACAATTTTATATGTAGAAGAGCCCCAACTCCCAAAATATTACGTCCATAGGACATGGTCAGGGCTTGCTACCCAGATTTTACGGCCCATGTATCCTCAGATGCCAGATGATCCAAAATGTAATATTTTCACTCATTTGTTTCTACCACTAATTGCGCTTGAATTATTCCGGAAGATCTAGCTAGGTTTCAACTCAATCCGATGAGAACTCACAGAGATACGGACAATTCTTACGCGAGGATCAAAAACTGCTCAAAATGGAAATTTTTTCGTTCGCGCCTTCGGTACTGCCAATAGCTGTAATGCTACAAATTGACTTGACTGAATCTAATTTATGTTATCCTGTCAAGTTAATGCAGATAATTGATTTTTATGGGTGCTTTCACCATCATTGACGCCGACGGGTCTGGTGTAATGCAAATTCATAGGTTTTGAAAGCCCCCACAGGCTCCACTACACTCGACAAAATCGGCATCTCTGTTAACATCTCCTATGGGTGAACGGCATTCAGACAACTTGAGACTCCTCAGGCTATAGGACTTTGTGTGAAGAGTGTCTACAGTTCTCCGCGGGCACGAAGACGCAGGAACGGGTCAGACTGGATGTCGTTTTGCTCGATAACCTTCCCTCGGCTCTCACATTTTCGTTTCTTCATTCCGTCTTCCATGACATTCTTTTATAAACGGTCTTTCGGTTTTATCTTTCATTCCATCCACGGGTATTGAAACGCGAACACGGGGGAGGAACCGACCGTAGGTTGGTGACGAGTGTCCCATACAAGTTGAAACTGGACAAGAATTGTCAAGCAGTCTTCCTGATCTTTTTTTATTCAGAGCACCACTTGTTACAAGCTTTCAGTGAAATTGATGGTTGATACCTGTACGACCGTAGCGTAGCACGGGTTCATACTAGTTTTGTATAATAGATTTTCCGAATTTTGTGGCTGTGCAAATATTTTATCTCTTCCCAGTGCAGAAGTAGAATGAGTGTTGGTTCTTTGGTGAAATAGTGATCCGGGTAGGTGAATGCATCCCCCAACACTCGCTCACAAAACTTAACCCCCGGCGAACCACGTTGTGGAATATTTTCCGAATCTTGTGGCTGTGCGAACATTTCCAGTGCATAAGTAGAATGAGTGCTGGTTTTCTGGTGAAATTATGATACGGCTAGGTGAATGCATCCCCCAACACATGCTCACAAAATTTAACCCCCAGCGAACCGCGTTGTGGAATATTTTCCGAATTTTGTGGCTGTGCGAATATTTTATCTCTTCCCAGTGCGGAACTAGAATGAGTGTTGGTTTTCTGGTGAAGTCGTGATCTGGGTAGATGAATGGGTGTTTTGGTCGGTTTGGACCGGGAAAAGGCAGCACTTGACTGATTTAAGGTTTGCAGGCATCCAAGCATCGTATTGAAGCTAGGACATCCAAAAATTGCCATCTACACATTGTCTGGGGGATGCTTGGATGCCTGCAAACCTTACAGCCGTTTGGGGAATATAAGGCGCGGTCGGTTTTTTTTTTTTTTTTTCAACGGTTTCCAGCAGAATCGGCGCCACAGGCTCAATTTTGATCCGATTGCCTTGGGATAGGCGCGTTGTATTCGCATTGAAGATCTGCCTGGGACGAAATACCGTTTTTTTTTTGATCCAATTTCATAAGGAGATTTCTTCCAAGAAATCTCGGTTTTAAGCAGGAACGCTGTAGCACTGTGAGTACTGCCCCGATGTGCCTGGTTTTTGAATATGTTATACATCCAAAGCCGTACTATGGGTCTATGATGTTTGCAGATATTACAGCCGTTTGCAGAACTTAGGGCGCTGGAGACGCCACAGGAGGCACGAAGCACTCGCGCTGGGACGATCTCGGGAAAGCCAAGGATGGATCACGTGCTACTGACTACGACAGGCAAAGCTAACACGAATAAGCAGCTATGCGGCTGCCACAGCCGCAGGTTCCCCCCTCCAAAAGAAGGCCGCCCTCGGCCGCACAAAAACAAATCCCCTCCTACAAAAAATCACTCGCATGCACAACAACGAAACCCCGACCAACCAATGCAACTTCCCCATGCAGCTCTGGATCCGAGAGATAATCGTACCGGAGACGTGGGTTGCGTTCCGGTGGTCGAGTCGGAAATCCGATGGCATTCCAGCCGCTCCACCAATGTGTGAACAAGTTGTACACCGGGTTGAGCTGCAGAGCAAGTGAGCAACCATGCTGAGGATCGCACCATGGCCGAAAGATCTCCGCAAGCACATTGAGATAAACTCGTTGCGTTGGTGGAAGATGCTCCGAAGCAAACCACTCTGCCCAGGGAAGCCAATCCGCAAGGTAAATCGAACGCGTGAACTTGCGCTCGCGATCGAACTCCAAGGGCAGTAGTCGGGCCAATGAGCGCGCAAAAGGGTCCGAGATAATGCCGTACGAAGTTCTGTGGTCATCCTCCACGTCCGATGTGCCAACCGAAGCATCCGTGAATGTGCGCGGGGGCAGAGCATCGACAGCAGCATCGCGAAGGACTGTGGTGGGATGGGGATCGGTACTAGCATCAGTGTATGTACGCCGCAGGACGCTACCCAAGGGAATAGGGGCAACAGGCGGCACAGAAGGTGGCGGGGAGTCTGCGAGTAGTCCGACGAGGCTGAGGGGACTCTGCGGTGACGGTCGAGGCGGGTGGACTGTAGCCTCTCGGCAGGGACTGTCGTCGCTGACGGCAGGGACTGTTGATGGGGCTGCAGGACGCACGACCCGGACCGGAGGCTGTTGGGACCGATTTTTGCGGGAGAGACGACGCTCCGCATTGCGACGACGCTCCAGAGTGCTGGCTAGCCGCATGATTTTATTGCAAGCGGTGGCGGCCTCGGAGGTGATACTGTCGACACACTGGGCCGCAGATGGACGGCTCGACAATGGTAGAGGCGATGCTGGCGGAGCCGAGGGATACGAGGCGATGGGATACGGGTGGGGGTGCAGATGACGACGTGGATGAGTGAATATCGGCGGAAGCACGGCGGGAATGGTGGGAAGTAGATGCTGCGTACCGGCCATGACTTTAAGCCTGGCTGCCCACATGCCGAGATGCTCTTCATCCCTGTGCGACAGGACTCTGCGGGAAATCCACCTCGACTCGAACCCTTCACCCTCATCTCCGTCTTCGTCCCCATGAAAACGATCCGTGTCTTCTAGGCCCGGAGGAAGTGATGTGGTGAGGAAAGGTGTTGCCCAAGACATATTTTCGACGAAAAAAGAAGCCAGACAAAAAAGTGCTGAATTAGACGGTGCTGACGACGCAGTAGAACGAGGTAGATGACCGGAACAGAAGAGAAAAGGATGCTGGGGCTCCGCAAAGCGGGTGATGTGTCTCGCGCAAAGCACGGAAATGAGGTGGGTCTCGCTAGATGCAGCGGTGGGCTAGGATGGCAATAGGCAGCTGGGCACGTAGGGCGCTCGAATCCACTCTAATCACCACGATGGAGACGCCACAGGAGGCACGAAGCACTCGCGCTGGGACGATCTCGGGAAAGCCAAGGATGGATCACGTGCTACTGACTACGACAGGCAAAGCTAACACGAATAAGCAGCTATGCGGCTGCCACAGCCGCAGCGCGGCGTGTTTTTTTTTTTTTTGTAAGTTTTCACGAGAACAGCGATTGCGGGATCATTTCTCAACTGTTTGCCCTGGAAATGGGCTCATTCGATTTGCACGGAAAGGGCGGAGGGCCTCGTCTCCTAGGTATTTTTATGGGCACCGAAAATTTCCTTTTTGGGATAGATTCCTGTGTTCTCCACTCCACAACTGAAAAACACGGGAATCTATCCCAAAAAGGAAATCTTCGGTGCCCATAAAAAATCTTAGGGGACGAGGCCCTCCGCCCTTTCCGTGAAAATTGAATGAGCCCATTTCCAGGGAAAACGGTTGAGAAATGATCCTGCAATCGCTGTTCTCGTGAAAACTTACAAAAAAAAAAAAAAACATGCCGCGCCCTAAGTTCTGCAAACGGCTGTAGTGTGCCCGAGTTCTCATGCAGAGCTCTACTTATTGTAGTATGTGAATATCCGCCTCGCTGAAGTGTGTGCCAAATCACAATGACTTGACATATTGCCAAATAGACATGATGGACCCATAGTACTGCGTTGGATGTATGACATACTCAAAAACTAGCCGGTCTTTTCCGGCTAGGATTTGTGGCACTTCCACTTAGCCACGCATCCCCATGATTGTCGTCATCGGAACGCCCGGCCCGAGGTGCAGACTTATGATTCTACCAATGTGAACCTGCCCAGCGTCACCGTACTTGACGAATCCTTGGGTAGAATATAATCTGTCTGACTCGGAATTGCTGGAAACTGACTCCCCATTTTCATAAGCTAGCTGTAAACAAGACTCCTTAGCCCTAAGACTTTAACACTGAAAATTGTTGTCTCCCAGAAATGTATCCTATGAACCAGTTAGTTCAGCACATTTTTCAGAAAGAGAGTCATAGATTCCTCGCACCTTCATCTCACGGGGACAGGAAGAGCGGAAAGTTGGTACCTAGGAAGATCCAGCGAATCGGCGGCAGAAAAAGTCGACGAATCGAAGCCATCTTTCTCCTGGAGAGTGCGCGCTGTGTCATAGTGATGCGTCTCCCACGAGCGGCCGGAACCGCGTGCACTAAACCACTCCTCCCACTGATAATGCGGCGGTATATCCACTGTACTCCCATCAGGCTCCGTCGACCAGAATGTGGTCGGACGGGAGATACAGCCCCGACCATCGACTGGGATGTTCTCGACAAAGACATAGAGCTTGTGAGGCCGCTCATTGGCTGTCCCAGCCTGGGCGCGGACGAAATTTTTCCATTTTGAGTACTTTTTGGATATGTACCGCCAGGACACCCATAGCGGGCTCGATTCTTATCCGTTTGCTTCATGCATATGGTCAATCGATTCGGAACTCGAAGGCGCAGTTTTCTGCGTACTCGTAATTTTTATCCGGTGCTCGGAATCAATTGGTGGGTCAGGTAAACAACTTTTCAGGGGTTTCCATGCAGGACAGCTGTAGCACCCCAGGTTCACATCAGATTGCCCTAGATTTTGAATATGTTTGGGTCCTATGTATTAGCTAGTTCCTGAACTACTGGAATTTTTACAGCTCTTTGCGCAACTTAGGGCGCGGACATTTTTTTTTCTGTTTTTTGGACATTTTTCTCAGGACAGCTGCCCCGGGTGCAATTCTTCTCGGATTGCCTAGGGGTATAGCGCGTTAGACTCGTGCTGTTTTGGTGCCGTAACGAAATTCTTGCCAAAAAATCGTGATTTCAGCCATGACAGCTGTGGTGCTGGCAATAATGTTGGAAAAGACCTAGATTTTTGGTATCGCACACTTGAACATATTTCCTAGTCAATGGCCTCTTACGATAGACAATCTACTTCCCGGATCCATTCTGTTACGGTGTATGTTGAGTACGATATTTACACCCCCAGAATATGTAGCACTCTGAACGGAAAAGAGAATATATAACATCATATAAACAGTATAGGTGACTAGTAACCTTATCAACGTGTAACATATCCAAAATCTAGAACAATTGGGCCGGTATTGCTGGCACCACAGCTGTCCTGGCTGAAATCACGATTTTTTCGGCAAGAATTTCGTTACGGCATCAAAACACAAAATGAAGAGTATCATTAACTGCGGATTTTCTACGAGATTCAAACGCACCATACCCCGAGACAATCCGAGAAAAATTGCACCCGGGGCAGCTGTCCTGAGCAAAATGTCCAAAAACAAAAAAAAAAATGTTCGCGCCCTAAGTTCCGCAAAGAGCTGTAATATGATCCCCGGTTTCATTTCAGCATTCAGTCGAGAATGGTCAGATTTACCCTGCCAAGAACTCAATTATTCAACCTCATCCCACCTATTTGGACGTCGAGTAGGGACCTGAGGTATCAAAAATGGTAATAACAACATTCAAAGAACACCATCCATCGCAAGAACTATCGCCATCGCGCGACGCGACGTGGGTATCTTGAATGCGAGATTGTACATCAGGAAAAACCTCCCCCGATAATTTGGCATAATTTTGCTAAATTATCTTCTGCCAAAATAATTTGACAAGAGTTGGCACAATCTCGCAAGTTTTGACGAACTTCTCGCGAAATTTGACGAATTTCTGGTGAGATTTGAGGAGATTTTCAGACCATGTGGTCCAAGGGGCGCATCGAGTCTGTATGCCTGAAGATGCTGGGATTAAGTTTTTCAACACATTGAATCCATGGCCTCCTTGAGTCCTTACTTCAGTGAGCACATGCGAGGTTGCATAATTTGAGATAATTTGACGAACTTTTGAGTTACTCCAAGGCCATCGGGTGAATGAAGGGAAAATGCATCTGATTGGTATATCTGGCTACGACGCACTTTGCAGCCTTTGATTTGACGCTCCTTAGGTACGGACGCAGCGGATATCGTTTGCGCGTGGGGTTGGAAGGTCTCCATAAAGTGAGGCGATGCAGTGTTGTTTTCCAATGTGGTATTCAAACCCTGATTCCTCGGTGCCGCTCTCCGCCGGCAAAAAAAAGTTCCCAGGAAATTTACTTTCTGCCGGTTCAGAATTTTTATAGCGTGCTCTGGGCGACAATGAGAGTCCAAACGCGGTGCCGTATTCAAATGCTGAATGTCAGACTGAAAACCCCGAGCATCCAAACGTGAACTGTTATGAAAACCTCATTTTTCGTGGAAGATCGGCAGGAGATAGCCAGCAAGATTCTGAGCAAAACCATTCCCTTCTCTGTCAGGTCTTTGCACGCTCCGCCGTCGGCACGACGACATCTGGTGCCGACGCGAGTCCCGCGTATGCGAAGAGATGTATCAAAGAAGACGCACCTGGGGCCCATGTAGAGATAGCTTAGCAAACTGTCGAAGTCAAGCTGGCTTATGTATATGGTGTACGGCAGCTCAATCGGATTCCCATCAAATTTGCCTTCGGAGACTATGTTCTCGGGGAAGTGTCACGGAAGAATGGCAGTAGATAGCCTGCGCAACCTGATTCAATGACGAGGGCCATCTTACGCACGCTTGCTCTTCTTGTAGTTATATCGACGATGGGATGATAAGTATGAAGTTCGAGGAAGGAAAGGCGGGTCCAAGCGGGGACCCTGAGGTGTCAAGGTCTGATGTGAATCCTCACTTGCCCAACGCAGCTAATGACACCTTTCCCTTGGGCCAATATGAACAATCCGATTCTGCGACATGCCTACCTTGTGCAGCTCGAAGCAAGATACGACGTTGAGGACCAGCTTTCAATGGTTTCATCAAGAAAGAAAGGGGAGCTCTCCCGGTTTGAATATATTTACCCCAACTCTCAGTGCCCTGTCGCTTTTTATGTGGTTGGGAATTGACCCTGACCTGTAAAATGAAGATCCTCAGTCAATCTTACGAGCACCATACAAAAGACACCATTTACCTGATACAAGCACACTTAGGCGTATCGCAGGATACTTTACAGCAGTTCTTAGAAAAAGGGTCAAAGATGTTAAAGCACGGCTTCCGGCTGTTTTTCAGAGTTGGGGGAAGGTGCAGATAGTTGATGGAGACGCCATCAGGTGTATGTCGGCCTGCGGAGATGGAACCAATCCGGCGCGTAATAACTCCTTCATTCACGTCAGATTCTTCCCCCTGAAACCCGAAATATAACTAACTCGAATTTTAGTATGAAATACAAGTCCCTGATCCAGAACACAATGACGGCTGGACGGCGGAGATGTTTTACGGAAGCCTTGAAGAAATCTTGGTCTGTAATCTTCCTCAGGATGGCTTCTGGGACACAATGGTGGTTAAAGAAATGTCTCCTGGCCGTTGATAAGCCGGCATTTTGGCCATGCGTGAAATCCATACAATTTCGCGTTTTTGTTCTATTTACACAAATAGAACAAGTCTTATTAAAATACATCTTCTAAGAGTACAAGAGTTATTGCGAGACCCGAGCAGTTAACTATGGAACTATACGCCACCAATGAGCTAGGAGACTATCTTCTCAACGATTCCTGATGGGTCAGCGAGCGGGAGTAAGCCAAACCGAATTGCGTGCATATCAGCTGCCTAACCATTCTATCGAATTGGGGTTGTCTAAGCGTGTTCTGATTAAGGGTATAGTATCAGTGGCATGTCAAGCTACAATAGATCTGAGGAGGGCACTGAGGGACCCACCAGTAGTGTGAAGTAGAGAAACGGCACGAGACTACACAGAGTCCGACAAACCCGATCAAGTCCGAGAGATCCGAATCAGCCGACAACAGCCCGATCAGAAATCTCCGCTTTGACCACAGGTCGAGGGTTAAGTTTAATGAGACCAAAGTGGATCGAGGACAAAGGGTTGAGACCACGAGACTGCTGGATGATCCCGGAACAATGAGTTGCGGTGATGTTCGGGCAGAGGGTTATAAAATATATATTGATCAGTAAGATGGGGTCAAATTGCAGAGCATCAGTAAGCTGATTGTGCACCTGCACGTGAGAGTATAGACTCTCATTGGCCGATAGGTGGCCAATATACCTCAAAGTAGTGGCCTGAAGAGGCAGGATACCCGGATTTCAAGTTTCAGTATTAATAAGTCGTGATTGCATGTAATATTTATTTAGTCACATAGTTCAGTCAGTTTGTATAAATACATGGCAATTCTTGGTAGAACGCCAGTGGACCCCACCTTTCTTGACTAGACGCACATAGCTCTGCTAGTGTGATCAACCCTGGGAAAGCTTTGTGTCCATTCGGAATACTATTGGGAAATCTATTCAGTTTCTTATTGTGTGTTTCGGTTGCAATTAGTGTGGGGCACCGGTACGGGTACGGGTAAAAATTGTCAAACCCTGACCCGAACCCGGAAAACCCGAACCCGAACCCGCGGGTATACGGGTTGCTCACGGGTCGTCGGCTAGCGCGGGCCGGGCGTGATCCGAGCTCCGGCACGTCTCGGCATGTCATTTTCAGTGAAAATTTCGATGTTTGAGGTGAGTTCTGACCACGTTCTGGCTCAATATGCTGTCCCAAGCATAGTATTGTACCCATACCACCTCCCAATGCATGTTTTTACAGCTATTTCATACCGTATGCCTGTTTTGTCAAGTACCCGCCAAGTACCCACGGGTTTCGGGTCTGGAAAAAGGCTGACCCGCGACCCGTACCCGCCCGACCCGACCCGCAAACCCGCCGGGTTTACCCGTACCCATGCCCAACACTAGTTGCAATATATTGGTCGCTATTGGATTGAATTCTGTGCATGGTGTTTGATAAAACATAAAGGGAAATGGACACGGACACAGACTACAGTCAAATGAGCGGAACTAGTGAATTGTGATTAGAAACTTGCCGAGAACGTAGAGATAAGGTCGTACGTGACACCTTGGAACTATTCCACCCCAAAGTGTTGAAAACAACTTCTCGAACACTCTCTAGAACGCTTACAGCACCTGGAACAGTCGTCTGAACGTTGATTCGAATTGCACGCAATTCAACAAACCTTCCCTATCGCTCAAATTGCCACAGCCTAATACTTGGTTGGAACCCCGAACTGTACTGTTGGATATTGAGGTGTTTGTGATTGGATTTAGTTTATTCTGGTGTTCTACACTAGGGTTTATTGGATTTATTTCACGAGTGTTTATATAGTCAGCGGTTCACCGTGATAACACCCTGCAAACCTCCGGGAAGGATGCCGCCAAGGAAATCACCTCCTACACTCAAACCCTCAAACCGATCATGACGAATATTCGAATGATTGTCAGAGTTGTGGGTCGTGTTCATACGAGGAAAAGATGGGTGATAATCGGTTGGACAGGAGGTCTCATAAACTCGAAGTTTCTGACGACGACGACGAGGCGGATGATACACACGAGGTAACTAAAAGCTGATTTAATTTTGTTTCCATTCAAGCACGCGAAGCAGAGGCATCAACAACCTAATTCACTCAAACTAACACCCCTTTATTTTGTGTGATACATAACAGCTACTCAGCCCACAGTGAACGTATCTGAAGGCACTACCCGTCGCTGGCTAATCAGTAGAAGACTTGTGATCATGCAACCTGAATACAGATTTGGGTACGTACCAAGCCACATAATCTTCTGCCAGATTTATACGACATGGCTGGTATGTACCTGATGCCTCTTGGTTTTTTCAGGGGTAGGTTCACTATTGGAATTTGATCCCCACAACTCTCCTGAAAACCGCGACTGGCATGTTTACAGCCCTTTGCGGAACATAGGGCGCGGACATTTTTTTTTTCCATTTTGGGACATTTTCGAAGTTTTCGACCATTTCCCTCACCGTGGGCTCAAATTTCAGTATTATGCTTCGAAAACTATATGGTCGGAACCGCACTCGAGTTCCGCGGGTCCTCTCGTGCTCCGTTTATTTTTATTCAACCTGTAAAATATGTAGTATAAAATTATGACTGATTCAAGCAGATCTCCTCCCACAAGGGGAGATGTTGATACAGTGTTCCAAGCTGTGATTACAGCAACCATAGGCGTATTTACGAGGTGCCCTCAGAAATAGGCCTATGTGTGCTGTAATAAAGGCCTGGAACATTATATCCACATCCTCCCTTGTAGGAGGAGATCTGCTTTAAAAGGTAATAATATTATATTACATTTTATACAGGTTGAATAAAAATAAACAGGACACGAGAAAAAATGCGAAATTCCAATGCGGTTCCGACTATATAGTTTTGGAAGCGATACATTCATAATTGAGCCCACAACGAGGGAAATGGTCGAAAAGATCAAAATTGTCTCAAAATGGAAAAAAAAATCGACCGCGCCCTATGTTCCGCAAAGGGCTGTAAATTCAAGATTTATTGTTATGAATTGCCAGCCATGGAGGGGAAAGATCAAAGTTGTGATCCACCGAGCCACACTATACTGTAATCCTGCCGACATACGCAGGAAGATGTCCGATATTGGGTGTGAATTCCCAGTCGCCAATGTGTGTAGAATCTTCAAAAGAAATTGGAGGTCCGGGAGGACTCCGAAATTTCAACATTTTTTCGAGTGTTTGAGGTACCTATAACGACATCCACAGGGTTCCAGGGAGGATCCAAGTGTCCGAGAATAAGTGATTTGACATGGAAGAACAATAATATAGCAAAAGAACTGGGGTCCTGGAGGTTCAGGAGTAGAGGGACATGAAATAGGTCAAAAACCACTCATGATTGCAGAGTGACACTAGTACTGTACTAGTTGGGGTCAATCTATACACAGTCCTGATATTTTCTGCGCCATTTCCTCACCAGGGCATTGGCTCGGCCTCTGAAATTATTATATTCGTCTTTTGGGACCTGATCGGGTTTCAGCCGGTAGATCCAACGCTAGACCTTTGCAAGCTTGGAGAACTGCATTCAACGAGAATTAATTACGACCTAGCGCTGATAGTTAGGAAGGATAGTCGACGTACCACAAGATAGTCAATAGTCATCCCACTAAAATTCTCGATGGCGGTCAATCTGGTATCCGCTTGGGCCATCTCCTAACAATATAGTGAGCCAACACTGGGAGGTCAAATCTAACCTCGGAATTTGCAAGAACGCCGCTTAGAAATATCTTCTGCAGTCCATGCCGCCATTTGCGGACTTCCAGTGCTTGAGGATCTAATTGCTTACGGTAAACTTCAAACCATTCGCCCAGTGATTCCCATTACCCGCTTCAACTTTTGTTGTATTTGGCGCCCTCGAATGATCAGACCCTTTCATTTCGCCTGTAAGGTCCGAATCAGCGTCGCCAATCAAATTTCTAATGTCAAACGTACGTGAATGGCCTTTTCCAATGACCCTATTATCGATGGATTCAGCTTTGAGGAGAGCCGCTAGTTATAGCCATTCAAAAGGCCTCGTTGTTTGTTCGGAGGATTTTTCGCGTATTCCTTGAGCCATTCGCGATCCACTCTTGAAATGTGTTCGCGTGGAAGCCAGGCACTTGTAACCGGAGTCAGTGGTGTCGGGGAATCTGCATATTGCACCCAACTAATTCCCAACAGGAAATAATCGGACCGCATAGACTGGCCTATGAGGTTGTCGTGCTCCCGTAGTTTTAGGCAATGAATGTGGATCAATAACCTGTACCACAGGTCAGTGGGGTCAGAGCAAAGGGGAAGTCCAAACTAACCACAGCAGGCCAGGCGATATATCCGCGAAGTTTGCCGAGAACTAAATCACCAGGCTCAAGTGCCATCGGTTTCCTGAGAGTTGGGATATATGGCTATGTCTTATATTAACATGGAGCGCTTCCGCCGAAGAATGCCGTCCACTTCATACAGTCCACAAATCAATACTATTCGGACGTCAACAAATCAACGCCACATTCAACAAATGGGTGCAAAATTAAACTCGGCGTGATTTCGGCGCCGGTTCTAGTCACTCCGAGTTGTTGAGCCCCACGAAGCGCTGGTAATGTTCCTTGATAACTTGATTGCAGGACTTCAGCCAGTGGACGACATGAAATCGGAGGGAGCAGCAGTATGGCAGAAGATATCATAAACCGAGTAGGTACTTGGTGCGAAGACAAGTCAAACCCTTGTTTTGCCTCCGTTGTGACTACACGTCGATCTGGCAGATTCTGGTGCATCCAGGATCACCGGTCAGAAAGGTCTGATTGGGATGATACATACGGCGGATCAATGTAAAGTTGAGTTGCTGATATGGATCGAGTTTAGAACTTGTTTTACAGTAGTCTAATACCGCACGGTAAGGAATAGTTTTGTGTTCGTTAAATTTCGTTGTCGATGCAGCACACCATAGGCTTACAGCCGTTTGCAGAACTTAGGGCGCGGCGTGTTTTTTTTTTTTTTTGTAAGTTTTCACGAGAACAGCGATTGAGAGATCATTTCTCGACCGTTTGCCCTGGAAATTGGTTCATTCGATTCGCACGGAAAGGGAAGAGGGCCTCGTCTCCTAGGATTTTTTATGGGCACCGAAAATTTCCTTTTTGGGATAGATTCCCGTGTTTTTCAGTGGTTGAGCGGAGAACACGTCCCATGGGACCTATTTTGCTCCGATTGACCTAGATTTTTATTATGGTGGACTTCGACATATTCCGGAGGGCCTGATATACCGGGATAGTAAATGTGAACACTGGTTCGAATCTACCATACACTGTTGATCCCACAGAACGTCACTTCGGCTTCCTGGATTTTTAACGAGGGCGCGAGGGAGCGGGAGCCTGTTGGCAAAATTCAACCAGATTCCGCTCAAACTTCGGGCGCGGCGTTGGCATCGTCGCCCGAAATTGATGGGTGATTGGCGGGTAAGCGAGGCCGAGCCGAGACGGATCAGTTTGTGGTAACGCTTTGTGACCTATGAAATCATCTCTCCGGCCATCATCCGGCTTTCTAATTACTTCGTTTTCGTTTTCGTTTCTCGTACATACCCAGCTAGATGGTCTAGCTCTAGACCTTGTCCAGCATCAACCCTTCCTCTGGTCCCGACCTGTCCCATCGCCATATGAGTTCCCAATTACTCCCCACCATTTACGCTTGAACTCAGCAACTTCAAGCATCAGCATTGCAAAGTATACCATTCACAAAATTTGCTGCTTCTTTGGGCCCGGCTCAGCCCCGCCGCGGCATGCTTCAACTGCCGGGGCTTTTCTCAGCTCGGCGTGTTCTCGCCTTGGCTCGGCATGATGGGCGTGCGATTTCAAATCTTCTTTGATGTTTGCTAGCCCACCTCATTTTATTGTTATATAAACTAGCTCAACCCCGTGAATAAATTCACAGGCATGGGCAAGTTGAACTAAGTGATTTATTAGAGTATTTCCCTGCAAACAACATTTTTGTCTCGTAGGCCTCTTTTTTTTTTTTTGCTTAAAACTCCTCCCAGCCCCACTCTTGTAGATCCCCTCGCACTTGCCGACTCGGTATCTATTCCCAATGAACGCCCATTCTCGGAAGTAACCGACAGCGAAATCGACAGCGTTGTTTTTTCGTCCTCCGCGTGGAAAGCACCGGATCGCTACGGGATTCAAATGGGACATATTCACCGTGCCTGGCTGGTCATAGCCGATTGTGTCAGGAGCATACCGGCTCGGAATCAAACCTAACCCGCTCAAGGCCAACACTGCGACCCCAATCCATAAGCAGGGCAAGAAGGACAAGACATCCCCGAAAGCGTCCCATGGGACCTATTTTGCTCCGATTGACCTCCTTTCATATTGTTGATCCCAAAGTGTATGGTAGATTTGAACCAGCGTTCACATTCACTATCCCAGTATTTCATGCCCTCCGGAATATGTCGAAGTCCACCATAATAAAAATCTAGGTCAATCGGAGCAAAATAGGTCCCATGGGACGTGTTCTCCGCTCAACCACTGAAAAACACGGGGATCTATCCCAAAAAGGAAATTTTCGGTGCCCATAAAAAACCTAGGAGACGAGGCCCTCCGCCCTTTTCGTGCAAATCGAATGAGCCTATTTCCAGGGCAAACGGTTGAGAAATGATCCCGCAATCGCTGTTCTCGTGAAACTTACCAAAAAAAAAAAAAACAGGCCGCGCTCTAAGTTCTGCAAACAGCTGTAAATATTTATTTAGCCTTTGATTGATTTTACACCGCCAAATGACCGACACGTGGCCGGCAGGTGCGCGCAAGATGTGCGCTACATGGCACTGCAACCTGGCTGCCAGGTGCCCGCCATATATATGCCAGGTTCAATGATGTATGGCTCCATGCTGGGGCCAGGTCGGGCTGGCGGCCAGCTGTCCACCCAACCTGGCAGGGGGCCATCCAAGCAGGTGTAAAAATATTATTTTGAATTTGGCTCGCATCCGAATTTCGTACCAAAATAAAATGCAGTAGATTCATAATTCACTATCTACAAGACAAAGTTATGGAATAAGCAAGTAATATTCGTGTGCACAAATACAGATACCAGGAAGGACGGCTGCCTGACGCCCGACGCGACTCGGAGCAGCGCGATCACATCCGGTATAAGTGGACGTAACGGAACAAGTGCCAGATGTCGACCTCGTGCATGACGGCGCTCAAGAGTGGTAGCATCAAGGTCCGCGACGCCATCCAAAGCCAATTTTTTTGCCTCGAACTTGAGTCAGATAAGGCTTGTGCGTGATGTATGTATGTCGCTCACCTGTACAAGCACTACGCCGCAGGCATCTGACCCACCGTATTGATCGACCCCGCCGCCTAATACCCGTGTGGCGCGCTGCCACCGCTTCTGCTTGGACTCCCGACATCGACGGAAGGCGTGTGCGACGAATAAGCAACGTCCGAGTTTGCAAGGGGCGAGGGGCCATTTACAGCCCTTTGCGGAACATAGGGCGCGGCCAAATTTTTTCCCATTTTGGGACATTTTTTATCTTTTCGACCATTTCCCTCGCCGCGCGCTCAATTCTGAATGTATCGTTCTAAAAACTATATGAGCGGAACCGCATCGGAATTCCGGAGGTCCTCTCGTGCTCCAATTTTTTTTATTCAGCTTATATAAAATGTACTCTGATATAATCATGTTTATACGTGCAGATTGAAACGCGTCGCCTACTGGGACGGGGACTTGGGTAACAAATGTGAGTCGTGGAGTCTCTTTTAAACACCACAGGACGAGCACCAAATGAGTATCATGCTCACCCAAGACCAGAATATGCCTGAGCATTGTGTCTGAGCAGTGGGTGATTTTGTTGGATTCAATTACATCGTTCACGGAGTATAGGACCCAGATATGGAATCCGGGGACGAGGTGACCTCAGAAATAGTTGTAGATATGCCCTAATGAGACCCCAAAATGATATATTGCCAACTCCCCCTGTGGGAGGAGATTTCCATATAAACATGATTATATCAGAGTACATTTTATATAAGCTGAATAGAAAAAATTGGAGCGCGAGAGGACCTCCGGAATTCCGATGCGGTTCCGCTCATATAGTTTTTAGAACGATACATTCAGAATTGAGCGCGCGGCGAGGGAAATGGTCGAAAAGATAAAAAATGTCCCAAAATGGGAAAAAATTTGGCCGCGCCCTATGTTCCGCAAAGGGCTGTAACAAGCTGCGCGCACTCGGTCGGTTTTGAGGAAGTTGGCCGCCGGGGCATGGGAGAACGCAGACGGGCAGAAGGCGAGGGGCATGTGATATGTGTGCCATAAGGTGGCGGCAAAAGTCCAGTCTTGGAGTGGTAGGCCTTCGACACGGATTTGAGAGGTCAGGCTTGCAAAGAGAGTTGTTCATTTGAATTGTTGAAGGAGGCCCGCAGTGCGCAGACGAGGTATGTACTGGGGGAGCTTGAAAAAATAGGGTGATCCATCGATAGCGTCGAGGCCGTGAGCAACGAGTATTTCCTTGGTAAAAGAGAAGTCAGGATCCATGAGCAGCCCTTGAAGGTTTGAAGACCGAGGTCGAGGAAGACTTGAGGTCCAGATCCAGTGGTATGAATAAGCACAGAAAGGGCGGCACGAGCGGAAACGCGCAGGACGAACGCGACTGATGGGAGGAGGAGAACGAGCGGAGTTTGAAACTGGAGCTTCACAATGAAATACAGCCAAACAAACCCTCAACCTCAACACTCTCGCGGCCGGGCAGACCTCTTACAGGACCCGCAGGCTTCAAAATTTATTGGTGCTTCCCAGAAGGAGTTGACCTGTTCTGTGTGGCCAATAAACGTCCCACGGAGTCACATCCTGTGAATTTATACATGATATGACTCAGATGCAACAGGACTCGGAGGAGTGGATTCATGCAGCCGCTATCGAGATTGAGGTTTACAGCCCTTTGCGGAACATAGGGCGCGGCCATTTTTTTTTCCTTTTTGAGACATTTTCCATATTTTCGACCATTTCCCTCACTGCAGACTCAATTCCCAATGTATCGCTCTGGAAACTATATGAGCGGAATCTCCATGGAATTCTGCGTTTCCTCTCGTGCTTCGTTTATTTTTATTCAACCTGTAAAATATGTAGTATAAAATTATGACTCATTCAAGCAGATCTCCTCCCACAAGGGGAGATGTTGATACGGTGCTCCAGGCTGTTATTACAGCAAACATAGATACTTTTCAGAGGTCGCCTCGTCGCTGTATTTGTTTTTTTGTGCCCCTGCTGCCCAAATGATGCAATTGAATGTGAAGATATTAGTGTCTACTTACAGCTCTTTGCGGAACATAGGGCGCGGCCCTTTTTTTTTTTTGTTTCTGAACTTTTCACGAGAATCCTTCCTGTGAACTCAAATCTTGACCGTTTTCCCTGAAAATGGGCTCATTCGAATCGGATGGAGAATACGCGGGTCCTCTCGGCGCCAGATTTTTGATATTGACTTCCAGAATTTTTAATGGGTCTGTTTTGGGCTTTTTTGAGTGTGCGAGAGCAGAATGTGTACCAGAGAACCAGTAGTGCTCCAATCGGGCTAGATTTTTTATATGATGTATTTTAGTGGATTTTGGAGGGCTGGAAATACCGGGATTTTTAGTGTGACATTTACTTCAAATATATGGTGACTTACAGCTGGCCCAATTTCCCATGACGAAGAATGTGAGCTGTGGATGTGAAGTACGGCTCAAATTGAAAATGCCGGTATCTGAGTCCCTCCAGAATACACTAGAGTACATCATATAAAAAATATAGAGCAGTCGGATCACAAATGGTCCTCTGGTGCTCATTCTGCGTTCAAAGGTCTAAAAACACCCAAACCAAACCCATTAAAATTTCTGGAGGTGAATATCAAAAATGCGGCGACGAGAGGACCCGCGTATTTTCCTTCCGATTCGAATGAGCTTGTTTTCAGGGGAAACGGTCAAGATTTGAGTTCACAGGAAGGATTCTCCTGAAAAGTTCAAAGAAAAAAAAAAAAAGGGCCGCGCCCTATGTTCCGCAAAGAGCTGTAAGTACAATGTTTCTGCATACTATATCAACCGGGTACTCAGAGGGTTGTTCTGGGCCCCCTATGTGGTCTTTAGAACAAACCCCACGACTCAGATTCTGAGTACATTCCCTCACTATGGAGCGCGACGCGCCTAAATGTGACATCAGTTACAGATAACTGCACCACGTGACTGTTACAGATCGCAAAATGGCGCGCGTCGCGTTCCATAGTGAGGGAATGTACTCAGAATCTGAGTCGTGGGGTTTGTTCTAAAGACCTCATAGGGGGCCCAGAACAACCCTCTGAGTACTCGGTTGATATAGCATGCAAAAACATTGTACTTGAGTAGACACTGATATCTTCACATTCAATTGCATCATTTGGGCAGCAGAGGCACAAAAAAACAAATACAGCGACGAGGTGACCTCTGAAATGCACCTATGTTTGCTGTAATAACAGCCTGGAGCACCGTATCAACATCTCCCCTTGTGGGAGGAGATCTGCTTGAATGAGTCATAATTTTATACTACATATTTTACAGGGTGAATAAAAATAAACAAAGCACGAGAGGAAACGCGGAATTCCATTGCGATTCCGCTCATATAGTTTTCAGAGCGATACATTGGGAATTGAGTCTGCAGTGAGGGAAATGGTCGAAAATATCGAAAATGTCTCAAAAAGGAAAAAAAAAAATGGCCGCGCCCTATGTTCCGCAAAGGGCTGTAAAGTGAGCCAGCCTCGTCAGAAGGTATGTAATTATCCATATAAGCAGGACGAATTCCGTTAGCAATTTTACAGCCCTTTGCGGAACATAGGGCGCGGTCGATTTTTTTTTCCATTTTGAGACAATTTTGATCTTTTCGACCATTTCCCTCGTTGCAGGCTCAATTATGAATGTATCGCTTCCAAAACTATATAGTCGGAACCGCATTGGAATTTCGCATTTCTTCTCGTGTCCTGTTTATTTTTATTCAACCTGTATAAAATGTAATATAATATTATTACCTTTTAAAGCAGATCTCCTCCTACAAGGGAGGATGTGGATATAATGTTCCAGGCCTTTATTACAGCACACATAGGCCTATTTCTGAGGGCACCTCGTCGCCATATTTGTTTTGTGCACCCTCTACTACATGAACAATACAGTTGAAAGTGAAAATATCAGTGTCCACAGAACTCCAATATTTCTGGATGCTCTCTTTACCAGTGAGTTAGAGGTTCGTTTTGGGCCCACTCTGAGGTACTTATAAGAGAACCTACGACTCAGATTCCCGCCTCATGTCCTCGCGCTAGTACGCGATGCGCGCCAAGTTGCCATTGGTCACAGCCACATGCAGTTATTTCTGTGACTGATGGCAAATTGAGGTGCAGCGCGTACTAGCGCGGGGACATGAGGCGGGAGTCTGAGTCGTAGGTTCTCTTATAAGTACCTCAGAGTGGGCCCAAAACGAACCTCTGACTCACTGGTAAAGAGAGCATCCAGAAATATTGGAGTTCTGTGGACACTGATATTTTCACTTTCAACTGTATTGTTCATGTAGTAGAGGGTGCACAAAACAAATATGGCGACGAGGTGCCCTCAGAAATAGGCCTATGTGTGCTGTAATAAAGGCCTGGAACATTATATCTACATCCTCCCTTGTAGGAGGAGATCTGCTTTAAAAGGTAATAATATTATATTACATTTTATACAGGTTGAATAAAAATAAACAGGACACGAGAAGAAATGCGAAATTCCAATGCGGTTCCGACTATATAGTTTTGGAAGCGATACATTCATAATTGAGCCCGCAATGAGGGAAATGGTCGAAAAGATCAAAATTGTCTCAAAATGGAAAAAAAAATCGACCGCGCCCTATGTTCCGCAAAGGGCTGTAATGTGAGACATACTACATACAGCATATAAGGAGTTATAGCAGTTACCCGTGCTACGCCGCGGGGAATTACACTGTACAGTAAACCAGTAAACTATATTCAATTATCCATTGGTGATCTCGGCATACAGCCCAATGGTTGAAACTTAGAATCATAATCACGCCGCTCGTCACCAACCTTCGGTTGGTTCCTCGCGGCCTCATTGACAATTAGCTAGCTCCAGATAGTCTTTATTTTGTCCAGTGCATTTTACTTTTCTTGGTAACAGCATCAATACTTTCTAGCTATAGCATTCTACTGTACAGAATCTACTGTACAGAATTGTACAGAATAGATCATTTTGTTTCAAGTACGCGATAAAATGAACTCAAGAAATCAGCGAACAGTTTTGTTTCCTCAAATCAAGGCAGTACTGTACATGTAGGTTGCTGAATGCACACGGGTAGCCTAGACTCGTGTCCAGTCGAAGGATTACTCGAATGTTCGAGCAATAGTTCCGCCGCTTTTTTTTCCCTCCCTCAATTTTCATCCAATGTACTCAAATCTTTTTGCATCATACTCCGCTGTCTTATTGCTCAGCACAGACTGGGTACGAGTCTACGGGTAGCCAGACTCATAGATGGTGCATTACCGGAGGCTCGGAGCTGCAACGGAGCAGTGCCAAGAGCAAAGTCGACCGAGATCATTGTGGCCGTGCTCCGGCGGACCGGATGTCCGCGTACTCTACCTCGCTCCACTTTGACGTTTGTCCAGAGATACCACGTCTTTTCTTATATAGATACTACAGTGAAGTAAGATTTATTAAGGCATTAGAATGTAGCGAGAAAAGGAAAATGGTTGCGAACACCGAAATAACAATCGTAGCGCGCTTTGCGGCAGAGCCCACTAACTTGGCTATGAATTTGTTACGTTGAAACAGATATGGGTCAGAGAAATCCAAGAGCTGGAGCTTCGACATCCAGAGCCAAGGTCCTTTTATTCTTGACAAAATGATTACCAGAGCAACTCGTGCAGACAAACATAGAAAGCTCGTCTTTGGAAATCGCCAAATTAAAAACCTCCAAAAGCATGCGTTTCCTGCCAAGTGGTACCATTCTAGGCCAGTCAGAGCGAAGGGACTCTAGCTCTCGCACCTTTTCATCCCGATCGTGTGACGTTCGCTCTGTGAGTTTTTTACCTCGCCTGAGTCGTCGGAGATATTTTTTCAGATGACGACGCAACCTTGCTACGCCATCGGTAGGTTCAAAATCAAAATTGTGCATCTGAAGAATACGTCGCAACGGACGTTTAGAGAGTGTGGGCATGACACTGGCTAGAATATTTATCTCGGCTAAGTCGAAATTCACAGCACTCGCCATCTCAAGATCTATCGCTGAAACATGCAGATTGGCATCAGCGTCTTGTGAGAGACTCAGAAGTGATTCACAGCCAATATGTCTGAAACCCGATTTATTGAGCCCGCACCTTCCACTGGCAATATGTGCAGCAACTAAAGTCCGGCCGGCATCAAGATTAGAGGTGGCAATGTCGACACCGTGAAGGGCAGCTAAAGATATCAAGGCCGGCTTCCTAAGTTGTTCAACCTTGTCAAAAATGGAGTGCAATGGATTGGATATTCCATGGCTCGCAACCAAATCGGCCCGTCTCTGAGCTAAAACGCGACTCAGATGAGAGGGTATAGTATTAAGAGACGATGCAATGACACATAGGTGCGTCTCAGGCAACATTGCAGACAACAGTATACTATAAGCAGAGTGGCTCATATGCTGAGGCGAACTAAACTGGGAAGCGACTGAACGACAACCAAGATGTGGCATTGCGGGAGATCCATTGGGCGTAAGAGTTGCACACATTCCCGTTGATAAATGATAAAGAATTGCGCGTCGAGCATCTACCGTGCTGAGTCCGTGCACCGGAATCCCGTGGTGTTCTAGATGCATATAAATATGATACAACTCTCCACCTACAATATTCTGAAGCGGGTCTGTAGAAGTGAGCAATGCGGTAAGGTCGCAGGATGACCCAGAAGGTGAGACAGGGCCATTAGTTACTCGAATTTGAGACGGACCAGCAATAGGACACGCAGGTTGGGAGGGATGAGGTACAGGATAAGCAGCAGTTGAACGTGAAGAATCCTGGGTTGTGTACAACCCAGACCCATGCGCGAACGCAACAGGATGAAGCACGAATGCATCATTATTATATCGAGTCTGAGTTATAGGGTATATCGATGGCATGGATGAAGACGCGGCGGACACCGTCGGACCCACCGAGGCCATAGAGGCCAGTGTCACAGAAGCTATGGCACAAAGAGAATAGTGAATGAGGATGATAAGGTTGAAGGAAAAAGAACTACTTACTGGGTAAAGAGCCTGCGCCTATAAGCGACGCAGCATTTGGAACGTTTTGGGCCGCCTCCGTCGGTGTTGGTGTTGGTGTAATCACCGAAGACGATGTTGGCGCTGAAAATACAATCAGTGTGATCACTGGGAACATGACAGGCACAAACAGGGCGCATGTAGGAACGAAGACACATCCAGATTATTGGATTGACCATATCTAGGACCTCGAGAGAACCATTCTCGCAAGCCCCGCTGCCAATCCAGGCCAAGCACGACATCCGCAGTGAGATATGGGGAAACAGAGCAGGTCAATCCAATAGAGAAAGGACCATAAGCACCACCAGCCACGACGAATTCGAAGTGAGTAGAACGACGGCTAGCGAAGTGGGCTTGAATAAAGCGAGAAGACACAAGAGAACGAGGAGAGCTGGAAGACAGGGAGACACTAGAGGTGTGGACAGCATCTACCAGAATAGACATCAGGGTACCGACTAGAGATGGCGGCGGAAGGTAAGAGGGTGAAAATTTTAGGAAGCCAATGTGAAATGAAGACAAACAAGCACGCAATCACAAGCACGCAATCGCCACGTATATCACCACGGAATTGGCTGCAAAATCTGGGCCAGGAATCGAACTGAAGACCCTTCAAAATTAGAAATGTCGGGTGGAACCGGATATACATCAAAGGATCAATCAAAAAGGACTGATTTCATCAAAAAGAGATCATTACTGCCAAAAAAAATTGATAGGGCGCTACAGGACCCACTACCTAAAGTTAGTGGGCATGTCACAATTCTGGTTCCTTGGATCAAAGTTGTCACACGTCCTCGTCATCAATCCTCTCTTCCTCCACCTCGTCCTCTTCGTCGTCTACGACGGGGAGACTCGGTTTCTTGCCCAGCTTCGGCTTCGGGGGCAAGTCTCTCTTCTTCACACCTCCCTCAAGCAACTTCGAGCACTTTGCTGACCACACTTCGACCGCAGCAAGGTGCATCAGGAAAATCTGAAATTGCTACATAGACCACCAGAGACCATCAGAAACACCATAGACCTGAAAGCAAATCCTTGTCTATGATAGACAGGTGGGAGGGGGGGTGGTGTTCTCTCATAGACACCCATAGAGACTGCCCGCACTACATAGAACCATAGACACAGTAGACATAATAGATCTCATAGTTCTCATAAGTCCTCTCAAAACACACAGGAGGAGATGGAATAACAAATATATATATTGATAACCGAGAACATACATCGCGTATAGTAATACATAGTGACGCACCCTGTCGCACCGCATATAGCAGGGACTCCGTGTGGCTGTTACCTCCGAGATTGACGATATTCGGGCGGGAATTTGGGGCACTGAAGCAAATGGAGGAGGAAACAAGGAGAGACCGGAAGTGACAAAGCAGGATATCTTGATGTCTTGAACTTGAAAAAGAAATGCAAAAGGGAACCGAGATAGGGATGGGTTGACGACGAGAGCTGGTTCGGCTTGAGGAATCTTGGAAGACATTGATGTTCTTTGTTTGATGGGCCATCACGAAAGGACTGGGGGAGGACCTGCATAAGAAGCTTGCACGGAGGAGTAGGACAGATGGCGGCACAAGATAGCTGGAGAGTGGAGAGTATACAATTCTTGACAGGCTGCGGATTGCGCCTGGGTGGTTGGTGGGTGACAATGGGACGATGGCGTCGCTGTCTTGCGAATACAAGAGCACGTCGATGGGATCGGGCTTGACGAATGCGGGAACACAGTATTTGACGGGTTGAGGCAGAGAGGAAATTGGGAGCCGCTGGCAACTTGAATGGGTACTAGAAGTCGTCTGAGGGAAGGCGGGAGGGAAGGTGGTGGGCGGAATGGAAGAAAGAGACGACGTGGCACTCAACGTTTAGTTCTGTTGACGAGCTGTCAGTTTTGAGATTGCCGATTGGCAAACTTAGCGTAATGCCGACACCGCGGCGCGGCTGTCATCTCGATTTGTGTCGATTCCAAGTTGATTCCAAGAGTCAATCTTGGAGATGCTGGGACTTACTTAGCTGACTGGGTGACTCGAGCGCTAACCAAGTAAGTAATTGTAATATCTCTTATTGTATTGTTTCCCCAGTTTCAGAGGAAGGCCTACCACCGCGGCATGATCGCGAATAAATAGCACTCAGTGAGAATGAACTTTGCCAGGTAATAAGTTATTTACAGTCCAATGAAATAGGTAGGTGATTTTGTGTGCGATAATTTTGTTGTACTCCCGAGACTTGATAAGGAATTGAGAGACAATCATAGACCATGAGTGTTCAGCCCTCAAAAGCATAGACCACCAGAGACAGCCATAGACACTGATAGTAGGTCCTTCAGATCCAAAGACCGTCATAGACCATCAAAGACCCCCATAACTACCACTTGCACTTGATAGCATTTCAGATTTTCCTGATGTGCCGTTCCTTCATCGCGGCCCACTGACTCACTAAATCATCTCGAGGTGACCAGAAAAAATGCTAACATGCCATGCCCTGCAGAATTTTAGTGCGAATCGAATGAGCCTACTCCCAAGGCAAACGATTCAGAAATGAGCCCACAGTAAGCATTCTGGTGAAATTTGACCAAAAAAAAAAAAGAAAAAAAAAGGGCCACGCCCTAAGTTCTGCAAAGAGCTGTAATATATATGTACACGAACTTTACAGCCGTTTGCACAACTTAGGGCGCGGCCCGTTTTTTTCTGTTTTTGGTAAGTTTTCACGAGAACAGCCAATACGAGTTCAGTTCTCATCCGATTACTTTGTAAATAGGCTCATTCATTTCGCATGGTGAATCCGCAGAGCCTGGTGTATCACGATTTTCTCGCAGGCCCTCAGGATCATTTCATGGGTCAGACTTTCGCGTTTTTGGGAGTCTGGCGGTAGAACATTTGGCACAGTAGAGGTAGTGCTCCGATTGACTCAGATTTTTAATATGATGCACTTGAAGGTGTTCCAGAGAGCATAAAACACCGGAATAGCGAATATAACTCTTCCTTCAAATGTATAGCTAGTAGGAAAGTTCCCTTTATATTCTGTCAGAGACAATGTATCACACATTTGAAATAGGAGTCAGTTTCGCTATCCCGGTGTTTCAAGCCCTCCGGAATACCTGTAAATACATCATACCAAAAATATAGGTCAATCTGAGCATTATTGCAATTGTGGGGCATGTTCTGCCCTCAGATATCCAAAAATAGGCAAATCTAATTGACAAACTGCTTCCGAGGGGCTGAGAAAAAATCGTAATACACTGAGCCCTGCGGATTCGCCATGCGAATCGAATGAGCCTATTCCCAAGGTAATCGGGTGAGGAATGAGCGCGTAGTCATGAAATTTTCCCCCCCAAAAAAAAAAAAAAAAAAAAAAAAAAAAAAAAAAACTGCAAACGGCTGTAAGACCTTCTCTGATTTTCTAAGGGACCGGAGGGCTCAGAGTACACTGTTTTCATGAAGTGCACATAATGTTGAGTTGTTCAGATCAGTTCTTTCTGTTGTGTTTCTTTTCGTTTTGTCGCAGCCAATGGATTCTAGATGGTATTTTACAGTTCTTTGCAGAACTTAGGACGCGGCCCGTTTTTTTTTTTTTTTTTTTGTAAGTTTTCACGAGAACAGTGATTTCAAGTTCAATTCTCAACGGTTTTCTCTGGGAATAGGCTCATTCGATTCGCATGGAACATCCGCAGGGCTCGGTGTATTACGATTTTTTCTAAGCATCTCAAAATGATTCACTGGTCCAACTTTCGGTATTTTCCACTGTCCGACAGCAGAACATGTCCCATACTAGGTACAGTGCTCCGATTGGCCTAGATATTTAATATGATGTACTTGGTGGTATTCCAGAGGTCCTGAAATACCGGGTTAGTGAATGTCGAGACCCCAAAATAATATATTGCCAACTCCCCCTGTGGGATATGCTGCTCAAGTTGGTGCTTTATTCACCCCAACTTTATATTACAACTTTCATTAAAACTATCTTTTGGAGGGTCATATATATATATATTTTGTGTTCAAAAAAAAAAAAAAAAGTGTTGTCGCCACCCCAACTATTTATTTCAGCGGTTCTTGAAAAATATATTTCGGGAGGCCGACCCCAAGGGGTCGGGGGTGACCAACATCTGATGTTCGGGGGAGCGGCATCCGGTGACCAAGGGAGGCTTGTCGTTGCGAGCGCTGTGTTCGAAGATGTTGGTAAACATTGTTTGGTGTTGTTATGCAGAAACATCTTTACCTCACCACTTCTCTTCCGCCTAACTTGGCTTCTCCTCTCGCTTGAGACCGTTTATGTAGGCTCTGGCCATCCCCACGGTGCTGGCCGCGATATCCTCTAGACTGCTTCCCTGCTACGCTCCACCGTTTTGACGAATAGGAACGCCGACGTACCAAGAGTGCCTGTGCATGACATTGGAGTGCGTTTGACATCACCATCGTGCCGCGAGCGGAGGGGTAATTGGGTGAGTGTCTTTCATTTCTATATGTCAGCTTTAAACTGACCTAATGAAATACAGCTTCAATGATAAACTCGTGCACATCGGGCTTCGGGACTGTTATCAAGATCACTGAGCTCCACTACTTCCGGACAATAAACAAAAAGACCCAGAACTCACGACGTCTCAAGGCACATGTACAGCAGGAGGCTTTTAATGCACGAGGTAATACACTGACACGGTTTCCGAGTTTGCTGTTCTTACATCTGCCTCGGCCAGTACGGCTACTACGGGAGGAGCTGCAGCGTTTGCATGAACCGGGGAGCTATGCGGGAGAGGTTGTTCAAATTATGGGTGAATGTCCTCATCAAGGTGCAGCTAGAAGGGAAATACAGTACGCGCTCTGCACTCTATTTTTCCGCCATGTACTCAATTCATTATGCGCTAGTCATTGACTTGTCCCAGATCGACGTCGCGTCGCTGACCTCGACACTCTGCACCGCCCGCTGCTCCGACTGTCCGCTAACTGAGACCTACTACAGACAATCTCAACTCGGCGCTGCTGCGCCCACGGTAGATAGACCAAAATATTGAGTTGCGCCGCCGGGACCCAAAGCATATCCATTCATTTTCTGCATGCACTCTCGCCAGGTGCACCCCGCTCTCCAACAACTTTCTTACTTCCTCAATTAATTTCAGATATCATTACAATGCGGCATCAACCTGGGAGCGCTGGCAGAGAAGATGGGCGAAGTGGGCACATGTGCGGGGTGGGCGGAGGGCATGCGGATCAGGCGATGCAGGCACTAGCACAGAGAATGTAGGTCATGGGTGCGGTGCCGTGCCCTGGTTTCGGTGGCCACCGCAATCCCTGGAGCGTCACGGGTGATCTAGGGGATGTCGGGTGCTATTTGTGAGGCTGTTGGGTTGCAGCGTGGTCGCAGCGAGGCCGAGGGAAGGGTGGGTTCGGATGGTACGCGGTAGGCTGGTAGCAGAATAAATGCATTTTAAAATGATTGTTTGGACAAGCCACAAGCTCGAGCAAGAATGGTTGGGAGACAAGCAGTAGGTAACGGTACAGTGGATAAGTAGCCACTACATCCAAGAAAATGTGTCGTAAGTAACAAAGATCAAGAAGGCCGACAATATACGTGGAACTCCTTGACAGCCTTCACCGCCTCGTCCATAATGGACTGCTCCTCAAAGAAATTGGTGGTCCACTTGATGACCATGTTGTCTTGACATTTCTGAGACATGCCGTGGAAGGTTGTGCGATGCAAAAATTCGCCTATCGCATCCAACGCCATGGGGTTTGTCGGATGAAGCACCTTCCTTCCCACCAAATTCCACCAAAGCTCTTTCACGCTCCGCTCACAACTCCCATGATTAGCCTGGGAACAATCCCCATAGTTGAGCTCATCTGCAGAAGTGAGCTTTGGCGCGACATGCGCGACATACAAACGTTCTGTGTCGATTGCACACTTGGCTTGATAAAGTATGTTCAACGTGATGGGTCCAAGCGCAAGAGCATCGTCACTCCCCAAGGTCCCGACAATGGGGACAAGTTTCCTGACCGCAGCCTCAACCCAGTCATGTATCGCAAACCGCTTCGCAATTTGAAGGATTCGGACAGACGACAGGTCAAGCCCAACGAGAACAGATTTGGCATACGCCGTGGCTTCGCCGATGTCCCAGATACAACCCACAGTGAGCAAGTTGACACAGAACTGCTCCTGACGGGCGCGTGGAAGCTCTTCGACAGGGACAAGAGCCCTAAGAGGTGATTTGTTTATGTCATTAACTTTATTAAGGAAGAGATGTGTGCTGCACATACGATTTGAAGAAATACGACAGAAAGTCATCGAGCTGGGCAGAAGTAATACCCGAGAGGATAATTGGATTTTCCTCAGACCCCTCGACGTGGCCATCCTTGTTCATGACACCCGAGAACGGGATATCAAAAATAGCTGTCAGTGGAGGCGACATCATCTTCAGGAGAGCGAGCGGGAAACGGTATGTGGTTCCTTCAACCTTTTTTTATACGAGTCAGGTCTTCGAGAGATGGACTTCAGACATAATTGACTCACTGCATAGACAAAAGTGCGGGACTCTGTCTCCCAGTACTTGGCATGCCGAGTGTAGGTGGATATTGCACTGTCTGCCATGTTGCAAAGTAATAAACGATATGGTACGAGTCAGAGAGGAAAAAACACTGGTTAAACTTCTCGCTTAGGAATTCAACACCCGCTCATCAACACAGACGTGATCTATACGGACAAAGAGCGGACCACGACCTCAACCCTCCTCTCCCATGGCATTTCCTCCTCTTCCAGCACGGGTAGGGGGGGTGCCATGGTCAGGGAACGTTGATCATGCCTACCAGATAATATCCACCACATTCAATCTAGCATCCCAAGTCTTGACGCAAGAAGCAGACCCAGGTCGTCTCCGTTTTCATGCCAATGCCCTCACTGCAGATGTCATACCTCTCCTATCGCAAATGGAAATTCATGCGCAGGAAGAAGCTATTCCACTGCCTTGGCTTCATGCCTGTGCTAGGCTGACTGCAGAACTCACCATCGAGTTATTTACAGCCAGTGACGCATCGTCCACAAGGTAAGCTCTCTTTCTTAGAAATACAGTGTGTAGGGACTAATCTAGTCGGTCAGGGAGGATACCGGAATTGGCTCCATTAATCCAGTTACTACAGGGAAAAGCGGCAAGCGAGGACGACCACGCAAGGAGATCAACATTGAATTCCTACAGGACGCCATGTCCAGTCAGCGCAGAATCTCCATAACAACACTTGCAAAAACCTTGGGCATTGATCGTCATGTCCTGTCCAGACGCCTTAAGGAAGCAGGCATCTCCACCAAGTTCTCTGCGCTCCAGAAAACCGATCTTGACAACCTTGTCAATGGGTTCCGAACCATGAAACCGGAATCTGGTATTCGATACCTAATAGGTTTCCTTCGTATCCATGGGTTGAAAGTTCAGAAGCGTCGGGTGTATGCTTCAATCCGGCGTGTTGATGGCCTTGGTTGTGTTCTTCGTCAGCGTCATACAATCCGGCGACGAACATACAAAGTATCCCGCCCAAACGCGCTCTGGCATATTGATGGGCACCACAAGCTCATCCTTTGGGGTTTTGTTATCCATGGTATTGTTGACGGATGTGCACGTGTGGTGAGTTTTGACTGTTCTTTCTCGTTTTGGAAATTGCTCAATCGCTTCCAGGTTACAGGCTTGCGTGCCAGTACAAACAACAAGGCAACTACCGTTCTCAGCCTGTTTCTTGAAGCAGTCAAAGACTATGGATTGCCTTCCAGGGTCCGTGGTGACCGAGGCGCTGAAAATAAGTTAGTTGCCATATATATTATTCTAAAACGAGGCGTCAATCGTGCCTCATTCATCTGGGGGTCGTAAGTTACTACCCTTTCCTCCTGGTCATCTACTCACTCGCCAGTTTATTAGATCAACACACAATACCAGAGTTGAGCGTCTTTGGGTTGAAGTCGGGTCTCAGTTTGCACGCCGATGGCGGGGTTTTTTCTATCGCTTGGAGGCTCTACACGGGCTGGACCGTACCAACTCGAGTCACTTGTGGCTTTTACATCGACTATTCCTCGATATGATCAATGATGACTGCGCGTCGTTTCAACAAGAGTGGAATTCACATCCTATCTCTGGTGCTGCCCACGATCAAAGCCCCAACGTAAGTTCTGGGTACAATGTCACACTGGATTGCTGCTGAATTTCCAGATAGGATATGTTTTTACTTGGTCGGCTTGAGAATGGCGTCTACCTTGATGATTGTGCGGGAATAAACCCAGACATCATCAAGGAGTTATATGGAGTACATGGTGCTGTGCGCCAGCATGTAGCGGGTGAGACGGGAGCAGGACAGCTCGACGATGAGGAAGTGCCTATCCCGGACTCGGAGGAGGACTGGGAGGATCTCATTGAAGATGTCCAGGCGTCAAATGAGCACCACTTTCACCACGAACCCGTCCCGGTTCCAAAGCATGCCAACCCCTTCTCAGACAATGCGCTTCAACTCTTTGACTCAGCACTTTCTGAAGCAAACGACCTTCACGTCATTCCATCTGGATATGGCATGTTACCGGAGGAGTGGGAGAATGGCTCATATCCTGCGTTTGAGATTCTGAAGTCCGGGCGGAAGGGAAGTAGGGAGCTTCGGGTTGGGCTGCCAGATTCGGTCTGGCGTCCCCGGGCGCAGTTGTGGGTACGGGCACTTGCTGTTTTGGACGAACTTACAAACATGCTCGATGGTCTGGAATCATCAGATTCGGAGTCAGACTAGATGTAGTTGTTTAAACACGATTTTGGATGCTATTATGATGTGAATGTTCCCGTGGCTTAATATAGATAAAACATAGAGCGTCGCGTCAGCTCTTTGGCATGAAAGTATAAAATGTCACAAAACCTTTGTGTCACTGTCGCTTTTTCTCTCTTCCCAACCTCATCTACTCTGAATGTCGCGTCCATGCCAAGCCAAGGACAGCGATGGCGAAGAGTGTGACTGTGAAAACTTTGCTTCCAAGGCTTCTCAGCCCAAGACATGTCGTCGCTGCCTCCATGTTAAAAAACATCACCCCCAGTCTGACGAGACCATTTCTTCGATTCTGTTGAAAGTAAAAGAGGAGCATGAGGGTCAGCCGGGTGCGATGATGTTCTCGAAGATGACAGAAGCCAAGCGGGAGTCGCTGGAAGGAATGCGTCCCAAGAAGCCGGCCAAACTGACGAGCAAACTGACGAGCAAAGTAAGTGATGATATGTCTTTCCCATACCATTTTATTTAACTCTGCTGCCCATAGGATCTCAGGCCCGCCAAACCTATTGCATCCAAAAAGGGCCCAAAGGTTGCTCGAGAACCCCCCTCCACTGGTACCTTCAAGATTGATGGGATAGCGGTCCTTCCTGACGGAACTCAGAGCGTAAGCCCAGTATTATTTTGGTGTAATGTAGCGGACTGATGATGAAAATTTAGAATGGAACGAGACTCGAGCTGGCTGACAACACTATTCCAAGCAAAGCGTCTCTCCAGGTTTTGATCAACCAAGGACTAGCCATTCGTAAGGACAACCAGATCGAAATCCCATTGGCAGCCACGCACCAGGAAATTGTCGACATCCTCTCGGAGAATCTATCTGGGCCTATGGCCTACTTTGACATGATCGGCCCGACTGTATTCAACGACCCATCGAGTGGTGCTCAAGTCTTGAGTGTACCCGGTTGGGTTCTTCTAACTCGTGTGCGTCAACGTCTCGAAATTGTCGAAGTTGCTCACCCTACTGGGAATGATGTCTTTGTTCACCGCGGAGGGCAGAAGAACGCCACTGAGAACCGCTTCATCTTTATATGTGAGTCAGTATTGTATAGTCGTAGCAGCAACTCACAAACACTTATTTAGCATCACGTAAACCGATCCCTCGTAACGAAAGAGATTCTTGGCGAACAACTGAATCACTTGCTTTCCAAATGCTCAAATCCCAGTCCGGCTCTGACGATGAGGGTTTGGAAGGTAAAGCACTCCTCCGAGTTTCCAAGCCAGTCGCTCATATTTGGATCGGAGAGATACCCAAGGCTGTCAAACGAAAGAATCCCAGCAAGAAAAGGCTTAGTAGTGTCGCATTTGAAGAAGACGATTCGTGGTCCCATTTTGAAGAAGAGCCTGCTCCGACCCAGCCTGGTCTAAAGAAACGGAACCTGCGGGGTGTGTACATCACCCATGATTGACAAACAAATGCTAATAAGAGTAACAGCTCGGCGCGTTGACGACCTCAACCTACCCTCCATCTACACGGACCACATTGCGGAAGAAATTCGTGTGTGATCTACTTGTCTGATTGTCAGATTGCCCATTATCGTCTAGTCCATGGCCCAACTGTGGCTGCGGTAACCTTTTCTGGCAATGCCGTTGCAGGCCCTTCTCGTCTTTTCGAGCCCATAGATCTCACAGGTTCTCGGTCACCATCTCCAGCATCCGCTTGGACCAATTACTTTGGAGGCTATACATTACCCACGGCGCCCAATGCACCTTCGACTCCTGAGCAAGCTCCGGCGCCTGAGGCACCAATCGATCCCACCTATTCCGACCCCGTTGAATATTCATATGGTACGGGTCCAAAAGCTCCTCGCAAGTTCTTTTGATTACACCCATAGCCGATCTTTGCATATTGCTATATCCCACATCTCCAGCCAATTGGCAATGGATACCCTTTACAAACTTACCTACAAACCTAATAACCCAGTCACACTCGCTCGCTGCTTCATCTCGCTCTCTCCTCATTTGTTCTTACTCACTTGCATACACAATCCGCTTATTACTATAGCCCACATCTCCGGTCAATGGATACCCTTTACGAACCTATAAACTAATAACCCGTCACACTCGCTCGCTGCTTCATCCTGCTCTCTCCTCGTTCGTTCTTAATCACTAGCATACACTGTATCCCACATCTCTGGCTGATGGATACTCTTTACCAATCGTATGCTACCGACTACAGCTCGTGTTCTACAAAGTTCCTGCTAAATTGTAGGTAGATGATCTCATTTGCAAATCCATCGCCTCAGAGCAATGCAACGGTCATATGTTATTGACGCGACATGTTGTGTCAGGATCGCCAGCTTAACCTCAGGCAATTTAAGTAGAAAAAAAAGCTTGATAGATATTGTGGAACGATTCTAGCTAGAAACTAAAGCTCATCAATAATACTAAACATCTTGACACCCTCATCCCAGCGTGTCGCTGCCTCAGCCTCCCGTGCCGACTTTTGCTCCGGCGTCGCAGTCATCTCGAAATCGTAATCGGTCTTGCAGCCATTGCGAATCCAGCGGAAGAGTCCACCAGCGGTGTACTGTGTGAAGGAGAAGCGGCGCTCATGGGTGCGGATGGGAATATTAGAATGTCGTATGATGGCGGAGGGAATTAGAATAGTGGCACCCGGAGGGAATCGAATGATAAGCTTGAGGTCCCACAAAATAAGGTGCCCACCAATGTCTGGGTCAAACCATCCAAGGGCAGTGATGGCACACCAGCCCCAAGACAGGTTGCCAAAGTCAAGGTGGGGCCGGGTGATGGCGTACGGTCCAAAGTTGAAGGTGCAAGCCGCGAAGATACTTCCGGGGAATGGCCACCGAAGGCTCGGTTTCGACAGAGAAAGGATTGCCATTTGAGCTACATAGAAGGCGAGGAGAAGGGGGCCGAAGACGCGCACGAGGCCTAAATCAAGATGAATTGGATCCAAAAGGAAGAAATGAGATCTGTACAGTTGGTGAAACCAGAAATCCGCTGGAAGGCCTCGTGGGCCAGGAGCTCGTCCGTTATTTCAGTATTAGCCTTGTTGTTACAGAGTTCGCCCGGTTCCTAGGCAAAGGATGAGAGATTGGAATACAATGGAAGGAAATCACATACAGTCTGGCCACCGCCATGAGACACACCCCGGGAAACCAAAGGGTATGGAGCGTCTTCATGAGCACGTCGGTGGTGGCAGTCATCATCGGTGAAGTCACCTCGTCCCATAGCATGCGCCATGAGTTCAGCAGCAGTGTCAGTGACGCGCTTCCATCCGACAAGATCCTTAGGCTTGCCACCAAGTACGGCGATGAGTCGACGGTGGGAGTCGATGATAGGAATTGAGATCCTGAGGAATTTGTGAGCGGGAGCAGAGTTTGAAAAAGAAATACTCACTCGCCAAGCCAGTTGACGTACTGGAACCCCTCCGTGCCGCTAAGAGCATTGAGCTCTTCTTGAGTGTAGGCAGTCCCGCCCATCCCCGGTGCAGAGTTTGATGACGGAGAAATAGAGCCCACTTCCGGAGCCTCCGAGCCATCCTGTGCATTTCGTTTTCCAATCCACGCAGGCTTGGAATGGGGAAGGTCTGTGGCGTCGAAGTCGACCTGGATGGCGTTGCTCTTGGCAGCGTCACGCCGGATGCGGTGGATGCCCTTGAGATCTGGGTCCTCAGACTGGGAGGCCTCGTGCTCGCGCTTCTCACGCTTGCGCCGCTTTGAGCCGAAATTCTTGGCATTAGGCGAAGTGGTTTCAGGGAGATCACGTGATTGCTTCTGCCAAAACGGGCGAGGTGTGGTAGAGGCAGGGAAGGAGGGCAAAAGCACAGGGCTGGGAGGCAGGGAGGGAGGGGGAGGGGGAGGTGGCGGCATGATGTTGGCTGGCTCGTCATAGATTTTGGTGATTTCTTGAGCCTCAAGTCGTTGTTTAAGACAGTCAGCAACACTGAAGTACTGAGGTGGCTGGATGGATTGCCCAATAGCAAGGTCGTACACAGAGAACTCCTTGCCTGAACGAAGGGTTCTGCGGCCTGGAACGCGGTAAGAACACATCAAAATACAACAACAACACGAGAAAAGTGCCAAAATAATAATTAAAAGGAAGGCAGGCGCAGTTTAGCAAGTCCCATGGTCGGGTCTCTGGCAAGCTGGCGGCTTATAGCATGGAACGCATAAGAACACGTCAAAATACAACAAAAACACGAGAAAAGTGTCAAAATAATAACAAAAGGCAGGCGCAGTTTAGCAAGTCCCAAGGTCGGGTCTCTGGCAAGCTGGCGGCTTATAGCACAATAATAAGAGGTTCAAAAAAAGGCTTGATGCATAAAAGTTCCCAGGTTGGAACTCTTTGTAGGGCAAAGAGAGTGAAAAAGCAGAGTTGAACGGTGGGACATACCTGCCATAGTGGCTTTCTATGTGTTTAATAAGCCAGAGAAGGAAGGAGAGAGAGTAGATGAGGAGGGGAGAGTAATGGGTGGGTGGCTGAGGCCAAAAACCACTGGATGAGCTGCTGGTGTGGTGGCAAGAGTAAAGTGAAAATGGTGAGTGGCAATGTCACGTGAAATGGTGAGTGGCAATGTCACGTGATGGTTACTTGTCGCGTCGTGTCACAAACTTCCAAACCTAACTTGCCTCAACAAACTTCTGAAGAAAGTTGGCAACCGCATCCAAGGTTCCTCCAACTCAAAGAAGGCCCTCATTTTGGGCTCCTCCTGGGACTTTTTCCAGAACAGCAGACAAAGAGCAAACCCAAACCCTTAATCATGGTGGTCAAGACTGAGTTCAGCAACGTGCTTTATCTGCAATGTCGGGGTACACCTCCTGGATAGAGACAAGTAAAAGGCACTTCGACAACTAAAGAACACATGCTAAGTGTCCTACAGTCCCGAATACACCACCACTCCTATTTGCACTGGCCTCTGTAGGCTGTAAGGTCAGGAAATATATAAAAGTATCAGTAAGACTTGCCTGGAAGCTTCTCCTTCCTACGAGAACAGCTTGTTGACGGACGTATTCCCCTCCCGGTTCTTCTCATCTTCCTTGTGCATCTTTGCAACCGGAAACTCGAAATCCTCCCGTGTAATGTGCTGCCGTTCCCACAGCGTGTACATGCCTGGCAACAATTAGGAACAGGAGCGGTGAAAGACAGATTCTTACCCGCTTCGGTACATATACCATGTATCTCCGCTAGCGCTCGCAGGTTGCTGCCATGTTGTAATGGCATCTAAGATAAAGAGAAAGAAAGAAAGTTGTCGGAGAGCGGGGCGCACCTTGCGAACGTGGATGCGGAGAATGGGTGCACACACTTTGGGCCCGGCGAAGGGAACTCAATCTTTTGGTCTATCCGTCCTGGCTGCAGCAGCACCGAGTCGAGAATATCTGTGGTAAGTCTCAGTGGACAAGAAAATGAAGGAAGGGGACAGGGATGCGCACCAATAGCCATGATCTTGATATTTTTCGATGGCCCGAACTCGTTGAGCTGGTTGAGCAGCTCGAGCATGGTGCGCTGCACCTCCGAGTCACCGCCGCCACTCCAACTCTCCCCACGCGAGCTCCCAATCTAGCCAATCTGACAATGTTTCAAGCTGACATAAATATGAAAGACTCACCCAATTATCCCTCCCCTCGCGGCGCGATGGTGATGTCAAACGCACTCCAGTTCTTGATTGATGTTGCACACGGGCGCTGTTGGTACGTCCGCATTCTTGTTCGTCAAAACGGTGGAGCGTAGCAGGGAAGCAGTCTAGAGGATATCGCGGCCAGCACCGTGGGGATGGCCAGAGCCTACATAAACGGTCTCAAGCGAGAGGAGAAGCCAAGTTAGGCGGAAGAGAAGTGGTGAGGTAAAGATGTTTCTGCATAACAACACCAAACAATGTTTACCAACATCTTCGAACACGGCGCTCGCAACGACAAGCCTCCCTTGGTCACCGGATGCCGCTCCCCCGAACATCAGATGTTGGTCACCCCCGACCCCTTGGGGTCGGCCTCCCGAAATATATTTTTCAAGAACCGCTGAAATAAATAGTTGGGGTGGCGACAACACTTTTTTTTTTTTTTTTGAACACAAAATATATATATATATGACCCTCCAAAAGATAGTTTTAATGAAAGTTGTAATATAAAGTTGGGGTGAATAAAGCACCAACTTGAGCAGCATAGTGGGAGGAGATTTCCGTAAAAACATGATTATATCAGAGTACATTTTATATAAGCTGAATAAAAAAAATTGAAGCATGTCAGGACCTCCAGAATTTCGTTGCGGTTCCGCTCATATAGTTTTCAGAACGATGCATTCAGAATTGAGCGCGCAGCGAGGGAAATGATCTAAACGATCAAAAATGTCTCAAAATGGGAAAAAAATTGGCCGCGCCCTATGTTCCGCAAAGAGCTGTAAAATGTTTCTGGATGGACCAGAGTTTTATCCATTGCCCACAGAGAGGTGGTTAGAAACGCCAATCAGTGTTGGCATTGACCGGGGTCAAGGAGGGGTCAAAGCCTGAACCGTTTCTCAATGATCCACTAAACTGTTTTGGACTTTTCCATTCTTCACCAAATTTCTCAAATATACATAAGTTCAAGAGGTTTTGGGTCTCCTACATTCAATTCAAGTGTCGCTTGACCCCCCCAATTCGGCTACTGAATACGCCCAGCTTCATACAAATTGGTGAGAATGAACATTCACGGTCGATGATTTGGTTCTGAAATAAGACGGACCAATTTGATCAAAGTCAGAAAATGTGAAATCTCCCTCTCGTACATCGGGCTGCGTGCGGGAAAAAATCTGATGGACAGTATTCTGCGGCCAGAAGGTCGAAATCGAGGTAGGAGAATGTCCCGGCCAGTGAGTGGGTTGCCCCTTGACTCGCCCCCCTCGTAGCCTTCTGATGGCGGCCCGCTCCGACAATCAAGGAGAGCTGATGATGCATAAACCGTGCTTAACGCACCGCTACACCAGGGGTCCTGACGGGACACGAGGCTTTAGCGTAAAGCGGAGACTGAACGGTCCTTTGAGAGTCGAGACGGGCCGCCATGTTTTTCTTGCAGGTAGCATACGTTGTCGTGTACCCAAATCGCCCCCGAACACGTTATACTTTTTGGCTGCCATTATCGTGCTCACGTCCATTCTAAAAGTCGCCGCTGTCGCCGCCATGTCGTTCTCAATATACTCTCTCAACGCTAACGGTCTCGTCGACTCAGCAAAGCTGTCGTACATCAACACGGCCACTAGGTCTCGAAGCCCTCACGCTTTTGTGCTCACCGAGAGCAAAACCAACTCCAAAACGGGCCCGAACCTACCAAATGGCGACTACAACATATTCGAGGAGCCTGTGTTTTCTCTCTTGCTAATATATATGTACTTCTCTCAGGTCCGCCAGAAGCCCATCATGTTTCTCAATGATAACCAGAAAACATCGCCGCAGGACAGCGGCGTCCGATTCCAACCTTTCGGCACACTCTCACGCTTGATCAACTGCAAGCCGAAGTATGCATTCACCATCGGGCTGGCTGTGTGGCCGGAAAATCCGGTGGGTACGTCTGTCGAGGAGTGGGCCACAGAGCCCATGCACTGCAATGTGTTACTCCTCATCCATGCTCCCTGCATCCCTGGCAAATGCAGTGCTGGGAAAGTCATTGTCATGTGGGAGCCGAACATCACGGATGTTGAGGCGAGAGAGCACAAGGCTAAAAATGTCGTCCAGAGCCACATGTTCCAGATGCTCAAGGAAATCTGATCCAGGGTGAACCAGGTATGGGTCAGCAATGAGTGCAAGGAGCGCAACAACACCGGGATCTGTCTCACGCTGTCATTGGAGTGGATGCTTGAACTTGTGGCTGGGGGGGGGAGAACAGGCTGGGTATCCAGAGGAACAACAATGAGTGGGTGGCAGCCATAAAGGGCTTTCGTTTGAGAGATGTAACCTTTTGTAGTCGGAAATATTTTTCTTGCTTCAAACTTTGAACAAAGTCTCAAAAAAGAGAAAAAGAAAGACATGTGTGATCTGAACCCAAAACTCGCTGTATTTTCTCATGGACCAAGAAACCAAAAGATGAAACTATGGTGAGATCAGAAACCCAGTCAAAAAAACTGAGGATTTACTAGAAACCCCGGTAATAAATCAACTGCAGTACTGCACTTCGACAATCCCACTTCATCCTTTGCCGGCGATGGAAATCGACGAGAGTTCCATCATGGGGAACGTTGAGGTTATCGAGGAGATCATGCGAGTTCTGGGCTTCAAGGAGGACGACCCGGACTACGGGAAATATGTGCAGATTATCGCGGGGGATCAGTTGACAATCTCTCGACAACGCTCGATTTTAAACGTACGTCTGGGCCACGAAAGCGGTCCTCATTCGTGGAGGCACATAGTGCTGATGCCGGGTCTTTTTCACGCGAAGATTGCGGATTGCCATGGGGTGCTCGAGACACATTTCGGAAAGCCAGCAGCTGGCGCGCGCAGCCCGGGGAGTCTTGGTTTCCACAATACGGTTCTAGATCGGCTCCCCATCACCCTCACCTTCTTACCTCCGTTCCGCACTTGTCGCGATTTGATCATGGTGTCGCTCTATTCCCGCGTCTTGCACTGCTTGCTTCTCGTTTCTGGGCACGACTCCCTCGACTCATGCGCTGCCTCTATCAACAGCTGGGACACCCTCGTTGGCTACGCGGAGAAAATCTATACCACCTACGCTGATGTTGATCGCGTTCAAGAGCTCCGTGAACGGCGGATCCCCGAGGAACGCAAACGAGATGCTGAGGAGAAGGCCGCAAAGAAATCTCAGACGGGAGAAACCACATGCAGAGCCCTCAGCTATGATGTAAAAGCACCAGGGCCATTAAAACAAATCCCAAGAGACAGTTCGAACCCAAATTTTGCTGGCTATCAT